>CM062291.1:470184158-471384158 GCA_031216915.1 Pictodentalium vernedei
GAATTCGAGCTTCTATACTGAGCCCAAATATGAACCCAGGGGGCCGATTTGAACAAACTTGAATCAGATCCACCCCACAATGTTGCATACCAAACATCAAAAGATCCTGCCTGTTGGATCTGGAGAAGAAGATTTTTGAAGAAATTTGCCTGAAATGCACTAGTTAAGTTCGAATTCGAGCTTCTATACTGAGCCCAAATATGAATCCAGGGAGCCGATTTGAACAAACTTCAATCAGATCCACCCCACAATGTTGCATACCAAATATCAAAAGATTCTGCCTGCTGGATCTGGAGAAGAAGATTTTTTAAGAAATTTGCCTGAAATGCACTAAGTTCGAAATCGGGCTCCTATACTGAGCCCAAATATGAACCCAGGGGGCCGATTTGAACACACTTGAATCAGATCCACCCTACAATTTTGCATACCAAATATCAAAAGATTCTGCCTGCTGGATCTGGAGAAGATTTTTTAATCTTTTTCCCATTGCCTGCAGTGTTAAAAAGTGCTGACTCAGCACTTTTTCAAAGTCCTGAAAAAAGTACCTTGTGATCAAACCAATAGGGATTTTTTTTAACCATTCTATTCTATAGGATAAAAGTAAGCTTTATACAAAATAAGAATTTTCTCTGGCGTGTAGTTTTGGAGATATGGCAGTTTTAAGGTTTTTCCTATTTTTAGCTCCCGAGGTTCCCACGGGGCAATGAGAAAATTTTTTTTTGGGGGGCATCAATCAACTACTTATGACCTATTATCATCTCATATGAAATTTGGTTCAAATTGACCTCACGGTTCTGAAAATAGAAAATTTTAGGCGTGGCCAAAATTTTTGCCCCTCCCATAATGAAGGCAAATAATGCCCGACAAACTTCTCTTAAACAAACTTGATTCTAAACCTCAAAAGGACTCTGTATACCACATATCAAGTCTCTGCTACTGGTGGTTCATTAGAAGAAGATTTTCAAAAAATTTGGCCATTTTTTCCCCACACCTCTGCTCAATATGAGCCGAAACCTATTTTGGATAAAAAATCAAAATGCCCCTATATAAGCACTACTTACATGAAATTTAATTAAAATGTGGACATTGGTTTAGGAGAAAGAGGCTCAAAAACCACCTTCACGCAGGACGACAGACGACGGACGAAGAGTGATAAGAAAAGCTCACCCTGACTTTCAGTCAGGTGAGCTAAAAATGGCGTACTGCATACTGTTGGTCAAATTTAACTGACCACATGTGGAAAAGTAGGACTGTAGGTCCCAGAAAAAAGTGTTGTGAAGGGTAGGCCCACCCTTATCAATCATACAGTTTAAACTAGAAGTCCTGTCACGAATAGTGCGCTTATCTAGGCTTAATTGCGCGTTGGAATTGCGCGCAATTGCCATATCGAATGGCATCCAAAGCACGGCAGGTTCTCCTACATGTAGTTACTCATAGCAAACACATGCAATGTTTCTGCCAATGGATCTCCGGGTTACCCGGAGGTCCATTGGCTGAAACATTGCCTGTGCACAGGCCATATGTTCAGAATATGACAGCTTTAATCGGGTCATAACGCGCACATTAACGCGCATATCAACGTGCTATTTGTGCGCATTTCATGACAGGACTTCTAGTTTTAACTGTAAATTGTTAACACAGCTTGCCCGATAAAACCATGCAATGGCGGAAATGCATCTTGGTGGTGGTGGTGGTGGGGGGGGGGGGGGAGTCTTTGGGGGGCAAATTTTCCAGATTTATTTGACCCCCCCACCGAATTCCCCCCCCCCCCCCCCCCCCCCCCCCCCCCCCCCCCCCACACACACACACACACACACACAAACTCACACAGGCAGCCATGATGGATGAAATAATTGTGCATCAATGTTTTTAACACAATGTTCCTTAACTAGCAAGAGGCCCCAGGGGGCCTGAGGGCGCTCACCTGACATGGTAGCCTAAATATCAACCCAGAGAATTGATTTCAACAAGTTGCATCTGCTTCTCCTAAGAAAAGCTTATACCAAATATCCAAAGATTCTGACCAGTGGATCTAAAAAAAAAGATTTTTAAAGAATATTCCTCATATTGTACTAAGTTATAATTCAGGCTCCCACAGGGAGCCCATATATGAACCTAGGGACTTGGCTTTAAAAAACTTCAATCTCACCCCCCAAGGATGCTGCACACCAAATATCAAAACATTCCGACTGCTGGATCTGAAGAAGAAGATTTTTAAAGAAAATTCCTCATTTTGAACTAAGTTACAATTCATGCTCTCACAGAGAGTCCAAATATGGACCTAGGGACATGGCTTGAACAAACTTGAATCTCACCCCCCTAAGGATGCTGCATATCAAATATCAAAACATTCCAACTGCAGGATCTGAAGAAGATTTTTAAAGAAAATTCCTCATTTTGAACTAAGTTATAATTTGGGCTACCACAGTGAGCCCAAATATGAACCCAGGCACTTGGCTTGAACAAACTTGAATCTCCCCCCCCCCCCCCCCCCCCTCTAAGCATGGTGCATACCCAATATCAAAAGATTCCACCTGCTGGATCTTGAGAAGAAGATTTTCAAAGAAATTTGCCTGAAATGCACTAAGTTCAAATTTGGGCTCCTATACTGAGCCCAAATATAAACCCAGGGGGCCGATTTGAACAAACTTGAATCAGATCCACCCCACAATGTTGCATACCAAATATCAAAAGATTCTGCTGCTCGATCTGGAGAAGCAGATTTTGTAAGAAATTTGCCCGAAATGCACTAAGTTCGAAATTGGGCTCCTATACTGAGCCCAAATATTGACCCAGGGGGCCGATTTGAACAAACTTGAATCAGATCTACCCTACAATGTTGCATACCAAATATCAAAAGATTCTGCCCGCTCGATCTGGAGAAGAAGATTTTTTAATGTTTTTCCCATTGCCTACATGTATTTAGTATTTATTTATTGGTGTTTAAGGTCACATATTTCTGCACAATGATTAATCATGACCACGACAGTTTTATGGGTGGAGGAAGCAGGAGTGAACCACCGAGCAACGGCGAGCAGCTGTCAGCTCCCAAACATACTAACTCCACACAAGCAGGGTTAGCATTGGTTGAAGACAGGTGCACCATCGACGTGCAAAGTCCCGAAACTGTACCCTATGATAAAACCGATGGCAATTTTTTTACCAATCTTTTCTGTTGGTCCTAAAGAAGCTTCACACCAAATAAAAATTCTCGGTGCCGTGCAGTTTTGAAGATATGGCAGTTTTAAGGTTTTTCCTATTTTTAGCTCCTGAGGTTAATAAATTATTTTTGCATCAATCAACTACTTATGACCCATTATCATCTCATATCAAATTTGGTTCAAATCGACCTCACAGCTCTGAAAACAGAAATTTTAGGCATGGCCAAAATTTTTGCCCCTCCAATAACGAAGGCAAATAATGCCCGACAAACTTCTCTTGAACAAACTTGATTCTAAACCTCAAAAGGACTCTGTATACCACATATCAAGTCTCTGCTACTGGTGGTTCATCAGAAGATTTTCAAAACATTTGGCCATTTTTTCCCCACCCCTCTGTTCAATATGAGCCGAAACCTAATTTGCATAAAAATCAAAATGACCTTACATAACCACTACTTACATGTACATGAAATTTAATTAAAATGTGGCCAGTGGTTTAGGAGAAAGAGGCTCAAACATCACCTTCACACAGGACGACAGACGAAGGATGGACGGGAGGACGGACAGACGATGGACGAAGAGTGATCAGAAAAGCTCACCCTGACTTTCAGTCAGGTGAGCTAATAATGTTAACCCTGCTTAACAAATGTTGGTCGAAGATGAAATTGGCCATCCACACAACTTGAGAATACTCTTTTTTTACACTTTTTAAAAAAAAAATGAAGCTGCTGCGAGAAGGAAGGGTTATGGTGTCTACATGTATCTAAAACAAGAGGCCCCAAGGGGCCTTAATCGCTCACCAGGCAAAGTGATTCAAACAAAGTGGTTCAAAGAAGTATCTGGTGTCACATTCAGTTAGACATGGTTCATCAACACTACAAATGAATGAAGTCATGAGAGACAAATTTTATGAAACTAGGGACATGGCTTGAACAAACTTGAATCTTACCCCCCAAGGATGCTGCATACCAAATATCAAAAGCATTCATCTGCTGGATCTGAAGAAGATTTTTAAAGAAAATTCCTCATTTTGAACTAAGTTATCATTCGGACTCCCACAGTGAGCCCAAATATGAACCCAGGGACTTGGCTTGAACAAAGTTGAATCTCACCACCTAAGGATGCTGCATGCCAAATATCAAAACTTCTGACTGCTGAATCTGAAGAAGAAGATTTTTAAAGAAAAATTCCTCATATTGACTACAGTTAAAACTAGAAGTCCTGGGCTTAATTGCGCGTTGGAAATGCGCGCAATTGCCATATCGATTGGCATCCAAAGCATGGCAGGTTCTCCTGGTTACTCATAGCAAACGCATGCAATGTTTCTGCCAATGGACCTCCGGGTTACCCGGAGGTCCAATGGCTGAAACATTGCTTGTGCACAGGCCATATGTAGAGAATTTGATAGCTTTACTTGGCCATAACGCGCATATCAATTTGCTATTTGTGCGCATTTCATGACAGGACTTCTAGTTTTAACTGTAAGTTATAATTCGGGCTGCCACAGGAAGCCCAAAAATGGACCCAGGGATTTGGCTTCAACAAACTTGAATCTCTCCCCCCCCCCCCCCCCCCCCCCCCCCCCCCCCACCCACCCAAGGATGCTACACACCACATATCAAAACATTCCGACTGCTGGATCTAAAGAAGAAGATTTTTTAAGAAAATTCCTCATTTCGAACTAAGTTGCAATTCAAGCTCCCACAGTGAGCCCAAATATGGACCTAGGGATATGGATTGAACAAACTTGAATCTCACCCCCCTAAGGATGCTGCATACCAAGTATCAAAATATTCCGATTGCTGGATCTGAGGAAGAAGATTTTTAAAGAAAATTCCTCATTTTGAACTAAGTATAATTCGGGCTAGCACAGTGAGCCCAAATATGAACCCAGGGACTTGGCTTGAACAAACCTGAATCTCACCCCTCTAAGCATGCTGCATACCAAATATCAAAAGATTCTGCCTGCTGGATCTTGAGAAGAAGATTTTTAAAGAAATTTGCCGGAAATGCACTAAATTCAAATTTGGGCTCCTATACTGAGCCCAAATATGAATCCAGGGGGTTGATTTGAACAAACTTGAATCAGATCCACCCCACAATGTTGCATACCAAATATCAAAAGATTCTGCCTGCTGGATCTGGAGAAGAAGATTTTTTAAGAAATTTTCCTGAAATGCACTACAGTTAAAACTAGAAGTCCTGTCACGAATAGTGCGCTTTTCTAGACTTAATTGCACATTAAGAATTGCGCGCTATGGCCATATCGAATGGCATCCAAAGCACGGCAGGTTCTCCTGGTTACTCATAGCAAACACATACAATGTTTCTGCCAATGGACCTCCGGGTAACCCGGAGGTCCATTGGCTGAAACATTGCCTGTGCACAGGCCATATATACAGAATATGATAGCTTTAATTGGGTCATAACGCACACATTAACGCGCATATCAACGTGCTATTTGTGCGCATTTCATGACAGGACTTCTAGTTTTAACTGTACATGTACAGTTAAAACTAGAAGTCCTGTCACGAATAGTGCGCTTTTCTAGGCTTACATGTAATTGCGCATTGGAATTGTGCACAAATGCCATATCGAATGGCATCCACAGCACGGCAGGTTCTCCTGGTTACTCATAGCAAACACAAGCAATGTTTCTGCCAAAGAACCTCCGGGTTACCCGGAGGTCCATTGGCTGAAACATTGCTTGTGCACAGACCATATGTACAGAATTTGATAGTTTTACTTGGGTCATAACGCGTACATTAACGCGCATATCAACGTGCTATTTGTGCGCATTTCATGATAGGATTTCTAGTTTTAACTGTAAGTTCGAATTCAGGCTTCTATACTGAGCCCAAATGTGAATCCAGGGGGCCGGTTTGAACAAACTTGAATCAGATCCACCCCACAATGTTGCATACAGAATATCAAAAGATTCTGCCTGCTGGATCTGGAGAAGATTTTTTAAGAAATTTGCCTGAAATGCACTAAGTTCGAATTCGGGCTTCTACAGTGAGCCCCAAATATGAATCCAGGGGGCCGATTTGAACAAACTTGAATCAGATCCACCCCATAATGCTGTATACCAAATATCAAATGATTCTGCCCACTGGTTCTGGAGAAGATTTTTTAATAATTTTTCTATAATTCCTACGGTGCTATCAGAGTTTTATGCCCCTACAGAGCCCCCAAGGGACGTGGCCATTTCATTTGAACAAATATGAATTGCCATATAGTAATGAACATCCACATGAAGTTTTGTGAAAATCGGACCAGTGGTTTCAGAGGAGAAGTTGTTTGAAAAATGTTCACGGCGACGGACGGCAAGTGATAAGCTGAGCTCCCTTCAGTGAGCTAAAAAATGGCAGTTTGCTATCCATGCTTCCCTCTACATGTATGTAGGGATACGAATGCATGAGGACTTGAGGGTTCTGCTGATGAAAGGGAGTGTGGGGATCTTTTTGTTGATCTGATTTTCAAAATTCCGGTGAATAATTAATTTCTTGTTCAGCTTTCTCCCAAATGCATATTTTTTTTTTGCAGAACACCAACTATCTCTAGAAATTGAAACTTTATTTATATATAGATGAGCATTCCGAATTCGTAATTCACTCACAACACTTTCGATACACTGTCAGTTCGGTATTCAGTGGACAAGTGGAGAGCGTTCTTTGTTTCCAATCATGTTTGCCTCTCCCAAAAATGTAGTTCTTCCTAAAGAACGGTTGCGATTCATAGTAGGCTAAAAATTTGCAAAATGAAAACGTCATTACTTCTGTCTTATCAATGTTTAGATTCTTGAATCAACCTGCATGATCTTCTCATTAATCTTCGAAAATCACACAATATGTGTTTTTAAATACTTCTTGTATTGTCGCGAAATTAATTGATAAAAGGGGGGAAAATAGATGAATGAACATCATCTCATCCTCTGAGTGTCTGCATTCTAATATTTAATTGCCACCTTATGTCAGTAGGAGGTACAGTACAGTCACCGTGGATGGGTCACTTTCCACGTGTGGCCAATATTTCCACAGACACAATAATATTAGATTCCAAACACTAATTACAGGAATAATCACCAAAAATTTAATTAATGAAGAACCAATCATAATCGGTCTCCTCTGTGCAAATGCGGTAGGGATGAGCTGATCTATCGGTAAGCAATTGGCTATCGGCCGATAAAAGCCTACCGGCAATCGGTATGAATAGCAAAAAAAATATCGGCTCTTGCCGACTGTTGAAAAAAATTATTGGGTACCTATTCTAACTCTATTTCACAGCCATTTTAATGTTCTGCTTATAACTAACAAACGTGCCGTGCATTACAATGTGTAGATCAGACCCCCGACGTAATATTTAAATAAGCATATGAACTTATGAAGAACTTTGTGACAGGTCACATCACTTTTTAATACGGTCTATCAATAACGTTACTATGACATTTTTTTACCACAAGGGCGAATCCAGGCAGAGGCACACTTAGTGTGCTCCTCCCTCCCCCACTAGTTTTTCCCGGAGATGGGTTCTGCACTGTGGTGGATATCTGCATCGGGTGCGAGGTAATCGCATCTTTTCGGATTAAATTTCAAAATTTGGTTGACAGTACACGCCGGTAAACTTGAGCTTAGGTGTGCCTCCCCCCCCCCCCCCACAGTTTTTCATAAAGTCCTTCATCCGCCACTCTACCAACTCTGAACCGGTATTGGGATGTAACAACTGTGCGAATGAACTCACCAGAAGCATAAAAATGTCTAATGTAGCAAGGTAATTCTAGTCTAAGGGAGGTAATCAAATTAACTATCAAAGAACTCAGCTATTTTTGAAATTGCTGACAGGGCTTTTGCCATACGTGATGCCCCATATCTCTCACCAAATTGAATTTACTTCGTTCCATGGCTGATTTTAAATAACATAAGTGATCTCAGACTTTGATATCATGAACCTTTTCAATTTTTTATTGAGTTTTGGTCATTAAAGCCTTTACGGTCACACTGGTCACCATTGCAGTGTCGTTAAGCTGACAAGTCACAACAATAGAACAAACCTTTTCACCTCAAACGAAGTTTAAGACGCCAGTATTGCAGTCTCTCTGGCTGATTGCTGGTTTGGGGTTCCAGCCTTAAAATGTCCCCCGCGCAGTCACTTAACTGTGTCTTAATTTATTCTTTTTATCGAGTAGCAAAAGCAAGAAAATAGCCAATTTATTCTATCATTTAACAGAAAATACCCATCAAACGACTAGTTGATTACCGATTTTCTTGTCGACTACTGCATAAAAATAACCGGTAACGATTAGTCGACTAGTCGTCCTAACACTACTCAATGCATGTTGGGATCATGGTGTGACAGGTGTGTTTACCGTTAAGCTATCGAAATTTATTTTCTTTATTTATTTTATTACTTGCACCAAAAGTATATTCAATATTGTCACCGCACTTTTTTTCGACCATTTTTATGGAAATAATATGGGTGAACAAAACTATTTGGTATTGGCCGATAGTAAATCAAAACTATTTGGCTTCAGATTAATAGGCAAATCTCTTATTGGCTCACCACTAGAATACGGTGGTATTTCCATTTCCGCATTGATATTGGTTTCGGCAGCAACTCCAGGTTTTGCAAAAAACATGGACAATATCCAAGTGCTGTTGACATTTCACCCGTGTTCAAATCTCGATAAAAAAAGGATAAAACATACAGTTAAAACTAGAAGTCCTGTCATGAAATGCGCACAAATAGCACGTTGATATGCGCGTTAATGTACGCGTTATGGCCCAAGTAAAGCTATCAAATTTTGTACATATGGCCTGTGCACAAGCAATGTTTCAGCCAATGGACCTCCGGGTAACCCAGAGGTCCGTTGGCAGAAATATTGCATGTGTTTGCTATGATTAACCAAGACAGCCTGCCGTGCTTTGGATGCCATTCGATATGGCAATTGCGCGCAATTCCAATGCGCAATTAAGCCTAGAAAAGCGCACTATTCGTGACAGGACTTCTAGTTTTAACTGTACTTTTGATCGACAGCCCTGGTAATTCACCCTCAGCAATCAGCAGTGCCGGGGAAAATGTTGAGGAAACAAAAACTATCCACAGCAAAAATACTGCCGAGGATGGCTTCTTAAAAAAAGTCTTGAGGTGTCAAAAATTGTACAACTTCCAGGCTACACAAGGAATCAAACCATGTGGGTTGCACTATGCTGTATTGCTAATCTTACAATTTGCAGTACAAGATGCAGCATAACCATTAAAAACTATGTGTTTTGCTTCTTCTATGTTGATAACACCAGAATCTGACATCAGAGCTTTCCAGAAACTGATAACAGATTTTGGCGTTATCAACATAGAAGCAGTGAGATACTTAGTTTGTGGTTATGCTGCATCTTATTTTCACTCATAATATAGATACTGATAGGGCTGCACGGTATTTCGATAAACCGATATATACCGGTATTCAAACCAATATCGATTGAATACTGGTGTAATTACAAAAATATTGGTTTATTGTCATTATTTATTTCCCACAATTTAATTTCCAAGATGTCTTGAGGTTTTTCTGTAGTTCAGAATGAATAATATATCGCTTTACCCATGGAATCAACCGACAACCGCATGTGCCCACGAAATATACCAATTCAGCAGTTAAAAAAATAATTTTCAAAAATGTTAACAAAACTATATCATGTCACCCTCATTGGAACGAGCTCAGCGAGCTCGTTCCAATGAGGGGTCACATGATATTGTTTTGAAGACATTTTTGGAAAAAATTGATTTAAAATAATAAATTTTGATATCGTCTGCGTTGTGTAAGGGTTTTTTGAACCGTATCATCAAGGCATGCTGATTCGTTCCGACTGTGATGCCTCAAGTGTCCATTGTGGTACTCATGTTCCGATATCTGAACAGGTTTTCGATATACCGATATACTGCGATATTTTCTTGAATACCGATACCGGTATTCTGTTTCGAATATCAGGCAGCTCTAGATACTGAGCAAGTCGCCCGCTTACTTTCAAGTTTTTTTCTCAGCATTCACATTATTATTCATTTTTTGGTGTTTAAGGTCACATGTTTCTGCAAAATGTCTAACCATGACGACAGTTTTACGGGTGGAGGAAGCCGGAGTACCCAGAGAGAACCACCAAGTAACAGCGAGCAACTGTCAGCTCCCCAACATACTAACTCCACACAAGCAGGGTTAGCATTGGTTGAAGACAGGTGCACCATCGACGTGCAGTACGACTTAGTGCACAGCATCACCATGCCCTCACATGGGCCATGGGGGTGAAGTGTCTTGCCCAAGTACACAACATGGTTGCCACAGGTGGGATTCAAACTGATGACCTCCTGGCTTGCAGCCTGTACCTCTGCCTACTCAGCCACCACGTCCCTGTCAGCATTCACATGGTTCATGATTGAAAGATTCTGCACATTGACTGTGATTATATACACATGTATCTCGAACTACTTTCACATGTTAAAGTCACTTGAAAGTTTTCACTTCACTGCATACTATATATACATGTACATGGCAATTGAGACTATGACCCCCCCCACCCCCACCCCCTCCCCTTATGATTTTTACGCAATCAAACAGGCTTCACAGCAATTGCCATAGAAGCACCAGTTTTCCAGAGCAATTTTTTGCCGAGGAAACAAGGATGAATCACCAGGACTGGATCACTACACTCTGCTCAAGTGAAAGAGAAATATGTGTACTATCGAATGCAGCCCGTAATAAGGGTGAAAGCTTGATATATATTCCTATTTTTGTGTTTTGAGTTTCCCAATAAAAATCATTTGAAAATTTTACCACAGATTTGAATGAGAGGAATCTCTAATATATGTTCAGATCGCTGAAAAAACATGACAGCAAGATTCAAGAGCTTGGTTCAACAGATGGGGGAAGTTTATGAAGGATTTCATTTTCTTCGGTTGTAAATTTTATGTTAAAGTGTCAAACTAATGTCTCTTTTGACAATGACATTGCTGCATGCCAATTTTCACTTGAAATGCACTGATTATGCAAGTGAAACTGAAAATTCAACCTTTTACAGGTGGAACAGGGCTTTTTTTTACAAGACCCCTTTGATAATCATATAATGTCGGATAGTCACGCCGTTGCTTTGAAGGGAATATGTCTGTTTATGAGATGACTGTTAATATTTAATAAATTGTACGGTGAATCTCAGAAAGACAACAGATGGTAGGTTACAGCATACGATTGATTGATTCAAACACCGGTCAACAACATTTCCGTTTCTCACCTCGGAATCCTTATGATTTCGTATGCCACGAACAAGGTCTTGCATGTTTTTATCGAGAACCCTCTCAAGGGTTCCTTTCACTTTACGTAGTGCCATATTTAAATGAAAACTCTAAAACTTAAGCATCAGATTTGATGTTATGTCAAAAACAGTCACTTCCAAGACAAATTTGTTTGGTGTGCAGAAAACATGGCTTCCGCCTTATGAAGTCATGTGACAAGTTGACGTGTTGTGAGTTATAGTGCGTATCAATATTTACGGTTTATTCAACGTGATTCCAGTGAACAAGGAGAGCTGTTCGCACATTTCGAACAACATCGGACTGAGATATTTAACTATTCGAGGCGGCCACTAATCGGATGGACCGTATATCATGACCCACGGACATTTGTCGCGGGTTTAGTAAAATCTCATAGGTCATTTTCGGATTCCGAGGGCGTAAAACAAATTATACAAGAAAATGGTTGTGCAGAGCACAAGCGCACAAAGGAAGAATCATGAAAAAACTACCGCCTCATGTTTACCATGTACGGATACGTCAAAGACCCCCCCCCCCCCCCCCCCCCCAACCCCCTGGTTCGGGGTCAATTCTGCCTTGAGTCAATTCGACCTAATTTCATGCCGAATTGACTCACTTTTTAGGCCGAAATGACCCACTTTCAGAGAGGGATGGACTCTGCCGAGGTCACAATTATTTCATAATTTTTTAAATGGTTCAAAATTAGCTATCTGGGTTCAAATAAAACCAATTAGTGAATATTATGAAATTCTAAAACTTACCAGTAATATTCTGCATAAATAATATAAAAAAGAATCCTTCCTGGGAACTCTAAGAAAATGTGCCCTGTCAATAATACTTCGATAAGGGATGTACATGTACTAAAATGTGAATATAGGACAAAACCCCCTCGGACAAAACACCCTCGAACAAAACCCCCTCAGGACAAAACACCCTCGGACAAAACCCCCTCACTTTTACTGACAAAATGGACAAAACCCCCTCACTTGAGAAAAAAATGATGATGAAAAAAATGAGGTGATAAATGTTGAAGTGAATAAATAAAAAGAATATTTAAACAAATATAGAGTTTTATTAAATTTGTTTGCAGGTAATTGTAATTAATATTTAATGACATATATATATATACTACTGACAACATGTAACAGCTAGCGATCTTTTTCACACAGAACTATAGAACATACAAATATTATATTAATTAGGATCATCTTGCCTTACAAATTACAACATCTATAAAGTAATTATCCAATGATAATAAATCTAATTGACACTCACAAAAATTCAATGTGGTTCAAGTCGCGTTTTTGTGTTACCCTGGATCATGTAATAAATAGAATCTACAACGGATCCCTATTTTGTAGCTCTATTTACAAAACTCGTCCAGAAAATTAGGTTTTGGCCTCGCTAAAGCTCGGCCAATACCTAATTTACTGAACTCGTTTTGTAAACAGAGCTATAAAATGGGAACCCGTTGTAGATCCTCTATTTATTACACAAATCTAACCTGTGATATGGATACCATGTAATGTTTTTACCGTGTTGACGGACGGACGCATAGGTGAAGCACTATATTTTTAAAACTGTTTCATATATATGAGTGAAGTTTCTAAAACCGAATACAATAACCAACATATTTCAAGAAGTCTGCCACATTGAGTTTACCCTCACGCCTATCCTCACACAGTTTTACAAGTTTCTTCTGAAGTTTAACTGTGTGTTTTCTTTGACGTTTTGATGGAGGTTCACCTCGTTCGTGTCTAAGGAGAGTTGTAGAGACCAATACCTGGTCTTTCTTGAGACTGTCTATTACTCTCCAGACTGTTGGATGTGCATGGCCTACAAGTTTCATAAACCCATTATTCCAACCTTCACAAATGTTATTTGTGCGAGCATTACCACAAACTGTTATGTCATGCACATTCCAAACTGGAGGTGGAAACGTAGGCGGTAGGCGCCTGACTTTAATTGGGGCAAGTGTTCCATCAGGTCGAGATGGTTGTTTGATAGTTCTATAAGACCCAGTCACATATGTATTGTTAAAATAGGCCAAGAGAGGTTCTAGTCCATCAGGGGTGACATCTCGCAGATGTGACATGCCTTCATGAATGTCATCTACTGGCAGAAAGGCTAGACTGTCCAACATTCCACAAAAATGCTTAACATTGTCATCCTCCCTGTAACAGGTTACCAAACCCAAACTCTGAATTTTGCGCCACGTACTTTGAGTCGAATGATAAAAACATCCATGTATAACAAGTTGTGGACCAAATATTTCTGTCGCTGCCTTCATTGCAGCTATTTCAAAGTCCATTGTAATGGTCGTTGGGTCTACTTGGAATCCTAAAGTTTCACAATAGTTCTGAATTGCCCCAAACAGTTCTTCATATGTAGATTGTTTTTTGTCCACCAACAGAGCATACACACAAGCCACTGAACTTTCACCAAGGGCAGCATGGATTACATACAGCTGGTTAAAGAGTTTTGGTGCCACATTAAAAGTTCCATCCATAAACCAAGATGAGGAATTAGCGAGATGTCTTAACCCTTCATTGGTAGCAAACACCAACATACGGTTGGTACTGTCAACACCATTATCATATATTAGAAAAGAGTCTACATCTGATGATAATGCCCACTCTCCCTCAACTATCAGCTCTGATAAAGTCTTTGGGCTCTGTGGCAAATATTTAGCTCGTTCACGACGGAGAGAACGCTTCACGGAGTTGATATCCCCAATGGCAGCTCGTACGGAAACGGGAGCTGTTGCAATAGAGTCTGTCAGGAGCTGGCTGTTTGTACCTCTTGAACCTGGAGCCCGCTCTTTCATCTCTGCACGTAGTTTTGTTGCCTCAACGCCGCCGTTTTTAGGATCATGCGAATGTTCGGTGGAACTAAAAACAGAGTTCATTTCAACATTTGTAGTAACAGCTGCCTTACACAAAAATGCTGATCTGTTTGAGCACTCCCATCGGATTTTATTTTGACGTGTGTATTTCTTAGTATACATGCAGCCATCAAGCACAAGTTTCAGACCACCTTTGTGGTTTTTGATAATCTCCATAATATAGCACTAATTGACAATATTTTGAATACTGAGAAAGCATCACAAAACTGGCATATTTATAACATTATGACAGAGAATGTTGTTCTAAAACTTTGTCATGCCAGTGTAATAAAACAACATAAATGGTTATTGAAGTCAGCAAAATTAAAAAATTGAAAGTGCAGATAGCTTGCAAAATTGTATTACTAAAACAACAAAGCTATACCTCAAAGAAGTAATGGAACAGAAGACACAAGCTAGTATCCCAGCAATTTGAGCAAAATTGAAAAATTGAAAGTGCAGATAGCTTGCAAAACGGTATTACTAAAACAACAAAGCTATACATCAAAGAAATAATGGAACAGAAGACACAAGCTTGTATCCCAGTACTTTGGAGATTTGTTGTTATAACAACAACAACAACAGCCATCTGTACTTTTAATGGTTAAGTACAGATGACTTGCAAAATGGTGTTACTGAAACACAAGACACAAGTTAGTATATATATAATGTCTGAGGGGGTTTTGTCATGAGGGTTTTTTTCCCTGAGGGGTTTTTGTCCTACGATGCAAAAAATGAGGGGGTTTTGTCTGATGGGGTTTTGTCCTGAGGGGGTCTTGTCCTGTTACCCTAAAATGTATATGCCGAGGCCGGGTCCGTAAAAAGTGTACAGGGAATTGTGTTTTTTGTTTGTTGTTGGTTAATATTGATAGTACTGATCTAATGTTTGGTGTGTAATCAGTTGTAGGTCATCTCTTGATGTTAGAGAAAGAATTCTTCGAAAATGTTGCATGTTGCGTGATTTATCACATTTTTTCACTCCGAGACATACTAAAAAGTGTATACTGACTTGGCACCGAAGCCGGTTTTCCTTATAATTGGCTTTGGACTGATCCATAATTTGGCGAAGAATAAAAGGAATGGTGAAAGAGAAGGAATAAGATTCTTTCTAATATTTGTTTTATTTGAAATATTTTCAGTCAATTTAGTTAGATAATCAATTTAATTTACATGTATATTTTCTCACATTCTCAAATGAAAAATAATTTTAAGTTCATTACACACACAATGTATGGGGTGGTAAAATTAGTGGTATCAGGACAACTCGTACCCACGGCAACTCGTACCAGTCAAGTCGTACCCAAAATTGGACGACTCGTACCCATTTTCGGCTGGACAACTCGTACCCACAATTGGACAACTCGTACCCACCCCTGGACAACTCGTACCTATCAAAACTTTTTCAAATCATTAGTGTTTTGACTGGTTTTTTTTTAATCTTGGCACACTCCCTTCTGTAAGTTTATGCAGTGAAAACCCAGTGTCGGCACATGTCGCATGTGTTTTGATAATGATTTGCTTTGTAGTCTACTTTGTTGTGATAGTGAAATCGAAATTGTTTTGATTGCTGTTTGTTTCGCTGTCCTTTGTCGGTTTATCCGAGTGATGTCCACTTTAAATTTGGGATGGCTTGACTCCTTCAAAGGGCAATTCAAGCTTATAAATTATATAAATTTTGTTGCGAATGGAAGGCAGTAGTAAGTAATGTCGAGAACTCATCTTCCCCTTATTCCACGTGTACTCTAATGGCTGGCTCTATTTTCAGCATAATGAAGAAACACTTGGACACCAGTCTTTCAGACGTTTGCAAAGAGATTAGGAAAACAGCCTCTAAGTTATATAATACTCAAATATCTCAGACGCTATTAGAAGCGGCCGTCAACAGAATATAATTATGTAACAATATTACAAATAGTAATTAAACTTAAATAAACTTAGTACAGTTATTCCTAAACCATTCATGGATACACTAAAAATAGTCCAGTGGAACGCTCGAAGCGTTAATCAGGAAAATTTGCAAATGTCACATTATTTAAAAAATAGGGACGTAATTGGAATTAGCGAAACCTGGCTTAAACCAAACAAACAATTCTCGTTATGTGGTTTTGATATTATTAGAAGAGATCGCCCCGCCCAAAAAGGCGGCGGTGTCGCTCTGCTAATAAGGCAGGAGATTAAATACAAATCAATACCATGCGACCACCTCAATGCTGAAGTGACTGCAGCTGAAATTGAACTTGACCACAAACACGTGGCCATCATATCATATTATAACAAGCCACAAGCAACAGTAGACAGTAAAGTATTTGAATCTTTTACCAACAAGTACAAGCACTGCATATTCTTGGGTGATTTCAATTCCAAACACCAGGTATTCGGTTGTCATAAGACTGAGCCTAATGGTGACGCCCTTTTCCACATCATTGAAGAACTCGATCTATTCGTGGTAAATAACGATCAAGACGTAACATACATAAGCAATAACCCACTCCATCA
Source organism: Pictodentalium vernedei (assembly GCA_031216915.1). Taxonomy (NCBI): domain Eukaryota; kingdom Metazoa; phylum Mollusca; class Scaphopoda; order Dentaliida; family Dentaliidae; genus Pictodentalium; species Pictodentalium vernedei. The sequence continues at coordinate 470,200,992 of CM062291.1, forward strand.
ATCAGATATCCTAGACTTGATTATCACCAGCAAATCACTAACCAGCCAAATGCAAGACATATTTGTAGGACATGATGATCTAGGCAGTGATCACCTGCCGGTTCCCGCCACTCTGAAATGTAATACTGGTCCCGCAAGGTATCCTCCCGTGAATAGGAGGAACCTATCAAAAATTGACTGGAACCTCTTCAGAAACATTATCGAAGTAAAAATAAAGGCAAATGACCCCTCAAATGTTCATGAACTAGAAAAAGCCTGCACCCACCTTAACGAGGTTATCAACAGTACACTAGATGAAATCTGTCCCAAGCAAACAATAAAGACGCGGATAAACAGAATAACCCAAACAACTCTTCAAATAATCAAACAAAAAAGAAAAGCCTTCCGGGCTTACCAATCAGAGAATGATCAAATGAAAAGAGCAGAACTTAAAACCGCGTATAATCGCCTTCATGGGGAAGTAAAAAAGGCCATAGCTAACGACAATCGCGTGAGATGGGAAAAAGCAACCGAAAACCTAAATGGGCTGAGAGAACCTAAGAGGTTCTGGGATACATTTAAAACCCATACTGGCCAAAAGAGCAAAATTGCCAATAATAATGCGCTAAAGACTAGCGACGGATCTATGGCCATAGACGACAAGGCAAAGGCCAGTGCTTTTGCCGAACTTCTAAAGAAGGCGCATCGTCCACAAGAAGGGAACAGATATGACAACGATTTTAAGGTACGAGTAAATAAATTTGTCCAAGATAACAACTCAATCTTCAATGAACCGAACTTCGATCAAAGGCATGAAGACGGGGACGACCATGAATTAACCGAACCAATAAGCGTAGAAGAGGTCATGGGTATAATCAGAAAATGCAGGTCATCTTCGTCCCCAGGAGAAGACGAAGTCTCTAACAAAATAATGAAACAGTGCCCCAACATCTTCTACTGCAGACTTACCAAACTCTTAAACTGCTGTCTCTCCTGTGGGTACTTCCCAAAATGCTGGAAAGTGGCCACAGGAGTCATGATACCTAAACCCGACAAAGACCTTACCAACCCTTCTAACTACCGCCCAATCAGCTTGCTTAGCTGTGTTGGGAAAATATTTGAGCGGATTCTCACTACGGGACTTCGCAGCTATCTCGAATCAATCAACTTTTTCAACAAATGGCAAAGAGCGTACAGGAGCCAGAAAGAGGGAATCGAACACGTATATAGACTGGTCGATTATATGAAAACAGCATTTAGTCAAAACGAAATCGGAACCGCGCTTTTCTTGGATGTGAAAAAGCGTTCGACTCGGTATGGCACAATGGCGTGAGATATAAACTAGCGAAAATGGGATTACCCACTAAAATTCTAAGGATCATATCATCATTTCTGACTGACCGAAAAATCAAGGTGAGGGTTAGTCGTGAGGTGTCAGAGGAAGTAATACTCGAAGCGGGAACACCACAAGGGTCGGTTCTAAGTCCGCTTCTTTTCATAATATATGTGAATGATATAGAAAAAGTAGGGAAAAGCTTTGTTGAACTATCGCAGTTCTCAGACGACAAAGGCATTTGGACAGCCAGCAAGTCCAGAAACATAATTAAAAATCGTCTACAGGATACCATTCGCGATCTTGAGAGCTGGTGTGCCCTGTGGCGCATCAAACTCAAAGCCGCCAAAACTCAAAAAGTTACGTTCTTCAAAAAGCAAAGGAAAAAACCAGTCCCGAGTATCGATCTCCAGTTATACGATCACAAACTAGAAGGAAACAAAGAGGCCAAATTTTTGGGATTTATCCTAGATAGCAATCTCAGTCTAAACAGTCACGTAAACTCCATTACGGTTAGAGCTACTAAACGTATCAATTTTCTGAAGATGATCAGAGGTAGAAATTGGGGAGCAAACAAAGATGTGCTTCTCAAGCTCTACAAAACATTTATACGTCCGGCACTAGAATACGGTGCCATAATAACAAGCGACCTAAGCAAAACCAACATTCAGAAGCTACAGAGGGTTCAAAATTATGCCCTGCGAGTGGCACTATGCAAACCGAAATGGACACCGATAAAGGAACTTCACGAGCTAGCAAAAATAGAAACTATTGATACGCGATTAAAAGACCTACAAAACAAAACCCTCAACAGACTCCAAGATAGTGAATTAATGGTTGAGCTGAACTAACACCGATCCCTTAACAGAAAAACAAAATAGTTTCCAGAAAAAAAAAAAAAAAAAAATAATAAAATAAAAGAAAAATTATACAATATAACTAAATCGCGTGGAGTCAGTGAGGATTGCCTCGCTACTCATTGGGAACTTTAGGATAGAGTCTGTGAGGACTGCCTCGCAACTCTGCTGAAGCGCGATTGAAACGCGTTTAATAAGATCTATATAACAAAACCCTCCACATACTCCAGGATAGTGAATCAATGGTGAAGCTGAACGAACACCGAACCCTAAACAGAAAAACAAAATAATCCACAGTAAATTAAAATTACTCAATAGAATTAAACTGCGTGGAGTCAGTGAGGATTGCCTCGCTACTCATTGAGATCTTTAGGATTGAGTCTGTGAGGATTACCTCGCAACTCTGCGTGTGGGGAGTGGGCTCCGAAGAAACACACCCCTTACCCCATCCATAGCAACAATCACACAGCAGGCACAATATACAATAGCGGATACCTATCTTTCTCTCTACCTATAACTTTTCTAACTGAACATTCTCAAATTTTCTTGCAACACTCTTATCAAGAAGTCGCATGGTAATGGTAGAAAAAGCGTAGGAGAAATTGGTGCAACCTACCTTTCTGCAACATATACAAGAAACCACCAAACGCTAGGCAAAGATTGAAACAAGCTTGTCTGGCTGGGGACGAGTGTACATTTGATATAAATAAACATTTGAATAAAGATTTAACAGCCCTTTTAAGGGCTTGAGGGTGTGTGTCAGTGAGAGGTTTTTTGTTGTTTTTTTTTGGTGGGGGGGGGGGGGGGGGTGGAGGAGGTCATTTGGAATTCCCGAAGGATAACCAGATACCTCAAAATCACATACGGCATCCTATCTCCCAGAAGGCTTGATGGATGACTCCCGGTTTTTCAAAACTAAACTGTTGGAGCTTTCTCCACTTCTTTTTTGTAACCGCTATGGTCATATACCGGGGCCGCTACCAAACCGGCGTTGCTGTTTGGTTTTCTTTTCTCTTCTTCCATTAAACTTGCCATTGCACAACATTACATTCTGGCTCGCCACCATGGTGGGACTCAAACCTCTACCATCGCCGAACTGGAACCGAATAGAGCTCGCTCTCTAATAGTTTTAAAGGCGTTGAGGGATTGAGTATTGACCATCTAACACTCCAACGTAAACTGCCGGGTATTCTAACCGCGTGTATAACCCCCTCAGACTCCATTTTAGGCAAAATGGAAAGCTAGGCCTGCGTGATCCTAGGAAAGCTAGGCCTGTGTGATCCAAGTGAAATAAAATAAGGTTAACCGGGGTCGCAAGGGATTTGTAAATCCCACATCGTCAATGCGCGCCTTCGGCGCGCTAAAACCTTTCATTCATTCGGCAGTAGTATTCCAACATGAGTACGGTAACGTGCCTCTCGTGTAATTTTGAGGTAAGACCTCGCCATGAGGCACTCTTGTGCGACTTAGGTAAGAAATGGCAACACCGCCTATGTGATACAGGGATAACACGAGCCCGTTATAGAGAGCTTGTGCGTTGCAATGAAAGCTTTGCATGGACTTGCAAAAAATGCGAGGAAGAACAGAGTCAATCCAATATTTCAAATGTTATTCTTCAAGAGGAACCAATGGACACCATGGAGTTGGCAGAAGGCGAAAGCGTGGAAGGGCAATCGACAAATGTCAACAACAGAACTTTTATTATACGTCACTCTTTTAATTCAACAGAACAGTCTGAGGGGTAGGTTTCTTATTTTATTTTTCGAATTTCCACCTTAGTAAATTATAGTTTATGAACCGTAACTGGAACACAGACACATGCTACCGGCCACATGATGAACAAATGCGGGGGGGGGGGGGGGGGGGGGGGACACTAAAAATTTACAAGACACCAATGTGGGGGATGCGAATGATACACTAGTAGGTGATAAAGGCCGATTCAGTACCACTTGTACAGTGTACCGTACACGTACATAGTGCGTTTACCATCGTAGGATTCAGTGTAAAAATCGCATGCTTGTTCACAAAAATGTCGTTTTTTATGGTGGTCCAGAATCGGCTATTATTTTGAGGCTCACAGATCGCACTTTTAACGTTCAAATACCCGTTGGCGAACGTGTCGAATGTACGCGTCGCTCAAAAAAGTAAAAAATGTATGAAATTGTACATAAAAAATTTTCTTAAAAACTTTTGTTGACATTCCCATCGTGGATTAGACCTTCAATCTATCGTTGGTGAACGCGAGAAAAAAACGCTTTGCCGGTTCTAGACCAGCATCAAAAAAACGGTTTGCCGATTCTGGACCAGTGGTTCAGAATCGGCGATTGTTTTGAGGCTCTTCAAAAAATTGAGTTTTTAGAAAATTAGAAAATCGGTTTTCGTTCAAAAGAGTCGACTATAAAAATTGAATCTGTAAAAATAGACATTCATGTTTTGTTTTGGTATGAATGAAGGTTTTTCGTTTTACATTGAAAAAAAAATTGAGTTTATTAGGAATTTTGTGAAATAAATTTTGTGAAATAAATTTTAATAAAACACTTTATAGAATTGTTTCATTCAAATAAAAATAGTTTCGTAGAATTGTTTCATTCAAATAAAAAATTCTATTATAAAACTTTTTTCACTTGAGTAAATTTTAATAGGTAAACTGGCACTCATGTTTATTCTGGTGTGAATGAAGGTTTTTCGTTTAATGGATCGTTTTAATAATAGATAATAAAAGCGCATTTTCCACTAAATTAGGTTTAAGTGGTAAATAATTTTTAATATATTCGTGATAATGTTCGGAGACATGAATGAACCCTTTTAACGGATGTAATTATTCTCAAACGCGTTAAATCAGAAACTGGCTTCTTATACACTAAAACTTTCAAACTTTTTTCAAAAGTTCTCCAGTTCGTCACTGAGTGAATAATTTGAGATATGAATGAACCCTTTTAATTGATGTAATTATTCTCAAACGCGTTAAATCAGAAACCGGTTTCTTATGCACTAAAACTTTCAAACTTTTCAAAGTTCTCCAGTTCGTCATTGAGTGAATAATCTGTGATGCGATTTTTAACGCGTTCAGAAGCAAAACGCATTTATAGAGGTTTTATCATGTAAAATGTTTTTCCTCAACTGTTTTTTTAGTTATTATATTAAAGACAGAAGATTTTTATTTACTTAAAACATAAAAATAATAATACATTTAATTTTGAAAATAATAAATAACTCACATTAGCATACTCAAAGGAAATATTAATAATTTAAAAACTAAAAAATGTGTTTACAGATGGATGCTAAACGCCGAGATAAGCTTTTAAATGAATATGAACGTGCCAAAAAGAGCATTCAATCGGCTGTCAGAAGCAGACGTCTTGGAGAGATGGAACGCAAACGCGATACCACAAAAATATTTAAACCCGTGACGGAGGTTCAAGAGCGAAGCAAGAAGGAGATAATTGAAGAATTGAGACCCATAAAAGAGAGTTCTTTGAGAATGGGTTCGTTGCCCGGTAGTTTTACAAAACAGTTTTCCTTTCAATCTACACCGGATTACGTTCCCATGAGAATCGAAACCGATCTGAGCGAGAGCGATGATATAGCTTCGACTATCACCACTGATAGCGTCGCGTCGTCTGAGGATGGTGGTAAGAGAGATCTGTTGTATGGAATTTATAGGGATTCGGACGGTAGAACTTTTGTGGGCGACACAGAAGTGGAAATGGATGATGAAGATTTAATTGTCGGTTCGAATAAGTATAAAATAACTGATGGACTGCGCAAATTGCTCCTTTTCGACAAGCCTGGAGATTACACGGAACAGGATTTCGATAATTATGGCGACATTCTGGTTCAGACCCACGCCATGAAGAGAAATAACGATGCCAGAGAGACGAGATCCAAAGCCAACAGAGGTTACAAGTGGACGAAAGTGGTGAAACCCATATGGGATATGAATAAGAAGTTCGTCGAATCGGTGACTGGTAAAGGGGTGAAAACCACTTTTCTTCCGAGCGATTCTGACGCTCTGTCTCAGAGATTGAGTTTGTTGATGGCAAGTGGACGTGCTGGTAACACAGGGTTAAATAATGAAATAGTTACTATATCTGACGAATTGTTAAGACAGAAGGTTTTGAACAAAAACCATTATAAAAGGCTGATGAACGAATTGAAGGATTGATGTATATAATAAGTAGAGAGAAACAAACAAACAAAATATATAAAATAAAAATAGTAAATTTTATACTAGAATAATAAAAAGTATTTAAACAACAAACGATTTACCAGTGAAAACAAAGTATATATTATAAAATAAAAATATGTTGGTGATAAAGAACAGGGGATACGTTAGAACTTACGTTCAAGGTGTTTCTGGCACCATCGATTCTATAATGCGAGCGTTCACGAGTGATGCAGGTAGAAAACTCGCATCTTCGAACGTCGAGTGTCGATTTTATGAGAACGCTAGCGACGTTCCGGATCCTAGAGAATTGAAATCGGAAGATAAGAATCTCATGATTTTTGACGATCTGCTTTTGGAGAGACAGAACCGATGCGAATCGTATTACGTTAGGGGTCGTCACAGCAACGTGGACTGTTTCTACCTGTCGCAGAATTATTTTCGATTGCCCAGACAGACGATAAGGGAGAACGCTAATTTTCTATGTCTCTTTCGCCAAGATCTCAAGAATCTCAATCACATCACCAGCGATCACGTCGCAAACGACATGAGCGCGGCGGAATTCAGGAAATTCTGTAAGAGGGTTTGGGATGGAGGACTTTTCGGCGTACGACGAGTTTCGGAGGGTCGATAGATTTGAAACCCCGCCCCTCCCATTTGGCAACTTTACGGAATTTTATGGTCGCATTCATTGGCACGATTCAACCCTTTGAAATGCGTATTTTTATTTAAGGGGGAAGAAGGTGAGATACGACGGGCAGGCTGTTTGGTGTAACGGCCTAAATTTTAGATGTGTAGGCAAAATTTGTGAGCGCGAGGGATTCAAATTGAACAGCTCTTGATATGAAAATTCGTAGTTTTATACGATTGTTGGCGTAACCCTTCCGCCGGTAGAGAGTTTCGGGTGTTGGAACTTTTGGTTCTGACCTGTGTAGGGCTCCCCTTCTTTAGCCAAGGGTGGTAGCAGTTATGAATAATTGCAGACATTTTGATGTGCAATTCTTCTGATGAGGGAGAGTTTTGGATGTTGGGACCTGGATTCCGACTTAGGAGCGCCCCCCTTCTTTAGCCAAGGGTGGTAGCAGCCGTAATATTTGTACAAATCATCGATGTTTGGTATGTAACTCTTTTGCCGGGGAAGTGGGACTTGGTGATCGAAACAGTGGTTATGGCCTGAAAAGTGAATACCTAATAGACGGTAGAATAAATTTGTTTCCACCTGTAGAGTGGGGATGTAGTTGTACATGCCAACTGAAATATTAAAAATGAAAATCCAAAATTCCATGTGACTTCCTCCGAAGTTGAAATAGTAATTGGGGGAATTGTAATAAACGTTAAATTAATATATATTTAAATTTTTCGCCATTTGTTGTTGTTTGTTTTTTTCAGCTTATTGCCCTTTCAATGAGCCCTTGACCGGATATTATTATTTTTTTATCATTAAACGCGGTTCAATAGTGGATTTGAAACATGCCCTTTAAATTCACCTATGTGTATGATTACCCTTGGTTGGCTTTTGCGATGGGGCTGTCGGCTAGAACTCATTTCTTATAAGTGGGTTCGAGCCGAGGGCAACGGCGCAAGAGGGATGCCAAGGCAGCGTTAAACGTTTGTGACAGTCCTCGGTGACTGAGAAAGGAAACTAATCACTATTTAGGAACGAACCTGCAGAAACCCCAGACAACAAATTTGTGTACGGCCAGATCTTGCTTGACTTCTGTGCGAGGCTGTCTGCTGGAACTCACTTCTTGTAAGTGAGTTTGGGCCGAGAGCGTCGGCGCAGAGGAAGGGTCTAGGCGGGGTTAGATCAGTGTCGTTACAGACCCTAGCTGGTGAAAGTGTCGTTAAATCCCAGTAAATAAATAAATAAATATTTCACAACGTTTCTTTACTATTGTTAGTGTCATTAGATACCTATATATGGGTACCTAATGATACTAACAATAGTAAGGAAATGTTGTGAAATACTTGTTTGGAACATTTTTTTTTTTTAAATCGCGACATTTGCGCAATGCTTCGTTACTATTATAAGTATCAATAGATATTTTTTAACAGGATGAAAGAGCAGGGCACACTCACTTTTCTGGAAACAGCGTGACAGAGTATCTGTGTCCCTTGGATCCCACAACGATGAAAGAACCGGCCTGTGGACAATGAAAAACTTTGTTCTGACGAATGGCACAGGCTGCAAGAGCTTGCTGAGAACTTCCTGTCGGAAGATGGTTGTCTGAGGTCGATTCAAATGATTTGACAGTCCGAGATTCCTTAGTCGTGACTGCGGTCTTTATAATTTGATTTGTGATTTGTGACACAATAGCGGTCGGCTTAAGGACGTTTGATGGAAGAATGACTGTTTCTGGGTCTTTAATTAACCCTTTAACCAACGAATCGCCCGCATCCGCCCGCGTAATTTGCAAATTCAGCTGTTGAGAAAATATTATTTTTCAAAATATTTCAACAAAACCATATCATGTGACCCCTCGTTGGAACGAGCTCGTCGAGCTCGTTCCAAAGAGGGGTCACATGATATGGTTCTGTTGAAATTTTTTGAAAAAGTTGAAAAATGATATTTAAAATATTAAATTTTGATATCGTCTGCGTTGGGTAAAGGGCTAAGAATATGACGGTACTCTTCCTTCAATTGGAATTCACTGACGTCGCAAAACCCTCTCTTTATCTCTAAGACATGGAATTCTTGTAGATAGTTAATGAAAAGCACGATGGAGTCCAAAGGCACTTTTTTTCCAGTCAAGAAGGTCCTTGCAAACTCTATTGATTGATTCGGACATGTTATTTGTCACCCCGGAATGATGATTGAAAATTCCAAATTCTTCTAGAACGAATAGCGTACTGTTGCATTTGAGGGAACAGAGTAAGTTTTTAGCAACATATTCCACAAACGATTGGTTCCATTTGACCTAAAGCTGTGTGTAACTGTTGTCGAATTCCTCGGCATCCTTTGTACAAAGAAGGGGGCGCGGTGGCTCAGTTGGTAGAGGTTCGAATCCCACCTGCGGCAACCGCGTTGTGTCCTTGGGCAATACACTTCACCCCCATTGCCCACGTGGGGGCACGGTGACGTTGTGTACTAAGGCGTACTGCACGTCGATGGTGCACCTGTCTTCAACCAATGCTAACCCTGCTTGTGTGGAGTTGGTATGTTGGGGAGCTGACAGTTGCTCGCCGTTGCTCGGTGGTTCTCTCCGGGCACTCCGGCTTCCTCCACCCGTAAAACTGTCGCGGTCATGGTTAGCCATTGTGCAGAAATATGTGACCTTAAACACCAATAAATAAATAAATAAATATTTGTACAAAGAAGATTATCAATATCTTCACAATATATAGCAATATCGTCCATCTTTCCACCATGTGTTTTGACCCAGTCTTTCACGTCAGATTTTATGTGATTCCAACAGAATACAATCTTGGAGCAGGGATGTGGCGACAGGAGGGGAGGGGATGCCTCACCCAACCCTCGCCAGCTAGGAGTAGTTTTTTTTCAATAGTTGGAAATTCCGAGGTCAAAAATCAAATAGTTGGAAATTCAATACATTAACATTGTTCATGAAAAATATTATTATTCCAACTAATGATGAGAAATTTTGATCTTTTATTTCCAACTGGAAACTTGAATTTCAAATTTCCTACTCTAAAATTGACATGGCCTCAAAATTTCGACTCTTACATCAATCCGGTAAATTTTCTGACCCAGACACATTATAAATGATGCTTTTTTTCCGTTTCAGGACTAGTGAAAATTTTCGGAAGGGTTCATAACCCTTTACCCAAAGCAGACGATTTCAAAATTCATTATTTTAAATATCATTTTTAAAAATTTTTTTTAAAAATTTCAACAAAACCATATCATGTGACCCCTCTTTGGAACGAGCTCGACGAGCTCGTTCCAAAGAGGGGTCACATGATATGGTTTTCTTGAAATTTTTCGAAAAATAATATTCTTTCAGCAGCTGTATTTGTATATTACGCGGGCGGATGCGCGCGATTCGTTGGGTGAAGGGTTAAAAGATATCACCCAGCGCTGCAGTGCAACCATCTATCGAAACCACTCACAGTTGGAATTTACACTGGTGGCAACCCCCAGCTGAAACCCTCTAGTCACATCCCTGTCTTGGGGTTGGGGACGTAGTGCTTGATGGCTGTCGCAAATGATGCTTCTCGGTCAGCAGTAATTACATGTCCCCTATTGGTAAAATGCGGTACGGCTGCCGATATCTCACTCCAGAACGTGTCATGGCATTTCTGGGTTTTTCTGTCATGAAGAAGAAATGCTGCTGGGAAGCACACCTTGCCAGTACAAAACGGATGCTTTACTGTCAGGACAGAAAGGAAGAAATCACCGAGGTTAAGTGTAGTGTCATAAGACGGAACTGGTGGTGTGCCCGAAGCCAATAGCCTGTTTAGTTCTTGTAATATGTCCCTATGGAGCTCAGGGTAGACACAATACTCAAGCACGAAGCCACTTAGTGTGTAGGCCAATTCCAGCGTGTTGTTAGCTGCATCATGTGTGATTTTTCGAGATTTAGTAACTGTGTATTTGAGGTTCTGGATCCGCTTCAAATTTTTGGCGTTTTGGATGCCTTGGTTGCTGGCGGAGATTCTAGGCTTTGTCACACTGTCTCTATAAACACGCACAGGACCCGTATCAACACATTCCTGACGAATAATGTCAAGTGTTGAGGGTAGCGTTCGCTTATAGTTTTGTTGTTTCGACTTAGCATTACCATGTGATCTTGAGACGTGAAAAGTCTCATCTCCTACGTATTGCAAAAGAACTAAATCGGAGTTAAGGGAACTGTAGATAACTCTTTGAACCTATCATCACCAACTCGATCACCAACTCCTTTTGAACTCCTGTAGTCACGGCGAAAGTATATTTGGGGTCATTTTTAGGAATTTTTGCACCACCTCTATTTACCCAGAAGTACTGGTCACATGTGGCATCTTTATTCCTGTTCATGAAGAGGTAGACTGAACCTGCTTTTGGTAGATTAGGTGGTTGTTCAGATATTAAGTTCTCATCAGGATATTCCAATATTGAAAGCACTTCTCTATAATCGAGGAGTGTTTCCTTATTCATATAAATCACAGCTGACATATTTGTATCAATATGTTGAAGCAACACAAGTCGTGCATTATATAGACAAATCGCCGCGAGATCGGTAATTTGACCAAAATGTATTTAGTAAATAATATCGAGTTCTTCTAACTGTCATGTTCTGCCTGAGGTGAATTCAGTGGCGGCGCCCATGGAGGGGTATGTGGGGATACTTAACCCTCCACTTTTTTCGCCAAGCGTAAGTAGTATAGCAGGGGCTTTTCGTGCCTTATTACACGGACTTTTGGGGGAGCAGCTAGTGTTAAATTCCCATAGCAACCGGACTTTTGGGGGAGCAACTTTGGGGGAGCAAAAGTACGGCTCCTGGCAGCTAGATCCGATAAGTGGTGTACGTTCTGCATATATAGTATGCTATGGTATGTATAGTGATATATGTTAAACACAGGGCTATGGGTATATATTATGGGTAAGTGGTGGAAAGATGATGGGGAAGTTGGGTTTTCTTGAAAGTTTTTCCTGCGAAACGGTTAACGTTGCTATAGACGTCGTGACGTCACGATGCGCACGCGACGTCATAGAGATGTTGACCGCTGTTGTTGTCCACTATACAATCTGACATAATGTTGTTCGGGTCAGGGGGTGTCGGGCTTCTCGTTTGGGGAGAGGGGGTGATATGGTAGTAGTGGTATTGCGAGATAGTCATTGGTGGTTTAGATTGGCAGTACAGGATGAATGGTCTGTTGGGTTATCACCCCCTTAGTACTATTAACCTACCGAATCATTTATAGTATCTAATGGCTGGTATTGGTAGTATGGAATTCCAGACCAGGCAGTGCTATACTAGGTTGTTTAGAACAGTAGCAAAGGATTAACGGCCTGTTGGTCTATTATCCACTAGTTCTAACCTATTAACTCGTTTCGGGACGGGGGGTGGGTGGGGGTGGTATTGGTAGTACTAAATACGGACTACTAATGAAATGAGGTTAGCCTTTGTGGTGTTTTGGCAATTAAGGTCAGATTTTGGGGGGGGGGGGGGACTTTCGGAGACCGAAAAAGAGCCGATTTATGGACTATTGGGGCGCTGATGTTGCACTTGTGTAGTTTGGCTCCTGAATCCCAGAAAGGCCTTCAGGCCTCTTACTTCCAAACCCCTACAAAACCTATTTATGGCTCCTATATGGCTCCTATTTCTATAAGCGTCATATACAATAGATAACAGAAGGCTTTTCAACATTCAATACATTTTATTCTATACAACATAATAATATTACAATATACATTCATTTGACAAAACACGATTTAATTGCAGTTTTCAAATATACACGACTAATGAATGACGTGTAACACAGAAAAATGAATTTTTCACATCAAGATTGCAGTGACAAAACAGCTGATGGTCAGAGTACATTAATGTCTATATATCCAGTGGTTTGGTCGAGGTTCCATCTTCTTGAACTTTTCTTTTCGGGTAAAAATATGGCAGTCCATCTTTGATCTGACTATAAGTGTACATGTGATTATTGTTCACCACAAATCCACGGTTAACTCCTGTTCCACTCTGTTGCGTTTTCAACACATGCATATATTTGTTCTTCGTTAGGTCGTTTTGGTGTTTATTTATTCCTTTGGAACTGAACTTGCTACTGGGGCCGAAACAGTAGTAGGTTTTGCTACAGAGACCCACAATTCCACCTCCGCTCCATTCAACCTTGAAAAGGCCAGGTGTTCTTTTATCGAATGCTTTCCGGTCGCTGCAACATATAACCCCTTCGGTGACCATATATCTCCTCTAATCTTGGTTTGAACAAAGTCTTCTCTGTGCGCATCGCATGATTCTGACGGTAACCATGGATGATACTCTCTATAAAACTGTTCTTTCTTTTCCGGTTTTATTACTTCTTCCAGAGATGATTTGGAGAATGAGATGTATCCATAATCTGTATCCATGAGGCAGTACTGAAAATCACGTCTATCCACGAAGGTATCAATAAAATCATAGTAAAACTGCAACATCTTCATCTTTGCGTATTGGTACACGAAGAATCCGATATGAAGTGGTAAGTTCAGCTTGATGCGGTTCTTATTCATTTCCAACTCGTATACTGTTTCGCTCAAAGGGTTCATTTGTCGGAAGTGCACGTTGTTTATTAAGCGAGAAGCTTCGTCGTCATTACAGTAAATAATATTTCTGTGTTTTTCTTTGTTGGTTACTGTCTTTCCGTACCCGCTATTCCCAAGGAGTTTCATTGTGTCTGCAACTATTGCCCTATCTGGATTCCGATCACCGTCTCTTCTAGCCTGTGATACCTCTTCTCCAAATTTCTTGAAGCACGCTTTTGGTTCGTATTGTATGACTTGGTAAATTTGTGTCACCTCGAGGCCGTGATCAAGGTACCATTTCAGGAGTGGTGTTGCAAGCAATATCCTCTTCGCTTGGTAAGTCCCGATCAAACTTCTTCTCGGCTGGCGCATGACGTGGTTTTTCTCTGCAAACTTTCTCATGTGATCTCCAATGTCGTCTGTACTAATGGTGGTATTTTTAAAGATGGGTGTCATTTCTTCAAAGTGATGTCTTAGGTGGTCTGGAACATGAATGTCACACTCAACTAATCCGAACAGATTGCCCGAAATCACATGCTGCGTTACTTCACTCTCGTCCATTGTCCACGTTAAAGTGTTGCCCCCAAGTTTCTCTAGGTAACATTTTACTGCAGGATCCTTTCTCATTTTCAACCACTGACATTCCCAAATTTCAACAAGTTTGTATCCTTGATCAGCAATGTATTTGGCGTTCTTGATAGTCTCTTTGTGAAGATCTTCCATTTGTTTTTCTCGAACACTGTTGAAAAGAATTGCTTCTCCATTTCTTTTAGTGTTCAGTCGACAATTGTGGCCATGCCAGAAGCAGCCGTGAAATTGGTACAACGTCTGCGTTTCTTTGCACCAGCCGTCTACGGGCAGATGTCTCCTTCCAATCTTTTTCTCTTCTCCATTGAACTGATGCCGAATTTCAAGACTTCTCTTCTGGAGATACAATTCAACCACTGCTGCGCCATTCTGCCATATTGGTGAGAATACTCCGGTTTGAAGCCATGTTCTTTACGTCTTCTTATATACATCCCAGTTGGCATCTCTTGCATTAAACACCACAAGTAAAGAGCGTTGGCGTCATAACCAACTACACCCCCACACATTTTAGCTTCCTCTCCATACTGATAAGATCTAATTTTTGTTAGTCCCTTTTCTTGATGACGGCCAAAAATTATCGAAGGACCTCCCACGATGTTGTCTTTTACCAGGTGATGTAAATCTTTGTTCTTCTCGTTGAAAATGGTAAAACTGACCTGGAAAGCCCGACACGTTCCATTGAGTGTAAGTGTTAGCAGCAATGTACCAGGATTTGTAGAACCGGTCTGCTTTATTACAGAAGGAAATGCACAAAAACTGGTGAGCCGTATGATGAATTACTTGGAAGAGATTTCAAACGAGGCCTACGCGCTGTTAAAGTCACAATATCAACCTTACATTGATGAACTCAATACAAAGATGACAGAAGCAATTGAGAGCGACCCATTGTTAAATGAAGAAGGACGTGCCAGGGCACATCCCTTGGAGGAGCTACATCAACAGTTTGTTGCTTATCTGAAAGAAATGCCGGTTGTTGGATTCAACTCTGGAAAGTATGATTTCAATGTTGTGAAGTGCGAGCTACTTACTTTCTTGAAAACGAAACAGGATATTGGATTCACTGTGAAGAGAAACAACAATTTCTTGTGCCTTAAAACAGAACAGTTCAAATTCCTCGACATTGTAAATTATCTGGCACCTGGTTTTTCGTATGATAAATTTCTCAGAGCATTTGGATGTTCAGTGACGAAAGGTTACCTGCCATACGAGTGGATTGATGATTTGAAGAAACTGGAACAAGACCACTTACCGGACTACGATACATTCTACAGTTCGCTCAAAGGGGAAAATATATCTAAAGAAGAATACATCTATTGTCAGAAAGTATGGAAAGACCACAAGATGAACACCTTTCGCGATTTTCTCATCTGGTATAATAACCGAGATGTCCAACCATTCCTATAAGCACTAGAGAAACAGTTTGCCTTCTACAAAGAGCGCGGGATTGATATGATGAAAGATGGAATGAGTGTACCCGGACTGACATTGAAGTATTTGTTCAACACGATCGACAATGAAACCCATTTTACCATTTTCAACGAGAAGAACAAAGATTTACATCACCTGGTAAAAGACAACATCGTGGGAGATCCTTCGATAATTTTTGACCGTCATGAAGAAAAGGGACTAACAAAAATTAGATCTTATCAGTATGGAGAGGAAGCTAAAATGTGTGGGGGTGTAGTTGGTTATGACGCCAACGCTCTTTACTTGTGGTGTTTAATGCAAGAGATGCCAACAGGGATGTATATAAGAAGACGTAAAGAACATGGCTTCAAACCGGAGTATTCTCACCAATATGGCAGAATGGCGCAGCAGTGGTTAAACTGTATCTCCAGAAGAGACAGTCTTGAAATTCGGCATCAGTTCAATGGAAAAGAGAAAAAGATTTGAAGGAGACATCTACCCGTTGACGGCTGGTGCAAAGAAACGCAGACGGTGTACCAATTTCACGGCTGCTTCTGGCATGGCCACAATTGTCGACTGAACACCAAAAGAAATGGAGAAGCAATTCTTTTCAACAGTGTTCGAGAAAAACAAATGGAAGATCTTCACAAAGAGACTATCAAGAACGCCAAATACATTGCTGATCAAGGATACAAACTTGTTGAAATTTGGGAATGTCAGTGGTTGAAAATGAGAAAGGATCCTGCAGTAAAATGTTACCTGGAGAAACTTGGGGGCAACACTTTAACATGGACAATGGACGAGAGTGAAGTAACGCAGCATGTGATTTCGGGCAATCTGTTCGGATTAGTTGAGTGTGACATTCATGTTCCAGACCACCTAAGACATCACTTTGAAGAAATGACACCCATCTTTAAAAATACCACCATTAGTACAGACGACATTGGAGATCACATGAGAAAGTTTGCAGAGAAAAACCACGTCATGCGCCAGCCGAGAAGAAGTTTGATCGGGACTTACCATGCGAAGAGGATATTGCTTGCAACACCACTCCTGAAATGGTACCTTGATCACGGTCTCGAGGTGACACAAATTTACCAAGTCATACAATACGAACCAAAAGCGTGCTTCAAGAAATGTGGAGAAGAGGTATCACAGGCTAGAAGAGACGGTGATCGGAATCCAGATAAGGCAATAGTTGCTGACACAATGAAACTCCTTGGGAATAGCGGGTACGGAAAGACAGTAACCAACAAAGAAAAACACAGAAATATTATTTACTGTAATGACGACGAAGCTTCTCGCTTAATAAACAACGTGCACTTCCGACAAATGAACCCTTTGAGCGAAACAGTATACGAGTTGGAAATGAATAAGAACCGCATCAAGCTGAACTTACCACTTCATATCGGATTCTTCGTGTACCAATACGCAAAGATGAAGATGTTGCAGTTTTACTATGATTTTATTGATACCTTCGTGGATAGACGTGATTTTCAGTACTGCCTCATGGATACAGATTCTGGATACATCTCATTCTCCAAATCATCTCTGGAAGAAGTAATAAAACCGGAAAAGAAAGAACAGTTTTATAGAGAGTATCATCCATGGTTACCGTCAGAATCATGCGATGAGCACAGAGAAGACTTTGTTCAAACCAAGATTAGAGGAGATATATGGTCACCGAAGGGGTTATGTTGCAGCGACCGGAAAGCATTCGATAAAAGAACACCTGGCCTTTTCAAGGTTGAATGGAGCGGAGGTGGAATTGTGGGTCTCTGTAGCAAAACCTACTACTGTTTCGGCCCCAGTAGCAAGTTCAGTTCCAAAGGAATAAATAAACACCAAAACGACCTAACGAAGAACAAATATATGCATGTGTTGAAAACGCAACAGAGTGGAACAGGAGTTAACCGTGGATTTGTGGTGAACAATAATCACATGTACACTTATAGTCAGATCAAAGATGGACTGCCATATTTTTACCCGAAAAGAAAAGTTCAAGAAGATGGAACCTCGACCAAACCACTGGATATATAGACATTAATGTACTCTGACCATCAGCTGTTTTGTCACTGCAATCTTGATGTGAAAAATTCATTTTTCTGTGTTACACGTCATTCATTAGTCGTGTATATTTAAAAACTGCAATTAAATCGTGTTTTGTCAAATGAATGTATATTGTAATATTATTATGTTGTATAGAATAAAATGTATTGAATGTTGAAAAGCCTTCTGTTATCTATTGTATATGACGCTTATAGAAATAGGAGCCATATAGGAGCCATAAATAGGTTTTGTAGGGGTTTGGAAGTAAGAGGCCTGAAGGCCTTTCTGGGATTCAGGAGCCAAACTACACAAGTGCAACATCAGCGCCCCAATAGTCCATAAATCGGCTCTTTTTCGGTCTCCGAAAGTCCCCCCCCCAAATCTGACCTTAATTGCCAAAACACCACAAAGGCTAACCTCATTTCATTAGTAGTCCGTATTTAGTACTACCAATACCACCCCCACCCACCCCCGTCCCGAAACGAGTTAATAGGTTAGAACTAGTGGATAATAGACCAACAGGCCGTTAATCCTTTGCTACTGTTCTAAACAACCTAGTATAGCACTGCCTGGTCTGGAATTTCATACTACCAACACCAGCCATTAGATACTATAAATGATTCGGTAGGTTAATAGTACTAAGGGGGTGATAACCCAACAGACCATTCATCCTGTACTGCCAATCTAAACCACCAATGACTATCTCGCAATACCACTACTACCATATCACCCCCTCTCCCCAAACGAGAAGCCCGACACCCCCTGACCCGAACAACATTATGTCAGATTGTATAGTGGACAACAACAGCGGTCAACATCTCTATGACGTCGCGTGCGCATCGTGACGTCACGACGTCTATAGCAACGTTAACCGTTTCGCGGGAAAAACTTTCAAGAAAACCCAACTTCCCCATCATCTTTCCACCACTTACCCATAATATATACCCATAGCCCTGTGTTTAACATATATCACTATACATACCATAGCATACTATATATGCAGAACGTACACCACTTATCGGATCTAGCTGCCAGGAGCCGTACTTTTGCTCCCCCAAAGTTGCTCCCCCAAAAGTCCGGTTCCTATGGGAATTTAACACTAGCTGCACGAAAAGCCCCTGCTATACTACTAGCGTAGTAAAACAATACTATCATTTTAATTTTTGTTGTATTGAACGTTGCGGGGTAATGTTCGGAATGCTTAATCCCATATTCCCAAGTGCACGAAATCAGAGAAGTTTGGAAATTATGTCTGCCCCCCCCCGCCCCCCCCCCCCTCCACACACACGCTAGCTGCAAACAACAAACAAGAGTCGAAGGTCCAAATTGCAACAAGGCATGCCGCGTTTAAACGGACTGAAACTTAGTTCTTAAGAGTATATGTTCGACGAATGCTAGAATCGAGGGTGTGCAAGGCATCCGTTTGAAATTCAGCCTACAGCAATTTTAAAAAATAAATACAATTTAATATTTTAGAAAAATTCTCAAAGGTATAACTCAATGAAATCATGCAAATATGAATATCATTGGAACCGGCTTGTTCAGCCGGTTTCAATGATATCCATATTCGCATGATTTTGTTGCAAAACAGTTAAAAAAATTCTCAACTAGGCAGATGACCCCCCCCCCCCCCCGAAACCCACCCCAGCTCGGCGCTGCACAATCCCCAACTGTACTCACTCACTTCTGTAACTCTGGCACCGCCACTGGGTGAATTATCCTGACATTACGAACTACATTCTTTATAACCACAAAAATTTAAGCCGAAAAGGATATGTATTTCCTTATCCTAGGCCTAATCCTTCTTGCTTAATAATTATTTTATTAGTTTAGCTCCAGGTAATTCATCCCCGATTGCCCTGGCTACCCTAGGGGAATCTGCGCATACCGACTCACGGACTGAGTTACACTGCAAAAAATATAGGTTCTCTTTAGAACCAAAACTGGTTCTAATCTTGTCCCTGAGATGGAACCAGTTGTGTTTAAACAGTATTTATTTCAAATCAAATAAATTTACCAAGATTAGCATTCAATTTTAACACAATATTACATGAACTGAAGTAGATTCCGCACTAACCTTGGAGTTTATTCAACCCAGTCGCCAAACATTTTGAAACAAAGGAGATATGAACATATCGAACCAGTTTTGGTTCTGAAAAGAACCAAAACTGGTTCGATATGCCAACTGTTCATATCTCCTTTGCTTAATAATGATTTGAGACAACCTCGTATAAGCTCTAAACTTAAGGCTGAAACCCCCTCAATTTATGTTTAATTCTGTTAATATTTAATGTGAATCTTTATAAATTTATTTGATTTGAATTAAATACTGTTTAAACAAAACTGGTTCCATCTCAGGGACAAGATTAGAACCAGTTTTGGTTCTACAGAGAATCTATATTTTTGGCAGTGTATGCTGGGGAGGTGGTGGTTTCTGAAAACTCAACTGAGTCTATTTGAAAGGAATAATTTATTTGATTCTCACCAAAAATGAAAAAGCAGAAAAAAGAAAAGAAAAGACTTCCACTTAATTTACAATACTGGAAGGATAAGATATACATGTGAATTAAATTGATCATCCAACTATTGACTGAAAATAGTTGAAATAAAAAAAATAAATATTACTCGGGTCCTCCCACTACCAACTTTAATTATAAGCCAATTAATGAATTCAGGGATGTGGCGGGGGGGGGGGGGGGGGGGTGGTGCAAATATGGCACCAGGATACCTCCCAGATCGTCATCTGAGGGCTTCAAAATTAAAAAAAAATATGGGGGAGATCCCCCTCCCCTGCAAGGGCTTCGCGCTTTCAGCGCTCGCATGATCGGGGCTTCGCGCATCGTTTCTGATTATCATCCCATGAGCACACCTCCTCCTTAATAAATACCACAGCCAAACCTGTTTTTCAAAACACTTTACCCCTTAAATGGGAAAATATTTATTCTGAAATTAAGCAAGGATACACCTTGGGACGTTCTTTATAAACATTTTCCCTTCAATAGGGGGAAACCCTCCCACCCCTCCTCCACAATTGGAAATTTCATACCCTACCCACCCGCACCCCTAAATCAAAACCCTCTAGCAACGTCATTGAATGGATCAGTCCAAAGCCAATTATAAGGAAAACCGGCTTCTGCGCAGAGTCCGTATACATTTTTAGTATGTCTCGGAGTGAAAAAATGTAATAAATCACGCAACATGCAACATTTTCGAAGAATTCTTTCTCTAACATCAAGATATGACCCACAACTGATTACACACCAAACATTAGATCAGTGCTATAAATATTAACCAACAACAAACAAAACAAAATTCCCGTATACACATTTTCCGGACCCGGCCTCGGCCTCGGTATACACATTTTAGTACATCCCCTTCGATAATTGTCAGAAAAACATTGTCCAAGATACACTCGAAAGACAGTTGGTGCACACGAGTTCTTCAGGACAGCCCACCTGTATCTGACACCAAACCAATTAACTATCGAGTGCATGAGATATGTTTGTACAGCATTTTATGGCTTGGCTTGGAAGTTTTTGTAATTTAATAGCTGAAAGTTGGCTGCCATCCCTTGTTATTTCTATAAAAAATCGTTAATAAATGTCGAAAATCACGTAGGCCTAAATTATCGAACATGCAGTGATGATGAATTATTCACAGTAGCCGGTCATTTCCCCCCGGTCCAATTCCCCACGGCAAAAAATGACCATTTCCAACAGCGCGTTTTGCAAAGTGGGCCACCAATATGTGTTTTTGAAGGCTGGGCGTCATCTATCAGCCTATAAGGGAGAGAGAGAGGATGCCGAGCCTTGACCATCTGGTCTGGCTTTAGGGGGTACAGATGGCGGGGTGATTGGAGCCCCCCCCCCCCCCCCCACACACACACACCTTCTCACCGACACACCCACACGAAAGCCTTTAAAGGGTTGTTAAATCTTTATTCAAATGTTTATTTATATAAAATGTACACTCTGTCAGGCAATTCTGGGATTCGGGGTTAATATAATATTTTCATTTTGATAACTTTTCATTTAGTTATAGAATAGCGTGGTTTGTTATTGTACAGTACAGTCGCCGTGGATTGGGCGTAATCCACGCGTGTGAAGTAATGTCCACGCATGTGCTTACCAAGTAATAAAAAATTACCAGCAGCAAAATTTTAATTAATGAAGCACCGGGTTATACCCGGTACTTCATTAATTAAAATTTCCATAATTATTAGTAGTATGTAATGTGGTTTTCAGGGGCTATTGGCAGGACCCCGGTGCAGGACCCCGGAAGTGACGTCATGTCACGTGACCCAGTGGCGCCATGTTGTGTTGTCATGGTAACCCGCGTGAGCGGCCATCTTGTGACGTCATCTCCATACCGATACGTGGTGTGAGTGCGCATGCGCAGCGCGTGTTGTTAAGGTGATACGTGTTTTCATCGTCCATTTTGTATACTGGAGGCCGCCATCTTGGTTTCTATGGTAGCACGTGATTGCTATGTTACCCAATTTTTCTGCAATAAGACGGGGTATGTTCAGAGGGTGTGTTCGATTGTAGAAGAGTAAATCTAATTACCACAAGCAACCCGACAATCTCTCCAAATCACTAAAATCTATCCCAACTTTTACTCTTTCGAATTCTTACAGAATTCTCTGCTTCTATCTATACATGCAACAGTTTTCGTCTATCTGGCCATGTTCCTTTGTTCTGGAGTATACTCCAGTAGCGTAGAAGAGCCTATTAGTTGGAACAGTTTACCTTATTATTACTATATTTAGCAGTCTCTGGTCTATTCTTGTTAGTTCTAACCCTATTCCAAGTACTCTTGTTGTTTCGGAAATGATGATTTCGCGCGCCGAAGGCGCGCAGGGACGGTATGGGGGACAAGCCCCTTTCGACCCTCTGTGACTGTATAGGATGGCTCTCACATGTCAAGGCGTGTTGAAGGAGGAAAAGGATCCGGTACTCGGCAGGTGTCTCCAGTGGTGTCCAGTTGTGGATGGGTAGTACTATTGGCAGATGTCGGTTGAACCCTCGAGTGAGGACCAGTGTGGGAGGTTGGGTCCTCTCACAAAGGTACTACCTCTCCCCGAGGGTGCAGTCGATCTGGATTTTCGGGCAAGTATAGTCTGCCGCTTCGAGGATGATAATGAGTGATGGCCATCACTGGCAAGTATAATCTGCCTCAGGCTGTCTGTTATAGTTGGACTCTTTGGAGGAAAACAACAACGACCCCTTTCGGGGACCACCAAGAAGAAGACCCGAACATCCCTGGTTCGGGGGCAGGCCTGCATTGTAATCCTATTTGGTTGGGACAAAAGATGCGCATTGCGCTTACAAAAAGGGGCAGAGGCGGGACGCAGGACCAACGCTCGCCTCCCTTTAAGTGGCTGACCACTTTTAGTGATGGAGCGGAGGATGTTCAGGAACCGCGGGGGTGACTGTTTCCATAACGGTTAGACTGTCTGTAGCGGTTATTGGGGTGCTGGTCAAAAAAAAAAACAAAACAAAAAAAAACAAAACAAATTCTTCTGTGTACCTGCTAAAAGAAGAAGGTAGAATTAGTTTTCATTAGAATATATAAACTGTAAAGATAAAAGTTGCGTGTCCTTGTGGTATCTGCTGTGTGTGTGGAGAGAGTATGGAATGCACGAATCTTTACATTCGTAAGGGCAGTAACATACTCTCGTGTGGTATTATGCTGTGTGTGCGCTTGTCGCAATGGGGGAGAGTATGAAATGCACGAATCTTTACATTCGTAAGGGCAGTAACATACTCTCGTGCTTGGGACCCCAATCGTTCCCTATTTATTATTTAGTTTTAAGGTGCCGGGGATCGCGATCGTTTAATGCGGGTTGAGCTTCCGAGGCTGTCAGCGGGAGGGCAACAGGTCTAGCACACTAGACCACACCCGAGGGTGTTTCTTTCCTGTTGTACCCTTCGCTGGTTGCGGACTTATTTATTTTAATTTAGTTTAGGGGTATTCGGGGGCGTCGGGGATCGCAGTTCACCTTGTCATTCCCTAGTTTTTATTCGAGCGGTCTTAGTTTTGATTGCAATTTTGGGGCTTTTGTCGGCTTTCGCAAATTACTCCAAGTTCGGAGATTAGTTCGCTGTCGGCTAACCGGTCATGATTTTTCGCGGCCAGGGTGGCTAGGCGGTCTTTAATGGTGGGGATATCGGCCCTGTCGTGGAGTGTCTTGATGGGTGTGTCCCATGGGGCGCGGAGGGCAACTCTAAGCGCGTGATTTTGGACCCTCTGGAGTTTGCCCATATTAGTTTGGTTGAGATCAGTTAGTATGATTGCACCGTATTCGAGTACTGGGCGCACAAAGGACTTGTATAGTTTGAGTAGGGTGGACTGGTTCCCTTAAGCATTTTCGGTAGGTTAATTCGTTTGATAGCTTTTTTCGCCATGTCGTCGGTATGTTTGTTGAAGGACAGTTTTTGATCAATGGTGATGCCCAGGAATTTCGCTTCTTTGCATTCCGAGAGCGTGTTATCCATAAGTTTAAGGTTAAAATCACGTTTATTTCTCTTGCAGGTAAAGGTGATTCGTTGTGTTTTATTGGCGTTTAGCTTAATTCTCCATTTGGCACACCATTGTTCTAGGTCATCGAGAGCGCGTTGCATGGGTTTTTGGAGCAGATTGGCCGTATTGTTAGAGTCCCAGAGGCCCTTATCATCCGCGAATTGGGAGACTTGAACACGATCCTCGGTGAAGTTAAGGTCATTTACATAGAGGATGTAAAGGAGGGGGCTTGTTGTTTCATTTATATAGATCATTTATATAGATTATAACTAACCAATCAGATTGCTTGATTTCCCATAATCTGTATACAGAGTTATCTCCCTTCTGTATAATAAAAGACTATATCCAATGGCCATATCCCATTGAATCCCATTTTTTGCAAAACACCTGTGGCTATGGAATCCCTTTTTGTCGTATGAGGCCATGAGGGCTACGTAAAAGCCCTCAGTGAGTCCCCATTTATTATCCCTCATAGCCTCATTGAATTTTGAGGTTATGAGGACCATTAAAAATCCCTCAATGAGGCATAATTTACTACGACTCTTAGCCTCATCTCGGTATTTGAGGATACCTATGGAGGATACCTATCGAGGATACCTTTTATAGGATACTTATCTGAGGATACTATATAGGCTGTACATATCTCTATAGGTCTCTTGCTGGCCCTTAGTACTATTAATCCACCTGATGGTTTATGTTATCCTATGACTGGTATAGGTGGTATGCAATGCTAGGCATAGGGGTATTGTGGGTAGGGGTACTGCCTGGTAGTTTAGAACGGTACTATAGTATGGCGGTATATACACCTATAGGCCCCTGTTAGTACTTGGTACTATTAACCAACCGATTGCTTTGTTTTATTATATGGCTGGTATATGTAATACGTTATGGTAGACCTAGTGATTTTGTGGGAGTGGGGTAATGCTTGGTAGTTTAGAACGGTAGTATAGCATGGGCTGTACATATCCCTATAGGTCTCTTGCTGGCCCTTGGTACTACTGATCCACCAGGTGCTTCATATTATTGAGCGCTATTCTGAGGTGGGGTCAATGCCTGGTAATACAGAACGGCAGCAGAGTATGGTTGGTATATTCCCCTATAGATCCCATCCTAACCGTTGATAGTATTAACCTACCAAATGCTTTGTATCATCCTGTTACTGGTAAGGTGGTACGTAATACCAGTAGACCCTACCTTATTCCGAGTACTCTTGTTGTTTCATTTATCTAGATCATTTATATAAATTATAATTAACCAATTAGATTGCTTGATTTCCCATAACCTGTACTTAATCGTACAGAGTTATCTCCCTTCTGTATAATAAAAGCCTATATCAATGGCCATATTTACAGGCACCCCAATTTCGGCACCCCTTTTTTAAGAATCCCATTTGTGGAATCCCTTTTTTCTGAAATGAGGATAAGAGTCGTATTAAAAATCCCTCATTGAGGGATTTTTAATACGACTCTTATCCTCATTTGACAAAAAAGGGATTCCACAAATGGGATTCCTAAAAAAGGGGTGCCGAAATTGGGGTGCCTTCTGGAGAATCCCTTTTTTCTGAAATGAGGATAAGAGTCGTATTAAAGATCCCTCAATGAGGTCTAATTTACTACGACTCTTACGTACCACGAAAAGAAAGTTAGCTATTTGTTTTTACCATTCAAAGTTGACCAACAATGTCTTTTGGTGTGTTATGTAAATTTTGTTCATTCTTTCCCATAGATAAATTTTATCCTGTTAATAAATCCATCAATATTCACTACTGTTCGATGGTTTTGGAACCACAAGGCACTGTCACTTTCCTAGCACGACCTATTGGACAACTTGTCGCGGCAGCTGGAGGTACGAAATATCAATTCGGAATTGGCGGCGAGCTACGTCGGTTATACGACCGTCCTATCTCTCACTCAATTCCATATTCTATGTATGTACCTTGCATATGTACCCCAAGCTCTGACACACTCGTCCCAGCCAGACAAGCTTGTTTCAATCCTTGCCTAGTGTTTGGTGGTTTCCCGGGTATGGTAACAGAAATGAGGGTGTACCAATTCCTCCTCCGCTTCGTCCACTATTTCCATGCGTCCTCTTGATAAGAGTATTGCAAGAAAATTTGAGAATGTTCAATTAGAAAAGTTATAGGTAGAGAAAAAGATAGGTATCCGCTATTGTATATTGTGACTGTTGTGTGATTGTTGCTATGGATGGGGTAAGGGTTGGGTTTCTTCTGAGCCCGCTCCCCACACGCATAGTTGCGAGGCAATCCTCAGACTCAATCCTAAGGTTCTCAATGAGTAGCGAAGCAATCCTCACGGACTCCACGCAGTTTAATTCTATTGAGTAATTTTAATTTACTGTGGCTTATTTTGTTTTTCTGCTGAGGGTTCAGTGTTCGTTCAGCTCTGCCATTGATTCACTATCCTAGAGTCTGTGGAGGGTTTTGTTATATAGGTCTTATTAAACGCGTTTCAATCGCGCTTCAGTAGAGTTGCCAGGCAGTCCTCACAGACTCAATCCTCAAGTTCTGAATGAGTAGCGAGGCAATCCTCACTGACTCCACGCAATTTAATTATATTGTATAATTTCTATTTTCTGAAAACTTATTTTGTTTTACGTGATTACTGGGCAATTCATTTCAAACAGGGCAGACGACACATTTAATACAAGTAATCTCCATTCATCGCTAAACGTATCACTAATCGATTCTGTTAGGCTTTCATCTCCAAACTCTCCCACAGTGGCGTAGGAACCGGGGGGGGGGGGGGGGGGGGGTAAGGGGGGTATTTACCCCCCCCCCCAAAAAAAAAAAAAAAAAAAAAAATTCCCAAAACTTATAGACGTATAGCCTATTGCTCATTGACAAATGCAGACCAGACTCGAATTCAATGTGGACACTGTACGAAAAAGGAAAATCATTCCGTTTATAAAATAGTCGATCGCGATGCCAACTATTATGGATTAAGCCCAATGAGCAGTTCATTGACTATAAAACTAACACACTAACACCACAAGTTGCCGTGTTGGCGATTATTTGAAACGTATTGATCAAACGCCAGTTACGTCGCGCAGTGATCTCCCTTCTTTCTGCACTGATTCGAAATATAATTGAGTTAGTAGAGTTACCTCTCTTGTAACTTACAAGAGAGGTAACTCTACCAAAATTGTAACCTTGAAAGTTTTTGTGTCAACAAGATTTGATAAGAAATCCCACTTTTTCAAATAAAAAAATAGGGAAAATTACACCCCAGTGGCCACCAGAATGCACCATTTGATACCTCAATTGGAAAATTTTCTTGGGGGGAGAACCCCCCAAAACCCCCCTCATCAAGCTCGTGCCTGCGGCACTCGCGGCAGATGCTTTCTGCATCTGCGGCATCTGCCCAACCAGCGCCACACGACCCTATACCCCCCCAATATTTTTTCGTTCCTACGCCCCTGCTCTCCCAATATGGATGTACTTCGAGACACCACTCAAATATCTGTTGAGTCAGTCTGACCGTTATTTTGTAACACCTTAAATAATCCTACAAACAGATCAATTGAACGGAAAACAACGCAGTGGTGTCTACGATAAGACTGCTTTGTTTTCAATTTGTTTGACTTTTTATCCACCATTCTGTCCAAACTCCTTTAATATACTCGCCCAAAAAAGAAAGTGTGCATTGCAGAATTGATCAAACTCCAAAAAAATAATTTCGTAGGTATAAAGAGTGTTAGCCTGTTCATGAATAAGTTATATTAAACACAAAAATAGCTTTCCCCGTTAAAATTGCATTAACATTAAATGACGTGCTGCACGTTTGTGAAAAGGCATGTTTTGCATGTGGAGAGTCTGAAAATTCATGCAGCAGTGTGAATCCTTGGGTATTTAAACACTAAAGTAAGGCCTTCCTATCGTTCACATTCAAACTTGCGCTGCTATTAAAACGACTCCACATTAGCATGCCAAGATTGACAATGAATCAACGTCTCCTTGCCCTGGGTATGATTAGAGCTGGCAGAACACACAGAGAGGTTGCCCAGCATTTGAACTGCCACCGTAACACTGTAGACAGGCTAGTCCATCGACATGCACAACATGATGACGTTCGAGACCGACCCCGCTCCGGGAGATCCCGAGTTACCACCCCTGCACAAGATCGGTATATCCGTGTCCTCCATCTCCGGAACCGGCAACAAACGGCAACGACGACAGCCAGGAACATCCCTAACCTGAGACGGATACCTCCTCAAACAGTAATCAGCCGGCTGAGAGAATACGGCTTACGTCCTCGAAGACCTGCAATTCGTCCGATTTTGACGTTACGTCATCGTCGTGTTCGGCTGCAGTGGTGTAGACAACATCTCAGGCATCCATTACACTGTTGGCGACGTGTTTTATTCACAGATGAATGTCGTTTCCATCTTTCATCATCAGATGGCCGCCAGAGAGTGTACAGACGTCGAAACGAACGCTACGCAGATCCATGTGTCGTGGAGCGAAACCGTTATGGGGGAGGGTCTCTCATGGTGTGGGGTGGCATCACTGCCCGTAACAGAACTGAGCTGGTCATTATGATGGCAATCTCAATGCAGCCAGATATCGTGATGAAGTGCTTACACCTGTTGTTGTCCCATTTCTGCAACGTCACGACCCCGGCGTCATTCCACAGCAGTACAACGCCCGACCCCACGCAGTTCGTGTTGTTCAACAGTATCTGCAGCAACAACAAGTGGATGTTCTTCCCTGGCCCGCAAATTCGCCCGATATCTCACCCATTGAGCACGTATGGGACGAAATGAAACGTCAGCTACGCCGGCTTCCCCATGCACCGTCAACGCTTGTGGAACTCCAAAGACAGCTTATCAGAATATGGAACAACATCCCACAACACTTCCATGCTAACTTGTTCGCTTCCATGAGGCGTAGATGCACAGCAGTAGTCGATGCAGACGGAGGTCATACCAGATATTGCGTGTGTGACTTTTGTGTTTGACCCTTAGTGTCTTCGACTCTCCATGGCACCAAGAGTATTCGTCGTAGCGTAATGAAATTTCTCGTGTTGATCACACATTGATTCATCTGTGATTGAATAAAATTTCCATGAATGAAAATGATATATATCTTTTTTTAGTGTTATTTTTTAGCATGCACACTTTCTTTTTTGGGAGAGTATATATCCAACTCTGCCCTGCCCCAGGCCTTTGAACTAAACCCCCATTATTGGAATTCCACCTGGTCGTCCACGCTCCGCCATTTAAACATAAATACCATTAAAATCGGCTCAACGAGGCGGTCCCAGTGGTATTATGGCACCCCCCCCCCCCCCAATTTGAATCTCCCCGTCTCTTTTGTTTCTATCCGAAAAAACACCTATTTCGTCGAAGTGTCTTCCATCGAATGTATACTAAAGTTTCGTCGAACTGTCCAAACCTTCGTCGAATCGTCCAAAATCTCGTCGAATCGTCCAAAATTCCGTCGAACTTGCACGGATTTTCCGTCGATTAGTCCAAAGTTTCGTCGAACTGTCCAAAAACAAATTCCGTCGAAGTTGTCTTTCATTGAATAGTTCATGACCCCTATGAGGTATGTTATTTTTTCATACCTAACTGCTATTAATTGTAGTCTGTGCAAATACGCCAAAAGAAGTAGCCAGAAATCATGATTAATTTTAACATATGTATATGTTATGTGCATATTTTAATTTGTATTTTAATTTCATTTGAATAATTATTGGTTTTCATTTTAATTTTATTTTTTTACCTTTGTTTTTAATTTTAATTTACTAAAATAACAAAAATCTTGAAATAAAATACAATAAAGCTTGCAAATTTGTTAAGGATATCTCACGTGATCTGTAGCAAAGCCAGTTGCCCCAGTAGTTGTCAGGATGAATCGACTTAACCCTTTACCCAACGAATCGACCGCATCCGCCCGCGTAATGTGCAAATTCAGCAGTTGAAAAAATATTATTTTTCAAAAAATTCCAACAAAACCATATCATGTGACCCCTCGTTGGAACGAGCTCGTCGAGCTCGTTCCAACGAGGGGTCACATGATATGGTTTTGGTGAAATTTTTTGAAAAATTTAAAAAAAATATATTTAAAATAATAAATTTTGATATCGCCTGCGTTGGGTAAAGAGTTTGGTCGGAGCGACTTAAGGCCGAATCGACTCGTAACCCCCTGACCCCCTGCTAGTCTAAAGCACGACGGAAGAGAGAGTGAGTTTATTTTGATGGTTCGGATGGTTCGGCAGAGTAGATTTGAAGCCCTTTTTATGCTGGCTGCTACAGCTTCTTCGCTAAAGGGGTAACCATCGATTGCTGTGCGTACAACGAACGTATGTTTCTTTCGGAACAGCTACAGACCTACCATTGTTCCTCGCTGAAGATGACGCGACATTGTGACTATGAAGTTAGCAATTTTAGACTCGAGCTGTCGCCTTTGTGTTTGGGACTTGATTAATTTATCTGGAGGCATTGCTGGTCTTTCTCCCTTAATCACTTTATACAACAAGGTAAGGGTCGTTTCTATCGTCTGGGTTGTACTGTAGAAAATTTGAGCTCCTTCGGCGTTTCTGTTATGCAGCCTTCTTCTCTTTATTTTGGGTTTATCGTGATGAATCTTGCACTCTTTCATTGTATGCTTTCTAGTTATATGATCTCTTACTTTGTGTATGGGTCCCAGATGATAGCTTCGTAGAGCACTATCATTAATTGATTAAATAGGGGAGAGCAGACACCACCGAGTAGCTGAGAGTAGCCATGGAAGCTTGATGAAAGAGCACATTTAACCCTTTACCCAACGTAACGTTTAAAACCGGCCAGCGCTATTCTCAAAAATCGCCAATAAATTTTCATTATATTTTCATTTTTTGTCTCAAAAACATAGGTTATGACCCCTCGTTGGAACGAGCTCGTCGAGCTCGTTCCAACGAGGGGTCATAACCTATGTTTTTGAGACAAAAAATGAAAAAAATTAGTTATTCAAGAATTTTTTTTGCAAGTGTCGTCTGCTTTTCATGTTAGGTAAAGGGTTAAATTAATTGAAGTCTCCCTGTACTTGACCTTTGCAATTGAACATTATAGTAAGTGTGCTCAGTACAGGATTAGTTCAGTATTATCTAACTTTGCAATCAATGCATAAATGTGTTCAACCATGTAATAGTTTGTCAATAATACAAACACACATAAGACTTTTGCACTGTCTATCAGACATTGTTACTTGAATAACTCGTTCGGAAATAACTGCACATTTTACATGTCATTTAGTGCTACTCTACAAAATACACGTTTGTGCAGAATAAGAGGATCATAAGTGTAGTATATTTGACCGCCCTAGTATAGTATTAATTGGTGTTGTTATGAAGTAGAATGTCACTTGTCCCCCAGATTTTGTGGGCGTGGCAGGGTTAAATATACCGCTCCTCCTTACAATGTAGCGTATTTCGGCGCCAGGTAGAGTGGTTTTAGGCTTAAGCACATTGATGTACGCACACTATCATTAATATTACTGCTAGTCGCGAGCGTAAAAATGCGTCAGCAAATGCCCAGGAGGGTTCTCATTACCCGTTACGGGGGTTGGGCGCGCTCATAGGTGCGCCAAATTGGCTAAAGTGGCCAATGAGATGCTTAGTGGGAGTGGGTATAAATTTTAACCCTTTGCCCAATACAGTGAAGCGAGTCGTTCTTGGCTCGAGGAGTGTGGGTATTTATTTCAACCTTTTGCCAAGTACAATTTTTCATAGTTTGTCAACCCGTGATGCAACATGTTAGCTGTGTATTACACAAAGCTTCAGCCCAGAAGTCATAGTTGACATTAGAGTGCATTCGCCTGAAGACCGTTGGGCACGTAATTCAGACTCACATTGGTGGTGCAAGTTGAGTTAGAACATATCGGCGACCTCGATAAAATGGATGGTCGATCAACTGTGTTATAGGCATTGTATGCGCCTATGCTTTCAATGAGTGGGGTTATCCCATATTACTCGATTGATGCAGAGCATATGTTTACCGCTTTGTGGGTGCAGCCCATATTATACGACTTGAAATATGTTTAGTTTGTGATATTGTATCAGTATTTGGCATGCGTAGCAGGCGATGGCACTGGCTGAGGACCAAGGGCGAATGGCTAAGCTACCCATTTCCTCCATCCACCCCTAGCCTTCTCTCTAAGGCTCATCGGTGAATGCATGCTACAGTGTTTGATACATGTGCTTTACTGAATACTAAATTACGCCGGAGCTGTTGGTATTCCCATTGAATGGATATAGCCCTATTATTAGGTCGGCATGTGATATCGTATCAGTATTAGGCATGCGTTGTAGGCGATGGCACTGGCGGTGGACCAAGGGTGAATGGCTTAGTTACCCGTTTCCTCCATCCACCCCTAGCCTTCTCTCTAAGGTTCATGCTACAGTGTTTGATACATGTACTCTACTGAATACTGGTCGATTTGATTAAATGACGCCGGGGCTGTTAGTATTCCCATTAAATGGATACAGCCCTATTATTAGGGCGGCACAAGTTTAATGTGTAAGTTCGTATCAGTTTCCGACTGCAATATATATACATTAACATGACCATGTGCATGTCCTGTAATTTGTATCAGATTCGAGGTCGTGTTTACAATCAGATCGCAACGAGCCCGTCAGGGCGAGTTGTGATCCGATTGTAAACACGACCGAGAACCTGATACAAATTACAGGACATGCATTTGGTCATGATAATCATTTATCTAACAATCCCGTTACATAAAGCCCTTTTTCCGTTTTTTAGTTTAAATTGGGTTGGGGTTGGTCAAAGTTTTGAATTTCATATTTTAGTGCGTAATAACAATGCATATAATGATATTATTTGTCATAGCGCGGTGTTTACCGGAAGTTGAATCTATATGATACGGAATCATATATGAGCCGTCTATATGATACGGAATCGGAACATATTATGTGGTACGTACCGTTTCTCGTGATTTTCAGGCCAAAATCTATATGATTGTTAGATAAAATTGAAGCCCGTATTAAAAGGCTTATCGGTATGTGCATGCTGCATGGTAAGAGATACGCCCTTTCTGATTATTGGACTGACACCATCGTCTTGGTAAATAGCTGTCAACACTAAAGAAATTTGGTCGTTGACTGAAAGCAATTGAGCAATGCATTTTGTCCTTTGTCAGCTCTTTGCGCTACAAGCTCGTGGTGAAAGAGCTAATTTTAATGTAGCGATTACATTTGCTTCGGTATAAATTGTCGGACTCGAAGCCCATTAGTACTTGTCCGGGATTTAATCCACTGTGTATATTTAGTTTCAACCTATACGGTTTTCTCAAATAAACAAATACCTCAGGACTTCAATTTGTTAAAGATATCTGAGTTTATTGAAACTGCGTCGATATATGAATGAAAAATTGTAATATCGGTCACTTTGTTTGGGGACCTAGACACACCACTTGTTTGATGTGTTTTATTTTAATTATTATACAGCCATAGTTTTGCTTGTAGCAAATTACAAAACAAATTGTTAGTGTGTTTGTTCTGGCAAATTCTATTTGCTGTATAGATTTTGATTATTGCACCGTGTTGATGTTTTTATTTTTAGCTGGTGCATTCATTTTGTTCACACATTATATTATTTGTAGGGTGTGAAGTACAGTCATTTCTTTGTTTTCACCAGTTTGGTGTCTATACTCGATTATTGCACTATATTAAATTTGTTTTTAGTTGGTACAACTATATTGTTCACACGTTATAATATTGGTAGAGTGTGACGGCCAGGTGTTTTTTCACTGAACTGGTGTCTGCACTTGATTATTGGTGCTTTTATTAGATTATCTTCGTTTGAAGAGATTTGAATTGTTACAGTTTATTTTTAAACTGTTTTGTAATTCAGTTTATGCGCCGTTCGCGAAGTTCTAAGCTGGCATTAAATACACAGAATACTAAGTATAATATACAGTTAAAACTAGAAGTCCTGTCACGAATAGTGCGCTTTTCTAGGCTTAATTGCGCGTTAGAATTGCGCGCAATTGCCATATCGAATGGCATCCACAGCACGGCAGGTTGTCTTGGTTACTCATAGCAACCACAAGCAATGTTTCTGCCAATGGACCTCCGGGTTACCCGGAGGTCCATTGGCTGAAACATTGCTTGTACACAGGCCATATGTACAGAATTTGATAGCTTTACTTGGGTCATAACGCGTACATTAACGCGCATATCGACGTGCTATTTGTGCACATTTCATGACAGGACTTCTAATTTTAACTGTAGGCCTGCGGAACAGAACTTCTAGGTTTCTAAGACGTCTTTTACTGTACTAGTTTTTGTCTAGAAACTTGGCGATTGATGAAGTTACCAAGCTGTCGGGGAGTATACGAAGTGTATATAACGCTGGCTTGTTCCAGGAAACTTCTAGGTTTCAAAGCTGTCAGGCAACGTTTTGTTGCACGGGCTTGTTTCATGAAACCGATCAGCAGATTTTTACGAGTCCACGGTAAGTGGTTCTACTGCATTCCCTCTGACAGTTTTGGAGGTTTCTGCGGAAGAATACGAGAGTGGAGTTCGTCACGTACTCACTTCTTGAAATAATTTCGCTTAAGTACACCTGCTTCTCATTTAACTATAAAAATAATGTACAGTGTGACTATGGAATTTTTATACTTTTTTAGAACATTCCAATATCTAGACAAGGACACATTTGCCCCCCCCCCCCCCGCCTCTTATACAAGTATGCATGCATTTGGATTTGGCAGATTCAGTTTGGACATTAAATCAAATGGAACATGTAGATCTGATTGAGCTTGCAATCTACACCTTTGGAACAACATTTGACGAGCACAGATGCGTCAATTTACTGTAATCTAAACCACAGTTATCACTATATTTATATCTTTGTTTTCGACAATCGACTTCAAGCCGACCTGTCCCAACAAAAACATCTCTCAAAGAAAGCAGAAGGAAACTTGAAAAGATGGACAAACAGAATAAAGGGAACAACAGAAAAAACAAAAGTAGGAAAAACCGGAGAAACCAGAGAAAGTACACTACAGTCGCCGTGGATTGGTCGTAATCCACGCGCGGGCAGTGATGTCCACGCATGGGCTTACCAAGTAATAAAAAATTGCCAGCAGCAAAATTTTAATTAATGAAGCACCGGGTTGTACCCGGTGCTTCATTAATTAAATTTTCATAATTATTCCTGTAATTAGTGTTTGTGGTCTACTGTTATTGCGCCTCTGGAAATACTGTTCACACCCGTGGAAAGTGTCCAATCCAAGGCGACGGCACTGTAGCATAGAAAACGGTGTAACTAGTTGTTGTAGTATTAATACTATTAGAAATAACAGCAGTTGTAATAACACCAATAGAAGCTATAAGGGTAGCAACGATAGTAAACTCAGCGGTAGCCATGGCAGCGCTGAGGTGAAGACGGCCCTTTTCGGGTTTCCTCCGTCGGTACCTGGTATAATGGTCCTTTAGTATTTATCGGCAGTCACAGTGTTGGCTTCTTCATTTTCACCACTGTGTGGTAACAACCCGACCCCCTCCCGCCCCCCTCCCGCCCCCAACAGAGTGACGATGCCCATCGACGTCGGCTGAGTGTTCACGAGAGAGCAGGCTCCCTGCAAAGAAAAAGAAAGAACTAGTGTTAGAAAGTGATAAGTATGAAAGGGTGTATCAAAGTCACGGAGGTTGAAAACGAAAGAAAACACCAAGAGCTACTTGACCTAATCAAGCAGCTCAAAGCAAGTTCAGAGAGGGACGAATGAACGTCTAACCACCCATCCAGCTGCCAAGCGGGGGTTTCGGGAACAAAAAAATCTCTCGAGTTCAAAAGAGAACGGAACAAGAAACAATGATAGAGATCAAATCTCTACCCCCCCCCCCCCCCAAAAAAAAAAAAAAAAAAAAAAAATGGGGCCACACAGACTCTCGTCACCCCGCCTACGGCCAACTGCGTCAACGCGGACACGATCACAGAAATTTAGTCCGAGAAGATCAATAATACCGGCTTCGACTTCGCCGCCCATATTCCGGACAGATCCCTCGGCCACGTCATGGTCTCAACAAACCAGTTTAAACAGTATTTGTTGAAAAAAATGAATATCATGTTACATGCATACACAACATAAAGCATAAAAAATGAACACAATAGTGCAGGATACACAGCACATTACATAACAGTAGACAAGTTTGAAACAAAATAGATGAGGGATTCGACGGAAAGCTTTAACCCTCTGCATTCTGATGTCAAAGTGGCAAAGTTTTCAGCAGCAAATATTTCCCATAATGCAGTTTGATATTTAACCAAATATAGCTTGTTTGACAGAGCTCAGTGGGCTCTGTCAAACAAGGTTTAATTGGTTAAATTCATAGTTACACAAGAGAAAAACAGACTGACTGGAGAAGATTGTTCTGCACTACCAGAGAGCTAGGGGTTAAGCTTATGTGTGTTGTCTCCCTAGCTCGAAACCCCAAACCACCGAAACAGACTTAGTGAAGCTCCATTTCGGTATTTTAATAGTAGCACGCAGTGATAAACTACCGACATGGCTCCTGGGGGTAAGTTCGATTTAACTAGAGTAAATCTAATTTCCCGGTAGACCCGACAGTCCTTCCAAAGCACCCAAAACTATCTGAAACCACCGAAACGGACTTGACGAATATAAGAGTAGCACGTAGTGATATAGGGTAGGTTCGATTCAATGGGAGTAGTTTTCTGGATCAAATTCATTCGGAATCCTCTGCGTTTATCTATGCGATAGTCTCCAACCCTGTTCGTTTGTTCTGGAGTATACTGCGGTGAAGTACCATATTTAGGTTTTCTGGCCTGTTCAGGATTAGATAGTTCTAATCCTATTCAAAGCACTCTTGTTCTTTCTTCATCTATCCAGGTCATCCAGTCAGTTCAATTTACTTTACCACGACGTTCCGTGGAATCTCATTTTGAGAATCCCTTTTTGGAAAAAAACGTCTATACCTAAAGAATCCCTTTTCTGTCACATGGTGCCATGAGTGCAATGAGGTCTAATTTACCATCCTTCTTAGTCTCAGCTCGGTATTGGAGATTACCTATGACATAGCAATACATCATTTGAGGATACCTTTCGGAGAATACCATTTTTGTGGTATGAGGCTATGAGGTCCTTGAGATAATCCCTCAATGAGATTAAATTTACTATTCACCTTAGCCTCATCACGGAACATGTGATAGCATATTTTAGTAAAACACATTCCGCCGCTGAACGAATACAGCGTTACTTGGAAAGAACTACTCGCAGCAATAAAATATATCAAGCATTTCCGACGCTATTTGATGGGAACGAAATTCACATTACGCACTGGTCATGGCTCGTTGAGGTGGCTCTTTAATACTAAAAAAACAACATGTCAGGTAGCGCGCTGGTTGGAATATTTGTCTTGCTATGATTTTGATATTCATCATCGCAAGAGCCAGCCTCGTGGGAACGCAGATGCCTTATCTCGTATGCCCGTGGTCAACGGAGTCATTACATTTCCGACTAGTGAATTTATTTCAAAAGAATCTCAATTGAAAGATCCTGTTTTAAAGAAATTCACAGATTTGAAAACAAGCGGAGAGAAAACCTAGTAGTGAGGAGTTCCGCCTCTGTTGAAAATGTACTGTTCCCAGTGGGAGCAGTTCGGCCTTCATGACGAACTGTTGTATCGTGAATAGTATCAGGTTGATGGCTCGACCAAGTTCTTGTGGGTCGTAACCGCCAGCCTAGTTTCTGGGGTGGTCGGTGCGATCCACAACACGTTGGTGGGGGCTCACCTAGCAGTTCAGACGACTTTACATAAGGCCCGGCAAAATTTTTATTTGGATAGGTATGAGAAAAGATGTACAATATGGGTTCAGTCTTGCCAGATATGTCAACGACGGAAGTCTCCTAATATCAATTCTATAGCTTATTTGGTAGTTGATCAGGCTTCAGAACAAATGGAACGCATAACGTTGGATATACCTGGTCCCTTGCCAGAAACTGAATGAGGTCTATTTTATCATCCAACCTATCCTCATCTCGGTATTTTAGGAGACCTATGACACGACAATATATCACTGAGGATACCTTTTAAGGATACCTTTTGGAGAATCCCTTTTTGTCGTATGAGGGCCATGAGAAAATCCCATAATGAGGTCTATTTTACCATCCCTCTTAGTCTCATCTCTTGAGGATACTTATGGTATTATACTATTGGATGATACCCTTAAAAAGATACGTATCTGAGGATATCTATTTGAAGTTAGTTATGGATGCTATACAACAGTCACCCAATAATATAGTCTTCCACCACTCCAATACCATTACTGCTGACTCGTTACACTATTTCCAAGCTATACCTATCTTTGTCTCGACTGTACCCTCGGTCAAGATTCAATCAGATTGCTTTATTTCACCCATTATGTACCATTTTAGACAGCGTTCAAACCCCTTGTATAACATCTACAGACAGGCTGTATAAGGAATTCCGTAAGTGGGATTCCTAGCCGATTCCGTAAAGTTTGATTCCGTGTTTTAACATAAATTCTCGTGGGTATTCTCCTTTCCCATTGAAATAACTGCATTGAAAAATTTAGTTCAAAGGATTTGTTTTGATGAACGTAATCTATACTTTATAAAATATTTCCTACGTGCGTGCGCGCGCGCGAGAGCGTGCGACATGCATGTGTTCCTGCCTGGATAATCTAGAATTTGGTTCACATGATTTTTTAATGATCCTTGAACACCTGATATTAT
Organism: Pictodentalium vernedei; assembly: GCA_031216915.1. Classification (NCBI taxonomy): domain Eukaryota; kingdom Metazoa; phylum Mollusca; class Scaphopoda; order Dentaliida; family Dentaliidae; genus Pictodentalium; species Pictodentalium vernedei. The sequence continues at coordinate 470,239,809 of CM062291.1, forward strand.
GCTTCAAGAAATTCAGAGTTTAACAATAATTGTAAGCGGCGTCTTTCGTCGTAGAATTACTAGGCAAGTATCAATAAATATGTATGGAATGAGCCTCGAACAATGACTTTGAATATGAGTTTAGGATGTCTTGCTGGTGGAGATATTTACTATCTTCGTTATCAAAAAACCTAGGAGTCACATTTCCTCCCAGCTGCTGTTCACCTTAGTGTTTTATTAGATCAGTATCGTTTTCTTTAATCCTTGGGAGCGCGGTGGCTCAGTAGGTAGAGGTGCAGGCTGCAAGCCGAGAGGTCCTCGGTTCGAATTCCACCTGCGACAACCGCGCTGTGTCCTTGGGCAAGACACTTCATCTCCATTGCCCGCGTGGGGGCACGATGACGCCGTGTACTAAGGTGTACTGCACATCGATGGTACGCATGTCTTCAACCAATCTAACCCTGCCTGTGCTGCAGTGCGGAGTTACGATGTTGGGGAGCTGGCAGCTGCTCGTCGTTGCTCGGTGGTTCTCTCCGGGTACTCCGGTTTCCTCCACCCGTAAAACTGTCACGGTCATGATTAGCCATTGTGCATAAATATGTGACCTTAAACATCAATAAATAAATAAATTCTTCAATCTTTTCACTGCCACGTCCACTTTAGCCATATATGGAGGACCTCTATGTACGCCTGTATGCGAGGAAGTTTAATAAAATTTATGACATACTTGTAACTCTATCATCTGATTAATTGTTGGAAAGAGCTCTCTGAGCCCTTTCCAACAATTAATCAGATGGTAGGTTTGATCGGCGCATACCAGAACGTACATATAATCATCATACAATAGGTGACAGTATTATCTTCGACAGCGCAAGTGTTAAAGAATTGCTACACTGTTTTCATACGTGGTATGTAATTTAAACACCCTATGACCCTATCTCCATATTGGATACTTCGCTATATCGGACAAAAGCATCTCTTATAGCAAGTCCTAAGTGTAGCCGTAGGCAGTTTTGTGACCAATTGCTTCCAAAATGTTGGTCTGTGGTGCATTCCACCTAGTGGAATCACATGCATTGTTGAAACTTCAGTTTAACGCGTAGGCATCTTGGTTACTGACGTGTCTTATTATTACTCTCCAGGTGGTACGTTGGGGGTATATAGCTAACCCATATGGTGTTGTTAGTTAAATGTTACATTATTAGTCAATGTAACTTGTACTTCAGGTATACGAAAATAAACATAACACGCTCAACGTTGTTGTCCGAGTTATATATTAATTATTTGTAGCACGTGTGTCACTGTTGACCACCCCCACCCCTTTCCAGGGCGGCAGTTTGTAAGAAGAACCTGTTTTTTGGGAGTATGTGCCCTCTTTGTATTTCCTCGTGGTATTCTATCAAGAAATTTAACTCCCACAGAAGATAGATACATCTTACTCGCGATTGTGGGATGGCTCTATAAATTATTTTTAACCAAAACTGACCTCTTGGTACAGGTTCTTTGAACTTGTGGATGGTTCGGGTATCGTGACCCTGGCGATACTACCACTTGTTCTTGTATGATGTGAATTTGAAGAAAGGACAGCAACTTAATGATATTTTTATTTCAATTACTGGTGTCTTCTGGAATAAAACTGAAGATAAATGTTTTTTTCAAATTAACATTTGTGTACCTTCACACACTTTTTTTTGTTTTGGAAAAGAGCAGAGAGGGTGTGGGTGGGGGTGTTTTGGAGGGGGTGGGGTTGTGTGTTACGGGGACATGAGTGTGATTTAACCTATTACGAATCGTTTTATGTATTCAGAATCAGAAAGTGTTTTTATGATCAAGAGCCTAAACAGTTGATAATATGTGAAACAAATCATCCTTATTATTTGGTTAAGTGCAAGAAGTTCCGAGTTCGATCTCCATCCGGGATGACCCGCGTTGTGTCCTTGGGCAAGGCACTTTATCCCAGTTGCCTACATGGGGGCACGATGGCGAGGTGTATGAAGACTTAGTGCACGTCGATGGTGCACATGTCTTAAACCGCCGTAACCCTGCTTGAAGGGAGCTTGAACAGAGTTAGAATGTTGAGGAGCTGACAATTGCTCGTCGATGCTCGATGGTTCTCTCCGTGTACCCCGGCTTCCTCCACCCGTAAAACTGTCACGGTCATGATTAGCCATTGTGCATAAGTATGTGAAACTTAAACACCATTAAATAAATAAATACATAAATAAGTGCAAGAAACCACTGTCATGACTGTACTGTGCAAGATCGGAAGCAAGTATAGTGGATTTACACTATACGCGTTAGATTGTTTGGTTAGCAGTCATGAGAAAAAAATGTTTATATAAAATTGTTTTATTACCATTGGGCACTCTCCACTAAATGGTAACAAAACAAATATTTATGAAGAATATCTTTCTAAACCAAGGCTTCCCTTGCTGGTAGCTTGGTATCTTTGAAAACATACTCATATTACAAATAAGCTTTGAAAAATAATGTAGCGCCCCACCAGTTAAATCGATTATTATTTTACCCTTTACCTAACATGAAAAGCAGACGACACTTACATAAAAATTCTTGAATAGCTATTTTTTTCATTTTTTGTCTCAAAAACATAGGTTATGACTCCTCGTTGGAACGAGCTCGACGAGCTCGTTCCAACAAGGGGTCATAACCTATGTTTTTGAGACAGAAAATGAAAAACAAATGAAAATGAACTGGCGATATTTGAGAATAGCGCTGGCCGGTTTGGGCCGGTTTTTGCCGTTACGTTGGGTAAAGTGTCAACCTCTTTTCGCCTCGGAATTAACAATCAATGTTTTCTTGTCGGTAAAAAACGGAAGTTGAAAGATATCGAAAATTGCACGTGAAATATTGTCAATGTTTTTCTATAAACGGGCACATTGAAATATATCTTACAGGGAAAGAGTCGTCAGAACCATTAATATTTACTGCGCAAACCATATGCCATATGAAGATTCAGTGGTGCAAATGGCGCATTGGGGAAGAACATGAGGGTGCTCTCTTCCATAATTGGGCTTTGGTAGTCTGCGAGATCCCTTACTACCTGTCACTAAAAGCCCCCGACTCCCTAGACTCTCTAAGACTTCTTACACGCTAAAAACTAAAGTGTGCTGAACTAGCACTTTGTTCAAGTGTAGGTATCCCAGAACTTGACAGGCGTAACAATAATACCACTTGACAAGTGTAATGTCGCGACACTTAAAAGGAAACAACGCAGATGAAGCGGATCAGGCACGAACTCTCGAGCCTGATCCGCGTCACCTGCGTTGTGTCCTTTTAATTATGTATCCACCAAGCGCAAATCAAATTATGCACGATTCTGGAAGAACCACCAATGCCATGTCATGGGAAGTGCCATACATTCAAGTTTCAGATGTCTGACGATTGTAATGTCTAAGTGCTTAAAGCATTGCACTTTGAGTGTTAAAACCAAACCCTAAGAGTTAGAATGGGTTTAACACCTTGAAAGTGTCAGTTTTAACACTTTAGTTTTTAGTGTGTAACACCTTAGGCCAACATGGGCGATGGAGTCATTTAGTCCCTTTTGGCCTGAACTGGAACGAAGTCCCATGGCAAACGGTCAAGACTGTCACTCGAAGTCAGTGTTCTTGAAGCTGTTGTAAGAACCAGCTGCATATAATTAACTTGATATGGACAATGTGAAAATGTTGGGCTACTCTCAGTTGAATAATCATGTGGAATTTGCCCCCCTCTTCCTCGTCCGGCCATATACCACTCTTCACGCTAAAAACTAAAGTGTTAAAAACTACACTTGAAGTGCTGTACTTAACACTTACTAAGTGCTGAACTAGCAGTTTGTTCAAGTGAAGATATCCCAGAACTTGACAGGTGTTACAATAATACCACTTGACAAGTGTAATGTCGCGATACTTAAAAGGAAACAACGCAGATGACGCGGATCAGGCTCGAACTCTCGAGCCTGATCCGCGTCATCTGCGTTGTGTCCACCCACCAAGCGCAAATCAAATTATGGACGATTCTGGAAGAACCACCAATGCTAGACAAATGGGAAGTGCCATCCATTCAAGTTTCAGATGCCTGACGATTGTAATGTCTAAGTGCTTAAAGCATTGCACTTTGAGTGTTAAAATCAAACCCTAAGAGTTAGAATGGGTTTAACTCCTTGAAAGTGTCAGTTTTAACACTTTAGTTTTTAGTGTGTCCACCTGTGATACTGTACGACTGTCAAAATTGTCGCTCAACACCAATAAAAGAAAACAAGACGAGGAGAGAACTTTGGATAGCTCTCCGTTAGGCTAGATCACTGCATTGTTAAAAGTTTTATTCTCCTCTCGACTAAACAAATCTGAGAACAATTGTAGAGCAGTGGTGCCCCAATATCCCGCATGTTCTCGGGATATGAAGTAAACATGTGTAGACAGAAGGAGCAAATTACAAAAGACGTGTGCGAATCAGAAAATTTATCGCCATTTTGAGCCATAACGCCTATTCGATGTAATAAAGGCTCGCATGATATTCAATAGTCAATTCCTGATAACCATATATTTTTCGGTTAGTCGTCGGCTCATGTGTGACATTCAGACTGAAATTTAGATACAAATGCCAAAGGGTGCAAGGGTGGCACCGACGGATTCTGATATAAGTTACTCTAAGCCAATATGATCAGCGAAATACCTCATGTAGCCTCCAAAAAAGGATTGGCTCACTAACTGGGTTTGTCTTCCGTACTAAGTCCGATCCAAGACAAAAGTAAGCGGCGGCATTTCGGACCGAGTGAGCATAATGATTTCAGAGTTATGTTTCCAGTCTATTGATGGATGGATTATGGATACAACATTGTGACATATATAGAGTCTTAGGGATATTAAATTTGAAATCACAAGTTCGGACGCAGGGTTATGCCTAATTAGGAATGCGTACCCTATGATGTCCCTGGACCGGACTGTACCGAAAAATGGGACGAAATCGAAATGGTATCCGACTTGCCGTCACATCACTCAGAATGTGTTGCACATTGTATATCTGGCATTCAAAACAAAAAATTCTTTCGGTGGAGAATGCATTGGTCTCTAGACACGTTGCACCCGGGTTCTTGAATTACCGCACCTCTCTTACTAAATATAAGCACTTCAGCGCAACGCAGACTGAAAAAATGGCCGTTCACAAAACTGCCAACTCAAAAATTAATTTTCGCTTCAATAACCGATAAGTACAGCAACAGTTTATACCTACTGAATGACAATTACTTGATACTAAAACAGTTGAATTAAAAAAATATGTAAAAACTGTTCAATGATTTTACAGTTTTTTTATGTTTTCGATTTCATTTAAAAGTGTACATCCTTATTAATTGGTTAAATGCAAGAAGTCCCGAGGTCTTTTTATACCTTCCTTGCGTAGTAATAACCCCCACCCCGCGCCCGACCCTTCCAGTGTGTGTAAATGTCGTCCCCACCCACCTTTACAACATATATATCACCCCACCATTGACCCGTGTACGGCCCCTGACGATTGTAAACATTATAACAGGGGCTGTACAATGGTCAATGGTGGGAGATATATATGCTGCAAAAGTGGGTGGGACGAGAGTAGTATGTCTCGGGCTTTTGAGGTACTGGTTGCCGCATGCGCAGCGCGTGTTGTTAGGGTGATTTACTCTTCTACAAAGGAACATACCCTCAAAACATACCCCGTCTTATTGCAGAACAATTGGGTAACATGGCAATCACGTGCTACCATAGAAACCAAGATGGCGGCCTCCAGTATACAAAATGGTGGGCGGAAACACGTATCACCCTAACACGCGCTGCGCATGCGCACTCACACCACGTATCACTATGGAGATGACGTCACAACATGGCCGCTCACGCGGGTTACCATGACAACACAACATGGCGCCACTAGGTCACGTGACTATGACGTCACATGAGATCCGGCAATGAGATCCGGCAACCTCTACCTCAAAAGCCCGAGACATACTACTGACGAGACATTTACACACACTGGATGGATCGGGCGGTGTGTGTGTGGGGGGGGGGGGGGGGGTGGTGCTTTATTACCACGCAAGGAAGGTGTAAAAAGATTATATTTTTCATTAGCGGTTTTGATGTCTGACTGATGGGTATGGGTATTGGGGCGGGGACATGGAGGCGCACTTTTGAATGATTGAATGATTCGGGTCAAGGAGTGGTTGGATGTGTGAATATGTATGAGAACTTGCCTCTGGCTTTGTTACCAGGGCGAGGTTTTAGCAACAGTGTGTAATCATCTTTGCTTGTTGAGTAATTATTTATTTATATTTATTTATTGATGTTTAAGGTCACATATTTATGCACAATGGCTAATCATGTCTGTGACAGTTTTACAGGTGGAGGAAGCCGGAGTACCCGGAGAGAACCACCGAGCAACGACGAGCAACTGCCAGCTCCCCAACATCGTAACTCCGCACTGCAGTACAGGCAGGGTTAGATTGGTTGAAGACATGCCTACCATCGTGCAGTACGCCTTAGTACACTGCGTCATCGTGCCCCCAAGAGGGCAACAGAGATTGAAGTGTCTTGCCCAAGGACACAGCGCGGTTGCCGCAGGTGGGATTCGAACCGAGGTCCTCTCGGCTTGCAGCCTGCACCTCTACCTACTGAGCCCTTGTTGAGTAATAACGCGGAACAGATATTTACTTGTTGCCACCCAAGGAAGATATTAAACGGTATTTTTTGCATCATTTACACTTGAATACAAAGAATAACGTGAAGCGCGGAACATATCTTTACTTGTTGCCATCCAAGGAAGATATGAAATGGTTATTTTGCGTAATAGATTCGGATACAGGGAACAACATGAACCGGGGAACTTCTGTTTACTTGTTGCCAACCAAGGACGATTTGAAACGACGATTTTATAACTGGGTTCGTGATTAGGAGCTAGGCAGCCACTTTCCAGGCAAAACATCGACCTGTAAAACGTACGCCCATTTCAAATAATGTTTTAATTCTCATTTAACAATTAGGATAAGCGTGACGCTAAAGTTCACGTCCCATTGACGAAGTATACATTGCTACGACAGTTAACGTAACGGAATATGAATTAATCAAAATGAAAGCCGCTTAGAAGGGAGTAATCTCCCGAGCATGACGGGAATTTGACAAAATTATATATACTATTGAAACAAGTAGGGGATATTAGATAAAAGTGAGATATATGAAAAAATATATTTATATTTTCATCAAAAAGGCAGCTGAGACATTGCACTGTGACATCTGGGGAATGATTTTAGCAATAGTTGGGTGTCTGACAAGCACACATTCCACGCACTGAGCTGTAGTCGACATGGACGGTCAGTCAGAGAATTTACCACATTCAGTCCAAGACCTCAATACCTTGTAAATCCTTCTCGTTTCGCGAGACAAGCGCGGATCCGACGTGGCATACTCCTCACCAAACGTCCAATATCAGCTTGACTGATGTTATTCCATTCCTCCTGCAGTGTAGCAGCGAGTTCCTGGAAATTGGTAGGGGCTGTTGGCGTTGTCATAGGCGCCTGCCAAGCATATCCCAGACGTTCTCGGTGTAAGGTCTTGATGTAGTGCTGGCCAAGGCATTGTAGTGATGTTCTGGTCCTGGATGAACTCTGTGGCAACAGGGGCCCTGTGTACTCTTGTATTGACATCTTGGAAAATGAATCGACGGCCATGACGTCGCGCAAAGGCACCACATGAGCTGCTAACATGTTGCCACAGTAGTACTGCCTTGTGACACGACCTTGGATGACATGTAATGCTGTTCTGCTTGTCATGGTTATACATCTCCACACCATAACCGATCCACCACCAAAACGACCGTGCTGCCTAACTGTAACGTCATGGTATTGTTCGTTTCGCCGCCGCCACACTTTGTTTCACCTGTCGTGGAAGTCGAGAGTGAACCTCGATTCATCGGAAAACATCCCAGTGCTGTCGTACTTTACACCAATTACTCCTTGCTGCGATGTAACGTTCAGTCAAACGTGGAATTATTCGTGGTCGTCGAGCGTACAACTTCCAGCTGTGTAGGCGATTTCGGATAATCTGACCACTGACTCGCACATCTGTCCCTCGTTGAAGCTGCTGTCCAATTTCTGAGGCACTTTGATGGCGGTTACGTAATGCTGTGGTTCGGGTGAAACGATCCCGGTTAGCAGGTGTCGCCCTTGGACGACCTGACCCAACGTCTGTGATCAACATATGTCTGACGGTAGCGTGACCACAACCTGCTAATCGCCGATTGAGTAACGTTGGGAATTTGAGCCACTGCAGTCTATCTGTTGTCAATTTCCAACATGCCAACGGCACGTAAACGTTCATCACGTGTCAGTCTTCGCATACCTCAACAGTTACGTATCGACCAGAAACTATTGATGAACGAGTTTATACCAAGAAAAGGACGACGAAACCTCCGAAAAAGCCCGTCCAGTACAAATGAAAATTTCAAAACGTACCCCACAGGCATTAAAGCGGCGCGCAAAACAAAAGAAAAGGATTTTCTCTAAATTGAGAACTCGAAAGTATCAAACCTTTCATTCGTGGTTGTGTAATTTAATTTTAGTCCTTCAGGCCTCCCAAACTATTATGTTTTACGGATGTATTGGCCAATTTAAGGCATATTTATCAGACAAAAATGGGCTTCAGTCGTAAAAGACCTGCACGTCATATAAATTTCTTAGACAACATTTTTGGATAGTTTTCACAAAATCTTTACACAAGTTTATTTCGACATGCAGTTACAAGCAATTTTCAAATGTTGGTATGCGTATTCATTATTGAATAGAAAGTATGACAAGTGCGTAACAAGGAAGTAAATACATGTACAGTGTGGGTAATGTGTGGCTGTATTTGGGAAATCAGTACATTTGTATTCTGAAATATGTCGAGTCGGACAACATGTGTGTGCATTCTTATGTTCTGTGGATTTTATTTAGTTAAAGGTAAACTTTATGAAATATTATGAGTGAGGTAACGACATTTTTGTCAGCCAGAATCTCCTCGTGTCGGGAAGTTTTAAGGGTGGAGGAAACCGGACTATCCAGAGAGAACTACCGGGCAGCGGCGAGACTGTCAATCCCCAGCGTACAAACTCTGCACCAGCATGGCTAGCATTAGTTGAAAGCAAATGCACCATAGAGTGCCTTACCCAAGAAAATAACACGGTTACCGGTAGCAGGGATTGAACTATGCGACCTTTCGGTTTGACGTCCAAAGCCATTACCACTGAGCCACCACGCTCTCTGGGTGTGACATTAAACACACTAAAAACTACAGTGTTAAAACTGACACTTTCAAGGTGTTAAACCGATTCTAACTCTTAGGGTTTGATTTTAGTAAGGCTTTAGTGTTAAATACAGCACTTCAAGTGCAGTTTTTAACACTTTAGTTTTTAGCGTGTAGTCGTAGCGATTATGTAGTAGCAGCTGATAGTGTTATTGTTGTTATATTTGTTGTTGTTGTTGTTGTTGTTGTTGTGGTTTTGTGTAGTAGTTTCAGTGTTAAAACTTACACTTTCAAGGTGTTAAACCCATTCTAACTCTTAGGGTTTGATTTTAACACTCAAAGTGCAATGCTTTAAGCACTTAGACATTACAATCGTCAGACATCTGAAACTTGAGTGGATGGAGCTTCCCATGTGTCCAGCATTAGTGGTTCTTCCAGAATCGTGCATAATTTGATTTGCGCTTGGTTGGTACATAATTAAAAGGACACAACGCAGGTGACGCGGATCAGGCTCGAAGGTTCGAGCCTGATCCGCGTCATCTGCGTTGTTTCCTTTTAAGTGTCGCGACATTACACTTGTCAAGTGGTATTATTGTAACACCTGTCAAGTTCTGGGATATCTACACTTGAACACAGTACTAGTTCGGCACTTAGTAAGTGTTAAATACAGCACTTCAAGTGTAGTTTTTAACACTTTAGTTTTTAACGTGAAGGCACTATATTCCATAAGGTGTTCAAACCAGGCCGTAATCAACATTTTACTGCACGACTGTCTCTACAACCTCTTTACATACCCCCCCCCCCCCCCACACACACACACTCCTCATGAGAGATCTTTATGATAAACAACACACACATACAAGTACGCACCCAAACACACGCGAATTCATGCATACTCACGCATACGGACACATGCACCTTTACACACACGCATACACGTAAGCTTTTCACATTCTAATCAGGGGTCATAACCTATGTGTTTGAGACAAAAAATGAAAAAAAATAGTTAATCAAGAATTTTTGTTAGAAGTGTCGTCTGCTTTTAGGTATAGGGTTGAACGGTTTCGTGGGACACCCAGAACACGCACACTCAGCCACAAACATTTACACACAACCTAACGTATCTGTATCGACCAGGCTCATTTTCCGTCAAACAGACATTTTCCGCCTTCTCTTGTATCAAAATGAATGGAATTTCGTAAATGACGAAAGATCACAGACCGGAAATCAGTTTCATTATTCCATTCAGGATGTGACGATCGGGCTCACATTTCAGACTTAGAACCTTCCAATCGTGCTCACAGTTAAAAACGGGATGAGCTCGTTCGTAAAGGGTACGACAACCGGTTTCCATGATCGATTTATGGGAGAGATAAGAGAGATGCCGTTCTTTCAAGGTTGTTCAATGTTTTCGATATGGCCATTAGGAAAAGGCTCACCCCATTAGTCAGTAACGAGCCAGAAGATGGTTCAAAGTCATGTGTGTATACCCGATCGTCGGTGTTTACTAACACCACACAAATAGGTTTGGAGTGTGTATCAACTAATTTATATGCACACACAAACCATATAGGGAATCACGCACACTGCTTCTTTGTGAAAAACTGCGGACAAGTCACTTATCGGCAACAACTAGGGGCACTGATAAGTTAGTCATTTTCACAGTGTCTGCTGCTGTACACGCTTAGAGAGCATTCTAATGCCATTACTACAATAGGAGGCGTTCTCGGTTGTCGAGAGTCCACATTTTATGTGAATAAAGCTTGGAAGTGTCAACGATTATCGGGTTACAACCCCACTCCACACTTACACCTCTCGTACTCAACTCAACTCAATTCCCATACCCCACATACCACAGAGACACATGCATCCACACGCCGCATACTCAAGACGCACGAATTTACACACAATGTTTTGTTTAAACTCTTATAGGAACATTATTTTGTTAACGGTGACAAGTCCTCTCCACAAAGCACATCCCAGCGCCAAGCCATTGTTCAGGGTCGTTGCTATGGTTTGATCAGGTGATCAGTAACGACACATGACTTATGACGTATTATATGACCTTAAACATTATGCCTGAGATTCGTGAACAAAGTCTAATGAAAGTCTAAGGTAGACTGGCGTCGAATGTTGCATTAGCGAGGTCTAAGTTTCAAACAGTATTCATAACAGCTACTCAACGCTAGACAGCATCGAAGCTTAAACTTAACTGCATGTAAGCCGTCTTAGACTAAAATCCTAAACAACCTTGGGGCATGTCCAAGCGGAAGTCTAACTTTATGCGCGAATTTTTATTGCACCTTCAGTGTGATACTTTCAACATAGCGAGGCAAATGGATGTCCTGCGAGCTTGGGAAAATGATGAAATGGAGCGGGAGGAGTATGATTACGGCATTCGACCACAACGATTTTGTCGGATAGGACTAACCCTCTCGAAATGAGTAATGACGAAAAACGTCTTAGGAGATGCCTGCTGACGAAAGCGACGACTGCTGGTCTCATATCTGACCTGACTGATGATTTGAAGAGATATACATCTGGGAATCACACTGTACCTGTTACCATCCAGGTTTGTGCGGGTCTGTGTTTTTTTGCAACGCCATGATTCCAGGTAGTTGATGGTAACTTACATGGATTGTCGCAACCGACAATCAGCTGCATCGTTACGGACGTCATCCGGGATACTTGTCCGGGAAAAAGAAATTTTATACGCAAGGATACAAGCAGAGGTCAGCAGCCGTATGGATGGAATGGAAAGGATGGTAGGAATGCCTGGGATCGAACCTAGGTTGTCAATATGCAGTGTTATTTATTTATTTATTTACTTATTTATTTATTTATTGGTGTTTAAGGCCACACACTTATGCACGATGGCTAATCGTGACAGTGATAGTTTTTCTGGTGAAGGAAGCCGGAGAACCCAGAGAGAACCACCGAGCATCGACGAGCAACTGTCAGCTCCTCAACATTGTAACTCTGTTCAAGCTCCGGTCAAGCAGGGTTACAGCGGTTGAAGACATGTGCACCATCGACGTTCAGTACGCTTTAGTACACGGCGTCATCGTGCCCCCATGCAGGCAGCCGGGATGAAGTGCCTTGCTCAAGGACACAACGCGGGTTGTCCCAGACGGGGATCGAACTCGGGACTTCTTGCACTTAACCAATTAATAAGGGTGATTTGTTTCACATTTTATCAACTGTTTTGCCTCTTGATCATAAAATACTTTCTGATTCTGAATACATAAAACGATTCGTAATAGCTTAAATCACACACAGGTCCCCGTAACACACAACCCCACCCCCTCCAAAACACCCTCACAACACCTCCACCCTACGGCCCCCCGCTCTTTTCCCAAACAAAAAATGCTGTGTGTGAATGTAAGCAACGGGGATAACGTGCTATTACAGGATCAGTGGGACTTTGACACTCACGATATATACCTGATACCAGAGAAGCTCAGCACCAGATACTTCTTAAATCTTTTTCGTCTTTTTGGCAAACACTGGCGAACTTTTCAGAGTCAACAACAACCTGAGTTCTGCACGGACCGTTCACTCTCTCTGGGCCTGTACCATTCAACCAGAGTATATCCTGGCGCCAGTCAAAACGTTCCTAGCCAAAATGGTTCTCATTTTCCACACTCCTCCCCGTTCCATTTGGATGACGACATCACCTGTTGAAGGTTACGTGTTAGTAGGTGTGAAATCCATCACCAATAACTCACCAATAAATACAGTTTTCGCCACACAACTAATACTGATTAGCATAACTAGGCTATCGGGGGCGCGGTGGCTCAGTTGGTAGAGATGCAGGCTGCAAGCCGAGAGGTCCTCGGTTCGAATCCCACCTGCGGCAACCGCGTTGTGTCCTTGGGCAAGACACTTCACCCCGATTGCCTTCATGGGGGCACGATGACGCTGTGTACTGTGGCGTACAGCACGTCGATGGTGCGCATGTCTTCAACCAATCTAACCCTATCTGTGCTGCGGTGCAAAGTTCAGAGTTACGATGTTGGAGAGCTGACAGCTGCTCGTCGTTGCTCGGTGGTTCTCTCCGGGTACTCCGGCTTCCTCCACCCGTAAAACTGTCGCGGTCACGATTAGCCATTGTGCATAAGTATGTGACCTTAAACACCAATAAATAAATAAATAAATAAATAAATATAACTAGGCTATCCGCCAGATGAACGGGTCAATATGATCAAAAGTGAGAAATGTTGATCAGAGTAGGAGGTAATTTATCTTAGCAAATTTGTTATACAGTTTTGTGGCGACATAGTTATAAAGTACTAGGTACTTTATATAAACAATCATCATATAAAACTCATCTTGGATGTCAAAGCCCATACATACAATTTTTATACTTGTGCTACACCCTAATCAACGTTGTAATTCCACTGCCATCTATATGAGGAGGTACCAGGGGCCCGAAAGCTTTGAACGTTTGGTAACCTGGTATAATACAAGTAAATATTTTTTTGTTGTTTTTTGTTTTAGCTATATACAAATTCACATATGTACACATAAATATATTGTGTTTGCACTTACACACAGGCATACAAATGCATGCATTTCTATGCAAATGTGCATTTACAACTTTACAATTGGGTAACAACTTAATTCTTAGCAATTCTCAGCACAAATTGATGCCATATAAATAAAAGCAACCAAAACAGACACAGGTACGTTTTTAATTTTGCTAATGCACCTAATTACTGGCATGAGTATCCAAGGTGTGCTTACTGGGCAGTGGCGAAGAGGCGATAAGTATGGAGCATCAGATTCAAAAAGTATTTTCTCGACTGGCAAACCCGCAAAGGCTTCCATGGTAACTGAGTCTCTAAATATACCATTTGTAAAGCCGAACTTGCAGTTTGGCAATTTCTGTTGCCAAGCTCCAAGTTCTGCAGACGTTCCCATGAAACAATGTCTATGAACATTAAGGTGGGTCAGCCCCAAATCTTCAAAAATGTGTAAGACTTTCTCAGCCGCTTCGACATTGCCTGTATCCCTGCAATGGATGACTACAGCTTTGCTGTATTTCTCTGCTATGGGAAGTGCGTGATACAAGAATTTTTCTTGCAATGTAATTGTTCCATTGATACATGCCACTCTATCACTACATGGTGGTCTACATTTACAAGTAGTGGTCATGTCAATGCCAACTTCCCCTAGCCCAATGCATCGAGAGAGTCTCATAAATGACTCAATCTGTTTGAAATAACGACCTATTGATCGTGAATCCACCCAATGTGGACGTAACCCAAATGTTACATATATCCGCTCATCTGTGGCTAGTTGTTTCTCCCACAATCCCCACTGCTCCGGAAAGACATAACTGGCAATAGCTCCTACAAGTTGTAATGTTTTGGACTCTCTGACCATCAACTCAATATTTTTGAGTGATCTCTGCCCCGATCTCTTTTCAGTTAAAACTAGAAGTCCTGTCATGAAATGCGCACAAATAGCACGTTGATATGCGCGTTAATGTACGCGTTATGGCCCAAGTAAATCTATCAAATTCTGTAAATATGGCCTGTGCACAAGCAATGTTTCAGCCAATGGACCTCCGGGTAACCCGGAGGTCCATTGGCAGAATCATTGCATGTGTTTGCTATGAGTAACCAGGAGAACCTGCCGTGCTTTGGATGCCATTCGATATGGCAATTGCGCGCAATTCCAACGCGCAATTAAGCCTAGATAAGCGCACTATTCGTGACAGGACTTCTAGTTTTAACTGTAGTAGTTGGTCAAGATCCATATGACTGTCAATCATGGAAATTGCTGTAGCAAAGATATCCCCTACAGATTCAGTTGCTGCTTCCATTCCATTATATAGGAGGGGACTTTCTAAAGTTATCATCTCTTCTCGTCTATCATCATCAAATCGTGACAGCAAGTGTGATAAAATTCTCCAGTGCACCAGTGTGATAATAGTTAGGCGGAGAAATACAAAACTCTGAGGGTGTCTCCATATCGTCGTGTGAGTACCATAAGGTTCTATCTTCCACTGGAAGATAGAACCTTATGGTTCTCACACGACGATATCCTGTATCTTAAGATACTGCTCCATGACAGCCTTCTATTCTGTCATAAATGGATCTGGTGTTCTTTCGACTGGATGGAGCTTAAGAGTGACTACATAATTCAAAAGATCAGGTAAGGTGCCCAGGACAAAGGCTTCTCTAAAATAATGGAATAATCCATTTATAAGTAAAAATCCAATATCTCAATCTATCATCATTGAAGTCTGCTCCGTCAGGATGATCTTCACTCTCCCTATGTATTTTCTTGAGAAAGCAGTTGACACCTTCCTGCTTCTTACATCTCCAACAGGCTGTCTTTGCAGCCACATTACCAAGGCATATGATATGTCACAGTGCGTCTCTTTAGATTCCTTTCTCTTGCACCACATATAGGACTTGATCTGTGTGTAGTTCCTGACTTTTGGATCTCTATGATTCGTACATCATCACTCTCTAAGGGTAAAGACATGTCTGGAGGACTTGATGAACTCTTTTCGTCCGAGTACACTTCATCTAAGATGACAAACTCTTCTAAACCATTTGAAGCTTCATCACTTAACTCATATTTC
Source organism: Pictodentalium vernedei (assembly GCA_031216915.1). Taxonomy (NCBI): domain Eukaryota; kingdom Metazoa; phylum Mollusca; class Scaphopoda; order Dentaliida; family Dentaliidae; genus Pictodentalium; species Pictodentalium vernedei. The sequence continues at coordinate 470,255,628 of CM062291.1, forward strand.
TCCCTACTTTCTTGTTCTCGTACTCCCACACTAACATCTTCTGCCAGCCCTGTCTCGTCATAATTGGGAACAAAGTAAGCTTAATCTAATTCATCCACCTGCAACAGAATATATTCAAGGGTTTGAGGATGAATTGTTGTGTGTTAGCTAAAACAGAACAACGGTGTTGGTGGTGCAAAATAAACACGCATGCATTATGTGCATCCTAACTGGCATTATTTGATATAATCCTTGAATCTGACAAGTGGCCTAGTCTTTCTTCCTGTCCTTGTTACTGCTGGGGGATCTTTGAACAAATTTGGGAAATCACCTTCCTCAATTTTCTGTAAAAGGTTGTCGCCAATGGTGCTATCTGTGGAGACTTCTGTTGAAGCTGTTTGTTGATCTGTCATCTCTTCCAGTGGTTTTACCTCATTCGTCTCTTCTGTTGCTTGTGTCATTTTGTCTTCATCTTGACAAAGGTTATGCCGCAGCCTCCTTAACCATAATGGCAATTCTGCATCTCGGCACCTTTTCAATCGATCATGATACAGCATGATTGTACACGTCCTATCTTGTACTCTATAAAGTGGATATCTGTTTTCTATAACCAAATAGGGTACGGCCCAAGGAGCTCTCAATTTGCGGCTCTGTCCCACTTTTGTTGACGAATCCCTTTTGAAAACAATGTCGCCTGTTTGGTATTGCGTTTCATGAGTACGCAAATCATAATCCCTTTTCTGACGCAACTGTGCTTGGCCCAAAGTTTGTCGTGCAAATTGATGAATTTTGGGGATAACCTTATTTAGATGTAGAATCCAATCTGCTGGAGTGTATTTTTCAGAATTAATTTCCTGTGTAACAAAGAGTAGATCTACAGGCTGTATGACTTCTCTGCCTAACATGAGTCTATTAGGTGTAAAGCCAGTCTGCTGATTCTCCATAGAATGTAAGGCCATTGCTAATAAAGGTAGGTCCCTGTCCCAGTCTTTACCGTGTCCCTCAATAAAGCACCTGGTCATTTGTAATAGAGTTCTGTTGAATCGCTCCACTTAGCCATTTGATGATGTGTGATATGGTGTAGCTCTAGTTTTTGCTATTTGAAGCTGCTCACAAAGAGATTTGAAGAGACTGCTTTGGTTAACTCTGCTAATACCATCTTGCAGGACTGGTCCCAGGATGGAGATCAGGTCGTAAACACTGCTTTGGCCCTGATCTCCATCATGGAGGTTACCTGTTCAATACACTGTTTTGGCCACAACTTCGGGAGTAGATGGATGGTCAGATGGCTCGTTCTGGCCGATCGGGAGCCCCCACCCCAAAAAGTACAGGGTGTCACGTCGGGGGGGGGGGGGGGGGCATTTGGTGGCCATTCAATCAGTCATTTCTTTTAATAACATATCGTAATTGCCATTGTGTACTGTGTTTAAACCTATTATATTTTAACAACTACTTAGTTTTGCTGCACTGTCTTTCAGTTATACGTGGCAACCTTAATTACAGTGTTTTATGGAGTGATTGGTTGGGTGGGCGCCATCTGAAGACCTGGCACTTCCACATACGGGCCGATCAGTCAGTGGTATGCCTCGGCATCAACACTGACTGAGAATACTGCTCCATACCAGGTATGTGGGAATACCGGCAACCCGATGGGTTCACTGCATGGCAGTAACCCTATCCCTTGTTGGACTCCGTGGTGGGTGGGAGCCTGGGCAGTGAACGCATTACTACATTAACATGGATCACATACCCAATAAAAAAAGAAACGAGATCGAGAAATACAGCTCTCTTCATCAGACTCTGATTCAGATAAGGATAACCACACTCATAACTTTTCAAAGAATTGGCCAAGGTTTATTATCATATATGCGGAAGATGAAGGTAAAAAGGAATCATCAGTCAACTCATTTGTATTAGAAAAAACTATTAAAGGTATAGCAGGGACAGTGAAGGATGTTAAAAAATTAAGATCAGGGGGAATATTGGTCGAATGTAAGACAGAATTTCAGGCAGTAAATCTATTAAAAATTGAACACATTATGGATATGAAAGTTGTGGCTTTTCCGTACAAGACACTAAATTCCAGCAAGGGTGTGCTTAGAACAAGAGAACTTGCAGGCATGGATGTAATGGATATAAGGAAGGAACTAACATCACAAACTATCACAGAAATAAAAAAAATTGAGATTAAAAAAGATGGTAAACTCATACAGACCAACACATACATTTTAACTTTTGGCTCATCTCAACCGCCAAAATCAATTAAAGTGGGTAACATGAACATCAAAGTGGATTTGTATATACCAAATCCACTTCGATGCTTCAAATGCCAAAAATTTGGTCATAGTCAAAACAACTGTAGACGTCAAACAATATGCTTTAGATGCGGCCAACAACATGAAGAGCCATGTAACAACCCAATCAAGTGTGTAAACTGCCAGGGCAATCACATGCCATCCTCTAAAGATTGTCCTATCTGGCAAAAAGAAAAAACATTCAAAAGGTGAAGTGTGAAAAACAAGTAAACTTTCAGGAGGCCACATCGATTGTAACATCTATGCCTGACTTCAATACATCAGCACCATCGTATGCCAGAGCAGTAAAACAAAAGGTACCCACAAAGTCAGTAGAATGCCAGACACAGTATACATGGCTCAACAACACAATTCCTTCCTTATTACAGGCATTTACTATGGATCATTCTAATCAAACAGAAACACAAACACAATCAACACAAACCAAATCAACTGTTCCCTCAATAAACGACAAAATAACAAAAACAATTCACACGCAAGACCACACAAACAAATTATCACAAAAAATAAAAATTCTAATCCAAAACCTGAACAAAGAATGAGTCAAATAAATTGAAATCAAATCAACAACAAAGATCCCAGCAAGAAAATCTGAGTCCGAGTCAGAGAAGAAAACAACAAAAAGAGCAAAAAGAAAAGGATAAAAAAAATTAGAACCAGACAGACTCCCAAAACGCCTTCAAAATGTTGTGATGAACAACATGTTTGACGGTATCGAGGCAATGTCAGTAGATGAGTGCATCGATAACACGTTCTCGACCATCCAAACACAATATAATACAGTGGAATTGCCGAGGTTTTAGAGCAAACTTTTATGAATTGGGTCTTTTATGGCAAAAGTATAAACCTGCTGCTTTTTGCCTGCAGGAAACACTTTTAAAGAAACCTGAATCTTGGAATCATTGCCTGGGTAGACGATAATGACCTTCATATCTGTGGAACATCTGTTTTAGTTAGAGACGATATCATTCACAGATCTGTACCTTTGAATACAAATTTACAGGCTGTGGCGGTACGCCTAACACTAGACAAAACAATTACATCATGTTCTATATACGTTTCACCAAGTACAACCCTAACGCTGAATGATCTTGAGATGTTGGTCCATCAACTCCCAACTCCATACGTTTTGTTGGGTGATTTTAATGCTCATAGCCCCATATCGGGTGATTCCTGCAGTCAAAATGATGTAAAGGGTAAAACTGTGGAAGAATTTATTTCAAAATATGACTTATGTTTGTTTAATGATGGTTCAGATACTTACCTGCCCTTCTATCTTCCTCGATTTTTCATGGAAGGTAGAAGCTGACTTGTGCGGGAGTGACCACTTTCCAGTTGTGTTGGAGAGTGTAGTTCCGGCGGACGATGAGAGGGTGCCCCAGTGGAACTTTAAAAAAGCTGATTGCGACAATTTCTCGTCTCTCTGTTCTGAACGCCTCAAACAGAAGAAATTTCAAGATAGTGCTGACCAAACAGAACATTTTACAAACGAATTACTTGACATTGCAAACACAGTCATCCCTAAAATCTCGGCAAATCCGAAACGGTTCACCAAACCATGGTTTGACATTGAATGTAAACAGGCTATAAAGTATCGCAAGAAAACTGAACGGGAATTCAACAAATCACTATCCACAAATAATTTATATAAACTACGTATAAATCGGGCAAAAACAAGACGACTAATTAAACAAAAAAAGAAAAGATCTTGGGAAACTTATGTTTCAAAGCTTAACCAAAATACCCCAATCAACAAAATTTGGAAAATGATTAAAAAGATTAAAGGCAAAGAAAACAAATCAACTGTACAACATCTGAAAGACAACGACAAGCTTATCACATCAAAAAAAGAAATTTCAAACAAACTGGCCTTCACATTTTCGAAACATTTGTCGTCTGAAAACTGTAATTCAGAATTTCTCAAAATTAAAAAACAGCAAGAAAAACAAAAGCTCAAATTTACCTCCAACAATTTAGAAGATTATAACGAACCTTTCTCTATGGAAGAGTTAAATAACTCTTTGCATAGAGCAAAGGATCCTGCCAATGGTCCCGATGAAATACATTACAAAATTTAAAGCATCTGCCACAACCATCACTTGAACTTTTACTGTCAGTTTTCAATGACATATGGGTGACTGGCCAGTTTCCACCTTCTTGGCATAATGCTACAGTAAATCCCATTCCAAAGCCTGATAAAGATCACAGCAACCCAAGTAATTATAGGCCTATCGCTTTAACAAGTTGTCAGTGTAAAACCATGGAAAGGATGATCAATGATCGACTTGTCTGGTTTCTGGAATTGAACAATCTACTTGCGAATGTTCAGTGTGGTTTCAGAAACCAGAGAAGTACTGTGGATCATTTGGTTAGACTAGAAACGTTTATGAGAGATGCCTTCGCTAGAAAAGAACATGTGGTCGCCATCTTCTTTGATCTGGAAAAGGCATACGACACAACGTGGACGTATGGGATTTTAAAAGATCTTTTTAACATGGGGTTGAGAGGGCGTATGCCTCTTTTTATTGAAAACTTTTTAAAGGACCGCCAATTTCAGGTTCGTGTTGGGTCAACGTTATCTGATCCTCACGAGCAGGAATTGGGGGTTCCTCAGGGTAGTATTTTGTCCGTTACCCTCTTTTCAATTGAAATTAATAGTATCATCGATGCAATTGGGAATAGGGTAGATTTGTCATTGTATGTCGATGACTTTTTGATCTGCTATAGCAGCAAAAACATGAATGCTATAGAGCACAAACTTCAGCTGTGTTTAAATAGGATCCAAAAATGGGCTATCGAAAATGGTTTCAAATTTTCAAAGACAAAAAGCCATCACCTTTTGTTGAAATGGCAAGTATTTTTGTAAAATTTGATTATATTGAGACATCTTTTCATCAGCTAAAAGAAAAGGGGCATCGATAATATCTCTCATTTCTCTATCCATTGATGAAACAGCCAGTTCCTTCGATTGTCTTGGGGTCTCTTGTAGACGTTCCAATAACCTTGGTTCTACCAAAACCATCCTCTTTGCATATTCCATCATCCAAATATACTTTTAACAGCACCCAATAGTACAGGAGGTAGCAATGCCCCACAAGAATCCCCTTTCTGCAAGATTTGTCTCCTTTTTTTTGTCAGAGGTACCTTTATTTGCCACTGCCCTCACTAGTTGTTTCTGACGAACGAGTTTGGTTCTCTGAGCTATGGTCAGAGGTACTGCTCCCTTCAGTATATTCGAGGCACAGTCACACAAACAAGTAATCAATTCTTTGTCTGCATGTTTTAGTACGGATTTGACGAGTGTGGGTTTCGATTTAATAAGAACCTTGAGAAGAGCGATGTTGCACTTCAGATGGTCAGACATGCTTCTGACTCGAGTCAGACTTGTTGCTCCCCTTTTATACTTTTCGGAGGTACACATATTGGGTTTCCCCTGGAAAACTTTGACTTCTTAATCTCATGTGTTCAGGAGTATCTTGTTTGAGATCTATTAAAAGGTAACCATATGAAGTCGACGGGGCATCTTCGAAAACTTCTCGCAAAAAATTGGAATGACCAGGATACATCTGGGCTGCCAAGTGTGTGATCTGGGAACGATCCCTGGGGTTTTTGAATAAAATCCTGTAATGACTATTGAGAGCCACAGTGCTATGAACTTTGTTTTTATCAAATAGGTTTTGTACGATATAAATCACACTAATTTTACGATGATGACTTCCTTTTGTAAACAACCGAGACACTCGAACATCTGCATCAAACATCAGACCATCCAATATGACTAAACTATCAGATTTTAATTCTCGAGGGAGACCCTCTACGAATTCTGCTTGGGGTAAAGTATTGTATAATGGTTGCCAATCACTATAACACCAAATGATGTGACCTGGAACAGGTGATATAATATTTTGAATGTTTTGAATAACCCAATTTACAAAGGATGATTTACCACTACCCGTGGGACCACACAATAAACAAGTGAATGGATGCTTCCAACGAGGATCCATCTTTGTTGTTCTATGTGGGTACTACTACCCTTTTATACCTTTCGGTTTTTAGGAATTTTTCGGTCAACTAAATAGGAATTTTTGTAGGCAAAAGCTAGACTTTGTTCAGGTTGTAGAAAAATATGACACTCACTCAATTGTTTCTTCTTTAAATCTCTAGTGGTATGGTGCTAACGCCATCTTCTAAAACTCTTCGTTTTGGGTAGAAATACGATAGTCCATCTCTGCTCTGCTCTGCTGGTAGGTATACATAGTGTTGTCATTCATCACAAATCACAAATCCTCGGTTGATGCCAGATCCACTTTGTTGAGTTTTCAAAACTTGCAAATATCTGTCTTTTGTCAAATCATTGTGGCGTTTGCTGATTCTTTTACAACTAAATTTATTGGTGGCACCGAAACAATAATATGTTTTACTACACAGTCCATCAATGCCGGTTCCTTGCCATTCTACCTTGAACAAGCCTGGCGTTCTCCTGTCAAAACGCTTTCTTTCCTGGCAACATGAGGGTGACAGCCATTCTTTGCCTTCTAATTTGGTTTTCACATAATCATCTCTGTGGAAATCACAACACTCTGATGGAAACCAATTGTGATTCTCTTGGTAAAATTCTACTCTCATCTCTGGTTTCACTAATTCATCTATGGATGGTGACGAGGTACATAGATATGCAGAATCTGTGTCCACTTCAGCATATTCGAAATCTTGGCGGCTGATAAAAGTATCGATGACATCATAATAGAACTGAAGCATCCGGAGTTTCGCATACTGATAAACAAAGAATCCGATGTGGAGTGGCATATCCAACTTGATGGTCTTCTTGTTGATAATGTTTCATCTAATGGATTCAAGACTCTGAAGGACATGTCATTTACATCTTTGGTAACTTCTTCGTCGTCGCAATAGCACACACGTCGATGCTTCTCTTTGTTGGTGACGGTTTTGTCATATCCAGAATTTCCCAACAGCTTCATGGTGTCGCCAACGATCGACTTGTCAGGGTCAACATCTCCTTGTCTTCTTGTTTCAGATCCTTCATCTCCAAATTTTTTCATCTTCTTGGTTTATATTGGATAACTTGATAGACATGGTCAACTTCAATACCATGTTGGATGTACCACTGCAGTAAAGGGGTTTCAAAAAACATTTTTTCTGCTCCATAGCTTCCGATCAAACTTCTACGGGGTTTCTTCATCATTCCATTCTTCTCGGCAAAGGACTTCATGTGTTCACCAATATCATCTATGGAAATATCTGTATTCTTGAAGATAGGTGTCATCTCTTCAAAGTAATCTTTCAGGTGATCTGGTACATGTATATCACATTCGACCAAACCAAACAGTTCACCGGACTTCACTTTGTTCAGTATTTCTTCATCTGTCATCGCACCATCTATTTTGTCTGAAAAGTTCTCTTTCAGGAAATCTTTGAGTGTGGCATCGGTCTTCTTCATCTCTCTCCACTCACACTCCTAGATTTCAACAAGTTTATAGCCCAAATCGGTGATGTACTTTGCATTGGTACGGGTGTCTTGTAGCAGCTCTTTCATGGGCTTATCTCTGACTTCATTATGGATGACAGGAACGCCATTCTTTTATCTTTCATGCAGGTATGTCCGTGACAGAAGCAGCCATGGAATTGGTATACAGTCTGTGTCTCTTTGCACCAACCATCAACAGGCAACTGTCTTCGACCAATCATTTTTTCAGCTCCATTAAACTGATGTCTGATGTGGATGTCATCTCTCATCGATAAAAACTCTAACCATTGTTCAGCCATTTTACCAAACTTCATTGGATGTTCTGGTTTAAACTGGTTTTCTTCACGACGTCTAATACTCCAACCCGTTGGCATCTCTTGCATTAGGCACCAAAGATATAATGCATTCGCATCAAAACCTATAATACTTCCACATGGTTTTGCTTCTTTGCCATATTTTGTTTCTCTGATTCGGGTAACATCTTTCTCGTGGTACCGGTTGAAGATAATTGAAGGTCCACCAACGATATCATCTTTCATTAAGTGATGCAAGTCTTTGTTTTTCTGGTTAAATAATGTGAAGTAAGTGTCATCAGTCATGATCTGGAACAGGTATTTCAACGTGAGGCCCGGAACACTGATACCATCTTTAAACATGTCGATGTGGCGTTCCTGGTCGTTCCATACATGCTGGCAGTACTGGTATTCTTCATTGGATATGTTTTCTTTCTTTAGAGAACTGCAGAAGGCTTCATGGTCTGGTAGGTGGTCTTGATCCAATTTGTCCAAGCTGTCGATTCATTCATATGGTAAAAATCCCTTCGTCATGGTACAGCCAAATGCTTGCAAAAACTTGTCATAGCTGAAGCCTGGAGCGAGGTAGTTGCAAATATCAACAAACTTGAAAGATTCTGTCGAGATGCACATGTAGTTATTTGATTTCTTCACTGCAAACTTGAGTGGATTCTGTCTCTTCAGGTATGTCATCAGTTCACACTTGACTACATTCATATCACATTTTCCAGAGTTGAATCCGATGACGGGCATCTCTTGCAGGTAGTCTTGAAATTTCTTCTACAATTTTTGTAAAGGGTGCATCTTGGATGTATCTTCTCCAGTAGCTCTGGCTTCCGCTTCCAGCGTTTCATCAATTTTCTGTCTGAGTTTAAATAAGGTCCAAGCATGATAGGTCTGCATCAGTTGATGGCAATAAGATGAAATAGCTGTGAGGTATGTCATCATTTCTTCAACAAGTTCTTGAGAATTTCCATTAGTAATAAAACATTTCGGTTCTTGTTATTCTGGAACATTACGACATGTGCTCACACTAAATGGTCGGTGTTCTGTAGACTGGATTTGACAAAGTATTTTTCAAAATCAAACGTTGCACGGTATGGATAAAATTTCTTCTCTTCAGGCACTTATGTACCTTCATCTTCTAACAGATCAAATATGGACTGGGGTGGATGGTATACACCGCCAACATACTGGTAATTTACTTCATCTGTACAGGTTTTCTCGTGACGATTGAGTAGAAATCCATTTTTCCATAATTTGCCACATTTGCAGCATTCGAAGGATTTGCAGTATTGGTCTATATCGATGATGTATCTGAAATGGTTCTTGTAGACGTTCACATACATGGTATTGTGATACTTTCTATGAGATCTCTGTACTAATTTGGCAACAATTTGGTCATCATCATCATTCTTGACAAGTTAATATACTTGAATGTTTACTTCAAAACATTTCTCCAAGTCAGGTAATTCGGCTAAAGTTACTCCACGGAATTCATTCTTTGGCCTCTGGGTATACTTGCTGTACATGACATCTGTTGTATAGTTGAGGTTGTGTGCTGTGGAACCACTCCATAAAGCTAAACAGCGGAAAATGCACAGGTTGTCTTCGTAGGTAAACTGGCGTTGTTCATCTTTCACCAAAGCATTTACTGCTTTGTTCTGGAGAATATAATCAGGAAGATCTTCTACCTTGGCCCATTCCAGGATATCTTCTTCCATGACATCATCAAGGAATTCTTCAAAGTCTTCTTGGTAGCACACTAGTTGTGGAACATCAAGTACCCGAGCGTTGTTTTGTGATGGATGGTAATACTTCAGGTCATTCGTTTCATTGTGTCGCAGGATAAAACCAAAACTCAGATTAATTTTAAATCTTAAGTGTGGTGGCAGAAATATGGTAGTCATCAATTCATCATTCATCATCTTCAGGTTCATATCGTTGATCCGGTTGTTATACTGGTCCTGGACTCTTCTGTTCATCATGTGGCGTGTTCTAATAGAACTCCAGTTATCTTCGTATATGGTCAACATCTCATCGGTCTCTTCTTCGGACATATTCTTGTCAAAATCAATCGGGTCAACATCATAAAAGGTGGTCGTCGTGGTCCGTAGTTGTTTGGGTGGTCCTCTCTTTGGTTCATCGGTCTTCCTTTTAGATGGTACAGGAACTGGTCGGTGGGCAACGTTCTTGTGTCGATTAAAAAGGAGTAGTTGGTTAAACTCCTGGCCGCATTCCATACATGTGTAGGTCTCCAAACATTTCATCATGTGTTGATCCAGCTTTTGCTTGGAAGCATAACTCTTGTTGCAGTTGGTGCAATCGTGGGCCTTCTGCTCTCCCCCGTGCTTGGTACGCACATGGCGATGCTGTTTGCAGCGGTCCGTAAAGGTCTTCCCACACTCTCCACAGACATAAACATCAGTCCTGGTAACGGCAGTAGCAGCATCAGACTCCATCTTCATAAAAGTTTTGCGAAGGCAAAATTGCTATAGAAAACTCTCTAGCCATGTGTTCAGTTCGAAGGATCGAAACAGAATGACGCGACGTTACTCCTCTCTGGAATTTACTTCTACGTGACGGACGTTTTTGAAAACGTCACGATGTCACAACGTTTTTTCATCGATATTTTCATTCTCGATGGGTGTTTGTGTTTGTTTCCTATAGGATTATAGGTTAAAGTTGGAAAATTTAGAAAATTAGCATAGAAAGTAATGGAAAAGAAACACAATGAGAATACACTAATCTGATTGGTGGATTAACTTCGCTCTGATTGGTCAGTGTAAAAACATCTTGATCCTCATTAATTTTGTTATTTAAAATCATGTAGTTAGAGGTGTCATTTAAAGAAATTGGTAAATATAGACCCTAACAATTAGTTAGGGGGTCAGTTAAGGATGTTACTAAAAATAGAGTGTAGGAATTTATAAAAATATAGTTCCAAGTAGATGGATTAACTTCGCTCTGATTGGTCAGTGTAAAAACATCTTGATCCTCATTAATTTTATTATTTAAAATCATGTAGTTAGAGGTGTCATTTAAAGAAATTGGTAAATATAGACCCTAACAATTAGTTAGGGGGTCAGTAGGTAATAAAGGCGGATTCTGGACCACTTGGTACATGTACCATACATGTACACATACATAGTGCATTTACCGTCGTAGGATTCAGTGTTAAATCACGTGCACGTATACAAAAATGTCGTTTTTTTATGGTGGTCCAGAATCTGCTATTGTTTTTGAGGCTCACAGATCGCACTTTTAACGTTGAAACACCCGTTGGCGAAAGCGTACATTCGACACGTTTCTCAAAAAGTGAAAAATGTACGAAATTGTACATAAAGATTTTCTTAAAAATTTTTGTCGACGTTCCCATCGTGAATTAGACCTTTAATCTATCGTTGGTGAACGCGAGCAAAAAACGATTTGTGGATTCTGGACCAGCATCAAGAAACGGTTTGCGGATTATGGACCAGTGGTACAGAATCCGCTATTGTTTTTGAGGAGGCGAACCCTTTTAACGGATGTAATTATTCTCAAATGCGTTAAATCAGAAACCGGTTTCTTATGCGCTAAAACTTTCAAACTTTTCAAAGTTCTCCAGTTCGTCACTGAGTGAATAATCTGTGATGCGATTTTTAACGTGTTCAGAGGCAAAACGCATTTATAGAGATTTATCATGTAAAATGTTTTTTCCTCAACTAGTTTTTAGTTATTATATTAAAGACAGAAGATTTTTATTTACTTAAAACATAAAACATAAAAATAATTATACATTTTAATTTTGAAAATAATAAATAACTCACATTAGCATACTCAAAGGAAATATTAATAATTTAAAAACGAAAAAAATGTTTTTACAGATGGATACTAAACGTAGAGATCAGCTTTTAAACGAATATGAACGTGCCAAGAAGAGCATTCAATCGGCTGATAGAAGCAGACGTCTTGGAGAGATGGAACTGAGAAGCGAAGCCACAAAAATATTCAAACCCATGACGGAGGTTCAGGAACGAAGCAGGAAGGAGATAGTTGAAGAATTGAGACCCATAAAAGAGAGTTCTTTGAGAATGGGTCCGTTGCCCGGTAGTTTTACAAAACAGTATTCCTTTCAATCTACACCGGATTCCGTTCCCATGAGAATCGAAACCGACGTGAGCGAGAGCGACGATACAGCTTCGACTATCACCACTGATAGCGTCGCGTCGTCCGAGGATGGTGGTAAGAGAGATCTGTTGTATGGAATTTATAAGGATTTGGACGGTAGAACTTTTGTGGGCGACACAGAAGTGGAAATGGATGATGATGATTTAATCGTCGGTTCGAATAAGTATAACATAACTGATGGACTGCGCAAATTACTCCTTTTCGACAAGCCTGGAGATTACACGGAACAGGATTTCGACAATTATGGCGACATTCTGGTTCAGACCCACGCCATGAAGAGAACTAACGATGCCAGAGAGACGAGAACTAAAGCCAACAGAGGTTACAAGTGGACGAAAGTGGTGAAACCCATATGGGATATGAATAAGAAGTTCGTCGAATCGGTGACTGGCAAAGGGGTGAAAACCACTTTTCTTCCGAGCGATTCTGACGCTCTGTCTCAGAGATTGAGTTTGTTGATGGCAAGTAGACGTGCTGGTAACACAGGATTAGATAATGAAATAGTTAGTATATGCGACGAATTGTTAAGACAGAAGGTTTTGAATAAAAACCATTATAAAAGGCTGATGAACGAATTGAAGGATTGATGTATATAATAAGTAGAGAGAAACAAACAAACAAAATATATAACATAAAAACAGTAAATTTTACACTAGAATAATAAAAGTATTTAAACAACAAACGATTTACCAGTGAAAACAAAATATATATTATAAAATAAAAATATGTTGGTGATAAAGAACAGGGGATACGTTAGAACTTACGTTCAAGGCGGTTCTGGCATCGTCGATTCTATAATGCGAGCGTTCACGAGTGATGCAGGTAGAAAACTCGCATCGACCGCATTTGAGGTTGGTAAGAAGATGGCTTTGGATGCTGGTAAGAAAGCTGCTTCCGAAGCCAGTGGTAGGATAGCTTCTGTGGCTGGCAAGAGGGCAGCCGACGCATTGATCGACAAGTTGATCAGTCCACCAGCGAAGCGAGCTACGTTAGAGCGAACGCCGAAAAGTTGGAATGATTTTAAGGATGTTGTGGTACCCATACAAGATTTAGCTAAAATGACGAGTGGATCTGGATTGAAGAGAACTCGCAACGGTGTAATATAAATAAATAATAATATTAAAAACTGAGTTTGATAAAACATAAAATTGTGTTTGAAAAAATCTAAAATAACAAAAAAAAAAAAAATAAACAAAGATGAACATTAAAGATATGTCTTGTTCAAACAAATTGAATATAATGTTTGAACAAGGAGAATTGTTAGAACGGATAGCCGAGAATACGGCTGCAAAACAATCCATTCAAATCGTGGTGAGTGGTGATTCGACCAAGAGGTCGAGTAACGAGTTCTTTCCCAAAAGCATAAGAGGCTTGATAGTGGGAAAATCGAATTGTGGAAAGACCAATCTGTTGATGAATCTGTTGTCGTGACCCAACTGGTGGATTACGACAGATTGTTTGTGTTTGGCAAGAGCTTGTTTCAACCCGAATACAGATTGCTTCGAGAGTGCATGGATCGTAGACTGCCTAAGGACGTCATAGCCAGAATCTTTGACAGTAGGGAGGAATTCGACAAAAGTGAAGCTTCTCTTTCGACCATTTTGGACGGTGCGGCGATGGAATTGATGAAGAGAAATGCATCTTCGAACGTCGAGTGTCGATTTTATGAGAACGCTAGCGACGTTCCAGATCCTAGAGAATTGAAATCGGAAGATAAGAATCTCATGATTTTCGACGATCTGCTTTTGGAGAGACAGAACCGATGCGAATCGTATTACGTTAGGGGTCGTCACAGCAATGTGGACTGTTTCTACCTGTCGCAGAATTATTTTCGATTGCCCAGACAGACAATAAGAGAGAACGCTAATTTTCTATGTCTCTTTCGCCAAGATCTCAAGAATCTCAATCACATATACAGCGATCACGTCGCAAACGACATGAGCGCGGCGGAATTCAGGAGATTCTGCAAGAGGGTTTGGGATGGAGGACTTTACAATTTCGTCGTGATCGATTTGACTAGCGAATTTAATCGCAGAAAATATCGATGCGGATTCGACAAGTTTTATGTTTCTGATGATAATAAGATAGACCATGAAAATAAAAATTAGAAAATATTAGAAAATAATAAATCTTCAACTAATTAGTTTTGGAAAAATAAAAAATAAAATTGAATATAATGTTTGAACAAGGAGAATTGTTAGAACGGATAGCCGAGAATACGGCTGCAAAACAATCCATTCAAATCGTGGTGAGTGGTGATTCGACTCGATTCACGATAAAATTCGAACCTTCCATCGAATTGAATAGAGAGAAAAGATACGAGATGGCGTTGGTGAATCTGGAGACTTATTATTCCTTTCTCAACGTCACTGAAAAGAATAACTCGTTCAAGTATTCCGACGGAGTGGATTGGTTGGAGATTCGAATTCCCAAAGGAAGTTATGACATAGACGATTTGAACAATTACATTCAAACACAAATGAAGACGGATGGAAAGGGAAGCAACAAGATCAGACTCGCTCCCAACCCTAATACCTTACAGACGATGTTGGATTTGGAAGATAATTTTCGAGTGGATTTCAACATGGACGATTCTATAGGCAAGATGCTGGGATTCAATTGAAAGATGTATCAAGGCCACGCGGCATCTGAAAATACGGTCGACATTCTCGCAGTCAATAGCATTCTGGTGAATGTGGACGTGATTGCTGGAAGCTACGTGAATGGTAGCGCTCAACCGACGATCTATTCCTTCTTTCCAAATGTGTCGCCGGGTTATAAGATCGTGGAACGACCTCGGAATTTAGTTTATCTACCAGTGATTTTAGACACGTTGTATAGTCTCAAAACCACATTGATGGATCAAAATGGTAAACTGTTAGATCTTCGCGGAGAGAGGGTGACGATACAATTTCACATAATAGAAATATAAAAGCAAAAAAAAAAATATATTGTGTATATATAAATAACAAAATAAAATAAACGTAATATTAATTTACAAAAATTATTGAATTTCTATATAATTATCATTAAAACAAAAAAAACAATTGAAGAAAATATATTTAAAAAAAAAATCATTATGACACAATACGTGGTTAAAAACGTGAACATATCCGCAGGACAGAGGAAAAAACTTAAGAGAGTGTTAACAACTCGAGGCGAGGCTGTGAGATTCAAATTCACTCACGAAGATCTGACGAGTGGCGGTCAGGATTCGATTGCCTGGATCAGAAGTCAAATCAAAAGGATGGAGAAAGCAATTCGTGATGGAAGAGGGTTGACGGTGAGATTGAGTCCCGCTCAATTGTGATACAATTTGAGAATGAAAGTCGGTTTCCTACCGCTATTGGCAGGAATCGCCACAAAAGCATTACCCTTTGCCGCAAAAGCATTGCCCTTTCTTGGAAAGACTCTCGGCGTGGGAGCTCTCTCGGGACTCGCGAGTTTGGCAGTTGAGAAATTAATGGGTGGCAGCGGACTGTTTTTGAAGAAGGGAGGAGCCATGTGTCGTGTCCACGTAGACGACAGCAGTAAAGGATTGTATCTAGAACCCGTTAGAGGTGACAACTCTTTGAGTGGAAACAGTCTCTATCTAAAGAGTGGACGGAATGTTGAGCGACTCGGCAAGGGTTTGTTGTTTGGTGAGAATTCACCATTTAAGAATATACCGATTTTGAGTATGGTATTATAGCGGGGGAGGAATTCGCTAGAATTGTGCACTTGGTGATACCTTCCTGAAATTTGGCATGATGTAAGGGTAGGCATCAGAGATTTCAAAATCGATCGGCTACAAGTTGGCACCATCCTCTAGCCACCACTAGCAGCGAAATCCAAAATGGCCGCCAAGCGGATCGAAAAAAAGCTATTTTCGCCGATCGCACAACTGAAGCTCCAAACCTAACACCATACATGTGCTGTAATTGATGTGAATGATGGAGTGAAGCCCTTGGAACAAGTTGGGGGGAAGATTAATGGATAATGGGATCAGAATTTCCGTCGATGTGTGCGTCTGTGTGTCTGACTGTCAGTATGATCGTCCGTCCGTAGATAAATTAGTGTTGAATGTTTCTCGGGAATGCAATGGTCAAATGAACATGGTATGAGAGATTCCTGTCAACACATGAACAAGGGTACTCGATAGTATGCAGCAGTGGGGATACTTGGACATTTGATAATCCAATTAAAGTGACAGTCTATTCTCAACTTCCGGCATTTTCGATAGATTTATTTTCTAAGAAAATAAAACTATCAAATTTCTAGAGGAGTTCTGGTTCAATCTCAACACCATAGCGACACGTCTGCCAGCAAGGGCAGTGCTGGAATGAACTCGGGATGCATTAGTTCCCGTTGTTAATTATACAATGTTATCTTGCCAGTATAGAACATTGGCAAAATGGGACTAGAAGGGGTGAGTGTATGTTTGCAGTCATTCGAGGTACAGGAATATTTTTTGACTACAAGTAGTATTCTTCATTTTCGGCCAGTTAAGATGTGGTGTGTTCCAAGTCAGGATTAATGTTGCCGACACTTAATGCCCATCCCTCATGGTATGCTACTTTACCAGGGATATAGAGATATAGCCACCACTGGGAGCCAAAACATGACCTTTGATGTCGATGAGTGGTCGAAATGTTTTAGCGAATAACTTATCGAAATATGATCCGGTATGGCAATTTGATACCTTACGTTAGATTTATTAGATCAACTCAGGTATGGATTCATTGAGACATGAGTGCGCTACAAGATGAAGGATTTCCAAGTTGATTTGCTATGGAGTAGGAACTGACTAGTCACATGTGGCCTATGGCCAGAGAAAGACAAGGATACCATAGATGAACACACGGGTGAACGAAGGTATCAACTGTTGTACAGAGGCAAAATAGTTGGGGATATTGTATCATGCTATGCATGAATTAACACCGTCTTGTGCAGTAAATAACAGACTATTTTCCGAAATCTAAAACTGTATTCCTATACCCCGGACAATGTAGCAAGCCACATGGGATGAACATTTGTTAGCAAAATCAACTCAACTAGAAACATGACATGTGTTAACTGGCCGAAAATGGAAAAAAAAATACCAGAATAGGAGATGACTGGTCCTAACATGACAGTATACTACTCAATATTGTTACAACAGCCACCTTCACACTTACACAAAGGTGTGCACCTTAATCCAGCTTTCAAGCATTTGCAATTGCCCTTGCAGGCCTTGGCACAACTACAGTGGAGCATCAGTGCACATGCAGCACTTGCGTCTCCTAGGTGAGTCCAAAATGGGACCAGAATATTGAGACGTGGATTCCACTCCCATCCGTACTGTGATGGGTCTGGCACACATAAGTGTTTCTGCAGAGCACGATGCCAAATGAAAGATGACACAAGAATTACCCTTTTTACATGTTGATACAGAGCTGCTTTGGTGGGCGGGATGTTTTCCATAGACTTAAGGCCATGTGTGAACATATGCCGTCTCGCATCATTGACACGTGTACTGACACAACTGTTACTGTACATCTGTATGGTGAGTTTTTCGATATGCTGCATATGAGGGGAATCCTCTGAAAAGACTTGCGGATTCTCAGTCAATTCTATCATCATTTCAGTTGATGCGGGAAAATTCATCCATGCATTCCATCCTGTCTTCTTCCCAATGCCGAGCATGCTGGATGTTACATCACAACCTGTGAAGGCGTGGAAGAAAGTCAGGGCCTTACAGTAATCAGGTCCAAGTTGTGAAGCTATCTCATGAATTGGCATATCTTTATATGCCTTTCCAATTCCAAACCCAATCCACAGCTCACTGAGTCCAAGGTCACGGAATGTTGCGAAATGGTGCAAAGACAGAATGACGACATCAGAATCAACCGTGCGAAGAAAAGCTATTTTGTGACCTTGTGAGACTGCATGGTTGAGATGAAGCATCATGCGCGTGTCTGCTTCCTCGTGGTTCGATGGAGATATGTCACATAAGCTAACATCCTTATTGCATAGTACATATTCTCCTGATGTCGTTAACAACTGGTACTCGGATGTTGATGTTAATTTCAGCAGTTCAGCAGACAGGAACTTGAAAAATTCGTCTTTATTCTCACTAACTTTCAAGAATGCCTGCCAATTCTTCCCTTTAGGTAAAGGGACGTTCTCGGACACCCGTATCAACCTAACTGCTGTCTCACCGAGGCGTTTTGCTCGCGTCTGATTCTTCAAACTGCCTTCGGGGTAACAGTCATAGATCGCATCAACCCTTGTGGTGTTCGTGTTAATCAGAGATTCGATGTATGGCAATAATTGCAATCGAGCATATTCTCCAAACAGATCCGCTTTCTGTGGTTTGATTACATGGACTACAGCAGGCATATCCAAGATGACAACTGAAGCTTGTCTAGCTGCTGAATTCTTCCCTTGTGCAGGAATAGCTGGTAAACAATTGAGAATTTGAGATTTTGTCCCACTCCGTAGCTTACCTCTATCGGATAATGCTGGCGGATCACGTGCATTCTCGTGCATGAAAAACTCATCCATGTTTGAATCAGGCCGGGCTTGCAGTGAAACGAACATCTGGGTAACTATTGCGGCAGTTGCTTTACTTGACATGAGTTTGTCTCGGCCTTTGTCCAGGTTGGCTGGGGGTGGGTTAAGGAAGGTATATATATTTGCCTTGGGAATAACATCATTCAGGGGTACGGTGCATTCCACAAGCCTTTCCTTCAAGAAAGTGGAATATAAATGCTTGCCCCTTTCGGGTAATGACCGTAAACTCTTACTAACTTCGGGGTCCATATATTCACCAGTATCTAATGTCACCAGCTGACCACTAGTTTCATCATAAGGGTTGATAATGAGTCCCTGATTCACCAGATCGAGGAGAGATTTCAATTGATTCAGAAATTTTTTCTGCTCTGATACCGAACTTTCCGGGTGTTCCGTGTTATCTGATGATGTTGTGTGGAAACTTGCATATTCATACTCATCTATAACACGCAGAACTTCTGACCTTGAAAGCTCAATAACGACTTTCTCTTCAGCCTGGCCATAGAGACCTTTTGGACCACTGTCTTCTTTGAGTAGTTGGATACTATGTTCTTGGCTCTGATCTAAACCCATCATACTGAACTTCCTCTCACTACGCTGGACCACAAAATGGCCTTCCATGAATTTGTTGTGGATTGAAGGATGCCGCCTGGGTAGCTGAGACATGTCTCTCAGAAATACGGGGACCCACCGACAATAATTTGTATGTCCTAGGGCAAAAAAGTAACTGCACAACTCATCGATAGAACACAGTGTACCAGGCCAGTTACCGATTCGTTGGTTCCGAACGAATTGACAGCTTGTCAAGAGAAAGTTCCGAACGATTTCACCCCAATAGCGCGCAGTTGGAGATTGTGAAAGAATCCTCTGTTCCCACATTTCAAATGACTCATGGGGCCCAGTCTGCTGACAGTAAATCTCATAAGCATTCTTTCTGAGGATCTCAAGCCAAGCTAGAGTGAGAAGATATGCCTGTCGCGTCCTCTTGACATGTTTCCCACCAAGTAGGGATGATGCTACACCGGGTGTGAATATCTTTGCGAGGTGAAACATTCGCTCCCAACCAGAACCACCCATAAGCTTACCACCAGCTTCTTGGGTGCACATTTCAAGATGCAGGAATCCAATCATACACACCATTCGATCCTCACCTATCTCCTCTGGGAACAGCCATTGACATTTTTTCTGCCTGGCATACAACGGACAGTCACCTTCAATGACAGGTATCTGGCCGGGGTTTACGAAAGCAGTAGCTTCCCTGACCACATACATAGCATGCTTCTGCATACTGAGTGAGTCCGCTTTCTGCTCACTGAAAACAGGGAATACCCCAATAACTGCACGAGGTTTGACATTGTCTTGATCTTCATGTTTTGAAAAGAAGCCTGAAAAGGTCACAGGGACTTCATCAAGCTGCCAGCTGCCATCAACCTTCCCTTTATTGCTGATCTGTGACACATGAGACAACCAGTCATTCTCTCCCACGTTCAAATCTGCATATTCATTGGGCCGTACATTACATTCATCTGGAGATTCAAGCCTGATGTCCCCACCAAAGTCTTCAACGAAAGGAACAAATGCATAGTCGTCTGGGAGTTCAATTTGTGTGTCTTCTGGAACATCTAAACTCAGTGGTGGGGGATCAGTACCCACATTGTCCCTGCTCAGTTGACCAATGAGTGTGATGGACGTACCATGCATATCAGATCTACCAGATACATCAATGTTATCAGTGGTTCCTATCGAGAAAACATTACGTTTGCAGTTAGCTGGGACTACAACACCTTCGTTCTTGAACCGCAGTGAAACAGCTCTCGCGAAACTCCTGCGAACATCCATTACGCGATCATAAGAGACAGAGAGTCCCATTTGATGAAAATCTCTGATAAGATTTTTCATACGATCATGGGCATGCAACTTCAAACCCACATAAAGAGGCATTGGAGTTTCTCTGTCACGTCTCTGGTGAACATTTTGTGCATGTTCGGAGCGTTTCGCTGAATTGCTGATCAACATCTGTGAAATAGTACAAGCCACTCGAGTCTTGGCATTAACAGTCTCATCATCGCCTAAGTTCTGTATACTACATGTGCCCTCAAGTAGAACTCTAAGAAGAGTCAGGAGTGAGTTGGGTACAGGCTCGCTCAAGCAATAAGATGAAAATGATCCCGTGAAAGGAGCTTGAGATATGAGTATGTGTTTACGCAGAAGAAGACCCACATCAACTATCTTTTTTGCCTCTTCCTCAGACACTATACGAGTTAAAGATTCGGACAACAAGGAGCCAACTCGAAACCTACTTGAAATAAACACATCTCTACCCTGTGTGAAGGCGTCCCAGCCATCGCCCAATTTCTGCAACAAATGTTCTTTGAATCGAGTGGAATGTATTTCTTCACTAAGCCAATCAGAACCGACTTGCTTCAACCTCCGACTGTACAGATTCTTGAGATCGACAAGCTTCATCGCGGAATCGTTGTGTTCAACAAATGTTATGAGCTCTGCCATAACGAGAGGGTCATAGGGCAGGCCTGACGCGGAATGTTCGGCGTTCTTCGACTTTTTAGATTTAGCCGCTCGTGCTTCATTGGCAAGCTTACAATAACAGGTTTTGTGATAGTAAAGATCACTAGCAGCGGAATCAAATGCTGCATTGACCCGAGAAAAAACAACCCAGTTCTCGGCTTCCTTTGCCATAATTTTGAGTTTATTGTTATCAGACATTGATCTGCAAATAGGCTCACTGCTGTCACCTTCGCGTTTGTGACAATAAACACACTGGGGCAGTTTCCTGTCACAGCCAGATTCAAAACTTGTCCGTGTTCTTTTAGGACTCAGCGTGGAGCAGGATGCCACTGCCTCATTTCGCTCTCGCTTGTGTAGCACGCGCTGTACGATGTGAGTCCGAATACTGTCACGGCATGTCTTATGATATATTGCCTTATTCGTCAACAGTGACATCGACATACACTCATCACTCTCTCTCATCAAACAATCAATGGTCAAATTATATGGAAGCTCAACGCCATTATCTAGGAAGCGCGTTATGTCTTCCTCAATAGCTTTATAGGCGTCATGAAAACGAGATTCTCTATACGGACGCATCAATTTCTTGGAACTGTCTTGCTGGCAAAAGCAACAACGTTCCCAGTCAGTACTAGTCCGTACACGAAGAGGATTCTCACTCATTCTGTGAATGATTTTTGTGAACAATCGCGTTCTCGAATTAATTTCGACAGACAAATCAGAATTGCTTGCGGAATTACGCCAAACAAGAGATTGTATGGCAAAGAGACTGCTTCATAAAGAGCGTTGTTTCTCCGGGATCAGCGTCATTCAGGTTTGCCTGAATGACGCTGATCCCGGAGAAACAACGCTCTTTTCAAGTTCCAAGAAATTGATGCGTCCGTATAGAGAATCTCGTTTTATTCTACATCATCTCCCACGTCTGTTTCCAACACGTGCGTGGATCAGAGTTCACTTTCGCGCCCTTACAATCGGATGTATAGTCGGTAGACCGTCGAAAAGGAGGTTCCCTTCAGCCGCTGGCGGCCATTTTGGATTGTGCCGCTACTGGTCGCCACCGGTCGGTGTCAACTTGTAGCCGATCGTTTTTGAGAACCTCATAGCCTACACTAACAGTGTGCCAAATTTCAAGAAGGTATCACCAAGTGCACAATTCACCTGTATGTGACGAATTCCTCCCCCGCTATTATAATGTAAAAATTATATAATTATATAAAATATAAATCATAGAAAGTATAAAATAATATAAAATGGATAAAAAGGTGGAAAAACAATTAGACGATAATGATGAATATCGCGAGATAGAGTGCGAAAAAGATGTGGAAAAATGATTAGACGCTAATGATGGATATCTTAGGAAAGAACTGATAAAAGAGTTAAATAAAGCACGGGATAGGTGGTTGAAATTTAAAAGAATGAGACGTTTTCCACCGTTACCACTACCTTCTGAAGAGAATGGTAATGATGCGAGTGTTACCGAGAGATGCACAACATTCGTTCAGAATTATGATCGGATAAACAAATGTGTTCTTATAAAAAAAACGTAACATATCACAAAAAAAAAGAAAAGAAGAATCAACGCTGAAATTTGAGAAAAAAGGAAACATTATTATAATATATGGGCAATAGTGAAGAAAAAAAACCAAAAAAAAAAAGTAATGAGATCTAGAGATGATCAACCTCTCTAGATCTCATTACTTTTTTCCTTCTTCTTTGCTAAAAAATCAATCTCTCTATTGTTTATATTTCCAAGTCCGTTATTAGCATGTTGACACGCGTATATTCTCCTTTTTCAAAAATGTGTTGAATGTTTATCTTTACTTTTTTGAGTTTTTTTACATCAGTGAACACGCTCTCACCACCCGATTTGTCCACGAGTTCGAGTGAGATTTTTGGATATATGTAACTTCCATAGGACAACGACAAATCGTCCTTGTCAAATTCTCTATCTTTGGCGATGACGATTTTCTGTAGATCACTTTGGTAGTCATAAAACAAATCGAGCATGGCTTCGTTCAATTCCAAAGGCATGTTATATTTGTCATATTTACGCTCTAAGCCCTTCATCTTGACCTCGTTCAATTCAATGGAATCGTGTCGTTGTAATCTATAGATTTTAAAACCGAATTTCTTACACGTTTTGACTCGTTTCAATTTCAATTCGCATCTTTTAGGTGTTGTTGTCATGATTGATTATTTGTTTTTTTTGTTTTATGAATTATTGCAAATAATATATATTTTTAAATTTTTGTATTTAATAATTTGTTAAAAAAGTTTGTTTTTTTTTTTCACTCTTTATATATATAAAAAAAAAAGTTTTTTTTTTAATTTTCTATAATGTAAAAATTTTTTTTTGTTTTCTCTTTATATAAATAAAAAGTTTAAATTTAACGTCCTTTTTTTCTTGTATTAATTCAATTTTTTCACGTTAAGGAACATAAAAAAAATTGCTTAATTTCATCGAAAAAAAAATTTTTTTGAAGGAATTAAAACATATATATACAAAAAACAATTTTAAAACGTTTTAACAAATTATTATTAAATACAAAATTCCCCCCCAAAAAAAATTCTTACAAATGGAGCAAACAAATAAAATAATGGAAAATTTCAATAAGAAAACCGTACCTCCGTTAAACGAGATTTGTAAAATATTAAAAATTCCACATTTCAGAAATCATAGAACCAAATAAAAAAAAAACTGAAGTCATACAGGAATATTATTTGCGAAACGATGAAAAGAAAAAAATCAAAAGATCGGAAGTGGATAAACTTAAACAGTCAAAAAATGCATCGATTGTGAAAAATAAGAAGACGACTAAACGCAAAGCCATTGAAGAACTTCAAGTTTCAAAAGAAAAAAAAAAAAAAACTAAAACAAAAACGATTGATGCACTTCAGAATCTAGACAAACAAGATATATCGAGCGAA
This sequence comes from Pictodentalium vernedei, assembly GCA_031216915.1. NCBI lineage: Eukaryota > Metazoa > Mollusca > Scaphopoda > Dentaliida > Dentaliidae > Pictodentalium > Pictodentalium vernedei. Next base: position 470,279,858 of record CM062291.1, read on the forward strand.
ATTCGACAAGCAATCGACGAAGGGAAAGAAGAAGAATATGTAGCACAACTCATCACGGAACTATTCCAATTGAAGCCCGTAGAATGGGAGAGTGGGATCGAAGGCATTTTTAAAACTTTCGATGTGGTTCCCTCATTCAAGAAAATCGATCCAAAATTGTTCATGGAACGGGTGAAGAAAAAAGTATTGGATTTTTTTCATGAACACATGAACGTGGGACGAAAAATTAAGATGATACTCCATTGCATGATGAATAAAATCGACATGAAGTCCGGCGAGAGCATCGTGACAAATGCATTTTTCATATCTAACGTTGAACCCATACTTAGAGGTTCAGATTTATGAAAGACAAGATGTTGATGTCTCTCGCGAATTATCAACATGAAGGTGGTAATTGGATGTTCGATGAGGTGTTGAAACTCGAAATTCATATAACTGAAAACGATTCGTTGAAAGGGTCTTCCTACGTGGAATTACCGTATTTCTTAGCTAAAAAACACTCCGTGGTCAACGTGAGAAATAAAGATGATCAGTGTTTTAAATGGGCAGTCACCTCCGCTTTATACCCTGTCAAAATGCACTCTGATAGAGTTTCTCGTTACAAGGAAACTTCTAAAAATCTCGATTGGACTGGAGTGACTTTTCCAACAGATTTAAAACACATCAAATGTTTCGAGGCTCAAAATCCCACCATAGCGGTGAACGTCTTGGGATACGACGATGAAAAATGAATGATCTATCCTCTCAGACAGACTTCGTATCTCGAAAGAGAAGAGATGATTATTTTATTATTGATTTCGAATGGTGACAATCGTCATTATTGTTGGGTTAAACATCCGAGCTGATTACTGTCGAGACAAAATAATAAACATAAAGGAAAGATATGTTTATGTTGCAACTACATGAACATGTTTCAGAGCGAAAAATCATTAGTGAAACATCAGGAATATTGAAACGAAAAGCAAGGTGTCACCATCGAAATGCCCAAACCCAACACCATCATGAAGTTTGAAAATCACAATAGAAGGTTAAAAGTACCATTAGTCGTGTACGCCGATTTCGAATGCTTCACCATGAAAATGAGTTCCTGCTAACCCGACACTCTTCGAAGTTACGTTGAAAGATTTCAAAGACACACGCCTTCAGGTTATTGCATTTATGTGAAATGCGCTATCGACTCACAACACGACATGGGTCCCTTCATCTACATGAAACAGTGCGAAGATGACGACGTGGCTCAAAGGTTCGTGGAAGAGTTAGAATCGAAAATTCAAATGTTATACGATAAATTCAAAACACCGACGAAAATGATCATCATGCGAGAGCAGCAGGACAAAAATAACAGAACCACCGAATGTCACATATGCAGACAATCGTTTGACGAGAATTCAGAGGAAATAAGAAGGTCAGAGACCATGATCATTACATGCATCTGTATTGCGGTCTGGCTCACAGCAAGTGTAATTTAAAATATCGAGACGCTGTTTTCTATCCGGTGATATTTCACAATCTCTTGGGTTATGACAGTCATCTGTTCATGAAAAATCTTGGCACCTCCCACAAAGAATTAAATTGCATCGCGAGCAGCGAAGAAAGATACATTTCCTTCACGAAATGGAAGCTCATGGAGAAGAAAAGAGTAACTGACGGAGAGACGTTGGAAGAAAAAACGAAATTCATTTGTAGAGGCATATGTTTCATCGACAGTTTTAAATTCATATCAACCGCTCTGGAAAAGTTAGTCGATAACATGAGCAAGGATAAATTTAAAATCACGAGCGAACATTTTGGAGAACGAGTAGACGTCATGTTGAGAAAAGGAGTCTATCCTTATGATTACATGAGCGATCTAAAGAGATTCGACAACACCACACTACCTTTGAAAGAAGATTTTTATTCGAAATTATACGAATCCGACATTTCCGACGAGAATTACGAACATGCCAAAAACGTGTGGAAGTCATTCGATATGAAAACCATGAGAGATTATCACGATCTCTATCTAAAGACTGACGTTCTGCTCTTGGCAGATGTGTTCGAAAATTTTGACGTCTGGCATCGAAATTATGATCTGGATCCGGCTTGGTATTTCACCGCACCCAGTCTGGCGTGGGCCACTCTGTTGAAGACCACCGAAGTCCAATTGGAATTATTATCCGATGTGGACATGTTGCTCATGTTTGAAAGGGCTAAGAGAGGTGGCGTCTCGATGATCTCCCACACATATTCTGAAGCTAACAATCCCTACATGATAGAAGGTTTCGATTCGAAATGATCGAATAAATACATACAGTATTGGGACGTTAATAATCTGTACGGTTGGGCTATGAGTCATCCTTTACCGATTGGAAATTTCGAATGGGTAACGGAACTGGAAGAGATGCAAAAATGGAGAGACTATCCTTGCATTTTAGAAGTCGATTTGAACTATCTGGAAGAATTACACGATCTACACGATTATCCGCTGGCTCCTGAATGAATGGAACCGAACGAAAGAGACGAGGAAAAACTCATTCCCAATTTATTTAACAAACATAACTACGTCGTCTAAAGTGAGAAATTGAAACAATACTTCGATTACGGGATGAAATTAGTCGACATACATCGCATCATTCGATTCAACGAAGAGCCTTGGATGAAAAAATACATCGATCTCAACACGAGCCAAGAACAATTTCGAAAAAGATTTCTTCAAACTCATGAACAACTGCGTGTATGGTAAATTGATGGAAAACATCAGGAAGAGAACCGACGTTCGACTCGTCACGTCTGAGAAAAGAAGTTCGACAAACTGTATTATCTTGGACCGATCATCTTAGATATCAGCAAGCAATTGATGTACAAGTTCCACTACGATTACATCAAACGAAAATTTGGTGATAAAGCCAAACTACTGTTCACCGACACGGACAGTTTAGTTTACGAAATAGAGATGAAAGATGTCTACCGAGATATATCTCCGGACATGGCTGCATGGTTCAACACGAGCAATTATCCCAATATTCAATCAAATGACAACAAGAATGTGTTAGGTAAATTTAAGGACGAGAGCGGTGGTAAACAAATCGTCGAATTCGTGGCTTGAGACCTAAACTGTATGCTTATCGTCTAGAAGATGAAGAGATCAAGAGGTGCAAAGGGGTTAAAGCGTGCATGGTGAAGAAAAACATCTCTTTCCAAGAGTATAAAGATTGTCTGTTAGGAAGTGGTCCGGTGTATAAGACTATGAAATCGATTCGAAGTGAAAATCACGACTTGTATACCGAAATAGTCAACAAGATTTCGCTGATGGCTGATGATGATAAGAGATTCATGTTAGACAATAAAATAAGCACTTTAGCACTCGGACATTGGAATTTGGATCTAATTTTAGACGATAGGATTTCAGATATGATTGAGGATGATAAGATTCCAGATATGATTAAGGATGATAGGATTCCAGAAAATCAAGAGGAATTAAATGGATTCAAGATTATGGAAGTCGAGGAATTAGACGGATTCAAGATTAAGGAAGTCGAGAGAGTTAGTTTAAAAAGAAAAATAAAAAATAAAAAAAATAATGTCATTTTAGTAAATTATAATAAAATAAATAAATTAAAAAAAAAAAAATATACACATTTATGAATAAGAAAATAGAGATATCCATAGAAGGTGTCATCTTACCTAACGAACCCCTATCCAACATCGATCTGTCGAATGTGGTGAAGGATTTGAAAATCAAAGATTTTCTAGGTGTGTTTTCCAGAGATGCCTTGCCGAAGAGAAGACCTCAACAATCGGAATGCAGAATTTTAAATCTAGACGATTTATCGGGTGAAGGCACTCACTGGGTGGCGTGGTTCAAGAATGGGGAGAAGAAGAAATATTATTTCGACAGCTACGGAATCTCACGCCGAAAGAAATAAAGAACTATTTCAACAAATCGATGGTTCATTACAACACGGAACAATTGTTTTGCAGTCACCTGTGTCTCTACGTTCTGAAGAGGTGGCTTGAAGGAGATCGGTTTCAAGACATTCTCAATGATTTACATTAGAGAGAGATTTTTTTATAGTATATATAAAGGTAAAAAATTATTTAAAAAAATTTTAATCGAATAAAAACAAAAAATAAAAATAAGTGAAATAATTCATTTTTAATAAACTGCATTTGAAATATATTTTTAAAACAAAAATCTCAAAACAACATGCCAGTCGATAAATTTGGTAGAAGTGACGACGAAAGTCAACCCAAAATGAAGAGGTAGACGCTTGAAGTCGGTGATGGTTACGACGTTGCCAACTTGGACGAACGTTACGTTCGGAGATATGAACCTCGAGAGGAACCTTTGAACATGAACAATAAGAAGCTCTACAATCTTCCCGAGCCGATAGATCTTGCAGATGCTCTGACTAAAAAATACGTCGACAGGGGGAACGTGGATTTCGAACGAATCATGCTAGATAATTACGTGGATAAAGCCATGACCGACGATCTCGATCTGAAATCCAAACGTTTGGTGAACATCGCAAATCCCATAGATCCCACCGATGCTGCGACCAAGAAATACGCTGACGACTCTCACATGCGGATTCAGCAAACATCTGAGAAATAAATACGTTCAGAAAACGATGCACTCGGAATTGAATGCCAATTCTAACAAGATAATGAACGTGGCCGCTCCCACGAATCCCAAGGACGTGGCGACCAAAGACTACGTTGATCTGGAACAGAGAAAGTCTGACAGACGAGAAATGAAATCGCATCTGAATGCGGGATTCAACAAGATATTGAATCTGTCAAAGGTCGACGACATGGATGCGCACTCAACCGCAGTCAACAAGGGCTACGTAGATTCTGCCGTGATACGATCACAAGAATACGTAGAATCACAAGTGGACGATCTCTACCTGAACAAATAATCTGGCGGAATCATGGAGGGTGGTATTAACATGAAAGGTGAGAATTTATTCGGTCTCGATCACGATCCCGAATTCGATTCCAGCACAGTCAGCAGGAAGTACATGGATGACAACTCGGTCTGGAGAAAAAGCGACATCATGGAAGGTAAACTAGACATGTGTGGATATGTGCTCACAAATCTACCAGATCCCCTGAACATGATGGATGTCTGCACCCTGATTTCAATGGTGGAAAGAGTCAAATACGCTAGACAATTGATCACCGTGTGGGCCGAGGAGGCCGGCACGTTAGAGCAGGGAAAAGCCGAGTGGTCTTTTGGAAACGGAGGTAGCGGATCGAAACATGATCAGGTGGGATATCCCATGCCGTTGGGAGGTGAAATCATTCGAATGAGACTGGCTTCCTCGGATTTGAATAACAGAGCTGTCGTCAATCTCATGGTGAATGGAGTAGAGAGCGATAAGAGATACAGCATTGACAAAACTGAGAATCAACACGCGAATGTTAGCACGTTCGGCACGCCTCTGAAAGTGAATGCCAGAGACAGGATTAATTTCGTTACGAAAACCAATAATCCCGAAACCGCCACTTCCGTGGTGAGTCTACTGATCGAACTATATCCTTTGAACAAACAGTGAATGCATGGAAATAATTAAAAAAAATAATGTGTGATTATTAAAAACAAAAAAATAGTAATGAGATTTAGAAAGATGTTCAATCTCTCTAGATCTCATTACTTTTATTTTTTTTGTTTTTTTATTTTTTAATAATTACGCATTACTTTTTTATTTTTTAAAATTTTTCTCATCGAATGATTGACATCTTATTTCCATCCGATTCGAATTGTAATTCTCTGTCCGATAGGACCAGAGTGAAGGCTTCGGTTTTTCTCGGCACGTTCCTATTAGCGGGGGAGGAATTCGTCACATACAGGTGAATTGTGCACTTGGTGATACCTTCTTGAAATTTGGCACACTGTTAGTGTAGGCTATGAGGTTCTCAAAAACGATCGGCTACAAGTTGACACCGACCGGTGGCGACCAGTAGCGGCACAATCCAAAATGGCCGCCAGCGGCTGAAGGGAACCTCCTTTTCGACGGTCTACCGACTATACATCCGATTGTAAGGGCGCGAAAGTGAACTCTGATCCACGCACGTGTTGGAAACAGACGTGGGAGATGATGTAGAATAAAACGAGATTCTCTATACGGACGCATCAATTTCTTGGAACTTGAAAAGAGCGTTGTTTCTCCGGGATCAGCGTCATTCAGGCAAACCTGAATGACGCTGATCCCGGAGAAACAACGCTCTTTATGAAGCAGTCTCTTTGCCATACAATCTCTTGTTTGGCGTAATTCCGCAAGCAATTCTGATTTGTCTGTCGAAATTAATTCGAGAACGCGATTGTTCACAAAAATCATTCACAGAATGAGTGAGAATCCTCTTCGTGTACGGACTAGTACTGACTGGGAACGTTGTTGCTTTTGCCAGCAAGACAGTTCCAAGAAATTGATGCGTCCGTATAGAGAATCTCGTTTTCATGACGCCTATAAAGCTATTGAGGAAGACATAACGCGCTTCCTAGATAATGGCGTTGAGCTTCCATATAATTTGACCATTGATTGTTTGATGAGAGAGAGTGATGAGTGTATGTCGATGTCACTGTTGACGAATAAGGCAATATATCATAAGACATGCCGTGACAGTATTCGGACTCACATCGTACAGCGCGTGCTACACAAGCGAGAGCGAAATGAGGCAGTGGCATCCTGCTCCACGCTGAGTCCTAAAAGAACACGGACAAGTTTTGAATCTGGCTGTGACAGGAAACTGCCCCAGTGTGTTTATTGTCACAAACGCGAAGGTGACAGCAGTGAGCCTATTTGCAGATCAATGTCTGATAACAATAAACTCAAAATTATGGCAAAGGAAGCCGAGAACTGGGTTGTTTTTTCTCGGGTCAATGCAGCATTTGATTCCGCTGCTAGTGATCTTTACTATCACAAAACCTGTTATTGTAAGCTTGCCAATGAAGCACGAGCGGCTAAATCTAAAAAGTCGAAGAACGCCGAACATTCCGCGTCAGGCCTGCCCTATGACCCTCTCGTTATGGCAGAGCTCATAACATTTGTTGAACACAACGATTCCGCGATGAAGCTTGTCGATCTCAAGAATCTGTACAGTCGGAGGTTGAAGCAAGTCGGTTCTGATTGGCTTAGTGAAGAAATACATTCCACTCGATTCAAAGAACATTTGTTGCAGAAATTGGGCGATGGCTGGGACGCCTTCACACAGGGTAGAGATGTGTTTATTTCAAGTAGGTTTCGAGTTGGCTCCTTGTTGTCCGAATCTTTAACTCGTATAGTGTCTGAGGAAGAGGCAAAAAAGATAGTTGATGTGGGTCTTCTTCTGCGTAAACACATACTCATATCTCAAGCTCCTTTCACGGGATCATTTTCATCTTATTGCTTGAGCGAGCCTGTACCCAACTCACTCCTGACTCTTCTTAGAGTTCTACTTGAGGGCACATGTAGTATACAGAACTTAGGCGATGATGAGACTGTTAATGCCAAGACTCGAGTGGCTTGTACTATTTCACAGATGTTGATCAGCAATTCAGCGAAACGCTCCGAACATGCACAAAATGTTCACCAGAGACGTGACAGAGAAACTCCAATGCCTCTTTATGTGGGTTTGAAGTTGCATGCCCATGATCGTATGAAAAATCTTATCAGAGATTTTCATCAAATGGGACTCTCTGTCTCTTATGATCGCGTAATGGATGTTCGCAGGAGTTTCGCGAGAGCTGTTTCACTGCGGTTCAAGAACGAAGGTGTTGTAGTCCCAGCTAACTGCAAACGTAATGTTTTCTCGATAGGAACCACTGATAACATTGATGTATCTGGTAGATCTGATATGCATGGTACGTCCATCACACTCATTGGTCAACTGAGCAGGGACAATGTGGGTACTGATCCCCCACCACTGAGTTTAGATGTTCCAGAAGACACACAAATTGAACTCCCAGACGACTATGCATTTGTTCCTTTCGTTGAAGACTTTGGTGGGGACATCAGGCTTGAATCTCCAGATGAATGTAATGTACGGCCCAATGAATATGCAGATTTGAACGTGGGAGAGAATGACTGGTTGTCTCATGTGTCACAGATCAGCAATAAAGGGAAGGTTGATGGCAGCTGGCAGCTTGATGAAGTCCCTGTGACCTTTTCAGGCTTCTTTTCAAAACATGAAGATCAAGACAATGTCAAACCTCGTGCAGTTATTGGGGTATTCCCTGTTTTCAGTGAGCAGAAAGCGGACTCACTCAGTATGCAGAAGCATGCTATGTATGTGGTCAGGGAAGCTACTGCTTTCGTAAACCCCGGCCAGATACCTGTCATTGAAGGTGACTGTCCGTTGTATGCCAGGCAGAAAAAATGTCAATGGCTGTTCCCAGAGGAGATAGGTGAGGATCGAATGGTGTGTATGATTGGATTCCTGCATCTTGAAATGTGCACCCAAGAAGCTGGTGGTAAGCTTATGGGTGGTTCTGGTTGGGAGCGAATGTTTCACCTCGCAAAGATATTCACACCCGGTGTAGCATCATCCCTACTTGGTGGGAAACATGTCAAGAGGACGCGACAGGCATATCTTCTCACTCTAGCTTGGCTTGAGATCCTCAGAAAGAATGCTTATGAGATTTACTGTCAGCAGACTGGGCCCCATGAGTCATTTGAAATGTGGGAACAGAGGATTCTTTCACAATCTCCAACTGCGCGCTATTGGGGTGAAATCGTTCGGAACTTTCTCTTGACAAGCTGTCAATTCGTTCGGAACCAACGAATCGGTAACTGGCCTGGTACACTGTGTTCTATCGATGAGTTGTGCAGTTACTTTTTTGCCCTAGGACATACAAATTATTGTCGGTGGGTCCCCGTATTTCTGAGAGACATGTCTCAGCTACCCAGGCGGCATCCTTCAATCCACAACAAATTCATGAAAGGCCATTTTGTGGTCCAGCGTAGTGAGAGGAAGTTCAGTATGATGGGTTTAGATCAGAGCCAAGAACATAGTATCCAACTACTCAAAGAAGACAGTGGTCCAAAAGGTCTCTATGGCCAGGCTGAAGAGAAAGTCGTTATTGAGCTTTCAAGGTCAGAAGTTCTGCGTGTTATAGATGAGTATGAATATGCAAGTTTCCACACAACATCATCAGATAACACGGAACACCCGGAAAGTTCGGTATCAGAGCAGAAAAAATTTCTGAATCAATTGAAATCTCTCCTCGATCTGGTGAATCAGGGACTCATTATCAACCCTTATGATGAAACTAGTGGTCAGCTGGTGACATTAGATACTGGTGAATATATGGACCCCGAAGTTAGTAAGAGTTTACGGTCATTACCCGAAAGGGGCAAGCATTTATATTCCACTTTCTTGAAGGAAAGGCTTGTGGAATGCACCGTACCCCTGAATGATGTTATTCCCAAGGCAAATATATATACCTTCCTTAACCCACCCCCAGCCAACCTGGACAAAGGCCGAGACAAACTCATGTCAAGTAAAGCAACTGCCGCAATAGTTACCCAGATGTTCGTTTCACTGCAAGCCCGGCCTGATTCAAACATGGATGAGTTTTTCATGCACGAGAATGCACGTGATCCGCCAGCATTATCCGATAGAGGTAAGCTACGGAGTGGGACAAAATCTCAAATTCTCAATTGTTTACCAGCTATTCCTGCACAAGGGAAGAATTCAGCAGCTAGACAAGCTTCAGTTGTCATCTTGGATATGCCTGCTGTAGTCCATGTAATCAAACCACAGAAAGCGGATCTGTTTGGAGAATATGCTCGATTGCAATTATTGCCATACATCGAATCTCTGATTAACACGAACACCACAAGGGTTGATGCGATCTATGACTGTTACCCCGAAGGCAGTTTGAAGAATCAGACGCGAGCAAAACGCCTCGGTGAGACAGCAGTTAGGTTGATACGGGTGTCCGAGAACGTCCCTTTACCTAAAGGGAAGAATTGGCAGGCATTCTTGAAAGTTAGTGAGAATAAAGACGAATTTTTCAAGTTCCTGTCTGCTGAACTGCTGAAATTAACATCAACATCCGAGTACCAGTTGTTAACGACATCAGGAGAATATGTACTATGCAATAAGGATGTTAGCTTATGTGACATATCTCCATCGAACCACGAGGAAGCAGACACGCGCATGATGCTTCATCTCAACCATGCAGTCTCACAAGGTCACAAAATAGCTTTTCTTCGCACGGTTGATTCTGATGTCGTCATTCTGTCTTTGCACCATTTCGCAACATTCCGTGACCTTGGACTCAGTGAGCTGTGGATTGGGTTTGGAATTGGAAAGGCATATAAAGATATGCCAATTCATGAGATAGCTTCACAACTTGGACCTGATTACTGTAAGGCCCTGACTTTCTTCCACGCCTTCACAGGTTGTGATGTAACATCCAGCATGCTCGGCATTGGGAAGAAGACAGGATGGAATGCATGGATGAATTTTCCCGCATCAACTGAAATGATGATAGAATTGACTGAGAATCCGCAAGTCTTTTCAGAGGATTCCCCTCATATGCAGCATATCGAAAAACTCACCATACAGATGTACAGTAACAGTTGTGTCAGTACACGTGTCAATGATGCGAGACGGCATATGTTCACACATGGCCTTAAGTCTATGGAAAACATCCCGCCCACCAAAGCAGCTCTGTATCAACATGTAAAAAGGGTAATTCTTGTGTCATCTTTCATTTGGCATCGTGCTCTGCAGAAACACTTATGTGTGCCAGACCCATCACAGTACGGATGGGAGTGGAATCCACGTCTCAATATTCTGGTCCCATTTTGGACTCACCTAGGAGACGCAAGTGCTGCATGTGCACTGATGCTCCACTGTAGTTGTGCCAAGGCCTGCAAGGGCAATTGCAAATGCTTGAAAGCTGGATTAAGGTGCACACCTTTGTGTAAGTGTGAAGGTGGCTGTTGTAACAATATTGAGTAGTATACTGTCATGTTAGGACCAGTCATCTCCTATTCTGGTATTTTTTTTTCCATTTTCGGCCAGTTAACACATGTCATGTTTCTAGTTGAGTTGATTTTGCTAACAAATGTTCATCCCATGTGGCTTGCTACATTGTCCGGGGTATAGGAATACAGTTTTAGATTTCGGAAAATAGTCTGTTATTTACTGCACAAGACGGTGTTAATTCATGCATAGCATGATACAATATCCCCAACTATTTTGCCTCTGTACAACAGTTGATACCTTCGTTCACCCGTGTGTTCATCTATGGTATCCTTGTCTTTCTCTGGCCATAGGCCACATGTGACTAGTCAGTTCCTACTCCATAGCAAATCAACTTGGAAATCCTTCATCTTGTAGCGCACTCATGTCTCAATGAATCCATACCTGAGTTGATCTAATAAATCTAACGTAAGGTATCAAATTGCCATACCGGATCATATTTCGATAAGTTATTCGCTAAAACATTTCGACCACTCATCGACATCAAAGGTCATGTTTTGGCTCCCAGTGGTGGCTATATCTCTATATCCCTGGTAAAGTAGCATACCATGAGGGATGGGCATTAAGTGTCGGCAACATTAATCCTGACTTGGAACACACCACATCTTAACTGGCCGAAAATGAAGAATACTACTTGTAGTCAAAAAATATTCCTGTACCTCGAATGACTGCAAACATACACTCACCCCTTCTAGTCCCATTTTGCCAATGTTCTATACTGGCAAGATAACATTGTATAATTAACAACGGGAACTAATGCATCCCGAGTTCATTCCAGCACTGCCCTTGCTGGCAGACGTGTCGCTATGGTGTTGAGATTGAACCAGAACTCCTCTAGAAATTTGATAGTTTTATTTTCTTAGAAAATAAATCTATCGAAAATGCCGGAAGTTGAGAATAGACTGTCACTTTAATTGGATTATCAAATGTCCAAGTATCCCCACTGCTGCATACTATCGAGTACCCTTGTTCATGTGTTGACAGGAATCTCTCATACCATGTTCATTTGACCATTGCATTCCCGAGAAACATTCAACACTAATTTATCTACGGACGGACGATCATACTGACAGTCAGACACACAGACGCACACATCGACGGAAATTCTGATCCCATTATCCATTAATCTTCCCCCCAACTTGTTCCAAGGGCTTCACTCCATCATTCACATCAATTACAGCACATGTATGGTGTTAGGTTTGGAGCTTCAGTTGTGCGATCGGCGAAAATAGCTTTTTTTCGATCCGCTTGGCGGCCATTTTGGATTTCGCTGCTAGTGGTGGCTAGAGGATGGTGCCAACTTGTAGCCGATCGATTTTGAAATCTCTGATGCCTACCCTTACATCATGCCAAATTTCAGGAAGGTATCACCAAGTGCACAATTCTAGCGAATTCCTCCCCCGCTATATTGAATTGCATCTTGATCCGAATGTCTAAGACGCTACTCTTGAGTCATTCACTCTGTTTACTGACGTCGAATACGAACATGGGATACATCGACTTGTATTCGCCGGGAGATATATTAGGGTTGCTCATCAATTCGTCTAGACCGTGATACTTCTTTCTAAAATCAGTGGCATCGCCATACAGTCTGCAGATATCGTTCTAGTTGAACGATGCATTGTAATCGATTGCTGGATATCTCATAGCGTTCAGAAACACTTGCATGTTTCCCAAATTGCAGTGATCAAAACAGCGATGCATTCTTTTCCTGAGACCCGTCCCTATCGGTCTGAAATGCAACCACGATGAAACGCTGTCTCTCGGAAGCAGATTTCACCATCAATCTCCAATCAAAGTGATTCGTGGGGAGTGGAATGCTAGCCGTGTCACACTGTCTCATTCTAAATCCCACAGGTAATTTACTCTTGGATTCTATGATCTTGTAGAGACACGCTTTTTCCACGATCGAAGGCTTCACGTGTGGAACGAACCACGATATCTTGTGTAGAGTTAACTTACCCGCATCGGTCGCAGGGAGTCTCACTATTGCGTCGTCGTTTCCTTTTCGAATCAACGTCAGATTGTGTTTGAATCCGTACATGATCTTGTTGTAATCGTCTGCGAATCCGAAGATGTGTTTCAAAGGTATCCTGAACGAAAACGTTCCTTTAGGTCTGGACGTCTTGACGACGTAGTCGAATATCGCGGCGGCACCGGCGTTAGCAGGGCCGGCGGTGTCTTTCACACACAACTGATTAAGTCCTCTGGATTTCGAAAAATCATCCGGATACGTCAAGAGTCCGAACATCATGGTGGCCTGACCAGGATGAAACACAGATTCTCTTGTCCGGATAGCATGTATTTTATATTACTGAATAGATGCATGATGCCATTATTGGCCAGAGTAACGGTGTCATCGGCGGCGTAGTCGGTTCCATCTTCCTTGGTGAGACGTCCCTGCACCACTATGTAACTCTCGCTAGGATGATCGAATAGATGTTGAGTTTCAACGTTGATTCTTATCTCTCCCGCATTGTTCAAACTCGTTCCGGTTACCGGGTCATATTCATGAACCTCATATTCTTGAATACTTTCATCTTTCACCATGCTTTGTGCTATATCTAGTATATTTGCCATTTTTTAAAGGGTTTTTGTTTTTTGTTTATTAATTAGCTTGCTTTTTTTTATCTAAAAATAGTTTTAATTATTTTTTATTATTATTTTTCTCTCCTATATATATATGTAAACAAGAAAATGTTAAAGAGAGTAAATAAAAAAAAATGTTTTCTTTATCAAAACTTTGTCTTCTGTAATTGTTGTTCGTAAAACTTTCCGATGATCTCTTCTCCATCCAAAGCTTCGATTTCGTAAGTCACCGGATCGGTGTGAAATATTTTGATTGTCATGAAGATTTCCGAGGTCCATCGAGGAGTATAACCCTTTTCGAAGTGCTTCTTATAAGCGTAGATTCTCACTCGATCACCGACCGCAAATTTCGGCGTTCTAGACTTCTTCCTGATCTTAGATCTCTCAGGATATAGATTCGCGTAGACCCGTTTTTCGTTTCGAGGATCGCTAGGTTCTGCAGGAGTCATCTTGATCGATCTGTGTCGTGTGTTGTTGTAATCTTTGACCAGACCGTTCAGAGCGTATATGTATTCCTTGGTCGAATTCGCCGTGAAGTATCTATGCATCTTTTCCTTCATCGTTCGATTCCAACGTTCCACCACGCTGGCTTTCTCTTCGTTTTTGATCGAGTAGAGGTCGACTAATCGATGAACGTGCTTGTTGTAGAATTCCTTTTCCTTATCCACCCACAATTTATTCGGTTTTCGAGAAGACTAGTCAAACACGCTCTTCAGAGCCTCGGCGACGCAAGGTCTCAATTTATTCTTCAAAGCTCTGATCCAACCGTATTTGGAAAACACGTCAATGACCGTCAATAGATATTTGACACCCTCGTTCCACCTCGAAAACGATCTCATGTCGACCAAGTCAGCAGACCAAATATCATCCAAACCCTTCACGAACACCCTTATCTTTCGACATTTACGCACGATGGGTTTGTGTAACTCCTCAGCCAATTAGCTCGTTCATAATCGTTTCTTCTTCTTTTCAGATGTGCTTTTTTTGAACGCCCCATCCGAATTGACGTTTTGCACCGATCAAATTGCCGACCAGCGAACGTTCTATCTTCTCTCTCCTGGTCGGATTCGATATACCTCTCAATTTCGCCAACATGTTTTTTATCGCAGACGTCGTTGCAAGTCTTGGCGTCGGGATGTCCGGCATAGCATAGGCCGCGTCCAACCTATTCACAGGTTTGCTCCAAGATTTAGGAGTCAGATCGGCGTTGAGTCTCTTGTTCCATTTCGTTCCAGGTCCCGTGAAACTGTGACCAGGCAGATGCATTTCGAAAGGTAGATTATTGATCATTTTATTCACGATGCCTTTACCTTTGCTCGCGTTCTTTTTTTTGACGAATCGAGTCTTGATAGAACCACACACGTCGCAAATTCCGCGAAGCATCTGTCTGTCGTTTTTAGTTCGTATTTCTTGAGAATTACTCGTCTCGGTAACTCTCTTACACTTTACGCAATACATTTTTTGAGAGTTATTTAAATTAATTTCGTTTTTATTTTATATATAAATTTAATATTTCTTTTTTTCTGTTCTTATTATATATATTTTTTTCAATCGCTGCTCTTGAGTTCTATCATCTTACTGAATTCCTCCCTAGCCTCATTCCTCCCCTTTTCCACGAGAGAATCCTTCATCTCTTCCTTCATGATCTGACGAGTCTTGATTCTCACGGCTTCTTTCATGGCATCGTATTTCGTTTTCTCACTCATTATAGTTAAGTATTCTCCGTCCGATATCCTACCATCTTTCAACGCCATCGAGATCATTTCGGATATTGTGTCGATCTTGGAGTCGGCCAAGATGCGAATCTTTTCATGTTTCCTTGACTTCAGATATAATTTCCTACTCAAAAAGTTTCTGAGCATGCTAAACAATCCGGCGACGAGAGCCACTCCTTCTACGGTCAGCACGATCGGAATACCGACCGCAGTCGACAACAATCCGATGCCGGCTGCATGTAAACCCAGACAACAATCCGATGCCGGCTGCATGTAAACCCATGGAAATCGTGATGAGTGTCGTGTCGACCCCGTTGACGAATTTCAGGAAACGCGAATACTTCTTCTTGAGAGAATGGCGAGAATCTCTCTCTCGAGTCAGATACAATTGGATTCTACTGATTTGATCGATGCGATACCTCTCTCCTCTTTCTTTTTCTTCTAGCGACGGTGCCGTCGGCAAAACGCCGTTCGGCTTCTCATCCTCGTCGTCATCTAACGTCGGATACAATTTATTTCTGGTTCTCATTTTTGTGTTTTTTTTCTTTCTTTCTAATATTAGATAAAAAATTTATGTGTGTATTTATTTTTATTTTCTATTCTCCCTTATTTATATCAATGAGAAAAACTTAGACGAATGCTTCATTGAACAATAATTTCATCATACATCCCTTGTCTTCTAAAGTCAGACTTCTACGCGCCAATTTCAGTTCTTCCAAAACTGTGGGCTTGTCTCGATCCTTACAGACGAGTAATCTCTTCCAAAACGTGATCACTTCGTCGATTTCAACGTGTTCGAGCGCCGGTTCGAAATACTTGACGACCATATCTTCCCTTTCCATCGTCAGACACGAATGATTCTCATGATCGAAGTCTAGGTGATCCCGACATCCAACGCATCGTTCTAACAAGAGGCAACCTAGTTGTTCGTTCACACAGAATGCGTAGGCTCTCATCAGCATTTTTAAAAGAAACCTTGCTCTAATAGTCTGGGAAGCATTCATGATTTACGTATTTTTTATTATCTATTCGATTTGATATATTTATTTTTTTGAATAACTATTTATTTTTTTTTTTTCTCTCTTATATATATCAAACACTTTTTTATTTCCTTACTATTTTTATTAGAATGAAACAATTCTACAAAGTGTTTTATTAAGATTTATTTCACAAAATTTGCAGTGACAAAACGTAAAACAAACGATTTTCCATCGATTCTAATTTTCTAAAACTCAATTTTTTTTCAATGTCATCCGTTTGAAACGAAAACCTTTCATTCACACCGAAACAAAACATGAATGTCTATTATAACCGATTCAATTTTATAGTCGACTCTTTTGAACGAAAACCTTTTCATTCACACCGAAACAAAAACATGAGTGTCTATTATGATAGAATTTATCGAATTCAATCTTATAGTCGACTCTATTGTGAGCCTCCTCAAAAACAATAGCAGATTCTGGACCACTGGTCCAGAATCCGCAAATCATTTTTTGATGCTTGTCCAGAATCCGTAAAGCGTTTTTTGCTCGCGTTCACCAACGATAGATTGAAGGTCTAATCCACGATGGGAACGTCGACAAAAATTTTTAAGAAAATTTTTATGTACAATTTCGTACATTTTTCACTTTTTGAGAAACGTGTCGAATGTACGCGTTCACCAACGGGTGTTTCAACGTTAAAAGTGCGATCTTTGAGCCTCAAAAACAATAGCGGATTCTGGACCACCATAAAAAAACGACATTTTTGTATATGTGCACGCGATTTAACACTGAATCCTACGACGGTAAATGCACCATGTACGTGTACGTGTATGGTACATGTACCAAGTGGTCCAGAATCCGCCTTTATTACCTACTGGGGTCAGTTTAGGATGTTACTAAAAATAGAGTGTAGGAATTTATAAAAATATAGTTCCAAGTAGTAGGATTCTGGGTAAATTTGTTCTATAGCACTATGTGCTACTCTTATTGGGAAAATAAAACGTCATGGGATCCAAAAAAGGGATTATGGGAACATTACACTACTTCAATCGAACACGACCTTTTAAAAATCTATAGCACTACGTGCTACTATTATACGCTAAAAGTTTCGCGATCCTAAATAGGATTCTGAAAGAATTCGAAATAGTACAACTTGTCGGGTTGTTTGTGGTAATTAAACGAGGATTCTGGGAAAATCTGAACCAGAAAAAATACTCTTCTACAAAGGAACACACCCCCAGGGGACCCCTCGGTACTATAACACTACGTGCTAAGCCGATAAAATGGGAAATCCGTATCAAATAAAGCCCATTTCGGTGATTTGGGATAGAGTTTGGTGATTTGGAGGGATTGTCGGGTTGTTTGTGGTAATTAGATTTACTCTTCTACAAAGGAACAAACCCTCAAAACATATCCCGTGCTATTACAGAAAAATTGGGTTACATAGCAATCACGTGCTACCATAGAAACCAAGATGGCGGCCTCCAGTATACAAAATGGACGACGAAAACACGTATCGCCCTAACAACACGCGCTGCGCATGCGCACTCACACCACGTATCACTATGAAAATAACGTCACAATATGACCGCTCACGCGGGTTACCATGACAAAACAACATGGAGCCACCAGGTCACGTGACATGACGTCACTTCCGAGGTCATCTACCGAGGTCATCCAACCTAGGGGTGAAACATACGAGACATACTACTCTAATGTTTTCGATAAAAAATGTACTCCCGACAAGTATGGTACTGGAACGGTCCATGATGAAACAACGCCGATAATTACTGACAAAAAATGTTAACTTGTGATCTCCTGAACACAATAGCAGTGTCTGGCATTAGTAGCGAGTGTATCCGCCATGTGCCCGGATGACAGCCTGAACCCTCCTCATAATGCTACCAATGAGCCATCTGATTCGACCTAATGGCATCTGCTGCAAGTGCTCATGCAATTCAGCTGCCAAATCGGCCAAATTCTGTACAAACATATCTCTTGCTTGCATACAACGTCCAAGACAGTTCCCAGATGTGTTCTAGGGGATTTAAATCGGGGCTCATTGCAGACCAAGGTAGTGTTCGAATAGCGTTGTTCTGAATGATGACCATTAAGATTCTCACATACAGTCAACATAGCAAGTTTACAGTCACGAGAGAGGCATCCACAGATGGCAGTATTTCTATGCCTTCACACTCTCATGCGGCCATCTGTGACGTGAAGTAGGAACCTACTCTCCTCTGACCAATGGACTCTCCCCCGCGTCCTGAGATTCCAACGATGTCGTGCCTCACACCAATCCAAACGTCGTCTTTGATGCTGATCGGACAGAGCTGGATGCTTGGTCATTTCAAAACCCCACATGAAGCAAAGGGTTCCCGCCTAAACAACATTCTTCGTTTATCCAGATCAACGAGGCGTGTCAGACACCGATCTTCCCGAGGAGAGGTCTTTTGACCTGGCCTTGGTCGGTCCTTAACAACGGTGATTGGTTGATGTTTTTTGGCTAGTCTGTTGATGACTGAATCACTATAGCCAAGTTCCCTTCTAATAGCTTTGAAGGACATGCATGTTGCATGCATGCCAACGCTTTGCTATCTTAATTCCTCCGACAGTCTCCTCCTTGCCATGCCAACTTTTATTGATAAATAAAGTGACACATTTTCTTGTTTTTTACCCAGATATTGCATGTCAATAATAATGTTTTTTTGTGACATTCGTGGGAAGCACTCTTCACGTGGACGAGTTGATGTGTTTGGGGAATGCTGTCAACAAAAAACACCACGTTTCACTATATGTTATGTACTGGAAGGCATATCAATCAATGAAACATAATACAAAGTAACAGCAACTTCACTGTTATGAAACTTTTCAGGGGGCGCTTAATTAAATTCCAGGTGTTTTGATTCCGCCGAAACTTGTCTCACACTAATTCAGTTGTACTTCCCAAATTTCGTTTAGAAAATTGTACCGGGAGGAGTAAATAAAACATTTTGAAACGAAATTGTTGTGTACAGTTTGGTCAGCCATTTCCCCTTATTACACTTATATTAGTTGAATTTTGATCCATGCAGCCACGACCTAGGGACGTGAACTGAAATTAGTCGCTTCAGGTGATTCTCTCTCTAAATTAACGATCCGATATGTCAGGTTTCTATTCATTTCCGGTGTGGCATTGGTCCACCGGTTACGGTTTTGTAGGCCCTCAGATATTGTACTCCTGATAAGGGTAACAATAACAACTGACGACAATCCCGACCCTGTCCAGTAATATTATACTTCACTGAAATATTCCTAAAAACAGCACATTATATTAGCAAAATAACGCCCATATAAATTGTGTGTATTTGTTCGAGGGACTTTGTTCTTGACAAAATTACCTCACCTCGACACACAACGTTAACGTCAGCCAGTAGCGCAGCGAAGTTGGCCGATTGGGCGAGCGAAGTGTAAAGGGGCAAAGTATATACCTGATTTATCCCAACCGACAACAGACAATATGCTGAAAGCTGGGGTTACAGGGGCACTGATTTTAAGGGTAGATCAGCATTACTCCTCCGAGTAAAAGTCAAGTTTATTATTTCTTATTATCTTAAAGACTCTTTCCAACTCTGTTAACCCTTTACCCAACGAATCGGCCGCATCTGCCCGCGTGAATTGCAAATTCAGCAGTTGAAAAAATATTATTTTTCAAATTTTTTAACAACCATATCATGTGACCCCTCGTTGAAACGAGCTCGTCGAACTCGTTCCAACGAGGGGTCACATGATATGATTTTGTTGAAATAGTTTGAAAACAATTTGAAAAAAAGATATTTAAAATAATAAATTTTGATATCGTCTGCGTTGGGTAAAAGGTTAAATTGTGAGTGTTGAAGTTGCCATAAAGTTCTTTTTCCATCTGTTTATGTCGTACGTCTGTGACTGAACAGACGGTATGAATGTGTCTGTTGGCCAGGGCTCACTATTTTGAGCGAGTCCGAGTACAATAAATGTACGAACAGGCGTGAGAACGTTTATCTGCGTTTGTGATTTGTATTATTGTTAAGCTTCAACGCAGAGAGCCAAACGGGGCGGTCATAATTCGACCCGTTGAAGCTATTTCGTCTACAATATGCTCTTTCAAATGTAAATGAAGTTGTCTTACATCTGAAAAATAAATTTCACATATTACGGTCTTAACCTTCAGAAAGGAAGAGATTGCTCAAAACTCGACTACTTATCCTTTCTGCTAAATAGTGGTTACCAAGTCGAAATATGCAAGGAAGCAAACGTAGCTACGATTGTTCGCCTCATTGGGAGATTTTTAAAAACAAATGTCTTCATACTAGCTACTTTCTTGTCTTGAGGGAATCAATTTGATATTTTGTGTAATCATCTTGCGGCAGTGGTGGCTGAAATCATGAACCATGAACGTGCGATTCTATAAACGCATACTTGATGGTAAAACAAAGAACAGACGCAGATGGTATCTCACCTGCTTTCAAACTAGTTTAACTCGGCCCATTCCCATCTTAATGCCTCGAACGCTATACATCACACACGTTCCAATTGCACCATTCTTAGACTAGCGATTTTGCGCCAGCGCGGGATGGATTTTGGGGCGAGGGAATTTACTAATGTGGTTACTGAGGATGTGGCGATAACTAGAGGTTGGTGTGATTAAAATATCTGCCATTGCAATCGTAACCTTATCGGGTATTCGGAACATATAATGTTGAATCCGTCTCTCCCCAAATCGGCCATGTTCGCAACACATCCTGGTTGCATTAATGCATCACAATACGGTATTATATCTTACCTCCTACAAGGATTTGGGAATTTCATTGGTTCAAAGACGTCACAGGCAGACTACATATAAATCCGTATACTGCCTATCAACATCAATGTACGCTGACAGCTATGGGTAATCTCCCCTTTGTTCATTGATTATTCAAAATGGCGGCAGCCGATAAACGCTTCAAGCTGAAAGATTAAGTGTTGGAAGCCCATATTTGGTCTGAAGTGCGGGTTAGGCAACTGAAAAGGCTTCATATTCTGTGGATGTGTGTCATGTTACCTTCAAAATGAAACTGTTTTGTATGTATGAATTTGCCTTGTTACAATTTATGGGAGAGTGCCTGCAGGCACTCTCCCATAAATTGTAACAAGACAAAGACACGTGAACACATTGTGAGAATTCTCTCATTTAATTTTGATCGCTGTTGTTATAAGTTCTGTGCATCGATGCAGCAGTCGGTAAGATATATTCGTTACACAGTTTGTTGGTGGCCTATTCCCTAAGGCAGAAACACAAGCTCTTGTCATCGGTGTAGAATGGACCATAGCACCATAACCAATGAATCATAACACCACAACCGTTATATACCATGCGCATGGAAATGGCTTTCTGAACACTCTCACATTACAACACATCAACATCTCAACATTGAACTCTGTCCTACACCATGTGGTGTAGCAATATTTAATTAACTGATGAATGTTATGAGATGCGATGGAATACTTTAGCTTGCAATTTCTATGTCTCAAGGCCGACTTAATTGTTTGAACTTAAATCTCTGTCACCACTATAACCCAAAGAGCTACGTTTGTTCGCCTCATTGGAGTATCACCACAGTGATTCACAAAGGACAATCACACAAGCAGAACCAAAAAGCTGCAGTCGCTGGACATCGTTTTTAATTCGTCCGTCCATGAAAGGATATTTTATTCATGATTTCTGCACTTCCACTCTCTTGGTGTTTTAGCGACATTATAAGTTATTGTGATGAATTGACGGTAACATGCTCTGAGGTTTGCGGCTTGGAGCTTATGAGCAACCGAGGCGCGAAGCGTCGAGGTTGAACATACGCTCCGAGCCGTAAACTTCAGACCATGTTACCGTCAATTCATCACAATAACGTATATGTTCCAATAGACACCATCCATAACCCAAAACCTTCATCGTGAAACACGAGAGACTTATTTACTAAACTTGTGATCGTTAAAAGTTGACACATCCAAGACAACTTCTAACGATCACAGGTTTAGTAAATAAACCTCTCGTGTATCCACGACGGCACTGAATAAATAATCAAAAATCCAATTAAACTTATTAATCAAAAATCCAATTAAACTTATTACATCTTAGTTCAAATCGTAAATCGGTTTGAATTTAAACAACACTTCATCTGGAACACTGTCTGCTGCACACGTGAACCATCCTGCAAAATGAAGCGGCTTGCTAGTCACTCCGTTGATGAAGCAGTTACGAAACGGACGACGTCATTGCAAATATTTTGCGTTGTGACGTCAGACGGTTACATTTGCCACTGGAGCCGTAAACATAGAATATACTAAGCGAGGTCTAGTCCAGTCAGAGGAGAAGAATTTTAGTCTTATTGGAACATTACACATTCTGTATTATCGTGAAGACAGTTAGTTTACTGTACCAAGAAGGAATCTAAATACAGATTTTATCAAAATATAAAATGCGATTTGAATATTAACAAAAAAAATTGTAATGCAATAATAATGCAGTCAGAACTAAATAATGTATAGAGCCACATTACTGTGATCACAAAAATGGCGTCTTTGACTTTCGGGATCGCATCGCGATATTTTTATGCCAGTTGGCCGAGATTTCGAAAATGAAATATTGCTAAATCAAGACAGCATAAAAGATACGAAAAGAACATTTCGGACTCTGTGTATGTTTTTGTGTTTTAATTTTCGACGGGAGAAAATCTACTGTATTACAGGGAGTGGAGACGACAAAAGTCCCTCCGGGTTGATATTTTCAGTCCGTGTTTTCATCACGGTACCATATTTAAATTTTCCAAGAATGTTTAGCTTGATCTTATACTTATTTTAATCAAGTTTGCAACCACGACAGCTAAAACGTCGATCTTAATCTTAATCGACGCGTTATGACCATAAGGCTATGAAATTCTGTACATATATCAGGTGCACAAGCAATGTTTCAGCCAATGGACCTCCGGATAACCCGGAGGTCCATTGGCAGAAATATTGCCTGTGCTGGTTATGAGTATCCAGGAGAACCTGCCGTACTCTGGATGTCATTCAATATGGCAATTCTTACGCGCACTTAAGCCTAGATAAACGCACAGTTTGTGACAGAACTTCTAGTTGTAACTGTCTAGACTCCCAAATTCATAAGGATATTGATATTAATGGATTCAGTGAAACTTTTAGGCAGCTGGGATCACCTCTTGTGGGACAGTTTTACGGGTGGAGAAAACCGGAGTACTCGAAAGAACTACCAGCGGCGAACAATTGTCAGACTCATCAACGTGCTTACTCCGCAAGTTCCCCGTCAACGTGCCGTACACCTTAGTACACAGAGCCCCTGTGCCCCCAAGTGGGCAATCGGGTTTAACTTATTTGCCTATGACACAATGAAGTTATCGTTGTTTTTGATTGAACCGTAGATTTCGCGGTTTGAAGACCGATAATCTAACCACCCAGCCACGACACCAGTGATCCTTTGAATTTATGTTTACATTTGTAATTGAACTCACCCTCCCTAGTTATGTTTCAAAACACCAGGCAGCTGTCTTGTGAGCCATCGAACACCTTCTTCAAAGTCCCAGCCTCCACAAAATATATCCTTAGACTAACCTCTCTCGAGAAATGGGGTTGTCTCAATGAAAACGAAAGCGTTAAAAAAAGCAAATAAAAATCCCCAGTTTATCCGAGTTTGGTCCTCTTGTTGATCAAGAGAGTTTCATAATTGCGACCTGTTGTGATATCCCGACCTCTAGAAAATGTGGCCTTCGAAAAGCATGAACACTGTGCGGTGTATTTGCTTAACCCTTTACCTAACGTGAAAAGCAGACGACACGTGCAAAAAAAATTCTTGAATAACTAATTTTTTTTCATTTTTTGTCTCAAAAACATAGGTTATGACCCCTCGTTGGAACGAGCTCGACGAGCTCGTTCCAACGAGGGGTCATAACCTATGTTTTTGAGACAAAAAATGAAAAAAATAGTGAAAATTAATTGGCGATTTTTGAGAATAGCGCTGGCCGGTTTTGGCCGTTACGTTGGGTAAAGGGTTAACCCTTTACCCAACGTAACAGCCAAACCGATCAGCGCTATTCTCAAGAACCGCCAAATAATTTTCATTATGTTTTCTTTTTTTGTCTCAAAAACATAGGTTATGAGCCCTCTTTGGAACGAGCTCGTCGTGCTCGATCCAATGAGCTCTCATAACCTATGTTTTTGAGACAAAAAAATGAAAAAATTAGTTATTAGTTATGTTAGGTAAAGAGTTAATACGAAGCCGAATGACAGCTCCAAAAAAACAACTCTGTCTAAAATACTCAAACCGCAAAAAATGATATTGAAAAAGATAATTTCAGGATACCTGAGGCCACTAGAATTATATTCACTTTCATTTATTTTGGGATGACAATAGAGTCATGTTCAGGTAGAATCAAACCTCAAAACGAATCAGGCAGAAGTGTTTCGAATTGAATCGAATTTGGTATCGAATCTCATCTTTGTCCAAGGTATGGATATTACACCTCTCCCAACCGTAAATATTATGTGTCTCAACTGAAGTATAATATAGTCCACTCGTCCATTATAGCAAATTTGTCAAGAAAATCGAATGCTCCAAAACGCAGTTTAACTCTTTACCCATCGAATAGCCAGCATCCGCCCGCGTAATATGGAAATTCAGCATTCGAAAAAATATTATAATTTTTTGCCTTTGCTTTGAAAAATTTAAAAAAAATGGTATTTAAAATAATAAATTTTGATATCGTCTGCATTGGGTAAAGGGTTAAATGGAGACACTTAGATTCTGAGAAAAAATGGAGACACTTAGATTCTGAGAACAAATGGAGACACTTAGATTCTGAGAACAAATGGAGACACTTAGATTCTGAGGACAAATGGAGACACTTAGATTCTGAGAACAAATGGAGACACTTAGATTCTGAGAACAAATGGAGACACTTAGATTCTGAGAACAAATGGAGACACTTAGATTCTGAGAACAACTGGAGACACTTAGATTCTGAGTACAAATGGAGACACTTAGATTCTGAGAACAAATGGAGACACTTAGATTCTGAGAACAAATGGAGACACTTAGATTCTGACGACAAATGGAGACACTTAGATTCTGAGAACAAATGGAGACACTTAGATTCTGAGGACAAATGGAGACACTTAGATTCTGAGAACAAATGGAGACACTTAGATTCTGAGAACAAATGGAGACACTTAGATTCTGAGGACAAATGGAGACACTTAGATTCTGAGAACAAATGGGGACACTTAGATTCTGAGTACAAATGGAGACACTTAGATTCTGAGGACAAATGGAGACATTTAGATTCTGAGAACAAATGGAGACACTTAGATTCTGAGAACAAATAGAGACACTTAGATTCTGAGGACAAACGGAGACACTTAAATTCTGAGAACAAATGGAGACACTTAGATTCTGAGAACAAATGGAGACACTTAGATTCTGAGAACAAATGTAGACACTTAGATTCTGAGAAAAAATGGAGACACTTAGATTCTGAGGACAAATGGAGACACTTAGATTCTGAGGACAAATGGAGACACTTAGATTCTGAGGACAAATGGAGACACTTAGATTCTGAGGACAAATGGAGACACTTAGATTCTGAGAACAAATGGAGACACTTAGATTCTGAGAACAAATGGAGACACTTAGATTCTGAGAACAAATGGAGACACTTAGATTCTGAGAACAAATGGAGACACTTAGATTCTGAGAACAAATGGAGACACTTAGATTCTGATAACAAATGGAGACACTTAGATTCTGAGAACAAATGGAGACACTTAGATTCTGAGAACAAATGGAGACACTTAGATCCTGAGGACAAATGGAGACACTTAGATTCTGAGGACAAATTGAGACACTTAGATTCTGACTGAGAACAAATGGAGACACTGAGATTCTGAGAACAAATGGAGACACTTAGATTCTGAGAACAAATGGAGACACTTAGATTCTGAGAACAATTGGAGACACTTAGATTCTGAGGACAAATGGAGACACTTAGATTCCGAGAACAAATGGAGACACTTAGGTTCTGAGAACAAATGGAGACACTTAGATTCTGAGGACAAATGGAGACACTTAGATTCTGAGAACAAATGGAGACACTTAGATTCTGAGAACAAATGGAGACACTTAGATTCTGAAAACAAATGGAGACACTTAGATTCTGAGAACAAATGGAGACACTTAGATTCTGAGGACAAATGGAGACACTTAGATTCTGAGAACAAATAGAGACACTTAGATTCTGAGGACAAATGGAGACACTTAGATTCTGAGAACAAATGGAGACACTTAGATTCTGAGAACAAATGGAGACACTTAGATTCTGAGAACAAATGGAGACACTTAGATTCTGAGAACAAATGGAGACACTTAGATTCTGAGAACAAATGGAGACACTTAGATTCTGAGAACAAATGGAGACACTTAGATTCTGAGGACAAATGGAGACACTTAGATTCTGAGAACAAATGGAGACACTTAGATTCTGAGAACAAATGGAGACACTTAGATTCTGAGAACAAATGGAGACACTTAGATTCTGAGGACAAATGGAGACACTTAGATTCTGAGAACAAATGGAGACACTTAGATTCTGAGAGCAAATGGAGACACTTAGATTCTGAGAACAAATGGAGACACTTAGATTCTGAGAACAAATGGAGACACTTAGATTCTGAGAACAAATGGAGACACTTAGATTCTGAGGACAAATGGAGGCACTTAGATTCTGAGGACAAATGGAGACACTTAGATTCTGAGGACAAATGGAGACACTTAGATTCTGAGAACAAATGGAGACACTTAGATTCTGAGGACAAATGGAGACACTTAGATTCTGAGAACAAATGGAGACACTTAGATTCTGAGAACAAATGGAGACACGTAGATTCTGAGGACAAATGGAGACACTTAGATTCTGAGAACAAATGGAGACACTTAGATTCTGAGGACAAATGGAGACACTTAGATTCTGAGAACAAATGGAGACACTTAGATTCTGAGAGCAAATGGAGACACTTAGATTCTGAGAACAAATGGAGACACTTAGATTCTGAGAACAAATGGAGACACTTAGATTCTGAGAACAAATGGAGACACTTAGATTCTGAGGACAAATGGAGGCACTTAGATTCTGAGGACAAATGGAGACACTTAGATTCTGAGGACAAATGGAGACACTTAGATTCTGAGAACAAATGGAGACACTTAGATTCTGAGGACAAATGGAGACACTTAGATTCTGAGAACAAATGGAGACACTTAGATTCTGAGAACAAATGGAGACACGTAGATTCTGAGGACAAATGGAGACACTTAGATTCTGAGAACAAATGGAGACACTTAGATTCTGAGAACAAATGGAGACACTTAGATTCTGAGAACAAATGGAGACACTTAGATTCTGAGAACAAATGGAGACATTTAGATTCTGAGAACAAATGGAGACACTTAGATTCTGAGAACAAATGGAGACACTTAGATTCTGAGGACAAATGGAGACACTTAGATTCTGAGAACAAATGGAGACACTTAGATTCTGAGGACAAATGGAGACACTTAGATTCTGAGAACAAATGGAGACACTTAGATTCTGAGAACAAATGGAGACACTTAGATTCTGAGAACAAATGGAGACACTTAGATTCTGAGAACAAATGGAGACACTTAGATTCTGAGAACAAATGGAGACACTTAGATTCTGAGAACAAATGGAGACACTTAGATTCTGAGGACAAATGGAGACACTTCGATTCTGAAGACAAATGGAGACACTTAGATTCTGAGGACAAATGGAGACACTTAGATTCTGAGGACAAATGAGCGATTAGAACAATTCCGCATTAGCTTGATTCGAATCGAATGATCGGGATAATTTCGAATTGAAACGAATTTTGAAGCTTCTCGGGCCCCCAGATCACATGTTGTTGGCAGAACACAGATTTATGTTAGGTCCAGGTTTCTAGACCTATCCTAATTTTCGTGCACAAGCCTAATATTTTACGAGCAAGAGAATTATCTCTATTTGAAACGATATCTCAAGATACTAACGGGTCTGGGGTCAAAAACAAGTACACCGCGATTATTAACAAGACATTTTAATCCTTCGCCAAAATAAACAAAAAAACCCAAACAGCTGTGCTCGTTCCAATGGGAATTATAAATTATGTTTTTGAGGTAAAAGATGTACAAGTAATAAAATCTGAATGGCTATTTTTGTAGATGACACTGACCTTTTTTTCATTAAGTTGGGTAAGGGGTTAAGCTACTGTATATGAAAATAAAATATTGAAATAAATTTTAAAACAAACTCCCAACTGAACGATCTTATTTTTCTATTACATGAACTTGAACCAAACCTTATTTACGTGCATTCGTGCGTGCATGCGTGTGGGGTTGTCTCTACCTTTGTTTTGAGAGGCCGGGAGAGTGGGGGATTGGTCCTCTCGTTCACTCGCTTGTTTCCCCTCCTCGTTGAATATGACTTACATTCCGCGAGATATGTTTCATAACATGTTGGTCTTCTGAGTTTTCGTACCCCGAGAACAGTCTGAAAACCTGTGAAGTCAAACTATCGGCCAATTTAACAGCTGAAGTTGGATTTAATTAAATTTTATAGTCATTTTTCAATCTTACTGATAACTTTATAACCCTTTACATTGTTATTATGGGTCATACATCGCGATTTCTCACAACAGGTTGCAGGTGCTCAGAAAGAGCAATCGAGCACCTGATATCAAGTTTGAATGGTTGCATGGGTGAATGCACCTTCTACACAAACCACATGTGGAGCTGACGACTCTAGTCCGTCGTATGATACAATAGTTAGAGGCTAGGTAGGGATGGATGTTAAGAATGATGGCTCAAGAGTTCTTATCAGCATTACACTTCAGCGTGTTGTCATTCACTCTTTATGAACAGCTCTTATGTAAAAAGTAAAACCACCCAGGCTTTTCATTTCTGAACAATGAATTTACTAATTGCCGAGAGAGGATGCATTGTTGGGAATAAAAATGTAATACGACATTTAAACCGGTTTTACTTCAACTGTATTGGAATTCAAAATAAACCATTTAGAATATATTTGAACAAACACAGCATAAGAAGAAACTTGACTGTCAACATTCCATGAACGTTACAGAGTGTCTGATCAAAACAATACTTGGGCGTGTTTTAACGGCTTCGTCTCAGCGGTCGTCTAAACGTATTCCCAATGTTTTCTTTGAACAGCTTCACCACCTTGAAAATTAGATTACCGTTGAAACTACAACGGAATTGTGTGAAAGAAGTCCGGTGATTTAGTGTGGTCTGTGAGATGAATAAAATGAACTATTTATAATAAATCTGTGTTCAAATAAGAGCACATAAATCTTACTGATGACAAGGTTAAAGTATTTATGCACGTAACGTTCTCGTAAGAACCCTCGGTGTTCTATCAATGAAATGGAACAGTACTGTACAAAATAAGTCTCCGTGTTACTATTAGACAATTTGATGCCATTTTGACCCTGTTGGCATTTCAACATTTGACAGTATTTCGAGGGACGTGCTTGCCAAAGAATGCCACCAACAGTTACAATTTACTACAATGGCAAATGTAAAAAGAAAATTTCTTTCGAACATCCCTTACCTTACTTTAGCTGGAACATTTCAGTACCCAGATAAGGATATGAGGGATTACGTAATTGGGGAATTTTGTCATGGTTTTCATGGTCGCATATAGTGAAAGGGGTGGTGAATTCCACTCGTTTCTTATTTTGGGAAGCTGGAACCGGGATACCACAAGATGTGGATGTTGAGTACCAGATGAGAACACGAGGGATGACACATTGTACTTTAATGAAGGATTAAGTTAAGGCCCGAGTGGCCCCCATTAAGAAGAACGACAAATGTCTCAGTCTATGTCGTGTCGTGCATAAGTAAATTGAACAATATGATTGGTTAGTTAATGGTTGTACGCAATCTGATTGGACGATCCCTCCAAACGAAATATGTCTTAGGGTGTTAGGAACAATAACAGGGGCACCCGGAATTGGTTGGAACTGGCCGAAACAAATCATACAAAGCCAAAAAGTGAAACAGTAAGCTAAATATGTTTCACCTGAAAGGTTCTTCCACGCTACCAACACAGAAAATGTGCCACAAAATAGGAAGCGAAAACGAGGAATCAATAAAAAAACTAAATGTCGGGTTGTTTGTGGAAATTATATTTAATCCCATTAAAATCGAACAGGTTTTCGGTGATTTTGTCTAACTGTCCGGTAGATTTGAGTAATTAGCGTTTTGCTATACGGACACTAATCTGATTTCATCTTTGTATATTGCGATGATGAAATGTCGCATTCTGAAGAGGGAAATAACCTATAAACCTTTAATTTATAGTTGAGTAGAAACACCCAACGCTGGTCAGGATTGGGTTAGAATTTGGGTTCGGGAACTAAAGTGCACGAAACACAGTTAATCCTATTTTATCCTAAAATAGTCTGAAATACCTGGGGACACAGTACTTGTTACTAGTGTGAAATGTTTGCTATAATTACCAATATTTCCGGTGGTATGGTTTACTGTAATGAGTAACAAACCAAAATCAAAAAATATTTTCAACCCCTTACCTTCAACTTCACGTACGTCACACCCCCACCCGCATCGTCTTGGCTCGCATCGTACAAATTGTTGCTGTGTCTTTCAGAAATTGATTATCATATCTGGTAATGACTGCAACAGGGGCGCGGTGGCGTTGCGGTAACCGGTTCTCGTCAAATCACCGAAGTTACGCTAAGTCGAACACGGTTAGTCCTTGGATGGGTGACCGTCTGAGCGATCGATTCGGACTCCCACGTTGTGTCCTTGGGCAAGGCACTTAACTCCGATTGTTCACATGGGGGCACGATGACGCCGTGTACTAAGGCGTACTGCACGTCGATGGTGCGCAAGTCTTCAACCAATCTAAATCTGCCTGTACTGCAGTGCGGAGTTACGATGTTGGGGAGCTGGCAGATGCTCGCCGTTGCTCGGTGGTTCTCTCTGGGTACTCCGGCTTCCTCCACCCGTAAAACAGTCACCGACACGATATGACCTTGGATGTTAAAGTGTCGTTAAACCTTCATAAATAAATAAATAATAAATAACTAATGACTGCGACAAAACACCGCTGAGGGATTTTCGCCCCTAATTGCCATGAAAACAGACTTAGACCGTTGACTTGTTTCGAAAATACACGGCTGTGTCCGAAGGTAACAGGTCCGAAATGATGGCCATGAATGCACAAATAACTCAGTGCTGGGAATCAAAACTGGACAAACCGAAAGTGAATTGTTCTTTCAGCTTGAAACAAAAAAAACAAAAAAACAAAATGAGTCCATAATTTCAATTACATCACCACCACACGCCACCACCATTCAAAATTCTGGAAGGTATTTTAGGACTTTTTGTCGAATTAAAGCGAATTGCGTTCATGGCAAAAAACCCACACTCTCTCACCCGGACAATTTGTTCGTAGATATTTCCTAAATTTATTGTAAAATCACATACAATTTTTACTTCGAACTTAAAAATAATAGTTTAAACTTCCATCCACTCCATCACATTAAAAATCTGTAAGTATCTCCACCCACCATCCCCTCGTTTGTATCTCACGAATTTATCGTTCAACAAACGTCTTTGAGGAAGCCCATTTTAGTATTCAAATACTTCCATGCTTGAACGGCAGTTTCACCGCTGCCTTCAATCTAAATCCGACCTTTTATCCGCAACCCAGATTCCAGTCAAATAAACTGCTAGTTGGTATTTCTAGAATTCATTGGAATTCATCTGGAATTAATTGCATTCTCATACTGCTTCACCTCCCCAACCCCTGCGCACACTATACGAAATGTTTTTGAAATATTCTCACTATTAAATTAGCAGCCATCACTCTATCCAAATTTTGTAATTGTCTTCTCCATTCCCCAAAAACCCAATCCACCAAACTGATGGGCAATATTTCTGGAAGAATTTATTGCCAAACAAAACTATTTCAAAGCAGTACGGAAGTGTTTTGCTCTGAAATCGTTATGGAAATAGACAGGATCCGTCAATCCTACAACACATCAGGTCACACAGAACTCAGTTGTGTAATGTATAATAACGAATATATTATTTTCCTGAGAAAACGTTAATATTAAAGGTTTAAATGGATAGATATTATTAAATATTTTTGTCAGGATATTTTTTCGAATCAAACATAATTTAGCATCAATATCATCCACCAAGTGCAACAAGCCGCCAAGCATTAAATATGACACATTTTGCAGTTCAAGCTGAGATACGGCATTACATTAAAGCTCTAAAACAATGCATGTTCCTGGAGGTTCTGATGGAATCAATCTGTTATTAAAAAAATCGTTTGGAGGTTTTGAACCTCTTCTGTATAGCTAAAACAAACAGGAGTGTACTTATAATCAAATTATGAATGAATGAATGAATGAATGAATGAATGAATGAATGAATGAATGAATGAACTTTATTTCGCAGCAAACACATGTGCAATATAAGTTAACAAATAGCAAAGTAGGTGTATACTGCATGGAAATGGCATAGCCGGAGAGGCTGTCTTCCTGACATCTCCAAACACTAGATTTTTTTTACATCAAAGCCTTTTCCGTTTGTGTTTTCCTCAATCCTCATGTACGGACCTGGGACATTTTTGCTAAAGTCACAACAGTTTATCGTGATAACATTTTTGAAAGGAGAAATAATTGCTTTGGAAGAAGAGGTCCCTTTATTTGATAAAACAATCTGGACAAGACGGATTGGCACACGTGATATGGAAGAATATGAAATTAGAGTTGTATTAATTATTGCCTTTTCAAATAGGGGCCTACTGTATTGCCTTGTTTCTGGATTTAAATCGTTCCAAATATTCGGAAAAGAATGAAGAGGGAGATCTGCAGAGAAACGTGTTCTGCTTTTGAGTATTCGTACACTCCCAGACTGTCTGGTTTCCATTCCGGAGGGATTTATGTAAATTTCAAAAGTGCTGTCAAAAGACACGGGCAGTTTGTTATGTTACCAATCATGCATAAACAAAAGAACATGTAACTTATATTGCTCATCGAATTTCAGTATGCCACAGTTTTTAAGTAATCGTTCTATGTGTGAAGTGTATTTCCTATTTGTTATAACGCGGATAGCCTTTTTTGTTATAATTCTCATTGTTAACGGTACATGGCCCCAAAAAAGTATACCGTACAGCAAGTGGCTATGCATGAGCGAGTAATATAATTTTTTAAAGCCTTGAAGGGAAGAAACTTTTTCGCCCTATTCAAGGCGAGAAAATTGCCCTAGCCATTTTTAAACAAACCACCGAGGTGTGTTCTTTAAAATCAGATTTTCGTCTATGTGGACTCCAAGAAATTTAACTGATTGTTCTTCATCTTGGTTGCAAATTAACGGAATATCTGTATTATTTAGAGTGACTTTTCTACCAAAAGCGTTATAGGAATCGTTTTGTGGATGCCACAAGCATGCTATTTATTTTATTGGCATTCAGTCATAGCCCATTTACAGAACACCATTCACTTATCTTATCTAGTTCAGAGTTGGTCTCATCAATTAGGTTGTTTAGATTGTTTCCAGATGCAAAACCTGTAGCGTCGTCTGCAAAAGAGAGGACATTCAACAAGGTTGAATGACTGATGTCGTTGATGTATAATAACAAGAGGATGGGGGCCTTGTATTGAGCCTTGGGAAACACCAATTGTGACCTCCAATGTGTCCGATGTCCTATTCACGAAAGAAACAGACTGACATCTGCCTGTTAGATAATCTTTAAACCAGGAATTTGCCAGTCCTCTTATACCATAGCTCTCTAGTTTTTTAAGCTGGACTGAGTGATTAATGGTATCGAAAGCTTTTGAAAAGTCAAGGAACACCGAGAGTAAGCAATACTTTGTAGATTTATCATTTACAACATTATTTATGAACACTGAGAGTGTTCAACAACAATATCGAGGAACACTGTGTGCAAGCAATACTTTGTAGATTTATAATTTACAACATTATTTATGAACACTGAGATTGTTCTACAACAATATCTAGGAAAACCGAGAGTAAGCAATACTTTGTAGATTTATCATTTACAACATTATTTATGAACACTGAGAGTGTTCTACAACAAAATCGAGGAACACCGAGAGTAAGCAGTGCTCTGTAGATTTATCATTTACAACATTATTTATGAACACTGAGAGTGTTCTACAACAATATCGAGGAACACTGAGAGCAAGCAATACCTTGTAGATTTATCATCTACAACATTATTTATGAACACTGAGAGTGTTCTACAACATTATCAAGGAACACTGAGAGTGTTCTACAACATTATCAAGGAACACTGAGAGTGTTCTACAACATTATCACGGAACACTGAGAGTGAACAAACTTTTGTTGATTTATGATTTGCTTCTGCAACATTATTTTTGAGATGAAGGATAGGGTGAATGGTGGAGTGTCTCTTTTCGGAATCCAAACTGATAATTATAAATGGTAATTTGTTCCTCCCAGAAAGAATTTAATCTTGCGTACATTACTTTTTCTAGTATTTTAGAGAATGTGGGAAGAATGCTAATAGGGCGGTAGTTAGTGAATAGCTGAGGGTCTTCAGATTTAAAGATGGGTATAATTTTGGCTATTTTCATTTTGTCAGACACTCTTCCTGTGACAAAAGATAAATTGATTATATGAGATAATGATAATAATTCTTTATTTCACACACAGTGGTCCATAGAACACACAAAGAACATACAAAAAGAAATATATATACATCTTTACAGTGGTGACATTACAGATATAATGAAAGATTATAATGTTAATGAACCTGCCACCTCAAATATTATCTCCTTTAATAGCTTTATGGACACATCGCGGTTATCTCTACTCGATTTATCTCTGAATTTATGAACGCAAAAAATTACTTCTTGCTCATTAGTAGGGCTTATAAAAATGAATCTCTATTGTTACTATTGCTCAAATAACCCAAAAAGTTACGTTGGGTAGGTGGCACTTGATCAATTGTGGTCTGTCCAATGTCAGCAAAAAAGTATTGAATCCGTCAGCGACTCTCTTCGAGTCCGTTAATTCCATATTTCTATCTACGAAGGTAGGGGGAATGTGTCAATGATTATCTGGCTTACATATGGCCTTCCGTAGGATTTCCCAAGTCTTTTTGATATTGTATTTATTTTCTAGTAGTATCTTATCCTAATAATCTGCTTCACAGATCCATTTCAAGCCGTTGAATTCGTGGTAAATCTGTTTGTATACTGTAATGTTTTCAATAGTCGGTAATTTTAATTTCTTAACATACAGTTTACTTTTCGTTTGTGAGGACTGCAGAAGAGCAAGCGTTATCCATGGTTTGGGTTATATATATGTTTTACTTACAGGGCTTGCTTTCGGGGGGAAAACTTCTTCAAAGGCTTTGTAGAATATGTCCAGAAATGTTTTGTATGCCGAGTTTGGACAAATATCCTTTGTGACCTCTGAAAAGTCACAGGCCAATAAGATTCTTTTAAACCGGATAATATTCTCTTTTCTGAATGATCGTCTAAAATTTGTTATTGGGACAGCTAATCGTTTGACTAATTCGTCTATGTAGAACGTAGCAAATTGGTTGGTGACGTCAGTAATTATAATTCCTGAAGTAAAATTATTGTTAGTATTGCTGAAAATGTGGTCAATTAGGTTATGGAGAATTCTGTAACTTTCGTGAGCTTAGTTATAGGGGGTAAAAACCCCGCACTCTATAGTAAATCTATACAAATATTCGTTTTTCGGTGTGTGTTTTCGCTGAGCAAATCTATATTAAAGTCACCAATGAGAGAAATCTTGTTATTGTCTTTAACTGTGAAAGAGACATATCTAGGTCTGCTTTGGGCGTTGTATTGGGCCTATAAATAATTCCCAAAATACAATGTTTTCTTGAGGGGTATTTCAACAAATAGGGATTCAAACACATGTGGTAAAAAAATCGATAAGTCATTTCATATTGTGAAGGGGAAATCGTCATTTATGTACATTCCAACAACACCCCTACCATCGTCGTCTTCTGGGCGGGTGTGGGAAATCAGGGGGCGGTAAACTTCTAGTTGATACTCTACACAAGATTTAGTATTAAATATTTCTGTCATGCCTATCACGACTAAAACGTTGAAGTTTGTTTGCAGGTGAGCCAGTAAATTGTGAATGTTTCCAAAGTTTGCATTCAAGTTTTGGCAGTTAATGTTGAGTAGAGAGAGGACCTTATTTTTGCTCGTGATTTGATCTTTAAATTGCTCAGGGATAATGTATTTGCAGCCAGGGTCAGAAATACTAAATGGAGGGGCTGAGCCTTCTTCGTCCGTAGAAATCACATTATTGAATTTTGCCACTAAGCCAAAAGCATTATTGGTTTGGAACTCATCGAGTGATATTGTAATATCCATATTTACATGAAGAGGTGGACACAAAAACTAATGATCCGGGATTAATACGATGAAAACAAGTTGTTTCAACATTTGTGCATTTTGACTATGTATTATGATAAAACGATGAAATGAAGAGACAGTATTAACTTTGATGTCAAGAGAAGATATAATATATATACACAACATAAAATGAATAATTGATGAAGTCGATTGCTTTGTATGCTTACTTAGGAACATTAGATTTATCTTTCGTTGATCTATCAGAGGATATGTATTTCTTTTGAGCAAATCTTTTTACACTTATCACGTAACACAAGAGTGTAGTCACGCCTGATGGGTGATTCTGGTGTAAAAACTGCATTATGGGTACGCTACTAGCATGCAGATTGATGGACACAGTCCAAAGCTATTCCGAATTACTTGTGGCACATAAATCATCCAGGTATGGTCAATATCAGGGTCTGCTGGGGTGAGTGCGAATAGAGAAATAGTCCGAATTAAAGTAAAAAATTCTACACTATTGTAAGTTTTTAATTATGTAGGAGAGGAAGGAGGTGGGTATCACGCCTCCGAAGAAACGCGCGCTCGACCTTCTCTCAGCCGATTGGATCGACCGTAATTCTGCCTCCCAATGGAGGGACACACAGAACATTTGTGGCTCTATCGGACGGGATTCAGTCATAATCCGAATGGTCGCTTTGCTCCATCGGCTTATTAGCCGAGCACGTAAACCAAATATCCAAAGCTGCGGATCCTTTTGTACTGAGCAGGATTACCGTTACAATGACATATCTGTTTTTCAGTAGGGTAAAACTAATCTGTCTCGCGACGGTCTAAACCCTATTAGTGGGTGAAGAATCCAACGATTGGAGAATTCTGCTGTCAATGGTAGGAAGAGCCGACATCGAAGGATCAAAAAGCAACTTATCCCTGTGGTAACTTTTCTGATACCGCTTGTTGCAAACTCTTCAAGATCCAAAGGATGGATATGTCACAATTTCACGATCTGTATTCCTACTGAAAATCAAAATCAAGCGAGCTTTTGCCCTTTTGCTCCATGTGAGGTTTCCGTCCTCACTGCGCTCGTCGTAGGACACCTGCATTACCCTTTGACAGGTGTACGACCCCAGTCAAACTCTCCGCCTCACACTGTCGTCGAAGCGGATCACCACCTCCACAAAAGGAAGGGCACGAGCTAGACCTAAATCCAGAATCGATGCACCCGCACTCCTCCCTCCGTCTTACCAACTAAGTGAGGAAACGACCCATTTAGGTCTTTTTCACTGTTTTAGGAAAGAATTTGATTCAGCTACTTTGCCGTGTCTTCTGGAACATGTTAAATCTAATAAATGGTTCCCCACAGAAGCAGCCGTGGACACGTTTAACACAGAAAAAAATAGTGCAATTCGACAGTTATTTGGTAAGGCATGGACTTAATAAATCACAAAAGTACTTCGTTTCGCCACAGAATTCAGTTGCTGCTTTAATGCATTGGGGAATCATTGGCAAGCTCCTTTTTAATCTTGAATCTAATAAACCAGGAAGCAGATACCATCGAATGCACTTTAATGGCATACAAGTGACAACTGACCTCCTTTGAAAGTGAATGAAGTAGCAGTTCCTTTCATAGACAGCCACCTTCACATTGACCAGTTATTGAAAAGATCAGGCAGAAAGTTATTGGCAAAGTTAGAGGAAATGGTAGCGGAGAGCTAACTGTTACCACTCGTAGGAGTTGTGCCAAATTTTGTATTCCCATGGCACAGGAGATCATGGAAAAGACAGCTGTAGACAAAATGATTTTTCAAATATTTGAACTCCACCCATATTTAGTGGACTCTCGATCTATTGATCGCTTCGTTTATAAACTGGAGTCATCACTCCGACTGACACGCTGTGTTGGGTTGGCGGAAATAGACTTGGATCTGACAACCACATGCAAATGTAGACTACCATGTTCTGATAAAATTGATTGTGCAAACAGCAAAGTTGTTGCTCAGGAATTTTCGTACATAAAGTGCTCCCACCAACGGATAAGTTTATAAAACCTGTTGCCCTTCATCGCAGGGAATCGAACACTGGCGAAGCGGTTGAAAAAGTTGTTCAAGACTTGGGGTAGACCGCTCTTAATCCTTTGATATTTTTGTACATCTTGTAACGTACGAAATCAAACAGCGCTCTGATACTTTGTGGTCATTTGTTTTATCATTTTTCGATTTTTTAGAGTTTTAACCTCAATTCCTATTTTTTTCTGAACAATGCTTAGCGACAACCGTTGACCCAAATGCTATCGCAGCTTAAAATACTAATACAATCCTGCTGTCAAGACTTCTTAACTGGTCGAGTGCTAGAAACCACTATTAGGGCTTTCAAAAAATGAGGATACCAGAGCAAAAGCCAACACAGTCCCTGCTTATATTTCATATTCAGTCGAACGCAAATTATATTTTCTTTATACAGATTTGTTTAATTACAAATTATTGGAGATTACCTATGGGTACTCTTCAATAATTTGTAATAAAAGATTTTAATAACAAACTCAGACTAACAAAAATAACTTAGCCCTCAACCAGATAATCACTAATGTGAAAAATATCTTGTTAATTGTATTTTCCGACGTTTGGCGTCGTATTTTGAAAAACGTTGAAGAAACTGAATTCCCAGTGACGTTTCAACGTCAGAATAATTAAAGTCTCAAAGGTTAATAGACACTGTATTATGGGTACGTCTGCCGAGCCTTAATCGTGGCAACAAAACTTGACAAGCTGCAAGTTTGGTCTCACAAATATCACTCTTAGGGATGACCGTACCCTGGGTGTAATTTTACAGTTGCCTGTGAATAAAATCCTTTTAGAATCGCATTCGCAGTACTTATCACCACTTTGCCATTGCCCAGTAAATACACCTTGAATGCCATCAGAAGACAATATGCCAGTTACTGTGCTAGTAGCCTTAATAAATATGAATGCTGGCCTCTTATATCACATTGATCTTGTCTGGAATGTATACTACTCAAAGTTTGCTGAGCACCAAATATTTGACACATTATTGTGAAATTTGCCTGTGACATATCTGCGATATTTTTGGTGGATATGATTGAGGAATGTATTCGTGATGGTCCCCAGTGTTTACATTAGCTCTCTTAACAGGCAGACTTTTCGTGTGACAGCCATGGAAAGCATGTGTCCCTTGATTTTCTTGATGTTTTCGTGTACTGTCTACATGTACTTGACATGTGTAGGGTATTCAATCTTCATTTCAGCACAAACCCTTGTGATTTAATGATTGAATATGGCAAATGCAAATGTAAAAATACATTTGTCTGAAGCAGAAATGTGTCGGGCTGCAGGGATGGTGTAGCAAGGGCTACCCATTGCCAGGTGGTGAAGCCCTCGGTGTGCCATACGATGATCGCCAGAGCCTGGGCAAGATTTCAGCAGTATGGCACACCAGTAAGATGACATGGTGGAGATAGAGACAGGGCAACATCTGCAGCTGAAGACCGGTTTTTGATCATTCATGCCCGTAGGAACCGCTTTGCCACAGCAACCCAGCTTCGCACTGACCTTCAGAATGCATACGGGCTAAATGTTTCGACGCAGACTATCCGGGTAAGGTTGCACAAAGGTAGTCTCCGATCAAGAAGACCATGCATTCGCATTTCGCTGTCCCAGAACCACCGCCAGGCACTGTAAGAATGGGCCATGGGCCACGTTGGATGGACCAGTGAAGATTAGCGACCTGTCCTTTTTACAGATGAGTCAAGGTACTACCTGGACCACACAGATAGGCCTTCTAGGGTATGGAGAAAAGCAGGAGAGCGATTCCATGCAGCCAACATTACTGAGCCTGACTGTTATGGTGGAGGATCAATCATGGTCTAGCGCGGCATCAACAGGGATGAACGAACAGAGCACTGTGTTTTTTGTCCGCGGTACATTGACTACACTATAGTTGGTGCTTAGCAAACTTTGAGTGGTACTACTTAAAGTTTGCTAAACACCAAGAATATCCAACTACCTGTTTTACGTTTTATTTGAAATATTGTAATGAAAAGTGTATATATTTTTTATTCAATTATATCTTTAATGATTCAAGTACAGAAATTAAGATTTTATTTGTGTTTGACATTATTTTTTAGTTTTTGAATACGATAACCATAAAAAATGGATATTATTGGTAAAAGAGGAAATTTTTTAATATGCCAAAAAGTTGACGGTGCGAACTGATATGGCTTCAATATCGAGTATGAGACCCATTACTGTTAATTACAGCTTGACAACGCCTTCTCATGCTGCCAATCAGGTTCCTAGTGGTCCTTTGTGGGATGTTGTTCCATTCTTTGACCAGCATGGCACCAAGCTCCTGGACACTTCTTGGCTGGACTGGACGGGCTGAAATTGCAAGCTGTAACTCATTCCAGATATGCTCGTTTGGGCTGAGATCAAGGGATCTTGCTGGCCAGTCCATACGTTCAATCCCCTTCCTTTGTCGGTACTCCCCGGTAGCATGGGCAACATGAGGACGGGCATTATCGTCCATCAGAATTAATCTATCACCCACTGCACCTGCATACAATCTGACGTGAACATCCGGGATCTCATTAATATACCGTTCTGCAGTCAATATACCACGTTCAAGGACACAGAACTCTGTACGTCCATCCCAGCTGATGCCGCACCAGACCATAATTAATCCTCCACCATAGCAGTCATGCTAAGCAATGTTGGCTGCATGGAATCGCTCTCCTGGTCTTCTCTATACCCAAGAACGCATTTCTGTGTGGTCTAGGCAGTACCTTGGCTAATCTGTAAAAAGGACAGGTCGCCAATCTTCTCTGGTCCATCCGACGTGGTCCATGGCCCATTCGTGCCTGGCGGTGGTTCTGGGACAGCGGAATGCGAATACATGGTCTTCTCGATCGGAGACCACCTTCGTTCAACCTTGCCCGGATAGTCTGCGTCAAAACATTTACCCCGGATGCATTCTGAAAGTCACTGCGAAACTAAGTTGCTGTGGCAAAGAGGTTTCTACGGGCCTGAAATAATAAAAAATGGTTTTCAGCTGCAGATGTTGTCCTGTCTCTGCCACCACCATGGGTGCCATACTGCCGACATCTTGCCCATGCTCTGGTGATCACCGTACGGTTCAACCAAGGGCATCACCAACCTGACGATGGGTAGCCCCTTGCTCCACCATCCCTACAGCCCGCCACATTTCTTCTTCAGACAAATGTCTTCTTACATTTGCATTTGCCATATTCAATCATTAAATCACAAGGGTTTATGTTGAAATTAAGATTGAATACCCTACACATGTCATGTACATGTAGACAGTACACGAAAACATGAAACACGATGAGTACATGCTTTCCACGACTGGCACGAACAGTCTTCCTGTCAAGAGAGCTAATGTAAACACTGGGGACCATTTCAATGCATTCCTCAATCATATCCATCAAAAATATCGCAAATATGTCACAAGCAAATTTCACAATGATGTGTCAAATATTTGGTGCTTATCAAACTTTGAGTAGTATACAACAGATGTTGCATATAATTATAATTTATGCGAACGACCTTTGACCTCGTTCGATTCCATTCTCATTCATTCATAAAGTTCATAATACAGGTTTGAATTCTTCGTTGAAGGAGCAAGTGATACTTTATCGAAATAATATGAAATATTTTCTATACATCTAAATTGTCTGTTTATTTAACTGAAATAAAGAAATAATTACAATCTATGTAGAAATTCTTGGACTGTCAATGATGTGTAGGGCGTTATTTATAGGTTACGGCTTCGTCCACGATCGAAGTACTGCCCTAATTATCAGTTCGTCTGCTACCTGAAAAAAGCGGTTTCGTACCAATTGTAAACAAAAACACAAGTGGACCATAATTAATGGAAATTGGAAGCTTTACGATTGAATGTATATACATTAGGTCCAACATACTGAGTGAACACGGTGGAAAATCAACGTGCCCTTCAGCTTCAAGTTTGATTACTTCGGCAATAACATCACTAATTCAGCAAATCAGCAAAGTGTCATAATTACATCACCCCAGCAGCAGCAGTACCATTATTGGCCTTAAACATTCTAAATCACGAAGAAATGACAATGTCAACGGACAATGTTCAACAATTATTCTACGGAGCAACATTAAATGTACAAAATATGAACATAATACACTTACCAGTTCACAGAAAATCCGACAACGACACCACCAAGAAAACGTTATTTCCAGAGATACAGAGAGTTATTCCAAAATTGTCCGATTTCGATTAAAAAAGTTACTAAACAAACCACTTTTCACTGATTTCACGCAAATGTAACGTTAACATTTTTGTTTCAGTGTAGTGCCATCAAGCGGTTTTGTGGTATAAGGGGCGCAACTCTGTTTGTCTCGTCCTATTTTCTTTGTCTTGCTGTCTACGGATGTCCGTGGGAATCAGGATAAAATTGAATTTTAGCCTCAACGAGTGAAACTGCTGTTTATTATCAGATAAAAACCATATACATGTAATGTTTTGTATATCTGGTTTATACTTCTCGTTGAAATATAGTTAATATTTTCTCGGCAGAGCCTCGAAAATATTAACTATATTTCTACTCGTTGTTTTAACCAGATATAAAAAAACACTCTATATTTATTCATAAAGTAAAGCTCAAACACCATAGGAAAAAACTGCATGTATTTTATGTATATATGTATGTAAATATATGCTCGTAACATTATACTTCTCATTTAAACCTGACACTCGTCGTATCACTGATTGCTGTTTTGTAACAGTTGTGCTAAAAATAGACTTATTAGCCTGATTGACTGTGCTGGAACTTTTTCTGGGTCACCACGGTGATATCTTAAACAAAAACAAATCAGACATAAACTTAATTACAATCGTTTTTCTCCCTTTCCCTGGGAACAAATCATTCAACTAAACTGTTGGGTTGTAGGGCTATGCAATGAAACTGATGATTGATTGA
This sequence comes from Pictodentalium vernedei, assembly GCA_031216915.1. Taxonomy (NCBI): domain Eukaryota; kingdom Metazoa; phylum Mollusca; class Scaphopoda; order Dentaliida; family Dentaliidae; genus Pictodentalium; species Pictodentalium vernedei. Next base: position 470,323,591 of record CM062291.1, read on the forward strand.
AGGGATTAATTAAAGAGCATGTAGCTTGAAATAACCACAACTTGCACACGGAGTGAAATAGCATTCAGGTGGAGCGACAAAGCAACAGAAGCTTTTATCCTCCAAACAAACATCTGTTTTTACACCTTGAGGAAAAACAAGAGACTGTAATCAAGATTTTCAATTATCTTTATTACTATTTGAGCCTAATCATAATTATAACCACATGTAGATCACAAATTCAACAGAACAGTAATGTTTTTCTTATTGAATAATGACCAGCTTTAGATCAATCTCCCCGGTTAAAAGCATTATTCTAACGGCCAAAAATAACGTGATTTTTCATCCCCAAAACCGCCAGAAGTCACCATTCAATAACCGATTTCCCAATTTTCTTGAGCCCCCAAGCCCAAACCACTTATCATTACTCATGCCTTTGGCATCTGCATCGGGGCGTAAAGAATATGATGCGCAGCATCGTCCGAGCCGCGTAGCAGCGAGATGGTTGCTAGCACGAGAGGTTGTACCCCCTCTCATTGGGCGGGACACGTTGCCTTCCCAGGGGAGTAATTTTCAAATTCAAGAAGAACAAAATTTTAAACACAATTTCTTTGACTCAGTCCATTTGTGTCCATAATGTATGAATTGTGAGAAGCGTCAATAATGATGTCACATTACCACCAAATATAATCCGAATAGATTATGAAATATTTCACATGTAAATTTGCTATTACGCCCCTCCTCATACGGTTTATTCCCAACAAGACGAATGTTGAAATTGGTCATCACATCAAGATAGGGATCTGCGAATCACAAATTTCTTTTCGAATCGAATCTCGAATCGAATCGTGTTCCTGATATCGACATCGAATTGAATCCCGAATCGAATCTTAAAAGACAAGTTTTTTTCATATTGCATCAAACGGAAGTTACGGAACACTGTGATGACCCTTACGCGACGGAGTGAACACCTTAAACACCAATAACTAAATATTCTCTGTAGCACCGTCGCTGAAACAGCTAGACCTATTGTCCATAGTTTTAGTTTTTGAAGGCCTAACTTGTTACTATTCACGTTCTTAAGAACGTGAATAGTAACAAGTTAAGCCTTCAAAAACCAAAACTATGGATAATGTTCTGGGCCAAATTCACACCTTACCTAACAATTAAACATTGTCAATTACTCAAATAAATAGGAATTGAGCCTACATGAATGAATTTTCTAATGACAGTTTTATCCTACTTTTGTTGGAAATGTAACAAATTGAAGTTAGTACGAGAGATTCGAAAAAATCGAATCCTGAGACTGATTCGGGATCGATCTCAAAGCATACGTATGGTATCGATATCGAATCGAATCTCGAATATTCGCTGGACCCTACATGAAGATGAATCCCAACAAAACGAATTTAATTAAAATGACACCATGGCCCATTTATTTTGAAGTTATGGGCAAATATGTAAATGAGTAGGGTATTTTTCAAGAAAAAAAAAAACTACTTGCGATAACACAAACCAGGTAAAATTAACAATACAGTAACAAAACATAAAGGATTTTACGTCTTGTAACATATATAATAATTTAACCTTTTTGTACCTATTTGCACGTTATTTATCCTTCATAAAATTGCGAGGGACATTTCCCATTCGTCAACGATAAGTTGTGGTAAAGGTTCGGTTTTGGACTACGAATTATCCTCTCAATTTTTTAAAGCGTATATTACGTGGAGATGGAAATTATGACAAGGAATATACAAGAAGTCTATTATATTTCCAGAAATGTTTTAACTTTTGGGGCTAGTATCAGAATTTATGCAGAAATCTCTCGTTTCGAGCATATTTTTTCAACTATATCGGTAATATCTGTTTTGTAAACTACGCCTTTAGTGTCACAAGTGAGTTTTCATTAAAATAGCTGACTGAAAGTTTGTACTGCATTTAGTTTCTTGGAAGGTCGGGTGGGGGGTGCGTCACCGATTCATACCCATGACCACCGTCACAATCCCCTAGAAAAAGCATAGTATGCCTAATGCAAGCACTACAGTGGGAATACATAAAGGCAATATTCCCATGCGGTTGGAGCTTCTTAACTTTTAACTCCCTTCACTCCGATGTCAAAATATCCAAATTTCAAGTTGCCATTTTTCCCATAATGCAACTGTGAATTTAACCAATTCAATCTTGTTTGACAGAGCTCAATGAGCTCTGTCAAACAAGACTGAATTGGTTAAATTTCTAGTTGCATTATGGGGAATATTTGCACCCTGAACTTTAGATGTTTTTGACATCAGTGTGCAGGGGGTTAACATCTTTCCTTTTTACAATGTGTATTTGTTGTGAAACAATCTCTTCCTTCAAACCCACTTCTACTGTATACCCATCTGCATGTAGATCCACCCATAATGTATTTCACACTGAGAAAAATGTCAAGTTCGCAGCAATTGATATGCCAACTGTTCATATCTCCTTTGTTTCAAAATGTTTGGCGACTGCGTTGAATAAGGTCCAAGTTTACTGCTGAATCTACTTCAGTTCATGTAATATTCTGTTACAATTGAACGCTAATCTTGGTAAATTTATTTGATTTGAAATAAATACTGTTTAAACAGAACTGGTTCCATCTCAGTGACAAGATTAGAACCAGTTTTGGTTCTAAAGATAACCTATATTTTTTGCAGTGTATCCATCTCTTAATATAGGAGTGTAGAATCCGCAAAATATTTGAATTGAATAGTTGAACACGTTCGTTTAAAAAATGTACTTCTCCACTGTGTCCAAGAACTCCTCTGTTAGTTCACATATTATGAGATCCTAACAGCCATAACCGTAAAATGCACGGTAAAAGTTAACGGTAACGTTTTACAGGACATTCTTCGTATTATTTTACTGTGACATCACACTAACGACATCTAAACTACTTTGATCATCGACACGTTGCTCGAAATACTATGAAGAGAAGGATGTCCCCGCGGGAACCCTGCTAAGATGAAGCAGGGCTTGTTTACTGTGTTAGGCAGGTTCTGTTTTACAGGTCAAATAGAACCCAGTCCCCAGTGTCAGGTGTGGAAATAACATGGGCAACATGTGTATAAACGATTGGCTGGACTTGACGTTTTCTCCCCCCACTGCATGTGTAACATACGCCTGTCCAGGGTGAGATAGCAGGGAGAGACAGATGTATCCCACCCCACTCACGTGACGTTATTCATTTATAACGTTATTATGACGTTATGCATATCGTATCAGTTTTTTGCTACCAACTAATTCATATTGACGTCATCGGAATGCAGTGTGATCAAAGTTTGATGCTCTAAAACTCTTTAAACCCGAAGATGCCACCGTTCCTAATTGATTTCGTGGTATATACCTTTGGTATATACATAACTTGTGCATGCTCTTTCCGATGGTGTCATTAGTTTTTCAAAACAACGAATACCAAATGAGTTGATTATATCAGCACGTGACGATTACCTCTGGCTAACGTAACCGCTGAATGGGGGGGGGGGGGGGGGGAGAAAAATAATCCCTGATGGGTTCGGGTGTGGGATGGGAAAATCTCACCCTCGGGACAAGATATTTGGTCCAGACACTCGGCAAGCCTCGTGTCTGGCCCAAATATCTTGCCCTCGGGTTAGATTTTCCCATCCCACACCCAAGCTGAGTGTCTGGACCAAATATCTTGTCCAGAGAGGGTGAGATTTTCCCATCCCACACCCGTACCCATCAGGGATTATAATAATCCACCCCCTGTCCACACACACACCTTCACACAAACACACGTGAATTGTTATTGATTTCAATTGCAAATCAGAGGAGGGGTGTGGCCAGCGTACATCAACTGTCAGTCAATCAACAAGGGACGAAAAAAATAAAGAAGAAAAGAAAACCTTTTTCCGAATAGTTCGGGCCTCAGTTTCATTGGTCGGTATAAAGTGGGAGAAATGTATTTATCCACTCACTTAAATGCTAGCTTGATGGGCAATTTCTTGAAAGAAAAATACAAATGAACGTAGTCATCGTAATGGAATAATGCTGTGTTTTCGAACATGTTTTTTTGTTCATTGGTCGAGTTTGCGACCAGGAGGTTATTTGCGTAACTATATTATATCGCTGCACCACTCGCTGCTATCCGTTGATGCATGTTGTCGGCGTTCTCTTTGAAGTATGGTTTGCTCACTCGTCTATAATTAGCCTCGATAGGCTGGTGGTGGACCCGTATATTACAGAGTGATCACCGAGTGTGACGAAGACGGGTTCTATATGGAGCGTACACGTAATGTTTAGTCCAGGCGATTGAAAGTATTGGTGTTCTGTTTCAAAATTGTCCAATTATAGCGTTTGAAATACTTGTACGACATCCTTCGGCTTGCAAGGGGTGTTTTGATGCAAAAATATATATTTTGCAGTAATATATACGGTGTTATATTCCTCCACTTAATGAGATTCCTAAACTTGGCACAGCTATTAGCTATTTTGATCAATATATGACAGCTTTTCTTCTTAGTTACTGGTGAAATTAAGAATAATTCGTAATCCTGTTATTTTTTACCTTTCAAATCCATTTATTTATTAGAGCGTATACCGCTATGTAACGCACTGAAAAGTACTGTATATAAAACTTACAAAACCCGAAGAACAGGAAGTAAATTTATCGTTTACAAAATTCAGTGAGGCGTCTGCATGTGTTCAATATAACAAGTGACCAATAAATTTTGGAATATGCCACAAAGGACAAGTTATGTGTGTTTTCTGATATTCTGTGTGCTGGATCTGGCTGCAGGTATATTTTTTATAGCATTCTGAACCATACTCTCTAGTTGTTACGATGTTTCTTTGAACTGAACTGTAGGTTTTTTTACCAATAACACTTTCCAGTGTATTATATTTTTATGCCCCCGAGAAATTCTCTCGGGAGCATAATGTTTTCACCATGTCCGTCGTCTGTTAACTTTTCACATTCCGTCAGTTAACTAAAGTTCTACCAAACAGATCTGTACCAAACTTCATTTGTGGGTTAGGTATGATAAATAGAAGAAGCCTATTTATTTTGACCATGATGTGCCAAAGGTCCAGGTCACTCCAATGTTAAATACACTTGAAATTAGTTTCCGCTCTTTTACTAAATTTCTACTAACCGGATCTTTATTAAACTTCGTAAATGAGTTAGGTATGATGAGTGGAAGAAGCCTATTTATTTTGACCATGGTGTGCCAAATGTCAAGGTCACAGGGACCTCCAATGTTAAATACACTTGAAATTGGTTTCTAGGCAGGCAGACATGTATAGTAAATAATGAAACTACAAGTAGACTGTATTCCAACTGATACATGCAGGCTTAAGTGGAATTCTGGAAACTGAATGTTAATGTAAAATGTTCCAAACAAAGTTGATTCGAAGAAACGAAGTTCAAATTTAAAGTTAGCGAAACCTCAAGTTAAAGGACACTTACGCATTGACGGGTCCAAGTATGAAGATGTGAATTTCCAAATCGCCATCAGTAATTTTTAAAACTGTTCTACATTGTTTCTTGTTCACAGTTCAGTCAACTCATAAGAAATCCCGTGAATGATGACACGGGAGACTAGATATCCAAATACCCAACACAGAAACGGAAATAATGTCGATCAAAATCCGGAATGTGGTAAATTAACACGGGTAGCAACAAATGGGAAGGCACAGGTGGGAATTTACGAATATTTCTAACGCAGTTTATCGTGGCGCGATACATTCCTCCCACACAGAACAAGAAAGTGAATTACGATGCGAAAATTGTTCTTCTACAGGAAGGATAACAACTATTCTGTGGGCGGGTCGACGCACTAACGTATCTGAAACACCGGAGTATGTTGCACCGAGTCCTTGCACTTTGTATCGCAACACTACATCTCTCACTTTCCCATCTCGTCCTGGAGCCGCTTCCATCACTTGGACTAATTTCCATTGTCCACGAATGGAATTGCTGTCTTGAATTACAACAACGTCTCCAACAGCTAAGTTCCGTTTGGCAGTATGCCATTTTTGTCTAATTATCAGTGTAGGAAAGTAGTCCCTTTGCCATCTTTTCCAAAACGTATCAGCCACGTGCTGTACAAATCTCCAACGCGAGCGAAAACAGTCCCTCTCGTGCCATTTCCCTACAGGAACTCTAGATGTTGCCCGTATAATAATCTTAATTTCGGTGAGTACTGCATCCGCCAATAGCTCCGGTCTTCCGTATTTCATGTCCAGTCGACGAAACATTTCACCATAATCATCGTCCACGCCTGCGACTGTTAACAGAGCTTCTCCACTCAGACATCTTTTGAGCGCATATGGATCTTGACCAAATGTTGATGTCATATGAGTTTCGAAATCCCTCTTGAAAATCGGATAAGAACGGACACCTCCGCCAAATGTAGGTGCATCCAATTTCTTCACCCTAATGTTATTAGCAGAATCTTTCGCAGTAGCATTTACTTTCTTACTCTTTTGTCGTTCCGTATGTTTCGCCATCGACGATCTGGCATCACACAATTCTTTATACATGATATCCATATCATTGCTCAGTTCTGTTAATTTTTCATCATCACTCAAACTTTCCACATAACCATCATGTTTGGTTTCAAGTTCACTGTAGGACTTTTCAAGATCCTGTAAAATTTCTTTCAGAACGCTGATTTCTTCATCAGCTTCAAGAGTTTCATTCAATCGTCTGTAAATCCTGTGAAACTTTCCCTTCGCAGTACTCCGCCGACTCTTACTTAATTTCATCTGCTCATCCTTTTCCATGTTTTCCCTTGCGTTGAAATGTATTGAGCAATGATAAGTCCGTCAGGTTGTAAACGTTTATTTAGTTGCGAATGTTTCAACCTATAAGAAAATAAGAATACACTAGACAGATAAACTAACAAGATTGACAGGAAGGAACACAGACAGACAGGCAGGCAGGCAGACGGACAGAGGGACAGACAGAGGGAGGGACAGACAGACAGGACAGGCAGGCAGGCAGGCAGGCAGGCAGGCAGGCAGGCAGGCAGGGCAGGGCAGGGCAGGGCAGGGCAGGGCAGGCAGGCAGGCAGGCAGGCAGGCAGACAGGCATGTATAGTAAATAATGAAACTACAAGTAGACTGTATTCCAACTGATACATGCAGGCTTAAGTGGAATTCTGGAAACTGAATGTTAATGTAAAATGTTCCAAACAAAGTTGATTCGAAGAAACGAAGTTCAAATTTAAAGTTAGTGAAACCTCAAGTTAAAGGACACTTACGCATTAACGGGTCCAAGTATGAAGATGTGAATTTCCAAATCGCCATCAGTAATTTTCAAAACTGTTCTACATTGTTTCTTGTTCACAGTTCAGTCAACTCATAAGAAATCCCGTGAATGATGACACGGGAGACTAGATATCCAAATACCCAACACAGAAACGGAAATAATGTCGATCAAAATCCGGAATGTGGTAAATTAACACGGGTAGCAACAAATGGGAAGGCACAGGTGGGAATTTACGAATATGTGTAACGCAGTTTATCGTGGCGCGATACAGTTTTTGCCCTATAACTAAAGTTCTACAAACTGGATCTTTACCAAACTTCATATGAGGGTTAGGCATGATGAGTGGAAGAAGCCTAATAATTTTGACCATGGTGTTCCAAAGGTCAAGGCCACAGTGACCTCCAGCGTAAAATACACTTGAAATTGGTTTCCTCTCTATAACTAAAGTTCTACAAGACTGATCTTGTTTTTTTTGTAATTCTATCCATGATATTACAGAAGGGAGCATAAGCCACGCTTCGCGTTGCTCTTGTTACTACTTGTTTTCGAAGGACGCGAATCGCACATATTTCACTAAATGTCGCCTTATTCACCTTATACCATCTTTCAACCCACATTTATTTATTTATTGGTCACACATATTCTACAGACCGGCCAATCATGACCGCAACATGGACATGAAGCCACGTCCAGCCTATCGTTTGAAACCTGTTGCCCATTTTAGAGGACTTCCCCAGCCATTTGTTACCGAGTCATATTTTACCAGTAAAACTTAGCTTGTTTACTGCAGTAAACAAGCACTGCTTCACTTCACGGGGTTGCCACTGGAATGTTCAGCCAAAATAATCTTCAAAGGTTAGACGCTCCCTAAACCTGTCGATGTTCCAGTCTTCCCTGGTGCATCGGTTGGTTTAGGCCGAGAGTGATTTTGACCACACAGGGACAGGACAAACTATTGGCGGAACCCAGCAACGACGATACTGGCACCTATTCAGGGGAGCGCGGTCAACAAATATTTATGCAGCAGGCAGTTTTTGACGATCTGTATCCTCTCCGGGGATGCCTGCACGTGTATGTGTCCATGTGCAGTGATGCTGTAGGTTTACGCGAGTGCGAGCATTTCGTGTAGCTGTATGAAGAGTTGCCACCTTATCATGATTGCGTGAGTTTGGTGATTGTAGTGTTGAAATTATGGTCGAATTAACGCTTCTGGGTTAAACCCTCTTTTTTGGTGTGTTACCTTCAGATTATTTTTTCAGTTCTTATTTAGTTCGAAAACGAACTGGCTGTCTTTAAGTCTGTTAAGAGGTTTTCTCGTGATGTCTTTAAACCGTGTTTCTAGCATCCCAATGTCTCCTGTGATCCCCACACACCAATCGCGGTGTTCGTTTTTGAGTGACTGTTTGACTTCGCCGTGAAGGCGATTATAAATGGTTTCAAGTTCGGTTTTCTGATTACGTTCGATTTCGTTATTATTGGTTCTCAAGTCTTATTGTTTTGTTTCTTAAAGGTTGTTTCGAGTTTTTCTGCATTGGGAGTTGTCACCTTGTGGAAGTCTAACCTCTATGATTTGCCTGAACAGGTACCAGTCAGTTTTGGCAAGGTTCCGTTTTTGGATTGGCTCTTACATAGTTGGGCCTTTGTTATAAGTGAGGATGGCGTGTATGGAGAGATGGTCGTTCCCTAAATAATCATCACTGACAAGGAAGTCAGTCAGGCAGTTAATACGGGTTGCTAATAATAATTAGGTGGAGAATATCAGAACGGTGGTGAGGGGTTTTTACTTACGTGTGTGTTCGATTGGTCGCCATTTAATATATATAAGTCGTATATTAAGATAATGTTAAAGAGGGCGTCTCCGTTAGGGTCGGTTTTATTACAGCTCAAATATTGGTGTTTGGCTTTGAAGTCCTCGGCGAAGATACAGTGTTTATTTTTCCATTAAAGAATTCACATACTTTTGCATTACTATTTTTTGAGGTTCGTTGTAGTAGGACACCACAGTAGTTATTCCCTTGTTGTCTGCTCTAAATTCCTAAGGGGGGCGGAGAGCGATCTTAGGAATTTAGAGCAGACAACAAGGGAATTTCAAACGCTACAGGAAACCTGCCCAATTGGACAGGCTGTCCTCTATCCATTCTGGTGGATAGAGGACAGCCTGTTCAATTGGCCAGGTTTCCTGCGGAAGATCCAGATACGCAGCCAAGGACCGAAATGGTACTATCCTCTTCACACATCCTGCATCTTGTTCTCCAATAAGGATCGTTTTGAAGGCCCCGGAGAAAGGAAGCCTGGTAGTTGAGAACAAACACTGCACCGGTTAGGGCAGTCTCCATTTTGGAGGTACCTGTCCAATACACTGCTTTGGCCCTAACTTCCGACGCAGACGAGAATCAGAAAGGTCCGAACGGGAGCCTTCCATAAAAAGGTGTCACGTCGGGGGGAATTTTTTAACACACTTTCGTCACTGCTAACCTGTGCTGACTTTTAATGAATTTCGTTTTCTGAACATGCTCATTTTTATTACAATGTCTGGGTTAGTTGTGAGTGGCACTTTGCATTTCACTTGTAACGCAAAATGATCGATTGAATGACCAACTTCTGAAGACCTGGCACTTCCCACAGTTTCCGGGTCAATCGGTAAGAGGTAAGCTTGCGTTACCCTGGATGAGTATGATTTCCGTGTACCCCTGGTGTTATTTGCTGGATATCCGCCGCGTAATCCTGTACGTTGGGCTCAGGGTGAGGGTGAGAGCCATAGAATGATGGAATATAACAACACATAAGTCAGAACATTTCAATCCAAGTCATTTACGTGACTGACGAGAGCAAAGGGACCCTAGCATTAATCCATTTGCATTGGTGAAGGCCATCAAGGGAGATGCATGCACCGTTAAAAGTGTTAGAAAACTTATGTCTGGTGCATTACATGTTGAGTGGCAAAAAGAAACATAGGTACGGAATTTACTAAACATTGATCATCTGGCAGATACGGCTGTGTATAAATTCCCACACAGAACCCCGAATGTCAGTAAGGGTGTTGTTAGAGCAAGAGAGTTAACTAGCAAGGACCTACTTGCGATAAGAAATGGACTCAAATCACAATGTGTCAGCGATGTTAACCCTTTACTCAACGTAACGGCCAAAACCGTCAGCGCTATTCTCAAAAATCGCCAATTAATTTTCATTATTTTTTCATTTTTTGTCTCAAAAACATAGGTTATGACCCCTCGTTGGAACGAGCTCGTCGAGATCGTTCCAACGAGGGGTCATAACCTATGTTTTTGAGACAAAAAATGAAAAAAATTAGTTATTCAAGAATTTTTTTTGCAAGTGTCGTCTGCTTTTCAGGTTAGGTAAAGGGTTAACAAAAATGTAAAAATTAAAAGAATTGGAATTAAAAAGACGGATCACAATACAAACAAAGACATATCTGGATTCTTCTCGATCGCGCAAATCTGTAAAAATTGGTTTAATGGACACCCAAGTTGATTTTATATCCCATATCCACTTCGACGCTTCAAATGCCAGAGGGTATGAAAATGGACAGAATAACTGCAGAGAGAGTGGTGGTCGAGTGGATAAGTGCGCTGGTCTCTCATACCAGAGGTCCCCGGGATCGATCCCCGGTCAGCACAAGTATTCGAGGTGTCCGAACACTCTTTGTCAGCATCAACTGTGGGGGTTGATGTTGTCACAGCGTACCGTCCTATCGGGTGAGGACGTAAAATGACTATCCTCTGTGTCGGGAGACACACACTCCGTGCCACGCAGGCTAAAGATCCCTGCTCAGTATTCGAGAAGAGGGAGGCACAAAGTTGCTACTACGAAGGTCATCCCACCCAACTCCGCCACTGGGCCAAGGAGGGGTGTTAATATACATTGCATAACTTATTCGCCAAACAAATAAGATTAAATAAAACCGCAGAGGTGAAATAACGTGTCTGATGTGGCCAGCAACATCAGGAGCCATGCAACATTCCCATCAAGTGCGTGAATTATTGTCAGGTCAATCACAGGTCATGATCCAAAGATTGCCCAGTGTGGGCAAGGGGAAAACTATACAGAAAGTAAAATGAGAAAAGCAGATGAATTTCAAAGAGGCCACAGAAATCGTAACATCAATACCTTGTATCGGGACATTGACGCCATAATATGCTACAAAACTATCACAAAACTTACCAACACAGTCGAAAGCCAGACACAATACATATGGCCCAGCGCAATTCTATCTTTAGTAAAGGCTTTTACAATTTAGCAAACAGAACTACAGTCTCACCAAACAAATGCCACTGCTCAAACAGCAGATAAAATAAAACCCGGTCAATAGCAGGAACAGACACCACAAATACCCAATTTTGTTTGCTACAAAGAAGAAAACCCTAAGTCAAAAAAGAGCAATAAGCAAATCAAATCAAAAAACGAATCCTAACAAAATCTAATTCAGAATCAGAGACAACAAGATCAAAGTAACAAGGAACAAATTGAAAAACAGAAACTAGCATCGGACCGAATACCCGAACGGGTATTCGGTCTGATGCTAGTTTCTGTTTTTCAATTTGTTCCTTGTTGAATGTTGTCACGAGCGCCATGTTTGAAGGCAATGGGGACATGTTAGTCGATGAGTTCTTCGATGATACGTTCTCGAATACACTACGCCTGAATTCTTCCCAGGGTAGGCCCCCCACGTTAAATCTCTAACCAAATATGGGTAATACAACCAAACACACTATAATATAAAGTACTGTAGAGGTTTTAGAGCGAATGTCAATGAACTGGAACCTTCTATGCCAGAAGTATAAACCTACTGCTTTTTGTTTGCAAGAAACATTCTTAAAGAAACGCGACACTCAAGATCATTCAGCTCTTAAACATTATACTTCGTATGATGCCTGGGCTGCGGAAAATGATCTTCGTGTTTGTGGAACGTCCGTCTTTGTCAGAAACGCCACAGCCTGTTTCTTTACATACAAATTCATAGGCTCTTGTGGTACGCCTAACTTTAGACAAGACGCTTACATTATATTCTATTTACATCCCACCAAATAAGATCCTTCAGACGAATGACCTTGAGCAACTGGTTCACCAACTTCCAGTCCCATACCTTTTGTTGGAAGACTTGACTTCACATAGCGTGACTTCTGCAGTAAAGAAAACTGTAGAAGAAAAATTATGACTTGTTCTTGCCCAATGATGATTCAGACACTTATTTGCGCCCAACAACTGGTTCTTACACTTCAATCGATCCTAGAATTGCCTGTCCTTCACTCTTCCTTGATTTTATCGGACTGTTGAAGATAAACTTTATTGGAAAGCGTGGTTCCAGCGGGCGATGAGAGGGTTCCCAGTGGAACTTTCGCAAAGCAAACTGGGACACTTTCTCAGCGCTTTGTTCCGATCGTTTCACACAGGAAACATTTCAAAAAAGTTCCGACCAACTAGAACATTTTACTGAGGCATTATGGCCATTCCTAAAGCCTCGAGAAACGTTTCACTAAATCATGGTTTGATGATGATTGCAAACAGGTTATAAAAGATCGCAAGAAAACTGAACGGGAATTTAAATGGTCACCACCGCAAATATTTGGACAAACTACGTATAAATCGGGAAAAAACAAGATGACATAAAACAAAAACAGAAATCTTCCTGGAAAACTTATGTTTCCAAACCTAACCAACATATACCCATAAAAAAATTGGAAAATGATAACATTAAGGGTAGCGAAACAAAATCCAATGTACAACACCTCAAAGACAACAATGCACTAATTAGACTGAAGACTGAAAATTCCAATAAAATGGCCTTAACATTTTCTTAACATTCGTCGTCTGCAAATTGTAATCCAGAATTTGTTAAACTTAAAAAACAACAAGAAAATCAAACGATCAAATTTACCTTCTGAAAATTTAGAAGATTACAATGAAATTTTCTCTATGGACGAGTTGAATAACTCTTTGCAAAAAGCAAAGGACACTGACAATGGACTCGATGAAGTACATTACCATTTTTGCAAACATGTGCCAAATTCATCACTTGAACTATCATTATCAATTTTCAATAACATATGGGTGACTAGCCAGTTTCCACTGTCATAGCGAAAAGCTATATTAATTCTCATCCCAAAGCCCGATAAAGATCTCAGAATCCCAAGTGACTACCGACATATTGTATTGACAAGTCTGTGTAAAACCGCGGAAAGGATGATCCATAATCGACTCGTCTGGTTCTTGGAATTGAACAATCTACTTGCAAACAGAGAAGAACCGTGGATCATTTTGGTTGACTTGAAGCGTTTAGAAGAATTGCCTTTCCCAGAAAAAAACATGTGGTCGCGACATTCTTTGATCTGGAGAAAGCATATCAAACAACGTGAAGTATGGGAATTTAAAAATCATTTTAATATGGGGTTGAGAGAGCATCTGCCTTTTTTATACAAATTGTTTTTAAAGGATCGTCAATTTCAAGTTCGGTTTGGGTCTACACTATTCGATCCTCACTAGCAGTAATTGGAGGTTTCTCGGGGCAGTATTTTATCTCTTGGACTTTTCTAAGGAAAAATAAATAGCATCATTTACGCAGTTGAGAATATGGTAGACACTTCATTGTATGTTGATGACCTTTTAATCTGCTATACCAGTAAACTATGAATGCCATCGAGCGAAATCTTTAGCTATGTTTGAACAGAATTGAAAAAAAGGAATACAGAAGACGGACTCAGTTTTCGAGGACCAAAATTAATTGTGTTCATTTCGCTAAGCTCCGGAAACACCACCTTTCTCCGGAGTTACAAATAGATGGTGGTACCATTAAAGTTGTTAAAGAAGTGAAATTCTTGGGTTTGTTGTTTAACAATAAACTGAAGTTCACTTCTCAAATCAAACAACTAAGAGTGAAACGTGAGATGTAAAAAGGCACCTGACCTCCTGAACGTAGTTGGAAGAAATGATTGGGGTGCTGACCATAAACATTACTCAATTTGTATAGATCACGTGTTAGATCAAAATTAGACTACGTTTGTGTGGGTTTCAGTTCTGCAAGAAGGTCGTACCTCAAGACACTTGGCGCAGTTTATAATAGGGGTATTAGAATTAGCCTTGGGGCTTTTAGAACATCGCCAGTAGATTCGATGCGCGCTGAAGCAGAGCGCACTCACATCACGTATCACTATGGGGTTGACGTCACAAGATGGCCGCTCACGCGGGTTACCATGACAACACAACATGGCGCCACTAGGTCACGTGACATGACGTCACTTCCGGGGTCCTGCCCGGGGTCCTGCAACCTAGACCTGTAGGAGAACATGACATACTACTTAGAAACATATTCCTTCATTGGGAAACAGAATTAAACCCCATGTGAAGTCCACCGTGCTTGATTCGGATTCGACAAAAGAGAACCGTGTGTCAAACATTCCTTCTTGACATCTGAGAAAATCAGATATCATTTTGGACCTTGCTTTCTCAAGACACTCTGAGACACACTCTCTGGAATTTAAACAAAAAATGCCGAAATAAAGTACAAATATAGTGCATATAAAAGTGTCTGTACAAATGGATTTAAAGATGTTGACAACGTATCATCATCTGTTGTTACTGGTCATCAGATCACCGTAATCAGAATACCAAATAAAAGTTCTGTTTTAACAGCTGAAGTTAAAGCTTTACAACTTACTCGTAAACACATCTTGAATGTACAGGAAATGAAGTCGATTATTTTTTTTGACTTTCTTTCCTCTTTACTAGCCAGGTTGAAGAACCCTCTCCTTTTGAGAAGTTGCATACTCTCATGCCTGACCAAATATGATATCGTATTTTGCTTGTAACACGAGGGCAGACAGTACAGCAAAGCAGGCTCTGAACAAGTCTATCACCGATTTCAAGATTTCATTCAGTGATTACAAGCCACATATCAGTAAATACGTCAAATCTTTGTGGCAGACAGAATGGGATGGAGCAACAAATAACAAGCTCTATCGCTTCCGGCCAGGTATTTTGATCATCACTCGTCTTACCTTTGTAGATTCTGACACGATATCACATTGGTCACGCAAGGCATACACATTCCTTTGTTGTTAGAGGGTGTTATGCGACCAGAGAGTGTACCTTGCCAGCAGGTGTTGCCGGGGGAGCACATTCCTTTACATTGCGCTGATTGTAATAATGTCAGAGGGCAGTACTTCACCGTAACCTCTCTTTGAGATTTGTTAGATCATATGCGCCAACACAAACTTCTCTCATTTCTGAAAGTAATCAACCTTTTTAATAAATTTTAAAACTTTTTTAAAAACAATTCAATAAATAAATGCTCTAATTTCGGCTGCTACCACCTCGTCGTCGAGGTAGTTTGCGGGTGTGATCTTCAATCTGAGATTCTGTTTAATAGGCACAACAATACCCCGACCCTTCCTGGTGTGGCAGTCTCTCCGTATGATACTGAGCCCACTAATTGCGTTTTTTCTATTCAAGCCACAATCATGCCGACAATGCCCCAAGTTCTCGAATTAGTCATCCATTTGCTACTTTTTGCCTGTAATGTTCCAGGCATTCCACTGGTCTATTTTTAACTTTTTCATGATTGCTTGTGGTTTGTATCGGAGTTAAAGTTTTAGATCAATGAATTAAACTTTATTGGTGATTGAGATATCTGAATTTTGAACAGGTTAGCTGCTGGTTTGCTGACATCTTTACAGATGGCAGGAAGGTTGACGTCTAGGCGGTCTTTGAGGATGTTATAGAATGTTCCCGCCACGAGGGAGCATACCACCTGAGGCGATGAGGTATTATCAGGTTTGTCGAGTATTACATTTTTCTGTTGTATATTGGTTTTTACTTTTTTGTGAAGGCACCTCCGATAGCTACTCGGAGGGTCCCTTACAGTTTGGGCAAGTCAGGGCAGAGGCTTTGCAGGCACTAGTGCGGTGAGTCACCCCAAACTTGATGCAGACGAGATGCCTTCTATATGTCGGTGCTAAATGCCCAACATTCCGGCATTTGTGGCACTGTATGGGTGATGAGTTCGTTTCATTCTATACTCTTATGGCTCATGCCGGCGGCTAAAGATCTCCAGCACCCCCCCCCCACCCCTCCCCCCGCCCTTGATCATTTTTAGTTTGAGTTTCCTGGTAGGGCAGGCGACCTTTTGTTTCCATGTTTCTTTTTCCCGTGGCCTTGTCTACGTTGGAGTTGGGTGTATTGTGGTGTACGCTGGTACAAAAGGCTTTTCTTTTTGTTTCGAGGGTGAGATTTTATTGAGTTTTCGAAGCTGGTTTTAAGGAACTGAAAAATCTTAATACATCATTTTTTCTTGGAAAGTAAAATTACACTTCAAAATTCTCTTCCCAAATACATTCTTTGCCCAACCCCTCAAATAAATCGGTCATTTTAATTACATTCATCATTTTGGAATTCGACTTGTTGGAATGATCATTTTCGACATTCGTCTTGTCGGGATTCGCATTGTTGAGAATAAAACGTCGGGAATACACTCTCATATTTTCGTGTGGCGTTATAAACTAAAGGGGACAAAAGAAACAATTTACTTTAAGATCACAACTTCAGTCCTTTCTCAAAGCCTTCTCTTTCACAAAATTCACAAACGCCATTGTGAGAAGCCTTTACGCACTGTTGCAGTGTCATGGCGAACTTTGTGTGTTTCAAATTGCGATAATTTCGACACGCCTCCAATCTGTTCACATTGTATGAATTAATGACACGTGACAGTTGCTGAAAGCAAATATTTATGGCATATCGATGGTGCACTTGTATTCAGCCAATGGTAACCCTGCGTGTGTGCAGTTGGAACGCTGAGGAGTCTGACAGTTGCTCGCCGTTGTTTGGTTGTTCCCTCCGGGTATTCCGGCTTTCTCCACCCGTAAAACTGTCCAGCACGAGGTGACCCTGGCTGTGAAAGTGTCGTTAAACCCCAACAAATAAATATGTAACTAAATCAAAGATTGGCCTTTATTTGATAGGAAATTTCAAAACTCACAGATTATTAATTATGCAAGCACACAGTCGAAATGTGCAGTCCAAACCGCAGATTGTATTTTTTGAGATATATTTTATGTTGTCTAAATAGTCCTTGCAGATACAATACAAACTCAAGTGGGTTCTTTTAATTTGGAATAAATACAGAAGAAATGTGCCTTTTTCCAACCGCAAGACTTCGATCTTCGTGGTATGCCCAAGGCATAAAAATGTTTGGGCTCCCCAAGAGATTCATCGTCTCCCCTAGAAGAGATTTCCTGCTGAAATATCAAATATGGATGTCACTAGCAGAAGCGATACAGCGAGACTAACCTTTTAATTATCGATTCCGCGCATATATGCGGTACAGATCTTCATTTTCCTCATGGCTTAGTGTTGCTGCGGGGAGCGCAGTGGCTCTGTGGTAGACTGTTGGACCTCTATGATAGAGTTCCCGAGTTATATCCCCGTCCGGGACGACCAGCGTTGTGTCTTTAGGCGAGGCACTTTATCCCGGTTGCCTACATGAGGACACGATGACGCCGTGTACTAAGGCGTACTGCACATCGATGGTGCACATGTCTTTAGCCGCTGTAACTCCACTTGAAAGGAAGCTTGAACATAGTATGTTGAGGAGCTGACAGTTGCTCGTCGATGCTCGCTGGTTCTCTTCGGGTACTCTGTCTTCCTCCGCCATTAAAACTGTCACGGTCACGATTAGCCATTGTGCATAAGTATGTGACCTTAGACACCAAATAAATAAATAATTTTTTTTCGCACGGTTTAGTGTTGCTGTTGGTGGGGATTACATAGAACAGGCGTGTAATATAAACGATGTTTTTTTCGTTCTTCGATTTATCGTCACTTTACATGATTTTACGTCACTTCAAAATTTTAGCGACTTCTGTGATATTTCATTAAAAACGAGCGACGGAGCACACTTTATCGAGCAGACTAGTACATTAAATGGCGATAGACACCTTCCCCTCGTTGTTGCGCGCGCCTCAGCGTTTGTCGTCGAATGACTTCTGGAATTCGCTTTGCGATTTCAAAATCATTTAATTAAGTTATCCAGGATGGCCGCCAAAACGAACAAAGATAGTATTTATTTATTGGGGTTTAACGACACCTTCGATAGCCAGGGTAACCTCGTGTCGGACAGGTTTACGGGTGGAGGAAGCCAGAGTACCCGGAAAGAACCACCGAGCAACAGAGAGCAAATGTCAGGCTCCCCAACATATTACCTCCACACAAACAGGGTTAGTATTGGCTGAAGACAAGTGCACCATCGACGTGTAGTACGCATTTGTACACAACGCCACCATGCCCCCACATGGGCATTGGGGGTGAAGTGTCTTGCACAAGGACACAACGCGGTTAAAGCAGGACCTCTCGGCTTGCAGTCTGCATCTCTACCTAGTGATTCACCGCGCCCCAAACAAAGAAAATATTACTCATTTTCACTCTATTTTATTTTAACAATATAGGCTTATTTATATATGTATCGTGATCTACAGACGACACTCAATCATATGGTACCAAATTGTACCAAATTCGATTGTATCATATCCCAAGTGACCGCCACAACGAGGCTCTAAAAAAAAATAATACGTTTTTAGTCGAATTCCGCTAAATATTCTATTTACAGGAGAGAAACCCCTCCGCCCTTGTGTCCGGACTGAGGAATGTACAGATGGGCATCTTGCAAAATGCGGAGGGGGTGTAATTTACTTTGCCAAACTATCATGACTCACGTCCCGATTGACAATATACTTTTCTTCAAACTACATCATCAAAGAATGCCTTCTCGGAATAGTCGTCATGCTGGGTTTCTCAATCTGTTGTTTCGACCTAATTAGCATGTACCGAACTCAAATTTGGTCATGCTGGGAACGAATCGGATACAGATCCCATTTGCACGAGGCCCCACCCCACCCCTGTCAATGAATTAAATGAATGGAAATACATGCAATTGTCGTGACACAGAGTTTCCTAATAAAGCAACGATTTCAATAGTGAAGGCATGTTATAAATAAAAATATAAATTACAGAACTATAAAACTTCTCACACCATTTTCTTGTTGTTCAGAATTCCCCATTGCACTTTTTGGAATTCAAATGTCGACCGCTGATGTCAGCCATTCCAATTTTACGACCCTTCTTGACCTGTTAGTTTGTTTCTCAATTTTCGCCCCAGCCTTTCGAAATTTTGAAAGTATAATCCCAACAAAATAAAAAAAAAAATAAAATAAAAAAATGTGTTTCGGTGGAAAAGTTATTGTTTAACTCGAAGCCGACGACATGGGGTGTGTTACAAGGTAATCAATTAAAACATGTCGAATTTATATGAAATTTTAATATGCAGATCAAACACAGAACGACAGGCATGTGGGAATGGGTTAATTGATATGACACGAGTGCCAGCGCGGAAGGATAGAACGCAGGCCTCGAGTTTCATCCTTCTACGATGAAACAAGTGCCACATCGATTAAACCATTCACACACGCGTGTGGTTCTGTGTTTATTACACGCCTCCACGTCTATAAAAGTAATTATTAAAAGGACACTCAGCAATTCATTTGACGACTATCAACAAAAAGAACACATTTTATGGCCAACCAAATTTGCGAGGGGAACCCGTGTTACTATTTCGTCTGGCACATAGAACACATTTAAATTTCTCTTCCATTTAAAATAGTTCGTTCCAACGATTTCTGTTCCGCGCATATATGCGGTACAGATCTTCATTTTCCTCATGGCTTAGTGTTGCTGCGGGGAGCGCAGTGGCTCTGTGGTAGACTGTTGGACCTCTATGATAGAGTTCCCGAGTTATATCCCCGTCCGGGACGACCAGCGTTGTGTCTTTAGGCGAGGCACTTTATCCCGGTTGCCTACATGAGGACACGATGACGCCGTGTACTAAGGCGTACTGCACATCGATGGTGCACATGTCTTTAGCCGCTGTAACTCCACTTGAAAGGAAGCTTGAACATAGTATGTTGAGGAGCTGACAGTTGCTCGTCGATGCTCGCTGGTTCTCTTCGGGTACTCTGTCTTCCTCCGCCATTAAAACTGTCACGGTCACGATTAGCCATTGTGCATAAGTATGTGACCTTAGACACCAAATAAATAAATAATTTTTTTTCGCACGGTTTAGTGTTGCTGTTGGTGGGGATTACATAGAACAGGCGTGTAATATAAACGATGTTTTTTTCGTTCTTCGATTTATCGTCACTTTACATGATTTTACGTCACTTCAAAATTTTAGCGACTTCTGTGATATTTCATTAAAAACGAGCGACGGAGCACACTTTATCGAGCAGACTAGTACATTAAATGGCGATAGACACCTTCCCCTCGTTGTTGCGCGCGCCTCAGCGTTTGTCGTCGAATGACTTCTGGAATTCGCTTTGCGATTTCAAAATCATTTAATTAAGTTATCCAGGATGGCCGCCAAAACGAACAAAGATAGTATTTATTTATTGGGGTTTAACGACACCTTCGATAGCCAGGGTAACCTCGTGTCGGACAGGTTTACGGGTGGAGGAAGCCAGAGTACCCGGAAAGAACCACCGAGCAACAGAGAGCAAATGTCAGGCTCCCCAACATATTACCTCCACACAAACAGGGTTAGTATTGGCTGAAGACAAGTGCACCATCGACGTGTAGTACGCATTTGTACACAACGCCACCATGCCCCCACATGGGCATTGGGGGTGAAGTGTCTTGCACAAGGACACAACGCGGTTAAAGCAGGACCTCTCGGCTTGCAGTCTGCATCTCTACCTAGTGATTCACCGCGCCCCAAACAAAGAAAATATTACTCATTTTCACTCTATTTTATTTTAACAATATAGGCTTATTTATATATGTATCGTGATCTACAGACGACACTCAATCATATGGTACCAAATTGTACCAAATTCGATTGTATCATATCCCAAGTGACCGCCACAACGAGGCTCTAAAAAAAAATAATACGTTTTTAGTCGAATTCCGCTAAATATTCTATTTACAGGAGAGAAACCCCTCCGCCCTTGTGTCCGGACTGAGGAATGTACAGATGGGCGTCGTTTCCAACCTAAATAATGACGATAGACCACATGTTATTGGTGAAAGAGTTGTATCTAAAATGGTTGGCATGGGTGCCAATGGTTGCACTTTTAAGAAGAAGGATCAAGTGATCCAAATGAATAACAAATGTGGATGGAAAGTGGGTGATGTGATTTTGAAAATAGATCCACAGCTTCTCTTGTGGAGACTAGACTGCCGCTGCTCTGAGAGCAATACCCGGCGACGAGTTGTCGGCTGTATTTTCTTTTGAGTTGAGTACATACCATACGTCTTTGTTCGAGTCTTTTGACAGTCAGAGAGGCAGAGAAGCCTGCGTTTACGAAGGCTATCCGTCCAAACGTCAAGACAGATGCCCATTTTGATTGCAACTCTGTTCAATATGTTTTAGACGATGGAATGCTGTTGCACTGGCTCCCGTGGGCTAAGGGGCAAAACGTACGAACATATTTTCGAGGCAAATCAAGTCCCATTATCCGCAGGTAACTGTGTTTTGACGGCTACATGAGACTAGTGAAGAAGGAGACGTGCCTCGCTAATAGTAGAAACAAGCAAGCATTGGTCACTTTGCTCAATGGATAGGTTGAGCTGGGCGGAAATAGTACCATACATGCTAATGGTGATGCAGATGTCCTCATAGTTCAAACTGTGATTAACATGTCAGGACAAGCACCTGTGTGCCTCATAGGAGATGATACAGATATTTTTGCTCTCCTATTCTATCATGACATATCTACTTGACAGCCGATATATCTTGAATCGAGGTTTAGCACAAAGAAGATCAAAAGTTTATGGAATGTACAGGAAAAAAAGAGAGTTTAGATGCCGATATATGCCCACATTTTCTTTTTCTACATGCTTTTACTGGTTGTGATACTGCATCACGGATTCTTGGTGTCGGAAAAGCTACTACTGTCGATCTATTTAGTTCCAGACATAATATCCGACCCTATGATGTGAATAAATATGAAGTAATCTCAGCTGGCAAGTCGGCATTCATTTGTCTATATATAGAGGTGTGGCGACTGATAACTTGAACAGTTTCCGTGGGTCCGTCTTCACAGATAAGGTATCCAAATCGGTGTTTCCTGTTGACTCCAAAATACTGCCACCAACTAAGAGTTCTGCTGAATATCATAGCAAATAAGTGAATGATGAGGTGATTCGTTGACAGCCACAGACTGGGAATGGTCTATTAAGGAAAACGTTGCATGTTTTGATAACAAACAAACCCACCAGCACCCGAAAGTCTTCTGAAAATTGTTCGTTGTAACTGTAAAAGTGGCTGTAAGTCGGCACAGTGCAGTTGCAGGAAGGTCGGCAAAGATGTGTGGGTTGAGATACGAGCTGTGACAATGCGCAGCAGCCAATAGTAGACGAAGATTGAAAGTTTGGGTTTGTCTATTTTGTTTTATTCTATTAAGTGAAAAATCCCCGCTCTCAGGGTCAGCAATGTGAGGTACTTGTAATCATTGTTTGTCCTGATGCACGATAATATATTATTTTTTCAGAAAGTAGTTTATAATTCACCCACCCAAATGACCCTAACGGTTGGAAATGTAATTGTAAGACGTTCAGTTTAACACTGCTGTGTTCGGTTTCTGGTTTTATATTCTGAGCAGAAGACATATTGGTATGTAGACATCTGATTTCTATTATTGTGACATTCATGGTAGTTATTTGTATTCTGGTGTTCATTTCAAGACCATTTCAATATTTGGACTTGTGCGACCTTCTCATGACATTGTTAGATATAAATGTGAGATTTGGGGGGTGTTTCTGGTTGATGTAAACCGCAGTATGAATATGCACACTGAGCGGTCATCTCGTGCACAAAGAAGCCGTTTCGCTCGCACAAAATCGTAGCGCATTTATCTTTGTTTGTTCATTTGCAATTCACGCGAACCTTATAAAATTTATTTTTATAATTATGGGTGTTCCACTCCAATGTTGTGGAGAAAACTGACGCAGACTATTTGAAGATGGCCACCCTCTGTGATAGTATAGCATATTTTGTCATATACGCAGAAATCTAGCGAATTATCAGAAAACATACAAAACAAATATGAAAAAGAATCCTTTTTTCGAATTTTTGCAGCCGTTTTGTCATCCATCCTGAATTCAGATAAACAATTCCAATGTCAAATGTATCTCTGGTTATGGTAAAACATAATATCCATTGTAAGGGACCTCGTCTTCTAACGGTTCATCAATGCATCATGCCATCAAAACGACTTGGTCGATTTTTCACAATCCGCGATCATCTTGTACATCCTGAATGTTTTAAAAACCCTTGTGACTTCGAGCTCAGATTTTTCTCTGTTGTTGGAAATGTTAAGAACTTTCCGGTGCTAAAAGTAATGGGGCGCGATTTTTTATTTCCATTTTTATCCAAAACAATACGCAATTAAGACGTTTGGCTGAATCTTTTAATATCAGCTTCTCGCGACCTGAGTTCCCTTCTGTCCTAAGTGCCTTTTTATGATTTTCAGGTATTCAATTATTGAAGTCTAAGATTCTGCTGTTTGGTGACTATTATAGTGTCAGACGTAATTTTACCGTCGACGTGGGTATAAAACGTAGAATAAAAAGAAACCAATATTAGTTGAATACTATTCAAGACACTCAATGGTGACGTGTATAAAACTTTACTCAACACAATGAAAGAATACGTTGAATGAGAGTTGATAAAATATATCCTACTTTATCATTTCACAATCTTTACGAGAGGCCTAACAGTTTTACATGGTTGTTGCTGTCACGACGTGGTCAAATTCAAGGCTATTCAAGGCCACTGTGTGTGATTTTTAATAGATTTTCAAGGCCCAAATTCAAGCCTTATTCAGCCCCAGCACCACCACTATAAGACGGCAGTTCTGAAATATTCAAACAACAGATATACAGACAATCCTTTTACTGATAAGCATTTATTTATTTATTTATTATTGGTGCTTTACACCACATCAGCGGCTAAGGCTACATCGAGGCGATGAAAAATATGTTTTCGAACATATATCATTCCAGAAATAAATGAAGACAAGTTGATGAAATATAAGAAATAAAACTAAGGAGTGAACACAGTAATGAGAAAATGAGACCACTTGTTTAAGGATTACTGTATAAATCAACCTGGTAAATGGATATAAATTGAGTAGAATATGCATAGTTTTCTTCCTTGTGTATAATGAAAGCCTATGTGATTCCTAAGCCAAGAATCTATCGAGCAGTTACTGATAAGTCATTGCTCGAACGACTCGAACCCCAACGAGTAAATAAGCTATCGAGCAGTTGCTCGTTCGATTGACTCGCACATATCCCTCTTAGCGTCATTTCGATATTTAAGGATACCTATGGCCCAGCTCCTATACAGCTGATATACAGGTAGTCTTACCAACGACTTCCATCTTATCTTCAGAGCTGCCAAAAACAGAGTAGGGTGTATCTAATATAAGCCTCATTGGTTACTGGTTACTTGTGTGGCGTTTGATATGATTCGTAGTTTGTGGATTACGAGTAAGTGCTGCTTGTGGGAGTATGTTTTTTACTAAATAGTTGCCGTCCATATCATACGACGTGTTCAGTGTTTTATTTATGGAATCGTATTAGTATTGGCATGAGCGATAGTCGATGGCGCTGGTGGGGGACCAAGGGTGAATGGCTTAGCTATCCGTTTCCTCTGTCCACTGGTAACCCTCGCTCTAAGGCTCAACTATGAATGCATACTAAATTGTTGAATGCATGTGCGTTGCTGACTGATTTTCACGATACGACGTCGAGGCCGTTAGTGCTGCAATAAATGTATGCGGCCCTATTATTAGGTCGGTACAATATTGAACATGTAAGTTTGTATCAGTGTCCGGCGTTTAGTATAAGATATGACTGGCTTAATATCTCTGTGTGCCTGATACATTGTTGAATGAATGCACCTTCCAATCATTACATTCAGTCCATTGCCTAAGTAAATAGGGATCTAGTCGCAATTCAAGCGGGTGGGTCCTTTGTAGAAGAACTTCATTTAATCGTTGATTCTTTGGAATACCTGTTATATTTAAAAGAGTTTGGTAGGTGTCAGTATGAAGTTTATCGCTCATACTCTCTTGTCGTTTCCTTGTATTTGTAACAGAATAGGTTAGTGTGTACAATGTTGTATTTAGCTAACCGAATAATATAATTTGCATTTTCGCATTCAGTCTGTTCTGTGTAAGCCACTTGGAACAGTATGGAGATTGCATTTCTCCTTGAACACTAGGACTGAATGAGTCCAGGGGGAAGGGTGTTTCTGGTCTTGACCAATGTTTCTGGCCTTGACCATTACTGGGTGATATGGACTTTTGTATTTGTGTCAGCGAGTTAGAATACAGAACCCCATGCTGGAGAAGACATCACTTAGTATTTGTCCGACAGAGCCGCTGGTATGATTATAGTTTCGACCGTAAGGTCTTATCAAACAATTACCTAAAATTTCTCGTAAATGTTGGTATGTTTTGAATAGACCACATGAAGTCGTGATGTGCTCAGAAACAACTGCGCTGTTGCACCTTTCAGATAAATCAACTCCGAGTCAAAGACCCTCTGTTATATTGTCTGTTGTGACAAGTAGCTTGTTATAGCTGTGACTTAGATCTGGCCCGCAGTACAGAGGCCATGTGCGAATTTAGCACAGTTCATTGTTTTGGTAGGGGAAGCCGGATAGAGCGACCTCGTGTGAAGTTGGGTGTTTGGGTCTTTGTCGCTGATAGCAGCGATTCCCAATTCACAGTTCGTATGGGAATTCATGTAGAAACCTGGAAGAACTAATGATAGAAGCAACATACACAAGACGTAGACTTATCACAGACAAGTGGGGAAATTGGATCTAAACATGAGTTTGGGTGCAGTGTTTGAGTACGGGGGTTCACTTGGATTGGGGATACTATTATATCATATGTAAGATGGTCTATAGAGCTTTACGACATGTTGGTATCTTCATTCAGAGCTAACCAATCAGATTTCTTGATTTCCCATAATGATATTGGAAGAATTCAGTTCAATGGGTTGTAGTTCATTCCATTAAAATTTATTAAGTTTAAAATTCATTCAGTTAAACTTTGTTCTGTTCAAAAGGGAGTGTTAATATTATTTATATGCATTATTTACAGTTCATTCAAACAGTTCAAAGGGTTATAGAGGTTATAGTTAAAAACTGTATCAAAGGGCTTCAAAGGGTTCATTCAATTTTGTTCAGTTCAAGAGGGTTAACATTGGGTTATAGTTCATTCAGTTGAAAACTTTGTTATGTTCACTTCGATCTTGGCTGTGTTGGATCTTTGTTCATTTTTTATGGTCAGTTCACTCCGAGTTTGGTTATATTCGATCAGATCAGTACGATATTCTTCAATTTGTTATGTTCACTTAGATCTTGGTTGTGTTGGATCTTTGTTCATTTTTTATGGTCAGTTCACTTCGAGTTTGGTTATATTCGATCAGATCAGTACGATATTCTTCAATTTGTTATGTTCACTTAGATCTTGGTTGTGTTGGATCTTTGTTCATTTTTTATGGTCAGTTCACTTCGAGTTTGGTTATATTCGATCAGATCAGTTCGATATTCTTCAATTTGTTATGTTCACTTAGATCTTGGTTGTGTTGGATCTTCGTTCACTATTTTATGTTCATTTCACGTCGGCAACTTAATTGGGTCAATTTACTTCGATCTTGGTTGTGTTCGATCAATCCAACTAGTTCGATCTTCGTTCACTTTGTTATGCTGTTTTCCCTTCGATCTTGTTTATCGGTTCGGGTTCTTGTAATAACAATTGGGTGTTATCAATCCCTTTCGATACCCTCGAGTGTCGATGTTAAAACACGGAATCCCATTTTATGGAGTCGGATAGGAATCCCATTTTACGGAATCCCTTTTAAAGAATCCCTTTTGGAAAACACCCGTGGCTATGGAATCCCTTTTTTTGTCATATGTGCCTATGTGCTAGGGCACATTGTGTCACATTGTGCCAATTCACATAAGCACATATCGGCACATAAACCATGTGCCTGTGTGCTAGGGCACATTGTGTCACATTGTGCTTTTTCACATAAGCACATATGACAAAAAAAAAGATTCTCCAGTAGGTATCCTAGATAGGTATCCTCAAATAAAACAATACCAGGCCATAGGTATCCTCAAATACCCGTATGCGCCTATGTGATAGGGTACATTGTGTCACATTGTGCCTTTTCACATAAGCACATATCGGCACATAAAGCATGTGCCTTTGTGCTAGGTCACATTGTGTCACATTGTGCTTTTTCACATAAGCACATATGACGAAAAGGGATTCCATAACCACAGGTGTTTTTTTCCAAAAAAAGGGGCGCCGAAATTAGGGTGCCTGTGGATATTGCCATTGGATATAGGCTATTATTATACAGAAGGGAGATAATTCTGTACGATTATGGGAAATCAAGCAATCTGATTGGCTAGTTATCTAAATGATCTAGATAAATGAAACAACAAGAGTACTTGGAATAGGGTCAGAACTAACAAGAGTAGATCAGAATAGCTAAATATAGTAATAATAAAGTAAACTGTTCCAACTGATAGGCTCTTCTACGCTACTGGAGTATACAAAGGAACATGGCCAGGTAGACGTAAACTATTGCATATATAGATAGAAGCAGAGAATTCTGAAAGAATTCGAAATAGTAAAAGTTGGGTGGATTTTGGTGATTTGGAGGTATTGTCGGGTTGTTTGTGGTAATTATATTTACTCCGATGCAATCGAACATACCCTCCGAACATACCCCGTCCCATTGCAGAAAAATTGGGTCACATAGCAATCACGTGCTACCATAGGAACCAAGATGGCGGCCTTCAGTATACAAAATGGACGACGGAAACACGTATCACCCTAACAACACGCGCTGTGCATGCGCACTAACACCACGTATCACTATGGAGATGACGTCACAAGATGGCCGCTCACGAGGGTTACCATAACAACACAACATGCCGCCACTGGGTCACATGACTATAACGTCACATGAGATCCCCCGATGTGATCCCCCAAATGGGGGGGGGGGGGTGAAAGGTTCCTTACATACTACTAGTATCTAACAATGTGGTAGCGACCAGAAAAAAATTCTAAAGAGTTCAGGCCGCTTTTTCGATGACGTTATTGCCGATTTTCATGAAAGTGTAGTACGTTGTAGAGTTCAAGAACTGAAAAAGGCCTGATTTTTTTTTTTTTTTTTGATTTATCACCATTTTTCACCTTTTTGCGTCAGTTCATATTTTGAGTTTGGGGTACATATTTCATTGCAATGATTATCAATATCGCAC
The DNA here is from genome assembly GCA_031216915.1 of Pictodentalium vernedei. Lineage (NCBI taxonomy): Eukaryota > Metazoa > Mollusca > Scaphopoda > Dentaliida > Dentaliidae > Pictodentalium > Pictodentalium vernedei. Next base: position 470,352,180 of record CM062291.1, read on the forward strand.
AGCTTCATACCGATAATACACACAGCTATAAAATTGCACACTCGTTTAGTTTCATGGTGGCTATATTAAATGCATTTGTTGCAATTTCAACGTTAACCCTTTATCAAAAATAAATAAATTTCCACGTGTTTTTTTATATCTGCCCTTTTGTTGAACTCTCACCTTCGAAATTTTAGAGATAATGTTTCCAATAAATACCATATCTAAAAAATGCAATCATTTTTTAGCCGGCCAACAATTCGTCGGGTGCTGCCGTTGGGGTCACGGTAGGACGTATACGTCGGAAAAGTTAAAGATTGATACATGACAATGTATGTAGTATGTTGTGCAGCTCGAAAAATAAAAAAAAGGTAACTACTTTTTTATTTAACGTCATTTCCGTCGTTGAAACGTCACTTCACTTCTTTATACCACATCAAAAGGTGTGGTACGTCTACGTCAACAACAGCAGACGTTACACCTACGCAAACTAAACGCTCAGTGCAAGGGATACTCGGAAGGATGTTGTTTGTTCATGGATGCAATCAACCGAACGCTGTGAAGTCAAATTTGACGGAGGTGCAAAAAAAAAACCAAACAAAAAAAACTCCAAAAAACAAAGAAAAAAACTTTGAAATTAAATCAACTTCGGCGGGTTTCACTATGCCGCCATTTAACATGTATGGTCCCAAACACAAAATTAAAATCAATTTGACCATCAGACGTCAGATACCGGAGAAATGACGTAACCAACGTTGGCGTAGCGAACTGCCATTTTCTCACAGACCCACTCCAAACTATAGAACGTAGCACTAAATATTTGTTGCACAAGTCTAAAGGAATCACTGAAGGCAAATATTGCCACTTCTTATCATCATTGGTTGAAATTTCTGACGCTATGACGTAAATGCCCATTGATGGTCAGAAAATGTCAAAATTGGAATATCACTTAAAGGAGTTTAAATCAAAATTAAATTTGCACTTTACGCTCTTGAAATCTTAGTACATTTTAGTGTATATGGTTCAGAACAAAGAGAAAGAATTTTGAAAATCCAACTTCAAACACACGAGATATGACGTTTAAACAATCGGCCCTACTATTTCATCATTTAAGCTATTTTGCGTAGTTTTCAGTAAAACACCATGTTGTTATTCACGTGATTTCCTATTTCGAAATGACACAGCCAGCAAACTTCACACATTATTTTCTGGTTATTTGAAATTGTTCACTTCCTTTTTTCATGTCCAATTTACGCACACGATGCCATTGATGCTAATTTTACGTTCTCATCTTTGTCTTTTATCTAACCTCATTTTCAGCCTTAGCCTCTCGGAATTTTGAAAATGTAAAAAAAACACATCTAAAATGTATCCCCGGCATAGAACATTGCCAGCAGTTACAGTCGAACTCTGAGGTTACGCCATACGCAGTAGTGTGGTTACAAACTAAAATGCCTCGGATGTTCAGATGTTGAAATGGGGTTTGTGGATGCACATTGGGATTACATGTTTTCTATGTGTAACCTATGTTACTTTAGTGTTCTCTTTGATATAGCATTTCATGATGAAAGCATTCTTTGTTATGGAATTCGAAATGCCGAATCCATCCTCAGTTATTGAAGAGGAGTATGTAGATGTTTCGGATTTTAACTCTTTACCAAACGTAACGTACAAAACCGGCCCAGCGCAATTCACAAAAATCACCATTCAATTGTTATTATTTTTCCATTTTTGTCCTCAAAACATCGTTTCTGATACCTCATTGGAACGATCCCGTTGAGGTCGTTCCAATGAGTGGACCATAAGCTGTATTTGGCGAAAAATAAAAAAAAAAAACAAATTGATTTTCGTGTTAGGTAAAGGATTAAACGTGCCTCTTAGTTGTGTCAACTGAACCACTTCAGCGTTTATAAATCTTCTACAATAGACAATCAATTGCAGGAGATTTATACATAGGCTTCAGAATGTTAGACGTGACGCTTTGCTGTGCCACCCCACCCCCTGTAGTTAGATCATTTCCGACGAACGGTTTCTGGGGTACATAAATCAAAACACCAAATCCATACTCAGATGTAGCAATAAGGTTTGTATGTGGCTCGGGAGTTTCGGATTTTCTATGTGCCGCTTGTTTGTGAAATAAGGGCGACTCTAGAACTTTTTAGGCGGTCTCCTGTGAAAGGCGTCTCGGGTATATAATTCGAAACGCCAATAACATACTCATTTGTTCCAAATGCGTCTATGGTTATGTGTAGGTTTCAGATATTCCGTGTGCCGATTGCCGTGGCCTATCAGTCACATTTATTTATTTTACACAGTGCCTACGGTATCTTGTTTTATCTGGCTGATCTGGTATCGGCAGCATGACGGGACTCGACGACCAAGATCAACTGACTGCAATAATTTGTATCTCTAAACTTTCTGTATTCGCCCGTACCACGATGGGAGTGGAAGAAGACAAAGGCGTTTTCGACTTATACTATTAGATGCAATGCATTAAGAACACAGTGTCCGATGTTGATATGCCAGATAATAACTAGCTATGAAACTCTAAATCCGTTTTCTGGACAATTGGAATTGTCCACAGTTATTATGGAATGTAAAATTTTCACCCTGATGCCAATTGTGCGTATTTGGTTTAACCTTTTATTTTTAACTTTATTTTGCGCATCAGCCGCGTTTGAAATTTGGGGAATACAATCTCCACAACAAACCATATATAAAATGTGGTGACGTTCTAGGATATTCTCAGCCCTTATGATTGAACTCTGAGATGACGTCATAGGGGCATATGTTCAAAACTTAAGACACCTTAGAAGTTTTTGATATTTTAGGATGTTTTGGAGCTCAAAAAGTTAGAATATATCTGTTTTCAGTTTTTCCAAATTATTGACATTTTTGACGTTTTCACGTCACTTCAAGGATTGACCATTTCTGGCAGTTTTCATTAAAACGCTGAAGTGTTTGAACGGGTTTCAAATCATTCCTTTATCAGAAAACCCCGACATATACTCAGACAGGGCCCCAAAAGGAGTTGTGGGGATTTGTTGAACCACTCTGGAAATTCGCTTTGAGTTTTTTCAAATCCATCCGATATCTGATAGAATCCACCAAAAAGGAGAGGTTTTGGGATGCCCCAAAATTGTCTGTTAAAACGTTTTCTTTGCTGAGTGGTCATCAGTTGATTGTCTGCAAGGATTCATATGCAGATGTGGACTTCTCACTCTTGGACAATTGTTTTTATTCAAACATGGCCACCACCTACCCAAAAATTGTCTCACAATTTCATTGAATATTCACATGCACCCATATTTGATCACCCACAGGCTGCAAAATCCAAGATACTCTACTCGCAGTAATTGTAAGCATGTCTGACTGACCATGCATGTTACAGTTCAAGATATGGTATATCTTAAAACCTAAGATGGTTGTCGAGACGGCTGCCAAGTCGGTAGACTCACTTCGCTAAACGTCTGTCTATCATCTCGGGGGGTTTCACCGCCCAGAGTGCTTTATTGATAACATATTCGACAGAAGTATTCACGATACTTGCACTTTGTCCACTGATCAATGTTTCTCCATTGACAAATTTGAATAGCATGGGCAAAATGAACCTACAGAATGCAATTCGAGTCAATATGCTCGATAGTTGATCTGATAGTAAAGAAGCAGAGGCAGCATTTTTTGACTGGTGCGCGATACTATGGGTTGTGCCTTGGCCACCAGTGGATATCGTGCGGGACTATCTTGGTAAACTCCGGTCCTATGTGATAGTCATAATTACGGTAGCTGAGGTTCATGTCACAGTCGGAAGAATAACATCAAAGGATTAACATGGTTGGGTAGATATAAAGGAGCCAGTATGCGGGGTGTTCATGTTAAAAGTAACCACTCGATTTTCACCAGAGACTGTGCTGTCAATATCTTCAAATTAAGATCAACACATCTATCTCATTGTTGAGAATGTACCTGTTCACAGGAATTCTTTTTTGCTTTTTGAGCTGGTCATAAGCTTGTTATAATTAGCAATGACCCAGTACCAGTAGAAGTGAACAACGGCGTATGCATCCACGGAGGCGACCTGAAGTGTAGACACGGGGAAGGGGATACCATCATTGTCCACATGGGGCAGAAGTTGGAGCTGCGTCGTCACTTGTTTTTAAAAGATTTCACTGACATATCCATGATGTTTCTGCGCTTATAAGACTCATATCAGGCCAGGGTATGACGGTCGCTTCCACCAGAGAGCAAAATATTGCATATATGAACACGACTGATGACACCCAGAGTGACAGTGTGGGAGAAAGTATGCCTATCCATGATCTGACAGAGTATGAAACGGTTGCAAAACCGACTGGGGTTGAAAAGTGTGGCGACTTAAGTGTGTTGAAGTCTAAGAAGCATTCTATTGACATCCCTTGTGTTTTTACTGTTCCGTTTGAACAAGTTCTGAAAGATGTAACACCATTCAAACTAGTCTGCAGATAACCAGCGTGCGATTCGACCACTGAAGCTAGTTACCACATGTAGTCTAGTAGGTTAGAACAAAGCATGGTGTCAACATCTAAAGTATGTTCTTTGCCACTAACCGACTCTACATTTGCTGAGAATATCAAGATGGCTCATCTTCAGGCTTGAATTTGAAGACACGCACTTGCTGAGGTGCTCCAGATCTTGATCCTATTGACTATGATTCGTCCAAAGAGGGTGGTTTCTTGTCCCAAACCATTAACACCTGGTATGGAAATGCCTCCTGAGGGCATTCAGAAGTTGACGTATTCTTCTAATGATCCCTTTTAACTAAATGATCTGGCTGTATAAGAAATGGACTACCGTACAAGTTCGTTCTGTTTATGTTATTGAGACATTGAATGTCAAATGAACTCACACAGCGAGGTACGGATGGAGACGACGATGACTTGTTAACTCATAATGACTGTTCATTTGATCAAAATACCTTTATATAGTGCCTAGTCTTATTCTGCATTAATTATATTTCTGATGATTGAACGATTCAGAACAAGAGACAAATGCCACAATAAACGTTTTTGCAAAACGGCGGTCATCTGGCCTGTAATCTTCGTTTTCAAGGCGTGTGATTGATTGATTGATTTTATTCTGCAGTATATGAATATACAAGATACGAATAAGACGGGTTACACATGAATACGCTGCAAGGGAATGACATAGCCTAAAAGGCTGTCTTCCTGCCATTCCCTTTTGACGAAAAGAATATTCATCACGGCAAAGTTTATGTTGTTGGCACATTAGGTTTAGGGGTAGAACCTCTTTTTTGGAAAGATACTATGGTATATAGTAAACGGTGTGTGAGAGAAACGCTACCTATGCACGAGCCGACATATCAACCCCCGAACATAGAATTCAGAACGCGTCGATGAGCCACCAGTCCGCAAACCGCTGAGACCAACCCCCACAGGCCGAAAGCCCATCGCCTGTTCCTGTGGCCTATATTCGCGAATTGTAGAAACTTGTCGGGGGGAGAATTCACCACTGATACCTCTGTAGCGTCCCCATCACTATACAGCGAGGTAGACAAGGGATACGACTTGTCAGTTAGTACAATAATCAACAGAATAAGTAATACAATAAGCCAGAATTCGGCGAGGGCTATAGTTTCTATCTTTCTCACGCAGGCAAAGAACGGAAGGATCTAAGAGAGACGTTTGCTGTTATAGAAATATGTTGATGGCTGTTTTTTCTGTTTTTTACTAATAACAATCAGGACACCATGGGTTATTACAGTTTTCTGTTCACTGGTACGAATAAAAAAAACTCTTCAACAAGAGTTCTCTAAAATTGAGGCCTGGTAAGATTTTGTTTTTGGATCGTGACTTGGTTCCATAAGTTTCGAAAGGTGTGAGTCGGGAGTTAAGCCGAAAATTGTGTTCTTGGTTTAGAAGTTTGGAGTTTCCCTGATTGCCTTGTATCCATACCCGATGGATTTGTATATATTTTGAAGGTCCCATTGAAACAATCCAGTAATCTGCTGTTATACGTCATGCATAAAGAGGAGAACTTGCAGTGTGTACAGATCTTCAAATTTTAGAATTTTAGTTCTTTAAATAGCGGGTCGGTGTGTGCATTATACTTTTATTTTCTATAATACGAACTGCCTTTTTTGAAGTTTGGAGATCCTCTTAGTGGCCGGTATATGACCCCACACCTGAATCCCCTACAATAAATGGCTATGTATCAGGGTATAATACAAGGTTTTCATGGCATTGAGGGGAAGTATTTTTTTCGCTCTATTTATTTCACACATGGCCCTGGATATTTTAGAACAAACAGCTGAGTCCTGGTGTTTGAAACTCAAATATTCATCCATATTGTTGCCAAGAAATTTTATGAATTTATCCTGTTGATTGTTACTAACCAAAGGTATGCTTGTGCTATTTACAGTAATGGCCTCAATATTAGCTGAGCCTTGTGGATGGAGCAAGATGCATTCAGTTTTGCTGGCATTCAGGAGGAGTTTGTTAGCGGCACACCAATCACTTATTTTTGACATTTCATTATTCGTAGTGACACTTAAGGTGTCCAGGTTGTTACTAGTGGTACATTCAGTTGTATCATCAGCGAATGGCTGTATCTTTAGAAGCGACGATTCACTAGTATCATTTATGTACAAGAAAAATAGGATGGGCCCGAGAATAGAACCTTGTGGGACACCCATGACAACAGGTGTGTGTGCTTTATGTGAAATGGGTGAATATTAATGTCCACTGTAGCTTAGGGTGAGGTTCTGTTGTAATGAGCTGGACGGAGAAGATCAAAACCGAGGCATAGGAATTTCTAGCGATTATGTGTGAAAAATGTTTCTTAGGTAGCGGCCATCTTGGATTGGAAACAAATGCTCAATGGCGACAAGTTCACTCCTCCGTAGGAACCCTTGCAGACACCCCACACAGGAATAATCAGCAAAGAAAACATTTCTTTAACAGTGAAGTTTTGGCCCCCGCCATCCCCCTCCCTCCTTCCTCCAACACACCCTTTCTTCTGCCGAAGTAATGTTAACTTATACTGTGTAATATGGTAATCGTATTTACTTTCGGTGTGTCTTATTTTTGTTTAGTTCAGTCTTGTAAGTTAGTTATGTTGACCACCATGTCATGACTACCTCACGACAAAGTGGTTAACAGTAGATAGGTACATCATTTAAACTATTTTTTCTGATACAATCAGAAAGCAGATGTTATTCATTTAAATCTCATCACATATTTAGTTCGCACGTTTGTGGGAAAACTGAGTAAATTTTAAAACAGTCTCCATTTCCAAGGGTAGACACGTGTGACATAATGATATCTGCACAAGGACAGAACGAAAAAAGGACACTTCCTTTCCCATTGACAACCCCCCATGGACAAAACCCCTAGGGGATATAACTCCCTCTTGATAAAACACGATGTGTGTGGAATCAACTATTTGATGCCCAAATTATGTTCTCATTAAGTTTTATGAATGAGTATGAGGCCTACGTTTTACGTTCTCTGTTCTGCCGATTGTCTCCTTTAGAACTGTTCGTTTTGTTGTCACAGAGATAGGAGCTGCTGAGTGTCTAAATCATCTGTAATCATCATATTGTATGATGTTGTATGGTTCATAGTAGTCATCCGTAAAACTGAATTTCGCGTTGTGTCCTTGGGCAAGACACTTCACCCCCATTGCCCATGTGGGGGCACGGTGGCGCTGTGTACTAATGCGTACTGTCCGACGATGGTGCACTTGTCTTCAACCAATCCTAACCCTGTTTGTGTGGAGTTAGTATGTTGGGGAGCTGACACTTACTCGCCGTTGCTCGGTGGTTCTCTCCGGGTACTCCGGCTTCCTCCACCCATAAAACTGTCATGGTCATAATTAACCATTCTGCAGAAATATGTGACCTTGAAACACCAATAAATAAATAAATAGTAAAACTGAAATTGCATTTTCGGAAATCGATGCCTCATAGTCCTTTACATCACCTAAGTAAAAATGAGGAATATACGGATGCTACTGTTTGATGATTTCAAGCGAGGACAAAGAAAAATTTAATCGTATCACACCTAGGTCTAGAAATGGTAGAAACTTTGTGTCCGTTTCCCTCCCCATGGCAATTTAGATTTTTTTTGGTCAAACGGGATGCGAAAACGATATTTTCGTCTGTCCCTCCCGATTCTGAGTTGATCTTACAGAATTTTATTCATAAAATTACGATGGAATGTGGTAAATATAATGCGTCACCTGATCAAAAAAGAGAACGACTTTGCTACCATTATAATGTACAAATCAACATAATGCCAGTGGTGACAGTGTTGTTGAAGCCGTCGACAAAACCTAACACTTAGCGTTAAATTATTAAATGTTTTAATACTAAATACTTCTTTCCTGTTGTTCTGTCGCTCGAAAATATTCGTCGGGAGCGGCGAGTTCAGCCAAAAAGCATTCATATCGCATGTAATGCAAACGTGATATTGACGGAATAGCCATATAAATTGAAAATTATGTGCGATTGTATGCATTACCAATCAGAAGTCATAGATTTCTGGGAGCGCTGAAAACACCTGTTTAATCGATTAAAATGTACAAACTGCAAACGCCCCCCTTGTTCTCGGACCACCACATAATTAGCGTTCGAGAGTCTCTCTTTCACAATATAAGGACCATACCAGAATTTAGCAAATGTAGAAGTTTGGTCTTTCTTCACCTTAGGTAAGTAAAGCTAAACTTTATCTCCAGCTTCAAATGGCTTGCCATAAACTCGTCTGTCATAAATCTTTTTGCGGTGTTGAATTGCCGATTCACACATATGGGAAACTAACTGAAAACTTCTGGACAAGCGACTCACAAGTTACAAACATACTGGACAGGGCTTGTCTCCTTATCCGGAACATTACCCGCAACCACAGCCGTGGGCAGAGTAATTTCCCTACCGAACATGACACTAAAGGGAGTAAACTCAATAGTTTCATGCGTGGCACAACGATAGGTCATCACAACGAAAGGGAGATTATATTCCCACTCATTATGATTTTCCTCCACAAAACAGGCTAACATGGAGGCCAAAGTCCGATTAAATCTTTCGACTTGTCAGTCGGATTGATGCATGTGTGGTGAGGTAGAGTTTTTTTAATCTCAAAATATTTACGAACATCACGAACCAATTCAGATTCGAAATTTGACCCCTGATCTGAGTTATAATCTTAGTCATTTCGTACCTAGCGATCCACTCCCGTACCCGTACTAAAATATCGGCTACCGTACTCGATCTCTGGTTGGGAATAGCAAAAGCCTCGGTCCATTTAGAAAAATAGTCCAAGACTACCAATATATGAAGGTTCCCTTGAACCGATTCCGGTAATGACCCTAAAATATCCAAGGCTATACGTCCCATTGGTTCAGACACCTTATCTGTAACCATAGGAATCCGAAAAGGTGACTTACGATGCTGACAAATCTGACATGATCCATAATTCTCAGTCTTTTTCAATTCCGACCCCCAAAAACGTTCCCTAATTTTCATTAGAGTTTTATAGACTCCTAAATGAGCTCCTACCAGGGAGTCATGGAATTCTCTACACACCCGACCTTTCAGATCCCTTGGCACTATCCACCTAACTTTGTTTTGTCTCCCAATCTCACGCCTTTCCCTAAATAGCATATTATTTTTCAAAACTATTTGTTCCCACAGACTAACATACTTATGAAGCAAAAAGGGTTTTCCCTTTAATAAATCAGGGCCAGGCTTTACTCCGTCTCCATTAAATTCCACAAGTTGTTTTAAAATCGGGTCAGCTTGCTGACTTTCTTCAGTAAACCGCGACGATGAACAACAGAAACATCAAACCCACTCAGATATTCCAGCCAACGTGCTCCTTGTCCATTAGGCTCCTTAAAATTAAGCAACCATTGCAAAGAAACATGATCCGTACAGTAAAATGCTTTCCGACCAAAAAATGACGAAAATGTTTTATACCTTTTAACACCGCTAGCAACCCCTTGCGAGTACTATAATTTCTTTCATCTGGAGAATGGACTTTACAAAAATATGCAATAACTTTCTCTTTACCATCCACAAGTTGGGACAAAACTGACCCGGAACAAAATTCACTTGCATCCCTATCCAGAATGAATTCTCGATTAAAATCGGGATATGCCAAAATAGGGCTGTGACATAATTTGCCTTTTAAACTCTCAAACGCGCCCTGTTGCTCAACCTACCACTGACATTTCACACAAGTGGGTACATGCCAATCTTTTATACGAGCTATTTTCTCAGGATCTGCCCTAACACCATCCGAGGTCACAATATGACCTAGATAGGACGTCTAAAAAGTGCACATTTGGACGTTTCCAACTTTAATCCTGCTTTCCTAATGCATTCAAAAACTTCTTCTAGCCGCTCCAAATGTTCCTGAAACGTGCTAGCATAGATAATGACGTCATCAAGATAAATGAAGCACGTTTTCCAACGGATCCCCTTAAAACGAGGTCCATGAGCCTCTCGAACGAGGAAGGGGCCCCAGAAAGCCCGAACGAGAACATCGCAAATTCATATAACCCAGTCCCCGGGGTAAAAGCCGTTTTCACCCAAGCAGAGGGTGCCAACTCCATCTGCCAGTACCCCGATGCCAAATTCAATGTGGAAAACCACTTTGCCCCCGACATCCCCTCTAAACTTTCATCAATACGAGGCAAGGGATAGGCGTCTTTACGGGTAATCGCATTTAATTTACGGTAATCCGCACAGAACCTTAGACTGCCGTCCTTCTTTTTCACTAGAACAATGAGTGCAGCCCAGGGACTGTTGGAGGGTTGAGGAGGGTTGAATCACCCCTTTATACAACATAGACTCTACTTGCTCCTCGACTTCCCAGCCGATAAGCCCGTTGTTTAATAAGGGGTAGATTACCCGTGTGAATTTGATGCTGGACAATATTTGTACGCCCTAAATCTCCTTCAAACTGTATAAAAACATCACGATTGTTTTCTAACATCGAATTGGCCTGGTCCATTTGTAATTTTGTCAGCACATCTGGGTCAAACATTTGTTTTGAAGAACAACAAGGAGGTGACTCTTCAATGGATTCTTCCATAACCTCACTTATTTCTAATGTCGCAACACTTTTACCTGGACTGATGCATTGAGGCGTACCCGACAAATTAATTAATCTAATCGGAACTTCCTGTTGCTGTTTTAGGTGAAAAAAATGCAGCCCATCATTAATCCATGATGTTTATCAATAAACTTTGGACGAGCCTCACAAAATCCCTGCTCGATCAATGGATTGTCCACACGTCCCTCTGCGATCACCTCAGAAAAGGGGGCACGATCAATCCTTCAATCAACAAAACATGAATTTGGTTCTCTGATTCCTTAAGATATTTAAGGGGTAACTCAACACCTGTAATTTTTATGATGTTTTTATGGAAAAATAGTTCAACATGGGAACCCTGCAATACATCCATTCCTAAAATTGATTCAAAAGCAGCTACATGAAAAGTTCCAAAGGCTGACCATTTGCCCCCAGAATCTCACCAGGGGCCTTCCGTAATGCTGAGGGCTTAATTCCCATAATTTTTTCTAACGTTTTGGAACTCAACAATCTTACTGCGGATCCGAATCAACCTCCTGACAAAAACAAAAAAAATTAAGTGTAAGATAAACATGACCAGTTCTACGTTTTGGAGGGTCCTAAGTTTTTCTGACTGAGGTTTGACCCCAACCTCATTCCCTAACCTTTTAAATTATTTACATTATCATTCAAAACCTCACCTTTTTGGCCCTTCTGACCACGAGCCCTTCCCCTAATCCAACTACCTCCACATCGAATTCGATGAATTCGATCCCCAAGACCCATAGGGTGATCATTCCGAAACCCTTGACCTTGCAACTCAATTCTTAACTTTTGTTGAACAACTTGGTTTTGCAGATCTTGTACCATCTGAGTTAAAACAAGGATAACTAATAGTATCACCAAGATTAAAAAATGATGGTACGGATCGTTTGTTTTTATTCTTCTTCGGTGCGTTATGTTGGATTTGCCACGTCTTACGCATGTTATTCTTATTTTCTAAACGTACTTTTTCATGGTATAGGGCTTCGCATTGTTTTTTTTTAAATTTTGGTAAACATCCGACAGTAACTTTTATAATTTCTGACATTCGCCTCAATGGGAGCTTTTAATGTTTTTGTTAAGAAATTTGTTCTCATTGTTGGTGGAAACTAGAAGACATTTTGTCATCCAGGGCTGTTGCTTTATGTATTTCGTATTTTGTTAGTGGTCTTGGAAAGGGCATTCTAATAAATATTAGGGAATGTTTCGTAAACTTCATTAGAGCAGTTTGTTTCCATAACCGGAAAAAATCACATCGGGAAAACGACTTAAAGCGTTCGATAGTATAGGAATTGGGAATGTGAAATTTCGACATAAAAAATCCCAAAGTGATTCGAAATATCAGTTAGGATTATTTCAGATTTTGAAAAAATGGAGACATCTTTGAAAAATATATTATCTGTAAGCGTAGCACTGCGATCTGTAAGTCTAGTTGGTTTTGTAGTGTCAGGTAGGAAGCCCTCACTAAACATCAAATCGATAAATGATTAAGTTTTGGAATGAGACGCTACTTTTAGGAGGTCAATATTAAAATCGTCCATAATGATAGTGGGTTTCTTTTTTAATTCAGGAAATCAGCCAACTGGTTAATTTTTGATTGAAACCGGTCGATATCTACTCGCGGAGCCGTATTTGGTCTATATATTACGCCTATTATCTTTGAAGAATTTTTGTACTTTAATTCAACGATGATGGACTCGAAGACGTGCGGTAGAAAAATTGAGAGGTCTTGTCGGACACTAAAAGAAATGTCGCTTTTTATAAACAGACCGATTCCGCCATGACTGTCGTCATCAATAGATCTCAATTGTTTTGTAAAGGATGGTATCTTTCAGGGGTATAGGACATATTTGGGGTGATTCTGAAGATTTCCGTTAGACCGATCACATCAAAGATGTTCTCTGTATCATTGAGTTCAGAGAGCAAGTGATGAAGTGGGTCCCAGTGGGCACTGAGATTTTGGCTATTATTTTGAAATACTGAAAAGGATCATTGTGCACCACTGAGCTCATCTCGGAACTCACCGAGAAGGAAAGATCTACAATCAGTATCATTAAATGTGGCTGTTAAATCATTATCTATTTTATCATTCAGTAGATGATCCAATGTCCATCTGGGTCTTGTTCAATTTTAACACTACCCGCCATAGTATCTGAAGGGACCACCAACATCACAAATGCACGGACAGTGGAGAAAAATATTTAACGGAGCAGGTTCGTCAAATAATAAATATTCGTTGTGAAATTTTGAGAATGTGACAAACGTCGATGGAATGTTAACGTGAGTGGAATGTAATGACGATTCCTTGCACAATGTTGCATATACATAAAATGAAAATAAAAAAGATTAGAAAACAGAAACGTGTATTACTTTCCAAAATAAGGGGGTAGGTGAAATTTTTCGTTCGCCAGTCCGGCGTTATGACATTAGTAAAAATGTAAATGCTTTAATTGCGAGGGTGTTGAATTATTCTATTCCAAGTTGGAAGGTTTTAGATATAAAGTCGACAATATAGATATCAGGGTTACATGTATTATTTTCCTTTGGAAGAAAGTTTGAGTAACAAATCAACAGAGATAATACAGGATCACATGGCACACTCAGGACTTTGGGAGAGGGTACATATATCCTTCAGTCTCATCATCAGCCCTGGATCCCGAATCCTCACTACATGTTCAGAAATTAATTCAACCCTCTATTAGCATATAACACCCATAATCCGTGGTCCGAGTAATCTTAACAATATATCAAGACCGTCTGTTTGTCATGTGGGACACACTGGGACATACAATTAGTGCCTCTTCACATATGCAAGGGCATGACTGCTTTCAAGAGGCAAATAACAATATGACGTTGCAGAATTAGACATACATCATAGAATAACCTGTACAGGATTATTAATGTGGTACAGTCCAGCACAAGCTTCCGGGTGACTGCTGCGATAGACACCACCACAATCACACTCATGTTACTTATCAAATCTCTGTTCTGTATACATGAGAATCTTTATAGCCTGTTTGCAATCATTATTAAACCATGGTTTGGTGAAACGTTTAGGATTTGCCGAGGTTTTAGGAATAACTGTGCCTTTAAAGTCAAGCAACATCTTAAGTGAAATGTTCTATTTGGTTAGCACTTTCCTTAGATTTCTTCCCTGTGGGGCGTTCCGAACAAAGCAAGGAGAAAGTCCCAGTCAGCCATTTTAAAGTTTCACTGCGGCGTCCCCATATCGTCCACCAGAACTACACTCCGAAACAAGTGAAAAGTGGTCATTCCCGCTCATATCATCTGCCTTCCAAGAAAAATCGAGGAAGATAGTAAGTCACTCAACTATAAAATCAGTTTATGTCTACGAACCAGGCGCGGGATGCAGATACCCATCATGCAACAAATACAAGTCATATTTTGTAGAAATAATTCTTCTCCAGTTTAACCGTTTTCATATTATTGATGGCAGGAATTACCCCAAAGGGGGCTGGCTATGTGTGTTAAAATTACCCAACAAAATGTATGTATGTTTTACTTGGTGAAACATAAACCGAACATATTATAACTATTTGTCTAATGTTAGGGGCACCGCATCAGCCTGTAAAATGTGTGTGTAGAGGAACTGATCTGTAAATAACGTTGCTTCTAATTAACCCTTTACCCAACGTAACGGCCAAAACCGGCCAGCGCTATTCTCAAAAATCGCCAATTAATTTTCATTATTCTTTTCATTTTTTGTCTCAAAAACATAGGTTATGACCCCTCGTTGGAACGAGCTCGTCGAGCTCGTTCCAACGAGGGGTCATAACCTATGTTTTTGAGACAAAAAATGAAAAAAATTAGTTATTCAAGAATTTTTTTTGCAAGTGTCGTCTGCTTTTCATGTTAGGTAAAGGGTTAAGATAGACGTTCCACGGATACAACGATGATAATCATCTGTCCAGGCATTATACGAAGTATAATGTTTAAAAGCTGAATGATCTTCAGCCTCGGGTTTCTTTAAAATAATTTTCTGTAGGCACAAATCAGCGCAGTTTCATATTTTCGAGGTAGAAGTTTCGGCTCTTGAACAATCGCTCTTAAACCCCGACAATTTCTTTTATTATATTGGTTTTGTTTTTATTATCCATATTTAGTTTGAAGATTTTGCTGGTGGAGGATGGGAGAAATAGCCCCGGTGGATTTTGTGGGTGAATTAATTCACGGAGCCATATTCTGAGATGCTGAGAGAAGTTGCCTAAACATTTCGTCGATGCGGGCACCGACGACTATCAGCAGGAAGCCCTCAAATCTGTTTCGGGTAATATGGTCTTGAAGACCTTCGAGTGTTATGTTTGATAGTTCTTTCTGTTTTTCCATTTTTTCCCTGACTTTAAATCAGATTTTGCTGTTGCGATTGTTGTGTTTGTTCTGGCTTCGGTTTTGTGTTGTCTTCCTCATTTTGCTGATATGAATTGCTTGTTAACTTTTTTGTCTCCCTTGGTTTAAGTTTCTGTTGTTTTTGTTCCATTTTGTGTTGTGTCTTAGGTATTTCTTGGCAGGTAGATTTTTTTGTGTTGACCTTCTCTGAGTTTGATTGTCGTTCCTTATGGTGAAAGCTTGTAGCAAAATTGGAGTCGTGCTTTCAAGCCAAATAAATTCAGCCGGGCATCCATTTGATTGAGTGGATCATTTTTGTTTTAAAGTTGAGGCATAAGAGAGAATTTATACCACTTATGCCGGCATAGATTGTACTGTATCTCTGGCCTCTTTAATACTAAACTGTTTCTCGCATTTTACTTTCCGTATCATATTTACCTTCTGCCATACAGGACATTCTTTAGAGAATGACATAAATAAAGGCGAATTGCGGATTCTAGCACAGAAAAAACAAAAAAAATCTTAGGTAATTAAAGTAACTTTTGTCGTGTAACCCTGATTGATAACCCGTATTACTCAAGCTACCAACGTGCTTCCATGTATTGTTTTGCCAAAATTGCCATTTTATCAATACTCTCAAGTTTCCTTTCCAAAGAAATACAGCTAAATGCTTTGGGCATACATTTAAAAACTATTCTCCGAGTAGCACACCTTTCAACTCTTTGTAAGTATTCTCAATACCAGACAAATCTATCCATCTATTCAAATAATGCTCCAAACCAGCTGCATATAGAAGAGCCAATTCATCCTTTTCTGACACAGATGTACTGTTTAAACCCGTCCTCAATGAAATGATACAGCTTTAACAATGTCTTGTTAACCTTAGTATTGTTCCCTACATCTGAAGGTGGAAAACTAGAATATACATTCAGAGTCTTACATGCAACTCTCAGCAATGCTCCCAAATCTAATGCCCAATCTTTGTGTGGCCACCGGAGACCTGTTACATAATTCCCAAAACGGTGTAAATAAGCGTCCATGTCATCGTGACTTCCCCACAAAGGGAGACATACCGTTTTCCCTCAGATTCATCACTCTTCCCAATTTTAACATTTAGATTTTCTTTCAATCTTCTGTAATTTTGTTACGCTCGTTCCTTTCAACAAATTGTGGTAACTCTTTACGACTGAAGCCTAGCTCTTTCTGCAAACTCATAACAGTTGTAAACCTTCACCCAACAGAGACGATATCAAAATTTATTATTTTAAATATCATTTTTTCAAATTTTTCAAACAAATTCAACAAAACCATATCGTGTGACTCCTCGTTGGAACGAGCTCGTTCCAACGAGGAGTCACATGATATAGTTTTGTTGAAATTGTTTGATAAATAATATTGCTTCAACTGCTGAATTTTCATATTACGCGGGCGGATGCGGGCGATTCGTTGGGTAAAGGGTTAACATCCATTTCTGTGTTACCAGTTTGAAACCCCGTGTAAAACCTGCACACAAGTATGTTACACACACGTGTTTACTTTTCTAGGGTTGTTTTCAAACTTGAAACAGCGTGCTAAAAGTGCTTAAAACAACGACATACCTCATATCTGAATTATCGCTTCAGCATAAGATATTCCAGCCACTTTTCCAAATATTCCATGACCTGAAAACAATGCGAGAAACTATATGACATTTACCTTTTCCGTGAAGAGTAGCTGGTAAATCAGCGACCTCACTAGTTTTCTGTTTCTTTTATTGTTTATGTGATCACAACGTGTCACACTCTCACTGTCTTGACATCACCACGGTTGAAGTGAAGTATTATCTTCATGCAGATCACCACAGAAAATCGATCCATCGATCAACGAATATTTATTCACAATTGAAAAAATCTAAAACTCTTCAGACAAAATTATCCAACTCTGTCATCAGTAAATGATCTCAACATCACATTATCCCACTTCGGACTTCATTTGTTCCAGAATTCAACTGATAAATAAGCTGACTTTTCGACTTGATCGTATAATGATGAGGTATTTTACTGCATGAAAAATTGGTTTACTCGTCGCCTCCATATTTAGCATAGTGATAGGTATACAACAGTTCCACATTCATCTACACCTATGACTTTGACAGACAGCCCTAAGCTCAATAAACAACACCAAACAGATACGCACTACGCAGACATGCCTTAAGCAGGTACGCAATAAGCAGACTTGCCCTAAGCATATACGCAGTAAGCAGACATGCTCTAAGCAGATAATCAGACATGCTCTAAGCAGACACGCACTAGGCAGACATGCTCTAAGCAGATACACACTAATCAGACATGCTTTAAGCAGATACGCACTAATCAAACATGCTTTAAGCAGACACGCACTAGGCAGATATGCTCTAAGAAGATACGCACTAATCAGACATATTCTAAGCAGATGCGCACTTAGCAGATGAACACATAGAATGCACTCATCCAAAGACTTAATTGACATTCAATATCACACAGCCACAGCTTCCTGGCATTATTTACCAATGACACACATCAACTCTTGTTTCTTATCAGAATGATACAGACAAACTGAATTTGAATCCGGGCACAGCACCTGTTTATGGAAATTCCGGATGGTACTAAATGTGCGTGGTACAAACCACTGGAAACCCAAAACATGGCCTCCTGAAATGTTTAAATCCATGATAAATATTGAAAAACTTTGAATTATTTTATTAACTTATATATAACCGTGGTGATGTCGATATTTGTAACGACTATCCGAGATAGTAAATATAGTTAACTATTAGTTAATGTGGTTTAAGAGCACTTTCGGCATCTGGGGGTCGAATACCCTAGATAGCGATATATGCATTGTTGAGCGAGTGAAGCGCATATTATGGTCCACGAAGGACTCGATGGTTTGAATAGTTTTATTTAATAACTAATTGATAAGCGCGGATAGGAATAACTGAGTGAAATAATAAGTTGGCAGAAGTTCAAATGCAGTTCCAATATTTCTCTACGAAGTCGAGTTTGGGAAGCAATTCAAATATAATTATACAATTGGGCATTTTTATCGGGTTCACTGATCGATGTTTGTAGGTGAATAATGTTAAAGAGATAATTCACAGAAATAATTAATCATGTATATGTAGATAGTAATTGTTGGTGTATAATAAATTTGTTAATCTTTATCGGCTTTTCGTTTCACACTAAAGAAGCTCTGCCTGACCCAGAAATGTAGCCAATCCCCAGCTTGTCCGTATCGCGACCCAGCGCGTATTAGTTCTCTTCCACTGTTGACCATTAATTATAACTACGACGTCGTGTGGTGTCTAGCAAATAAATAATCGTAACCCGCTGGAGAGAACTGGTGCTTCTACCACTGGTTTACATCAGTTTAAACCCTCACCCTCGGTAGAAGTCGCCCTGACCGACATCCCCACGATCATATATATAATCAAACTTGACTATGTTACGTTGTCACTTCTACTGTTAAATCAATTTTAGACGCAATATACAAAATTGCCATTAACCTTAAAAATAATTTCCTACCATTTCAATTTTCGCCAAATGTACAGTTCTCATATAATGTACACCTCCACATAATGTACAAATTAAAACTAAGCAAATATACGAAAGACAACAGTCCCTTTACCGACGTTTGGTACATTATTTAAAATTAAACCGTTGGGCCACGAAAATGAAACCTCGTGATTTTACATTTTAATCCAGCCAACTTATTAAAAAATTATATACTCATTCCCAAAAATGTCTCTGAAAATCACATTATAACATTTCAAGAAATTTAACTTCACGTCCAACTCTATTCCATATCTACTCAACAACATTTAAAGCACCAAATCAGCGCATGTTTCAGTCCACTTAATACATGTTAACATGCTTTGACACACTTCATTGAACACGACGCATTTCTTGACACCACTCGCACGATTTTGTTTCAAACTGTCTGTCAGTTCAATACACATATTGACGTCATTAGTATTTACTGGCCAATACCTGCAAAAACAACCTCACAACCTCACCTTATTTCTTCCAAGGAAACAATCGTTTTAATTTTCATTTACAAGCTTACCTTGACACATCAGTGGCGAAACAAGTTTAAATTTATTCAGACACATGTCACACTGAAGTTATGACAGTCGAGCTTTTTAACACCGACGTAAAACACAAAACGATATTGTCTTTGTGTTCCGCGTTGTGCGTTGTGATCTATTCTCCCATGTGTCACCCAGACATATTTTGCTCATCGCTCTGGGAATATTTATATCTGCGACATGGGCACACGCCCTGTAGAAGATATCTCTGAGAAACGTCTCACGCAGAAGATTTTTTTTTCATATTTTCCACTTTCTCCTTGGCATCGCTGGTCTTTAAAAAGGCCATGCTCAACATTTTATTTTTTTTTAATTAATAGTCTTGTGGGGTTTTTTTGTTTCAATAAATAATTATATATTATATTGATTTTTTTCATAATCTATTCAATACATGTGAGATCAGCCCAAGACTTATAAAAAAAAAATCAACTTAAAACAATAATGTATCTAAAACACAGACTAAACATTTCACATCTGAACGGGGTTAATAATAAAATATCTGATTGGAAGATATAACAAACGCGCCCTATTCGAAATAACACTAAATATTAAATGCTCTTTGTAAGAAAGATATGCATTTCAAATTTCTCTTCATTAAATATTCTAGGTTCATGTATTAGAAAGTTAGAAATGTTCACACTGGCGTTTATTACGGCTCATTAAATCTTCCATACTGGGTGAATTATTTGGTTGTTCGTTTGTCACCTATTTGATAGCAATTTCCGGTTCATTTTGGATGCTACAATAATGTTGATCGAGTTTGAAAACAAGTTTGTTCTGTTTTTATCGCCGAGTTTTGGACCTGAAAAAGGGCACTGCGATAAATGTCCATATTTTTATATTTCTTGATTCTGGTCAATTATGATATATTTCAAAAAAAATCCGACTTAAGGGTTCGATTAAACTGGTGAAATATGGTACATAATTATTCTGTTATTATATTTAGTGCGTCCAGTTTGGACCACAGCTTTGCATTGGAATCCGAAGCATTGAATACACCAGCAGACCACTTTTAATTGCAAAACACAACTGTAAGCCTGTGTTCCGAATAACTGAACAAGCCATTGACTGGTTTCAATGATTTTGGTATACTTGCCAGTCAATTTCAATCGAGATCGACAGTCTTTTTCATGAATTGCCGTCCATAATTTATCGCTGAAAAAATATAAAACAAATAGGGTTACTGTCTGGTATATACATGTATATACCACACACCATGTACACATGTGCGGACAATGAAGTGACACGCTAAGGGCTACAAGTTCATCGTTTTCGATTTGTTAAATAAAGGGAAATACTACACCCCATATAAAAATGGCTGAATCCACATTTATATATTGCCCGACGATTTACACAGACGTCCATTGCTTTGTACAGTCCGAATGTCCATAGTTTTGTACAACCCACCTTGCATTTACAGATGGGAGTTTTGTACTATACAGAGCTATGTATATTGGGGCGCCCTCAAGCTCCTGTGATTCAGGGGGCGATATCACAGAAACAATTGCTTCACAAAACAACATTGGAGCCTGTGTTAATTTAAGGCTAGGGAAGGCACGTTTTGGTACCAAGTTGTCCACGTTCTGTGGTTCTCAAAGAACTTGTTCCATCATTTCCTACACGGGCAAGGGACTGTGTACTCGGATAGCACGGGGACATACCAAAAGGCCAATACTGTCACGTATGTAAAAAAGCATTGAGGCTTCAAATGATCTACTGATAGACTAAATCGAGAGTTTTCCCGGCCAGAACCCCCGAGATATTATGTATCCCCGGAGACCTCCCTCCCCCCGATAATTCCTACTGAGATCCCCCCAGAAAGTACCCCTCTCTCCAGTGTATTACCCTTTTCCCTCCTGGTAGAGTTCTCCGGAGACTCTTCCTCGCTTGGCACTGCCTCATACTGGCCATAGTCGATGTGTGCCAACTAAAGAAGCCAACACCGCACAACGATAATTAGCGACATTACCGCAATTGCAACTTGAACATTCCAATTACCCGCTATCGGTTGTGTCAAACCGGTCGCCTGAGTTGATGTCACTGAAGCATGCGCTGTACATAGCGTCAGATTCGAAAATATTATTTTTGAGCTACGTCATTAGTAGGAGATGTAGAGATCGTGCCCGGTTGAGGGAGGGAATTTGGGAGGGGTAATGAGGTCGCAGTCCCGGGACCAGTTACGTCATGTTTATTGTCATGATAGCCCATGTGTGCGACGTCCTGTGACATCATCCCCATAGGGATACGTGGTCTTACAGCTGCGCATGTGTAATTAGATTTACTTTTGTACAAAGGTATGCGCCTACTATTGGAAGAAAAAGAGGATTCTCGGGAACCCGAACAACGTAAAGTCGATTTCATGATTTGGGGTCGTTATCTGGTTTATTTGGGGAAGCTACGAAGTAAACGAGGAATCCGCAACAACCAACTACTCCTACTTAATCGAAAACACCATGAAAATATACCTCCGTCCTGTTGCAGGCCATTGGGTCCATAGAAACCACATACTATAACAGAAGTCAAAATGACGACGGAATCACGTGTCACCCTAATAACACCATACAACCAAATAGTTCCAACAGTCTAATACTAGACGTTTGTGGTAGATAAATGTGGGTTTTCATTTAATTTTCCCATTATTTAGTTAGTTTTGATCACACGGAGCATCTACAAAAATAACTGGTGTTTCAATATAAATTGCTGTGATTTGTGTATTGGCCTGACACACAGTGGTAGAACTAAAAGTTAATAACGTTTTGAAATATTAATTGGGGCATGTTATCTACTTTTGTCCTCGGGGAAAGGGGGACATCCCCTACTAGGTGGGTCCTCGGGTGGCGGATAGAGGACGGCCTGCTCAATTGGGCAGGTTTGCTGGTTTGATATTAGCAGGTTTGCTCAAGTGAGTTGGTTCGCTGCGAAATATGAAAAATACCCAGCCCCGGACCAAAATGGTTAATCCTGCTAATTCCATCTTGCAGGCACCTTCTTCTCCCGTGAGGTGCGTTCGGAAGGCCCCGGAAGAAGGAATCCTGGCAGTTGAGGACTCGTGGCCCCGGTTAGGGCAGTCTCCAAGATGGAGAGCAGGTCGTAAACCCTGTTTGGCCCTAGTCTCCATTTTTCAGATAATGTCCAACGCACTGCCTTGGTCCCAATTTCGGGAGTAGACGGATGGTCGGATGGCCCGTTCTGACCAATCGGGAGCCCCCAACCCCCAAAATATCGGGTGTCACGTCGGGGGGCACTGCGTGGACATTCAGTCAGTTGTTTCCTTTAATTCAATTTAATTTTTGCCACGGTATACGGATTTCTAAAGATATATATTCCAACTGTTTTCAGTTATATTGTTTTATTGCCCTGTCTGCATCAGTCATCGTGGTAAATGTCTTTGTACTAGTTTTACAAAATAATTGGTTGAATGGCCGCCACGACCTGGCACTTCCCATAAACATTCGACGGGTCAATCCTCCAGCGGTATGCATTAGCATCAAAGCTGGGGGAGTATACTGCTTATGTACTTCTGGTGCTGTTCGCTGGACATCCGCGACATTAACCCCCAGGTTGGGCTCAGAGTAAGGGTGGGAGTCATAAGCAGAACAATTTTATCAACAACACAATATGGCAACCAACATTAAAAAACAGAAACGAGGTCACGATTTTATTTATTCAGATTCTGATTCTGACTCTGATCTAGAAAATTCAAAAAATACAAGAAAATGGCGAAAATTTATTATTGTTTATGTTGCTGAAGAGGGTAAAAGGGCTGCCAATATCAACCGTTTTGCCTTAGAAAAAGCTATAAAAGGAATTGCTGGTACTGTTAAGAATGTCAAAAAGCTGAGAACTGGTGCTCTACTGATCGAATGTAATAAAGAAGCCCAGGCACTAAATCTACTAAAACATAATAAACTTGCAGGCATGGATGTGAATGCATTCCCTCACAAAACCCTCAATGACAGCAGTGGAGTAATTAGAACAAGGGAACTTAATGGCATTGATACACTTGAGATATGCAAAGAACTAGAACCTCAAGGTGTAACAGATGTTAAAAATATTGAAATTAAAAAAGGTGGATCAGTTATTAAAACAATTACTTGCATATTAACATTTGATTCTTCTCAGCCACCCAAATCACTCAAAATTGGCTATATGAACATCAAAGTGGATTTATATATTCCAAATCTACTTCGATGCTTCAAGTGAAAGAAATATGGTCATGGGCAAAACAACTGCAGGGGTCAAGAAGGCTGTTGCAAATACGGCAAAAAGCATCAAGAGCCATGTTCCAATGTCATCAAATGTATCATGTCAGGGCAATCACATGTCATCATCCAAAGATTGCCCTGTCTGGAAAAACGAAAAAACAATTCAAAAAGTGAAATGCGAAAAACAAATAAATTTTAAAGAGGCCAGAGACATGTCACAGCAATGCCAGATATGAATATGTCATCTCCATCATATGCTACGAAATTGTCACACAAATTGCCCGCTCAATCAGTAGAGTGCCAAACACAATATACATGGCTCAAAGGAACAATACCGACTTTAGTGAAAGCTTTTACCATAGATCAGCCAGTAACTCAACAGTCCACCAAAACAAATACAGATACCCAAACAACTGAAAAACTACCACAACCCAATCAAAAACAAGAACAGTCAACTCATTTATCTCAATCAGAACATAAAAAAGATAAAAAATCTAAAGCAGAAAACAATAAGACAAATACAACCAAAGCAGATACACAGCATAGACAAAAACTGATTCAGAGTCAGAAAAACGAGAAGAAAAAAGAAAGACAAAAACTAGAGTTGGACAGAATAACCAAGCGCCTTCAAAATGTTGTTACAAGCAACATGTTTGACGGCTTTGGAGACATGTCCGTTGATGAGTGCATTGACGACACGTTTTCCACCAAATCACGCCCAAACTCTTCACAGAGCAGATCTCCTCGTAAAACGTCACCAAAGAGAACTGCGGGGGGGGGGGGGGGGGGGGGGGGAGGGGGGCAATATCTCCCATGCGTCCACCATCAAAATCGACACCAAAACATGGGTAATACACCTAAACACAATATAATACAGTAGAATTGTCGACGTTTTAGAGCTAATTTTAATGAACTAGGCCTTTTAAGCCAAAAATATAAACCTGCTGCTTTTTGCCCGAAGGAAACTCTTTTAAAGAAACCCGAGGCTCAAGATCATTGAGCTTTTGAGCACTATACGTCGTATAATGCTTGGGCTGATGATAATGATCTTCATATTCGTGGAACGACTGTCTTGGTTAGGAACAACAATATTCACAGTTCTGTACTATTACAAACAAATTTACAGGCTGGGGCGGTCCGCCTAACTTTAGGTCTGACAACTCCCAACTCCATACATTTTATTGGGTGATTTTAACGCACATAGCCCCCTTTAGGGTAATTCCTGCAGTCAATAAGATGCAAAAGGTAAAACTGTAGAAGAGTTCACTACAAAATATGACTTGTGCTTGTTCAATGATGGGTCAGATACTTACCTGCACCCCGCAACTGGTTCTTACACTTCAATTGATTTAACAATTGCATGCCCTTCTGTCTTCCTTGATTTTTCTTGGAAGGAAGAAGATGACATGTGCAGGCGTGACCACTTTCCGACTGTGTTGGAGGGTGTAGTTCCGGCGGACGATGAGAGGGTGCCCCAGTGGAACTTTAAAAAGGCTGACTGGGACACTTTCTCATCGCTTTGTTCGGAGCGCCTCACACGGGAGAAATTTCGGGACAGTACTGACCAGATTGAACACTTCACCACAGAGTTGATTGACATTGCAAGCCAAGTCATTCCTAAAACCTCGGCAAATCCAAAACGTTTCACTAAACCATGGTTTGAAACTGAGTGCAAACAGGCTATAGTTGGGGTTAGATTGTTATCCCCTACAGTAAAAAAATGGAATAGTGTATGTATCCAAGCTAAGTACACTCAGTTTCGAATGCAATTGCTTCAGTGGATTTTGTTTCTTTTAAAGTTGAGGCGTGAGGTGGCATCGGTCTATTCATGTCAGGCATTGATGTTACGACCCCCCTGGCTTCTTTGAAAATAATCTGCTTTTCGCGTTTTACTTTGTGTATCTGCGTTTCCTTTTTCCAGAACAGGGCAATCCTTATATGGTGACCCGTGATTACACAGAAAGTTGATACATTTATGTGCCGTCGATTCAAATGGTGCATTATGATTTGAACCTCATTTGTAACATGTTAACTTGTCCTGTCAAGACTTCTGCCTATGGCCAATCTTTTGTCACTTGAAACATCAAAGTGGA
The DNA here is from genome assembly GCA_031216915.1 of Pictodentalium vernedei. Taxonomy (NCBI): domain Eukaryota; kingdom Metazoa; phylum Mollusca; class Scaphopoda; order Dentaliida; family Dentaliidae; genus Pictodentalium; species Pictodentalium vernedei. The sequence continues at coordinate 470,378,020 of CM062291.1, forward strand.
TTTGAAATGCGCAAATGACCTCTGGCATTCAAATAACCAACTTTAATTGCCTTTCGTGGCCTGGTGCGATCTGATGTGAAACTGTATGTGTTTGATTTATTCGGTTTGCCATATTCTTAAATTTTACAGGTTTTATCACCGTTATTCATTGGGGTTTCAGTTCTAAAGTATTTTCATTTTCCGACATATGAGTCAGTCCTCGAGTTCTGATAACAGCTTTGAGATAATTTAGAGCTTTATGATGATGGGTCTTAACAATGATATCAATTATTTTTGTTGTATGCAGAAGGTTATATGTATGAACTTGTACATCTCCTGATCTTAACTTTCTTACATTTTTAACTTTTTCTAGCAATACCTTTGATAGCTTTTTTGAGTGCAAAATGATTAAAGGTACTTAATTTGTCTTCTGTTGATTTTATCTAACTTTATCAAAATAAATTTAGGTATATTATCTTCCGGTGGCATCAAATATGCTATGAATTCATCCTCAGGAGAGAGTCGCTGAGTCCAGTAGCATAAAAAGGTAGTTTTGTTTTTTGGTTGCTTTGTCATGGATATTTTGAAATTGTTCGTTGCAGCGACTATCATCCATCATGGAGTCCAACAAGTGATAAAGTTATTGCAATGCAGTGAACTAATAGAGCTGCCAGTATTCCCATATACTTATACTAGGGCACTGCACTCGTCCAGAGTTGATGTTAAAGAATGCCACTGACTGATTGTCGATGGGTGGGAGTGCCATGTCTTCAGATGTTGATCAATCAACCATTCATTTCACAACACACTTGCCACTGCTGACTAACACAGAGAGTGCAAGTAAACCAAACTTGTAATTTAACAGAGTTTAAAATTCAGTAAACAATGGCAATGAATACACTTTATTAGAAAATGACTGATTGAATGAATGCCGTGACAAACTTTATAGGGGCCGGTCCGATCATCCAAAGAAGTGTATTGGACATGTAACTTAGAAATGCAGATTGACCTAACTGTGGCTCTCTTTGTCCTCTAATACCAGAATTCCTTCCTCCTGGATCTTCGGAACGCACCTCATGGGAGAACAAGTAGTCTGGATAAAAAAGGTTCGTACCATTTTGGTCCGAGGATTCGTATCGAGACATTTTTGCTGGCTTCCCTCCATCAGGCACCTGCACACCCTCCGAGCAGGGTCACCCGCCTAGCAGGGTCAACGAAAATCCTAAGGGTCCCTTAGAACATTACGTAAAGGTTGGAGTAAGGTTAAAGCCAGAAAGTTATTTTTTGTGTATATAACTTGTGAAAGTAATTTCCCCGAATGACATCCGTCCAGGCATTATTCGAAGTATAATGCTCAAAAACTCAAAGATCCTTGGCTTCATGTTTTCCTAAAAGAGTTTTCAGCAGGCAAACAGCTGTTGAATTATTTTTTGGGCACAGAAGGCCCAATTCAATAAAATTTGCTCTAAAACCTGGACAATTTCATTGGATTATATTGCTGTCATTGTTGTGATCCATGTTTGGGTGGTGATTTCGCTGGTGGACATGTGGGAGAAATTGCCCCGTCATGATTTCTGAGGTGACTTTTTATTCGGGGACCCACTCAGAGACGCTCTCAGGCGCATTTTGTTGGAAAACATGGCGTTGATGCAGCCACCATCTTCCCATTCATCCACCTTGTTAAACATTTTGCTCGTAACCCCTATTCTGAAGGCGATTTGGTATTCTGTCAGATGATAGTTTTTGTTGCTCCTTTTTCGTCAACCTCTGCTCTTTCCATTGGCTTTATTATTATGATTTACTACTTTTTGAGTTACTCCCCCCCCCCCCTCAAAAAAAAAACCCAAAGAAACAGAAAACAAAACCCTGCTTCTCCCCCCCCCCCCAAAAAAAAAAAAAAAAAAAAATCCCAAAACCAGAAAACAAAACCCTGGGTTGATTGATATTGATATCAGAGCTATAGTAAGATTGCACGTTTTGTACTTCTATTTTGATAGGTTCTAGAAGCTCGTGATTGTAAGCAGCTGTGCTTGTCTCACGACATAATGTGGAAACAGTTATTTTAGTCTGATGTTGTATTTGATGCGACACGTAGTGGAGTCAGTTGTTAAAGGATACCACCCGGATAACCCCCTAAATGAATTTTTAGTCCTTCTAGTATCAATTTACCAAAAGTTAAATGGGTATATTCACAAGGTGAGAGTTATTCTCAGTTTTATAGGTCAGTTCCAAAACCCACATTTTCCAGATCGTGCAGTGCAATTGGTCTAATCAGTTGCTATTTAAGAATACCCCATAGCAGCTGATTATGATTTTGGTGTCAGCCACTACTCTACCTGCCTATGGTAGACGATAGTTAGTCGCATCGCCATTTTTGCTAAACCTCTAATATGCTATATGTTTCATTCCAGGAGTGTGTTTTGACAAGGATTCCACATCTACCTGCCAATTCAGATGTAGGTGCAAGGATGATACGACATGTGTCTACACAAATGGTCACTGTGATTCAGGCTGCGACTCTAAATGGATGGGGCCCTCGTGTCAATATGGTAAGAAAATATATTTATATGCGAAATGAAGAAATGTGTACTGCATAAAGTCAAATCAAAGTTGTGAGTACTCTATTCAGAAACATAAACAACCCACGCCCCCCATATTTATACCTTTTTGAAAACTTCCAGTTGCTTAGATGTACATCAGAAAGGAAAGAACTGTTTTCGTAAATTGTGAGTGTGTGAGTGAACTGTCCTCCGGTGCTGATTTCTGTAATACTGATGCGAATTCGCCAACGATAACATTCACTGCACCTGTCACGGGTTATATACGGTTTCAAAAATCTTATTTCCAGGAGTAATTTCGCGGAAAGTCAAAACGCGATGGTTTCTACATGATTTGTATGAGCTGAATACGATTGTTTTGACTGTCGCTCTTTCAAGTTCATGTTTTAATCCTAAATTTGCGTTTATTTTTCCAACTGAAATAGTTGTCACTACGCGTCCCCATACCAGTCGTTTCTAACAATTTCCAGACTTCATGCTTCGACAAAAATAACGATGATTCTACACTTCATATTTATCTTGTAGCCGGTATTTAGAGCGCATAATAGATATTTCAAACGAACACCCGTTGTCACGATATAGCCTTAGCTGTTGATTTAGCGTAAAGCACCAATACATCAATAAACCAACAAACACCTGTTTAAGACCGTATCCAAACACAGTCACCAATTTGTTTCACGTGCATTGTTGCGAATGGCGTGTAATTTCATTACTTTCTGCGAAGGAAACTACGAAAACGTGAAAGTACTTAAATCGTCATTTTCGCGCCGAGTGTGGAAGTTATTGTTAACTGGTTTAAGCATCTCACGCGTAACCCCAGACTCAATATCCTTGTGTATGTGGAGAAAAGGTGCAGGGTGCATGAGTGCTTGCATGCATGGGTTCGCATCTTTAAAAGGTTAAAGTTTATATTTGCTGATATCTTGTTATGATATACAATTGACACAGCAGCACGTATCATCCCCATGCATCTTGTGCGGGCATATATGTCACTGCACTGGCCACGGTGGTTCAACGTGTGATAGTAATAGTTAAACTGACTCGTCATTGAGTGCTATCAGCTCGTGTACAGGTGGATCACGTACTGTAAGTAGACATGAGACCATAACTGTGTGTCACAAAAAGGGGCATAGTCAAAATGCCACTCATATTAGGAGAGTGGTATACATACCACATTTTCTCTTCTATTATACTGATTAGTAACATTCCAATTGGAGAATGCTGTGCATCAGGCCGTGGAGCCTGTCGCTTTAGAAAAGTGCAAACTTATGAGTAAATATGGGCGCTGAAGCTGGTGAGTCGTCTACAGGTAGAACGATCAGTGGAAAGCCGTGTGTGTTGACCAGCTAGTGTGGACAGAACATGGTTGGCATTCACTAATGGACTGAGGATGGATGAGGTGATGGCAAGGATCCAACATAAGTGTAAACCTGCTGCGCGACGCGTGATGGGTATACAGTGTTGGTAGGGATTACAGATCCCTACCCAGCGCATTTTTAACACACTGGCTTCATGTGTAAAGAGGCTGGAAATATGCTTGTTCGCATTAACATACGGTGTGGTTGCGGGGGTGGGGGAGGTTGCTATTGTTCCATTTGTTGCCGTATGTGACATTTTGGAGATGCATGCGGTAAGCTTTGAAGCACGCCGAATGGATTTAGGGAGCGGTGGTTGGATGATTGGTAGATCACGTGTGTCTGTCTTTCATTTGTGGCACTTAGTCTGTCTCGCCATGCTTAATTTGTTTCAACGAGATGAATCCAGCTATTGAGAAATATTCCCCTGGTGCGGTTGAGCATGAATGCTGCAATGGTAGTGTCGATAGTGGTTGTCTTCTCCGCTGGATAGGATGTTCCCCTGAGAGATCCATGTGGTTGATTTCAAGTTGACACCACACAATATTGATGGCAATGCGAGGGAGGGGGGGGGGGGGGGTGTATTGGGGTGTGTATGGGGTGGAGCAATGACCTAGGAATGTTTATGAAGGGGCGGCATAATGGCTTCCAATTCTAGTGGACACAGGTGTAGCAGCCGACCGACGATGGCAAGTCGGAAAGGGGATCGACGAAAAGAGGCCGTCTGGTAAAAGAGAATGACATTTCATGAGAGAGTCAAATGCTCTCTGACAACGATACCGGTGACGACTTCAACACTGATTCCCTCCAATGTGTATAGGGGCTGTTTAGGGGTAAAACAGATGTTGGCATCATTCATGTTGTCTTCCGAGTCGGTGCGTTCGAGATTGAAGTGAACGGGCCAGAGTTCCACCGGAACACGAGTATGAATTTTTCAATTGAACTTGTTACCAGGATAATTGTCTTGGAAAGGTGTGTGTGTGAGGTGAGGGGGGGGGGGGGGGGGCATTGTGACCTGTAAATGGCTCCTGGTCCCGTAAATATTGAGAATCAAATGTTTCAAATGTAGGATTAGAAAATGTTGATGAAGCTGTGGGTCATTGCATTTTGGGGTTAGCTGTCTGGACACTGGTGTCCCTGTCTATGCTGTGTACACTAGAACATTTGGATGTGTTTGTAGTCACACATGTGTGTGAGGTAGCGGTTGCGTGGAGAAGGGTGCCCAGTAACCTGCTACTATACTCTTGGATGTGGGTGGTGGGATGTTGGTCATCCTCATATTCTCTCGTTCTGGAACGCCCGGAAGTGAATCAACTGTTTGACGTAGACTAACTATAGTTGGGGGCTCGCATTGTGGTTGCCATAATCCCCTTGTAATGTTCATTATTGACAAGCATGTACTTGGTTAAAGGAGAAAAAAATCATGGTATTTATAACGACCTTTAAGAAGATGGGATGGCCCCGTTCGTACATGTTAGTGAGACCTGTGCAGTCCGGGTATTAGGGCAAGTTGGCATTCAAGTTGGATAGAAACTTGGTGTATTAAATTATGTCAAACGCAGGGTGGTGTGAACGCTACGATATCCACAGCAGTAGAAAACACAGGACACACAAGTAGACAGTCGGTTAAATGGAAGTTGTGTGCCAGCCGGCGAGACTCACCTAACCTAAACTTCGGTAAGTTAAAAAAGCAATACATGCACGATACCAAACATTTCTGTAAGACTGTTTTCACAGAGTGGATATGCAAGAAAACGCAGCCTACACACAGTCAGTGGAACAGTTACTTTTATTTCTTGAACAAACTGAGGTCCGATTCTGTGTGGATTTGTTTTTAAACGTAGAATTTGTTGACTTGACTCCCTGCAATGTCTGCATTTTTCGCGATCGAGAAAAGGATAAATGATATCGAAATACAAGATCAGTATTTTAAATAAATTTTACTTTTCAAATCTTTCTGTACGATATTTCAGTATGTATGTATGTATGTATGTATGTATGTATGTATGTATGTATGTATGTTATGTATGTATGTATGTATGTATGTATGTATGTCTGTATGTATGTATGTATGTATGTATGTACAAGATCAGTGTTTTAAATAAATTTTACTTTTCAAATCTTTCTGTATTATATTTCAGAATGTCTGTATGTATGTCTGTCTGTATGTCTGTATGTATGTATGTATGTGTATGTGTGTATGTATGTATGTGTGTGTGCGTGCGTGTATGTGTGCGTGCGTGCGTGCGTGCGTGCGTGCGTGCGTGCGTGCGTGCGTGCGTGCGTGCGTGTGTTTGAGGTTAAAAAATCGCACTGCCACAGACATGTCCTACTGAAAGGTTTTTTTTTTTTTTTTTTTTTTTTAATATGCCGCCGAAAAATTGTTTTCATTTACTGAACCCTGATGGGTTTCAAACATGACCAAAAAATTACATAAAATTGATTTAAACTAAGTGATGAGGTTAGGAACTGATTAAACTGACTGGCAATAATTGATGTTATTCATTGATGGGCTCTAATTTAGTCCTTACAAGGATGTTACGCAAGCTTTTGTTTTTCTTATAGGCGATGACAGGTCGAAGATTCAAAGGTTCATTTAATTTAGCATTGGTGAAATTGAATTCATTTTTTAACATTTTTGCTATTTCGATATTCATTCTGTTGTACGTTAAAGTGAAAGGAATGATGGACCTCCTTTCGCATTCCCCCTCTGATATGTTCATACCAAATGGCCAGAGGGTTTGAAGCGTATTGATCCAAAAAGCTTCACGTTTTTTTTCTAAATTCATCCGTTTCTTCTAATGTGTCTTTAATTGGTGGTTGTTCAATAGGATGGATTTCGAAATCGTCCAAAGAATGCCCAGGAAGGTTAAAATGTTGTGCTACTGGGGCATCAGCATTATGTTTTATATCCTGTTTGTGTCTAGTAGCACGTTCTCGGAAAGGATTTTGACTTTGACCAACATACTGTTTCCGACATCGCTTACAAGTGATAAGGTAAATAATGTTTGGTGAATCACAATGGAGGGGGTTACGGATCTGATAATGATTTTTCGTTTGTTCGGAGGAAAATTCCTCTTTCTGATCAGGCATAAAAGTATGCAGTCTACAACGAGGCTTTTTTGCAATTAAATACCACGCCACTACCATTTTGCAATGGTCTGTTGTGTTCAATCTTCAGTGGTTCGAAATCGGTAGTTTCAGCTGGACTTTCGAGCTTTTTCAGGGTTTGGGATTTCAGGCTACGCAAAAGGCGCAGCGAGTACCCTCTCGATCTGAGGGCGCCAAATAGAGTAGAACAAGCCTCATTGAAATTTACATTATCACTTGAATTGTGGTGGAAACGAATGAGCTGTGTTTTGATGATACCTTTGAATGTATGTTGAGGATGAAATGATTTTGTGTGCAACAATTGATGTGAATCAGTTGGTTTAAAATATACTTTATATTCTAAATGACCGAACGCCCGAAACTGCTTGCCTTTATACACGGTCACATCGAGAAAATCAACAGAATTTTCACCGATAGTAGCTTTCAATTTAATATTTGGATCGTGATTGTTCAAAATTTCTAGAAATTCATCAAAATCTTCTTTTGAATGTTCCCAAATAATAAAAATGTCATCTAAATACCTGAGATATACGAGAGGATGCTTTGCACATTTGCTTAAGGCATTTTCCTCCCATTCCGCTACATAAATGATTGCACAATTAGGACTGAATCTTTTACCCATAGGACAACCCATTATTTGTAGAAAATATTCTCCGTTGAATTGAAAGTCATTACCTTTTAAGCTCAGCTCTAAAAGATCCAAAATTTGTTCATCCGGGCGTTTTGCATCTGGATATTTTTCAAATGCATTTTTAACTGATTTAACACCTTTATCAATATCAATGTTCGTATACATACTGTCGATATCCAAAGTAGCCAGAATTGCATTTTTCGATATTTTCAATTTCGAAATTTTTGACAGGAAATCCTGTGTATTTTTTAGATAGCTCGGATGTCTATTTGCTATAGGTTTCAGATGATAATCAATTAATTCCGAGATCGCATAAGATTCCGAATTACAATCTGATACAATTGGCCTCCCGGGTGGAGTTAAGTCATCCGTCCATGAAGAACGGTCCTTGTGGATCTTTGGTAGGATATAAAATTGTCTTGTTTGAGCACTGAGCTTAGCTGTTAAATATTTCAATTGTTTTTTGGTAATGTGACCTTCGTCGAGGAGAAATTTTAAGATCTTATTGAATTTTTCGATATTACTAGGCCAAATAAGTGAATCTATTTTCTTATAATGTTTAGTATTGCTGAGTTGTCTCATGGCTTCCTTTATATAATTACCCCGAGATAGAACAACTACCGACCCACCTTTGTCGGCTGGTTTAATTACTAATTTCTTATTTTTTCGAAGTTTCGTGAGGGCTCTCCGTTCACCAGCTGTTAAATTGTCTTTATCGGAGAGTATGTTCATGCTGAACACCTTTTTGATGATTCGTTTGCTAGCTTCAATAATTTCGGAATCTACTTCACTATCTGGAGGTGACCAACCAGATGATTCAGTAAAAGGAAGTTTCCGACCGCTGGCGTTTCTAAAGCGGTCTGCTAATTTCATTTGCCTAAGAAAATTACAGTTGTATGATGGTAAATTTGTTTGGTTATCAGTTTTAGGCTTTGGTGCTGGTACAAAAGTTAAACCGCGATCTAAAAGAGATTTCTCTTGGGTTGTTAGGTCATTGGTGCCAGACAGGTTAACCACATTAGTTCCTAATCCCACATGTGTTAGGCGGCTGTTACCTTTGCCTTTACTTAGTTTAAATGTAGGTGGTTCAACCAGTGATCGTACATAATATTGGCGGTTCTCGTGGTCCAATGGATTAAATCCTGAGCAACATCAAACTTCGCGTGATCAATTTTTGGTATCACGTTAACGTCCTTCACTTTCCGAATGGTTTCGTTGATGATGCTCAGGGTTCTCCTCTCAGCCTGAGGGAGTTTTTGCGAAAAGTTTAGTTCAGCGAAATAAATTTTTGCTGATCTAAACTTGACCCTGATATCGCTAAGCATATTCCGCAACTGCTTAACTAGGAGATCAGAATTATCGTTTCGAGAATTCACGCCAATATTTAATAATATTTTTTGGGGACTGGACTGGCCCGGCCCCTGTGCCCTTTAAACATAGAGCGCAGATGATTGAATTTGGCGGCGGGGTAACACTCCACCTGGATGTCCGGATGGGGATTTCGATCAATGCGTCTTAAATTTGAACTTCCAATCATAAGGATGTTTTTACAAACATCGGGGAGGCGTCAATTCCTTTTGTCAAAATTAACTCCGCTTTTATGCCGAAACTGGGAGAATTTAGAATCAAATGAGCGGCCCGAGTTGCGGCTCAGTGATTTAACTTTCTCTGAGTACGATATACCTGGTTGAACCACACTAGAGGCAGGTTAAGGGGGAGAAGAAACAGAAGCAGGAGAGGAAATAGAAGCAGGAGAGGAAACAGAAGCAGGAGAAGAAACAGAAGGAGGAGGAGGAGTTTTAGTGAGAGCACTAGGAGAACCAGAGAAGAAAGGCTGAGGAGGAGTAGGAGGTAGAGGAGCAAGACGAGGCGAGACAGCGTTTTTTGCTATTTCGATATTCATTCTGTTGTACGTTAAAGTGAAAGGAATGATGGACCTCCTTTCGCATTCCCCCTCTGATATGTTCATACCAAATGGCCAGAGGGTTTGAAGCGTATTGACCCAAAAAGCTTCACGTTTTTTTTCTAAATTCATCCGTTTCTTCTAATGTGTCTTTAATTGGTGGTTGTTCAATAGGATGGATTTCGAAATCGTCCAAAGAATGCCCAGGAAGGTTAAAATGTTGTGCTACTGGGGCATCAGCATTATGTTTTATATCCTGTTTGTGTCTAGTAGCACGTTCTCGGAAAGGATTTTGACTTTGACCAACATACTGTTTCCGACATCGCTTACAAGTGATAAGGTAAATAATGTTTGATGAATCACAATGGAGGGGGTTACGGATCTGATAATGATTTTTCGTTTGTTCGGAGGAAAATTCCTCTTTCTGATCGGGCATAAAAGTATGCAGTCTACAACGAGGCTTTTTGCAATTAAATACCACGCCACTACCATTTTGCAATGGTCTGTTGTGTTCAATCTTCAGTGGTTCGAAATCGGTAGTTTCAGCTGGACTTTCGAGCTTTTTCAGGGTTTGGGATTTCAGGCTACGCAAAAGGCGCAGCGAGTACCCTCTCGATCTGAGGGCGCCAAATAGAGTAGAACAAGCCTCATTGAAATTTACCTTATCACTTGAATTGCGGTGGAAACGAATGAGCTGTGATTTGATGATACCTTTGAATGTATGTTGAGGATGAAATGATTTTGTGTGCAACAATTGATGTGAATCAGTTGGTTTAAAATATACTTTATATTCTAAATGACCGAACGCCCGAAACTGCTTGCCTTTATACACGGTCACATCGAGAAAATCAACAGAATTTTCACTGATAGTAGCTTTCAATTTAATATTTGGATCGTGATTGTTCAAAATTTCTAAAAATTCATCAAAATCTTCTTTTGAATGTTCCCAAATAATAAAAATGTCATCTAAATACCTGAGATATACGAGAGGATGCTTTGCACATTTGCTTAAGGCATTTTCCTCCCATTCCGCTACATAAATGATTGCACAATTAGGACTGAATCTTTTACCCATAGGACAACCCATTATTTGTAGAAAATATTCTCCGTTGAATTGAAAGTCATTACCTTTTAAGCTCAGCTCTAAAAGATCCAAAATTTGTTCATCCGGGCGTTTTGCATCTGGATATTTTTCAAATGCATTTTTAACTGATTTAACACCTTTATCAATATCAATGTTCGTATACATACTGTCGATATCCAAAGTAGCCAGAATTGCATTTATCGATATTTTCAATTTCGAAATTTTTGACAGGAAATCCTGTGTATTTTTTAGATAGCTCGGATGTCTATTTGCTATAGGTTTCAGATGATAATCAATTAATTCCGAGATCGCATAAGATTCCGAATTATAATCTGATACAACTGGCCTCCCGGGTGGAGTTAAGTCATCCGTCCATAAAGAACGGTCCTTGTGGATCTTTGGTAGGATATAAAATTGTCTTGTTGAGCACTGAGCTTAGCTGTTAAATATTTCAATTGTTTTTTGGTAATGTGACCTTCGACGAGGAGAACTTTTAAGATCTTATTGAATTTTTCGATATTACTAGGCCAAATATGTGAATCTATTTTCTTATAATGTTTAGTATTGCTGAGTTGTCTCATGGCTTCCTTTATATAATTATCCCGAGATAGAACAACTACCGACCCACCTTTGTCGGCTGGTTTAATTACTAGTTTCTTATTTTTTCGAAGTTTCGTGAGGGCTCTCCGTTCACCAGCTGTTAAATTGTCGTTATCGGAGAGCATGTTTATTCTGAACACCTTTCTGATTATTCGTTTGCTAGCCTCAATAATTTCGGGATCTACTTCACTATCTGGAGGCGACCAACCAGATGATTCTGTAAAAGGAAGTTTCCGACCGCTGGAGTTTCTAAAGCGGCCAGCTAATTTCATTTGCTTAAGAAAATTACAGTTGTATGATGGTAAATTTGTTTGGTTATCAGTTTTAGGCTTTGGTGCTGGTACAAAAGTTAAACCGCGATCTAATTTCTCTTGGGTTGTTAGGTCATTGGTGCCAGACAGGTTAACCACATTAGTTCCTAATCCCACATCTGTTAGGCGGCTGCTACCTTTGCCTTTACTTAGTTTAAATTCAGGTGGTTCAACCAGTGATCGTACATAATATTGGCGGTTCTCGTGGTCCAATGGATTAAATCCTGAGCAACATCAAACTTCGCGTCATCAATTTTTGGTATAACGTTAACGTCCTTCACTTTCCGAATGGTTTCGTTGATGATGCTCAGGGTTCTCCTCTTGTGTGTGTGTGTGTGTGTGTGCGTGTGTGTGTGCGTGGGTTTGTCTAACCAACTTGACGAGGTAACTAGACAAAAGAGTTTGCGTGTTTTGCCTTACCGAGGTAAAACAGACAAAAGAAACCCTTTACCTCGGTTGTTTTCCCAGAACTGTACTGGCAAAACGAGGTAGAAACCGTTAGTCCACACAAAGGACATACAATGGGGTACCTCGGTATGTAGGGTAGACAAGACTGTGTGTGTGTGTGTGTGTGTGTGTGTGTGTGTGGGTGTGTGTGTGCGTGTGTGTGTGTGTGTGTGTGTGTGTGTGTGTGTGTGTGTGTGTGTGTGTGTGTGTGTGTGTGTGTGTGTGCTGTGTGGGTTTGTCTTACCAACTTGACGAGGTAACTAGACAAAAGAGTTTGCGTGTTTCGCCTTACCGAGGTACAAAAGACAAAAGAAACCCTTTACCTCGGTTGTTTTCCCAGAACTGTACCGGCAAAACGAGGTAGAAACCGTTAGTCCATACAAAAGACAAACAATGGGGTACCTCGGTATGTAGGGAAAACAAGACTGGTTGTGTGTGTGTGTGTGTGTGTGTGTTTGAGGTTAAAAAATCGCACTGGCACAGACATTTCATACTGAAACGTTTTTTTCTTTTAATATGCCGCCGAAAAATTGTTTTCATTTACTGAACCCTGATTGGTTTCAAACATGACAAAAAAGTACACAAAATTGATTTAAACTAAGTGATGAGCTTCGGAACTGGTTAAACTGACTGGCAATAATCGATGTTATTCATTGATGGGCTCTAATTTAGTCCTTACAAGGATGTTACGCAAGCTTTTGTTTTTCTTATAGGCGATGACAGGTCGAAGATTCAAAGGTTCATTTAATTTAGTATTGGTAAAATTGAATTCATCTTTTAACATTTTTGCTATTTCGATATTCATTCTGTTGTACGTTAAAGTGAAAGGAATGATGGACCTCCTTTCGCATTCGCCCTCTGATATGTTCATACCAAATGGCCAGAGAGTTTGAAGCGTATTGATCCAAAAAGCTTCACGTTTTTTTCTAAATTCATCCGTTTCTTCTAATGTGTCTTTAATTGGTGGTTGTTCAATAGGATGGATTTCGAAATCGTCCAAAGAATGGCCAGGAAGGTTAAAATGTTGTGCTACTGGGGCATCAGCATTATGTTTTATATCCTGTTTGTGTCTAGTAGCACGTTCCCGAAAAGGATTTTGACTTTGACCAACATACTGTTTCCGACATCGCTTACAAGTGATAAGGTAAATAATGTTTGGTGAATCACAATGGAGGGGGTTACGGATCTGATAATGATTTTTCGTTTGTTCGGAGGAAAATTCCTCTTTCTGATCAGGCATAAAAGTATGCAGTCTACAACGAGGCTTTTTGCAATTAAATACCGCGCCACTACCATTCTGCAACGGTCTGTTGTGTTCAATCTTCAGTGGTTCGAAATCGGTAGTTTCAGCTGGACTTTCGAGCTTTTTCAGGGTTTGGGATTTCAGGCTACGCAAGAGGCGCAGCGAGTACCCTCTCGATCTGAGGGCGCCAAATAGAGTAGAACAAGCCTCGTTGAAATTTACCTTATCACTTGAATTGCGGTGGAAACGAATGAGTTGTGATTTGATGATACCTTTAAATGTATGTTGAGGATGAAATGATTTTGTGTGCAACAATTGATGTGAATCAGTTGGTTTAAAATACACTTTATAATCTAAATAACCGGACGCCTGAAATTGCTTGCCTTTATACACGGTCACATCGAGAAAATCAACAGAATTTTCACTGATAGTAGCTTTCAATTTAATATTTGGATCGTGATTGTTCAAATTTTTTAAAAATTCATCAAAATCTTCTTTTGAATGTTCCCAAATAATAAAAATGTCATCTAAATACCTGAGATATACGAGAGGATGCTTTGCACATTTGCTTAAGGCATTTTCCTCCCATTCCGCTACATAAATGCTTGCAAAATTAGGACTGAATCTTTTGCCCATAGGACAACCCATTATTTGTAGAAAATATTCTCCATTGAATTGAAAGTCATTACCTTTTAAGCTCAGCTCAGTTCGTATACATACTGTCGATATCCAAAGTAGCCAGAATTGCATTTTTCGATATTCTCAATTTCGAAATTTTTGACAGGAAATCCTGTGTATTTTTTAGATAGCTCGGATGTCTATTTGCTATAGGTTTCAGATGATAATCAATTAATTCCGAGATCGCATAAGATTCCGAATTACAATCTGATACAATTGGCCTCCCGGGTGGAGTTAAGTCATCCGTCCATGAAGAACGGTCCTTGTGGATCTTTGGTAGGATATAAAATTGTCTTGTTTGAGCACTGAGCTTAGCTGTTAAATATTTCAATTGTTTTTTGGTAATGTGACCTTCGTCGAGGAGAAATTTTAAGATCTTATTGAATTTTTCGATATTACTAGGCCAAATAAGTGAATCTATTTTCTTATAATGTTTAGTATTGCTGAGTTGTCTCATGGCTTCCTTTATATAATTATCCCGAGATAGAACAACTACCGACCCACCTTTGTCGGCTGGTTTAATTACTAGTGTCTTATTTTTTCGAAATTTCGTGAGGGCTCTCCGTTCACCAGCTGTTAAATTGTCTTTATCGGAGAGTATGTTTATTCTGAACACCTTTCTGATTATTCGTTTGCTAGCCTCAATAATTTCGGGATCTACTTCACTATCTGGAGGCGACCAACCAGATGATTCTGTAAAAGGAAGTTTCCGACCGCTGGAGTTTCTGAAGCGGTCTGCTAATTTCATTTGCCTAAGAAAATTACAGTTGTATGATGGTAAATTTGTTTGGTTATCAGTTTTAGGCTTTGGTGCTGGTACAAAAGTTAAACCGCGATCTAAAAGAGATTTCTCTTGGGTTGTTAGGTCATTGGTGCCAGACAGGTTAACCACATTAGTTCCTAATCCCACATCTGTTAGGCGGCTGTTACCTTTGCCTTTACTTAGTTTAAATTTAGGTGGTTCAACCAGTGATCGTTTACTTAGTTTAAATTTAGGTGGTTCAACCAGTGATCGATATTAGTCTTCAAAGGGGTCTACTAGGGGTAATTTTAATACTCTCCTCAGCCCGAGCAACGCCGGCTAACCCTGTTAGTGCTTAATAAAGTCACTTTCCAATTCATTGGGCCCTTCATACGGACAATCTATTACATTTCAATCGAAAGTCGTGCTTATATCTGGGACCAGTATCGTCTCCCTGTCTGTAAGACTAATTTCTAACACAGACGTTCTAACTGTCCGAGACCCGAGATTCTGAGGGGTTTTAAAAAAGTGTAGGTTGACCTACGTCTGAGCTGAAAGTCTTGAGAAGGCTCCGACGATGGTGCAGGTGGCACGAGTACATAGTTGAATTACTGACCAGGCTCAGTTCATATATAAAAACCCACTTCTTCCAGACTGTTGGTTTTTCACAGGTCAGTTGTCCAGACAAAACACATGTATAAGTTTTTCAATTGAACTGAAGTGGAAAGGCTACCGTTACAGTACATGGATGCACAACATATTATGCCCTCCTCCACCCTACTCCATTGACTATATAAACTCACCCGTTGACCAACCTCAGTGAACATGTCACGCCATATCGCCCAGAATGAACTCAATCCAGTTTACTGTTGTTGTGGCCACCACTCATGTCCCCACACCATAGTTCCATACAAAATTCGCCCATACAATCACGAACCTTTATCCAACTCGATGCCTAAGGCTAATTCAGGCTACGTTCCACACACTCTCTGCGGGCTCTTCTCGCTATTTTTTTCAAGGAAGAAGTATGATAATCCATCACATCAAACATTTACCGACTAAAGTCTATTTCTGTTTGATGAGAGATTTTGTAGTTAACTAATCTGTCGGATAAATTAAAAATTCACTCTGTACAAGTGATTATTTTTAATTAATCTGTGTGCGTGTATATATGAGATATGTTACATAAAATTAAATACATGTTACAGAGCCCAAATATTACCTGCTGCGTTCAAATTTATTAAAATTCTGTTGAATGTGACACATAGTCCAAATAGTCTAATAGTACCATATTACGTTCCCTGAATAGTCTTTTAAAATGTTCAATGGAATTGTCTATTTTTCTGTATTTTTCTTCTTCGAGGTACTTTTTCCTCCTTCATTGATCTAAAGTATAGCTTCTTCATGGAAAGACTGTTCAGATTTAATAAGGCGATCATTTCAAAAATGTGTAGATGAGGACCTTCAATAAATAAACGTAACTAGTGATGCCATCCTTCAACATGGTTTGTTGACCATAGCATACTGTTGGTTCCATGAATGTAAACTGTAGTTTCCTTCGATCCAAATCTCCTGTTACATAGTCAGTAAACTTATCAATTTCTGGACTCATTAGTTTAAACATATTTTATTTGTCGAAAAAAGTACAAAAAGGATTGGAGAACAAGTGCTCACCACTTAATAGCACTCCTCTCCTTAAACATATGGTTCAACAAAATATATTAATTACATGACAGCAACTGTGAAATTCAGTTTTAACAGTAATAGAAAAGCAAGTTGTGGAACTGAATACATGAAAAGGAAAACAGAGAGAAAGAGTCAGAAAGAAAGGAAAAAAAAAAGAAAAGAAGTTGTGAAAAGGTGTGTCTGTTATGTCTATGCGGCACCACCTGGACTCATTGGAGCTCCTTCTAATGTTTGTAACCATGCATCACTCACCACTGATACAGGCACAGGCTGGAGATATATGGTTCTCATAATCAATACGTATACAACCCTGTTGTCCTTGTATTTCATTTGCAAACGACACTTTCGAACATTTTTTTCAATAGGGCCTGCCCATAATGAAAGAAACACCCTTTAACTGTGGTGTTTGGAAAATTGCTGTACACGGCATTTTGTGTATCAGCCTCAAAGTATGTGAATACAGTCGCCAGGTCGAAAAGAATATTCAGTCCAATACATTTATCCGACTCCAAATGAAAGAAACGTTCATTAGTTGTCTTTTTTTCTTATCAAGGAGTAATCCATAAACATGAGGCACATCTTGCCTTCCACAAAAGCATGAATAGTATAAAACTGATGAAAGAGTGTTGGACATTTCCTAAACGTCCCATCACAGAATAGAGAATTCGCTTCCACGAGATGGTATACATTTCCTCCAGTTACAAAATAAGCATAACTATTGTCACTCCTTCGCCGGCAAGTAAACAATTGTCAGGGTGCACGGTCTTAGCACAGACGTGACAAACTTGGTATGGGCTTTGTTTTCAACTGGACAAGTACCGCCTTAGCTTGAATACATCCGGGTGTGTTTCATCACTGCGCAGACCTGAACAAATATGAAAGCAACAATCAATCAAAATAATAATAATGCAGGCCCACCCCAGCCCCCTCGTCTTCATCCCCAAATACACAGCCCTTTTTGCTTCCCTACCTCCATCCCCACTCGTGCCTTCTCTGCCCTGTTGGACATCTCCTCATCCCCATTCCAGTTAATACCACCATAACTGTCTCACTCGGTATGATTCTGTCTTTGGAAAGTGCCGTTAAACCCAAACAAACAAAGAAACATTTTTAATATCATTTCTTAAAGTAAGTTTTTGGATATCTATCCTTTAAAATATTAATTACTTGATATTTCTTATTGGTATATTAAAGTTATAGGCGAAGAATCATGTTGGGGCTTTTTCTTCAATTCATCAAAAAAAAAAACACATCCGCTTTGATCTCAATTGGACTGATCAATTATATGTTTGTGTTACTGAATGAAATCAGAACTTAAAGTTGAGCTGTCGGTGTTGTGAATGTCAACACTAAAACTAGACTTTATGATTCTGGAGAATCATGGCTTTTCAAGAAGAGATTCCATGATTTTTTCTGACCCCAGAGTGTCTGATGTATTGTTTTTAACTGTCTCAATGAAGTTCGTTTATTGATGTTATGATAAAGGTGGGTATAGTAGTCTCAAATGACTCAGTTTTGATATAACATGTATAGGTAAAAACCATCATTAATGGTGGAGAGGGTTAATATCAATATCGTTGTCCGACAAGTCAATGACTGACAAAATCTACAAGATGTTTACAGAGGAGTCCAGGAAGAACATGAAATTTAAGCTTTTGATGGGCATCCTTGTTTATCCAGCCCACAGCGGGCTAAGGGTTGTTTTTTGAATACCCTTATTACTTACAAAAATAATTCTCAGTGAATTCTACTTCCACTTATATGTTGATCTCTCCTCCTAACTTTGAGTGTTGTGAGTACGCAAACACAGCCCATTTTATCAAAAGTTTGATGGTTGAGAACCTGCATAGTGTTAAGAAATCCTTACTGGAATATTTTGTACATGGAGCTTGTAATGTCACACAAAGATCTGCGAATGGCCATTTTTTGTTGAAAATCTACGAGGTATATTTAGAGAAATCCTCGAAAACATGAATTTTAACCTTTGGAGGGGTGTCGCCCTGTAACCAGCCCTAAACGGGTTAATGTTTTGTTTTGTGGATACCTTTATTACTTACAAAAATAATCCTCTGTGAATTCCACCTCCAATGAAGGAGGTTGTGTTTATCTCGCAGGTACACATTGGGTGCTATGGGTGCCCAAGAACAGTCCATTTTCTCAAAATGTCTACACTGGGCAGTCTCTGGAGGGTTAACAAACGCTTACCGGAATATTTTGCCCATGCAACTTGTAATATCACTCCAAGACCTGCAAATGGTCATTTTTTCTTGATAACTGACTAGATTGTTTGGAGTTAAGGGGTATATCTCCTAAACCAGTCGAAAATGGGTTAAGACCTCGATTTCTGAATACCCTTACTACTCACAAAATTTTCCCCTATCAATTATGCATCCGGTAAAAGTTACCTTTCTCTGTGGCATTCCCATTTTATGTTGTTGGTGTCCAAATACAGACTATGTTTTCAAAAGTGTGACAACTAGCAGCACATTGAGGGTTAACAAATGCTTACCGGAATATTTTATCCATGCGACTGGTACTGTGACACCAAGACCTATTAATGAACATTTTCTCTTGAAAACCAACAAAATGTTTGTAAAGAAATCCAGGGATAACATGAATTTTCTTACGCTTTTGATGGATATCGATGTTAACAGCCCCAAAACGGGTAAACGCTTGGGTTTGTGAATACTCTTATTACTTACAAAAATGGTCCTCGGTGAATTCCACTTCCAACAAAGGAGATTATGTTTATCTCTTGGGTATACATTTGTGTGCTGTGCCTGTCCGAAAACAACCCATTTCAACACAATTACTATGGCTGGCAGCTTGTAGATGGTTAATAAACGCTCACCGGATTATTTTGTCCATGCATCTTGTAATGTCACACAATGACCTGCGAGTAGACAATTTTTCTTGAAAACCTTCAAGTTGCTTTTAGAGAAATCGGCAGAAAATGGGAATTTTAAGCTTTTAGGGGGTATCTCTCTTTAGCCTGCCTAAAAAGGGCTAAGACTTTGACGTTTGAAAATCCTTACTACTTACAAAAATGTTTCTGTATAAACTTTGCGTTCGATAACAGAAGGCACCTTTCTGTGCAGCACATCAATTGGGTGCTGTTGGTGTCCAAAAACAACCCATTTTATCACAATGTTTACTTTTAGCAGCCCGTGGAGGGTTAACATATACTCGCCGGAGTATTTTGTACATGCAACTTGTATTGTCACACCAACACTTTGAAAATCTACAAAACTCGTTTAGAGAAATCCACAGAAAACATGAATTTGTATTATCGTTTGAGGGGTATTGAAGCTTGACCAGCCCAAAACGGGTTAACGCTTGGGTTTTTGATATTTGACAGTGTGTGGAGGGTTAATGAAGGCTTGCGAGAATAATTCTTCTCCAGGGTTTATTTGGTCTTGAAAATCTGTAAGAACCACTTGAAGATATCCACCGAAAATGTGAACATTAAGTTCTTAAGCATGTCATGTGTAGACCCCGTATCAAGTATCGCCTATTAGATCACAGTTGGTATGCGTGATTATGTCATCTTTTCACACTTTCTACAGTTCACCCTGTCTATTAATAACATAACTACTTTTATCTCCAATTGTTTTTTCCCAGTAGGATTAGTTTTATTTATTACAATGAAGATATCCATAAATACAACGCGAAACATGAAGTTATTGACAACAACGAGAAACATGAAGTTATAGACAACAATAATTACATATATAAATAGGAAGTGTTGTTCGTATAACTATGTAGATAAAATATACCTTGGGATGGAGGGGGGGGGGGTAATATAGCCGTCTTACTAACTAGTATATACCTAGCCCCACTGCCGGGGAAATGCTGGCGCCACCACTGCATTTGATAACTGCCTTACAGAGTAATACATATACCTGAATCCCCCCCCCCCCCTTTCCCATGTTGGGGAACTCCCCCTGTTTATTGTCTTATTATGCAGTGGCGGGGCGCGGTGGCGTCGCGGTAACCGGTTCTCGTCAGATCACCTAAGTTAAGAAGCGTCGAGCCCGGTTAATCATTGGATGGGTGACTCTCCGCGTTGTGTCCTTGGGCAAGGCACTTAACCTCGATTGTCCACATAGGAGCACAATGCCGCCGTGTACTAAGGCGTTCTGCACGTCGATGGTACGCATTTCTTCAACCAATCTAGCCCTGTCTGTGCTGCAGTGCGGAGTTACGATGTTGGTGAGCTGGCAGCTGCTCGTCGTTGCTCGGTAGTTCTCTCCGGGTACTCCGGCTTCCTCCACCCGTAGAACTGTCACGGTCATGATTAACCATTGTGCATAAGTATGCGACCTTAAACACCAATAAATAAATAAATAAATAAATAAATAAATAAATAAATAAATAAATAAATAAATAAATAAATAAATAATATCACGCAGTGCAGTGTGGAATACGAAGTGAGACCTACCTTTGGTTGAAGAAAAGGGCAGGGAGGGGGTGGTAAGGTCGGTAATTTTGTTGGGATAAATCGACCGCTGGCGTGTGACACTGTGAAATTGATCGATGAAACGGGGCACGGTAATGGGCATCTATTCTTGATAATAAATAAATATACACTTTCTTTTGAGTTCATGTTGGAGAGGATTCACTGGAAATCGTATATCGTCCACCGATACATCTCAGTTATGCTCTGCTCCCCATCCTATGAATTGCACTTCAGACTTCTCAAAAACAAACCCATCCCCATCACTCCTCGCCAGAATTTTGGCTCGCTAAAAACTTATTTTTATTTTATTCACCCAACATCAAACATAATGACAACTAGATGTGCTTCGCAGGGCCACCGAAAGCACCAGAGGGCAGGGCAACCCATATTTTCTGTGCTCTTTCCACAGGGCAGTATGAAGGCTATGCTCCCAACCACGCCCTCTCCCCACCGGCCTGGGTGCTTCTAAAGATATAAAGGTCAATGAGGAAGGGGCCTGTTAGTAAACAAACGGAAACAAGTGTACTTGCTGAAAGAACAGCAGGGGCAGGTGTCCTAGGTGAAAAAAAACAACAGGCGGCAGGTGTACTTAATAAAAAGAAACATCAGGGTGGGCAGATGACCCTGTTAATTAATTTTAATAGGGGGGGGGGGTTGTTCATGGGGCAGGTGTCCGTGTCCCATTGCCCAGCATTCCAAATTTTCTATGGTACTTAGCCTTGATGGACACAACATTTGAACAAGAAGCAACGGGAAATCTATTTGCAGTAAATATAAGCTTGATTTTAGGACCACCCCATGGAGCGTTCCATACTCTCGTCCTTTCACTGCATCACCGCAGTATTTCATCCGAATCAAGTTCTGACGTCATGCAAGTTTGGCCGACATGCTATCAATTTTGTTATTGACAACTGCATATTTATATTTCGTGATTACTGATAAAATACCCTTACTACTCACAAAACTGATCCTCTGTGAATTCTACTCGCAGTAAAAGTAGATTTGGTTAGCTTTTACATACCCATTGGGTGCTGTTGGTGCCTGAAAACAGTACTTTTTATGAAAATGTTGATGTTTAGCAGCCCGTGGAGGGTTAACAAATGCTTAACGGAATATTTTGTCAATGGAAAATGTAGGATCAGACAAAGACCTGCTAATGGCCGTTTTTCTTCAAACTCTGCAAGATGTGTTTGGAGAAATCTACAGAAAGTGGGAATTTTAAGCTTGAAGGGGTATCTCTCTTTTACCAACCCAAAATGAGTCAAGACTTGAATATTTGAATATCCCTACTGCATACAAACATTTTCCCTAAATGTTGCGTCTGATAAAAGAAGTTATGTTTCTCTGTTACATATCCATTGGATGCTGTTGGTGTCTGAAAACAGTCCATTTTATCATAATTTTGATATTTAGTAGCTCGTGGAGAGTTAAGAAATACTCACCGGAATAGTTTGTCCATGCAACTTATAATGGCACACTAAGACCTGTGAATAGCAATTTTTTCTTGAAATCTACAAGATGTTTTTAAAGAAATCCAGGAAAAACATGAATTTTTAAGCCTTTGATGGGTATCGCTGTTTAACCAGCCCAAAACGGGTTAAGGCTTGGTTTTTTAAATACCCCTATTACTTACCAAAATTGTCCTTAGTGAATTCCACTTCCAATAAAGGAAGTTATGTTTATTTCCCAGCTGCAGGTTGGGTGCTATGGGGGGGGGGGGGGGGGGAGGGGGGCTAAAACAGCCTATTGTATCAAAGTGTTGATGTTTGAGAGGGTTGTGGAGGGTTAACAAACGCTTATCAGAATATTTTGTCCTTGACCTGCGAAGGACCAGATTTTTCTGGAAAATCTACTCGATATATTTAGAGAAATCCACGTAAAACATGATTATTTAAGCATTTGAGGGAATCACTCTTAAGCCAGTCCAAAACGGGTTAACACTTGGTTTTTTGAATAAACTTATCACTTACAAAAATGGTCCTCGGCGTATTCCACTTCCAACAGAGGAGATTATTTTTATTTCTCAGGTACACACTGAGTGCTGTGGATGCCCCAAAACGATCCATTTTCTTAAAATTACGATGCTTGGCTGTGTATAGAGGGTTAATAAATGCTCACCGGAATATTTTGTCCATGCAGCTTGTAATGTCACACCAAGACCTGCAATTAACCAATTTTTCTTGAAAACCTATAAGATGTTTTAGCGAAATCCACAGAAAACCTGACCAAAATGGGTTAAGACTTCGTCTTTTGAATACCCTTACCGCTTACAAAAATGGTTCCCCATCAAGTTTGCGACCGATAAAAGAAGGTACCTTTCTCTGTAATATACCCATTGGGTGCTGTTGGTGTCCAAAACAGCCCATTTTATCACAATTTTTACGTTTAGCAACCTGGGGTGGGTTAACTAATGCTGAGCGGAATATGTTGTCCATGCAGCTTGTAATGTCACACCAACACCTGGGGGTGACCAATTTTTCTAGAAAATCTACAAGTCTCGTTTAGAGAAATCGACAGAAAAAATGAATTTTTGAGATTTTGGGGGAGGGGGGTACTGCTGTTTAACCAGCCCAAAGCGGGTTAACGCTTGGTTTTTTGAACACCCTTATTACATACAAAAATAATCATCCGTGAATTTCACTTCCAATAAATTAGGTTATGTTTATTTCATCTGTATCGTTTGGGTGCTGTTGGGGACGGAAAACAGCCATTTTCATCAAAATTTCAATGTTTGGCAGCCTGTGGAGGGTTACTATATGCATTACCTAATATGTCTTGTATATCAATGGACGTGTCACAGGCAGGTGTAACAATGATAAATGCTTCAATAAAATCTGTAAGACGTGTTTCGAGAAAGTGCCTATAAACCCTAATTTTGACAGTTTTTTGCCAATTCTGGCGAAATAAGGGTTGAATCGAAAATTCCGCTTTTGGTACATTTTTTGAGGTTGTATCCCTATATGCGTGTGCAAAATTGCATGAAAACCGGTTCAAAAATGGCTTCTAAATCGTACGGACAAAATGTGTGAAAAAGATAAATAAATAAAAATTTGGAGAATCATGGCTTTTACAGATTAGATTCTATGATTTTTCATGACCCCAGAGTGTCTGATGAATTATTTTTAAATTACTCCCTGAAGTTCCTTTATTGATGTTATGAGAAAGGTGGGTATAGTAGTCTCAAATGGCTCAGTTTGATAAAAAAAATGTTTAGTCAAAAAACCAACATTAATGGTGGAGAGGGTTAATATCAATATCGTCGTCCGACAAGTTAATGACCGACAAAATGAGTTATATTTGTTTGATACATACCCACTAAGTACTGTGGCGATTTGAAAACGGTCCATTTTATCTCAAATGTATCCAAAATATTTGTGTCTGGCAGTTTGTATGGGGTTAACTAGTGCTAACAGGAATATTTCCCCATGCATCTTGTAATGTCACACCAAGGACTGCAAATGGCCATTGTTTCTTTAAAATCTACAAAAACGGGTTAAGGGTTGTTTTTTGAATACCCTTATTACTTCCAAAAATAATTCTCAGTGAATTCTACTTCCACTTATGTTGATCTCTCCTCCTAACTTTGGGTATTGTGGGTACGCAAACACAGCCCATTTTATCAAAGTTTTGATGCTTGAGAACCTGCAGAGGGTTAACAAATGCTTACTCTAATATTTTGTACATGCAACTTGTAATGCCACACTAAGATTTGAGAATAGCCATTTTTTCTTGAAAATCTACGAAATGTTTTTAGAGAAATAACATGAATTTGTAACCTTTTGATAAATCCACAGAAAACTGGAATTTTAAGCTTTTAAGGGGTATATCTCCTTAACCAGTCAAAAATGGGTTAAAACCTCGATTTTTGAATACCCTTACTACTAACAAAAATGTTTCCCTATCACTTTTGCGTCCGGTAAAAAAAAGTACGTTTCTCGGTGGCATTCCCATTTGATGTTGTTGGTGTCCAAAAACAGACTATTTTTTCAAAATTGTGACATTTAGCAGCTCATGGAGGGTTAACAGATGCTTACCGGAATAAGTTATCCATGCAACTGGTAATGTGACACCAAGACCTATCAATGGCCATTTTCTCTTGAAAACTCTACAGGATGTTTGTAAAGAAATCCAGTCCAGAGATAACATGAATTTTTTAAGCTTTTGATGGGCATCGCTATTAACCACCACAAAAGGGTTTAACGCTTGGTTTTTTGAATACCCATATTACTTACAAAAATGATCCTCGGTGAATTTCACTTCCAACAAAGGAGATTATGTTTATTTCTCGGGTATACATTGGGTGCTGTGCGTGTCCGCAAACAGCCCATTTCAACAAAATTACGATGCTTCACACTCTTTTGAGGGTCAATAAACGCTCACTGGAATATTTTGTCCATGCAACTTGTAATGTCACACAAAGATCTGAGAGTAGTCAATTTGTCTTGAAAACCTACAAGAAATTAAGAGAAATCCATAGAAAATGGGAATTTTAAGCTTTTTAGGGGTACGTCTCTTTAGCCTGCTCAAAATGGGTTAAAACTTCGACTTTTGAATACCCTTACTGCTTACAAAAATATTTCCGTAAAAATCATGCGCTCGATAAAAGAAGGCACTTTTCTATGTGACGTGCCTATTGGGTGCTGTTGGTGTGCAAAAAAAAACCAACATTTTATCACATTGTTGACTTTTAACATCCCGTGGATGGTTAACATATGCTGACCGGAGTATTTTGTCCATGCAGCTTCTATTGTCACACCAAGACCTGCGCGTGGCCAATTTTTCTTGCAAATCTACAAGACTCGTTTAGAGAAATCCATAGAAAACATGCATTTTTTAGCTTTTTAGGGTTCTGCAGTTTAAACAGCCTAAAACGGTTTAACGCTTGTTTTTTGGAAAATCCTTATCACTTGCCAAAATGATCCACGGCAAATCCCACTTCCAATAAAGGAAGTTATGTTTATCTCTCGTGTATCATTTGGATGCTTTAAGGGCCCGAACACAGCTCTTTTCATCAAAATTTTGATGTTTGACAGCCTGTGGAGGGTTAACATATGCAGTGTCTAATACCTCTTGTATATCAACGGTCGTGTCACAGAAGACAGGTCTAACAATGATGAATGTTTAAAAAAAATCTGCAAGACGTGTTTCGAGAAAGTGCCTATAAACCCTAATTTTGACATCTGGCGAAATAAGGGTTAAATCGAAAAATCCACTTTGATACTTTTTTTTAGAGTTCTACCTCTCTGTGCGAGTGCAAAATTGTGTGAAAATCGGTTCGGAAATGGCTTCTGAATCGTACGGACAAAATGTGTGAAAAAAAAAAAAAAAAAAAAATCCGTAGAAAAACAATAGTCTTTTCCAGAGCGAAAAGCCTAATAATAATCCGTAGAAAAACAATAGTCTTTTCCAGAGGGAAAAGCCTAAAAGTAATAACTCGTAGAAAAACAATAGCCGTTTCCAGAGGGAAAAGCCTAATAACATTTGCCAGCAACTCCAGTGACGGGTGGGAATAATTTGTCTGAAACAGACTATAGCTATTTGTCGCGCATCAGTAATCCACCCCTTGTCTGATGAGCGAGAATAACCTCTCTCTGGCCATACAGTACTCGACCATTACTGTTACGCTGATCAAGGTAATTGTTTCCAGAATATGAAAGTTATTATTAGGTAACGTGTAAATTCAACTTTAAATTTATTGACTTACAAGAAAGAGTGTTAAGTTTCCACTATATTTCAACGAAATCGTGCGTCTTCAAGACGGAGTGTTTCGGGTAAAAATTGGTAGTACTTACACAATGAGTAACAACACAAACCATTCTCTCATAGGTTGGGCACTGTGTTCAGACAACTTACTTATTTTTTTAATAATATATACTAACACTTTTGCTGTGATAGTAATTGTGTGACACTTCATTCAAAACATTGACACAATTCAGCTACTTTGGTCATTGTTAATTTTGGTGGTAAGTCTGTGACACAGGTGAGCAGTATATTAATTTTTAGAAATGATTTCTGACATCGCACCCTCATAAATCTGACATTAAATTTGAATGAGAAAACAACAAGCACCTGTTCATCACAGATGATTGATTTATAAATGAATTCCTCAGCAGCAGTGCTTTGCTTTTATCACATCAACAAGACACTACGTTGTGGAATTTGGAATAAAGCACAATTTTATTTCACAAACACAGCCCAATATATTGCCATAACAGCTAAAAATCTGGTGTCTATCATTAACAGTCAATAAAACAATGAAACTTGTCCAAATTAATCAGAACTGAGAGCATGACAACATTGATGACAAAGTATTTTACAACTTTCTTTCGAGAAAACTAAATGTCTTTGTTGATGTGTACATAGTTTGGATAGTTCATATAGAGATGGTGGGGTATGTATGTCCCAGTTTTCAGTGACGAAAATATATTTATTGCACGTGAGGCTGGAAAAAAGGCCTTGTGTAAGCAAATTGTTCCCAGACTCCCACCCCCATACTAATAGATACGTTTAAAATGTGCTTGTAATTAAAATATTTAAAAAAATGATAATAAATTGGTATGCCAAATTTCGCGGCTGTCGGAAAATGGGAAGAGGGAGAAAACGTTACGAGAAAAAAATCAGAAGAAGGCATACAATCGCAATATACCACGCGAACGTCGTTGAATGAGGTAAGGAATTCGATATCCGTGACTGTCGAATACAGTTATCAAAAGCAATATGAGCCATTTTAAAGGGTTTTTTCCAACAGTTATATTTATCAAGCCAGCGCCCATAACAGCGAATATCTTCTCCCCAGAGTCTGCACACAGACGATTAAAGCACGCGAAGTTAATCATTTTGAAACGGACATGTATTTCAATAGGCTGATCTCATTAAAGCAATCACAATAATGAGGTGAGTGGTATATTGCACATGTGAATCGTTCCCCATTCCCATAGAAGGTCGAAGCTTTGGGGAGCAGCTTTTTCCTGTGCAAAACATCGGCTCTATCCAGCTAGATACGGCAAGTTGTGTTCGTGTTGCATATATGGTGATATATGCACACATGCACACATGGAGCTCTGAGTATATAGATTGGGTATTTGATGGGAAATTGAAAGGTGAAATCTTTCTATAAGGTTTTCCCGCGAAACGATTCACATTGCTCTTAGCGACGTGACGTCATGATGCGCACGCGACGTCACAGAGACGTTGTCCGCTGTTTTTTGTGTACTGTACATTCCGACAAAACGTTATTCGTGTCAGGGCATGTCGTGTTTCTCGTAGGGGGTGATATCATAGTATAGCATGGGTGGTATATACCCATGTAGGTATACTATTAGCCTTTGATACTATAATCGACCTAATGTTTTGTATTATCTTATGACTGGTATGGGTAGTACCTAATGCTAGGCTAAGCAGTATTGTGGTAATGCGTGGTCGTCTAGTGGGGCATTGCGAGACAGTCCTTGGTGATTTATATTGGTAGTATAGTGTGGGCGTTATATACCCCTGTAGGTTCCATCTTAATCCGTGAATTAACGTACCAGTTGCTTTGTACTATCCTATGCCTGGTATAGGTAGTATGTAATGCTGGGACAGGCTGGTATTCTGGGGTGGGGGTAAGGCAGGGCCGCCTTGTGTGGTAGTATAGGATGTACGTTCTGTACCCCTACATGTCCCATGTTAGCCCTTAGTATTATTATTCCACCTAATGCTCAATATTATCCCATCATTGGTATAGGTAGTACGTAGTGCTAGGCCAGGCAGTATTATGTGGTGGGTGGAGTAAGACGTGGTCACCTAATGAGGTAATCCTTGGTAGTTTTCAACGGTAATATCGGATTACGGTTTGTACCCATGTAGGTCCCCTGTTAGCCCCTGGTACTACAAATCGACCTAATGCTTCATATTATCCAATAACTGGTATAAGAAGTACGTGATGCTAGTCCGGGCAGTGGCTGGCAGATTTGCACTTAAAAATGTTGCCCCCTCCCCCCCCCCCCCCCCCCCAAAAAAAAGCTCGAGTTCCTATGCGAATTTAACACTAGCTGCTCTCCTAGACCTCCGGATAATGGGACACGATTCACACCTGCTATATTACTAAGGTGCCAAGTCTGCGAGAAGCATGTTCACGATATTTTTGTTTTACAATTACCACATCATCTTCCTGCACTAAAATCGACACAAACAGCCGACAGTGAGGGAAACTGCCTTTGCGTTTAATTCTGCAGAACACCTCTGCAATCAGACCCCTTCAGGCTGGTCAAAGATGAATTCACTTGTGCAATGCTGTTGCGATAAACTGGGAAGGCTTTATATACATTTATAGTTTGTTTTTAGAGAGATGTTTGAGCTTCTGAACAAGTTCATGTGAGGGATTTGTGTGCATGGTGGGTTTGTTTGTTTGTTGTCTCTTTTCTTGTCTAAGTCGGAGTTTTTCAAAAAACTTATGCACGCGAAAAAGGGTCAGGTTTCAGAATTTGGTTTTGTGCACTCGAGACTATTTAGGCATATATGTTTTGTCGACGAGGGTTTGTAGACGAGATGAAGATGTGCAAATGCGGTCCTCTGAAATGCTGGTAAACACATCGTAGTCGTCGCTGGACGCAGAACGGCCTTCCCCGTAATAGTGAATTCGGGATCCGCCTCCTTTCCACCTGCACAGTGTTTGTCCATACAGGTACTTTAAATAGCTACTAGATAAACCTTCATATTGGCACATCCAACCATCAGTTACGGAAGATACGGATTGTAAGCACATTAATCAAAATGTAAAGACGTTAGCCACTGTCTACCGTCGAACTATTTTGATACCCCCCACCCCCCCCCCCCCTTCATACAACATACAGACCAAAAGTGCGTGGAGAGTGGATAAATACTAATGGCGTCCTTTTTACACATGGCCAGTAATTGAATTGTCATGATCACTGCGAAAATGCAGGGGGGGGGGGGGGGGGTGTAGGGCAAAAAGTACCAGCTGAGCTTCTTCGATTAAATCTCCGAATTTATTGAGCATAAGACCAAGTTGCCTGACAAATTGTGTGATTACCTCTTTAATTCACCCTTAAACGGTGCAGCTTTTAACAGTGACACTGAAATAAATGGCGATGACAACGGAGAATAATGATAGAACAAGATGAACGAATACCATGCAAATCAACCCAGATGATAGGAAACTTTTTGAAAAATGAGATGAAGAGAAAAGATGAAAAAACCCAATTAAAACGGATGATTTCTTTGAGAACGTGAGGATCTGGTAAGAAGTGATTGTGTAAAATAGTTCTCTTTCAGACGGTACACTTCTAACTCGCCGCCTGATAGAAATAAAACCTGTACAATCTAATAGAATGTGTTCGATTGTCAACGGACATTGACAGGGAACAAACTCTGATCGCATATTACCCTATAATATAAATGAATGTGTAAGTTATTTACGACCAATATGATATCGTGTCAGAATGACGTGATCTTTTCTACAAAGGTTACTAGACAGATACATATCAGTTTTGGCAGATCGAAAGCGACGCAAACTATTTGTCGCTCCATCCCATTTCGCCTGCAAGATGGATTTAATGTATTTATTAATATGTGGTTTACAACTGAATTGATTTGTTTAATCGGTGAGCGATTTGTTTTAAGCATGTTTTGCTGCACTGTCTGCCTTGTTATTAAAGAAGATACCAACATGATACATTGAAGCGGTCGTAGAGTGGTCGCTTTCCACTGGTGGACAATATTTCCACGTTCACAATAATATTAAGTTTAAACACTAATTATAGGAATAATCAACAAAAATTTAATTAATGAAGCACCAGGTACAACCCGTTGCTTCAGCCAAAAAAAAAGAAAATGCAGCTGATGATTTGTATTACCTTGTAAACGAATGCGTGGACACCACTGCCCACTCCTTGGTTTACGAAGAGTCCACTGCGACTGTCTTGAAACTATTTTTGTATAAACAGGCGAACCGCTAGAGCCTGTAAATGTTTTTGTGAAGAAACAGGACTATGAATAAGGTCGTTTCTAACTAAGACAGGCGTTCCACGAACACGAAGATCATCCTCGTCAACCCAGGCATCATACGTAGAAGATAGCGTGAATGCTGAATGATCTTGCATGTCAGGCTTCTTTTAGAATGTTTCCTGCAAGCAACAAGCAGCAGGTTTATATTTTCGGCTTAGAAGGCCCAGTTCAGTAAAAGTCGGTCAAAAATCTCGACAGTACCATTGTATTATATTGTGGTTGGTTGTGTAATGCATATTTGGATGGCTGTTTAAAGTGTGGACGTGTTGGCGATATAGCTCCGGTAGATTATTTCGTGGGTGACTTATTTATCAGAGAGGTATGTTGAGATGCGTTTGGACGTAGTTGCCCCACAGTTTCAAGCATAGTGCGGATAATAGGCTGTTGAAGAGCTTTGGGTGTTCTGTCTGATAATGTCTTTATTTCTCTTTTTAGTCTCAATCTGACTTGCCATTGTTTGATGTGAGTAGTGTTACTCTGCCCATTTCTTTTTTGTTTTGTCTTGTTCTTTATTCTGATCCCACTGTTGTGTTTTATTGTTTTGTTTTCTGTTTTGATTTGATTGAGGTGTATTTTTGTTCGGTCCTGTTTTCCTTTTTTGTCAACTTCTCTGTTGATACTTGAGCAGGTGACTGTGTTTGAGATGAGTTTGTTTCCGTTTCCGTTTCACCGGTGTGTTCTATTGTAAAGGGCTTTAATAATGTTGGAAGTATGCTGTTCACGCCATGTAATCATACATACCCTTCCCGGTGGTTTACAATGACAGGACGTTGTTTGTGGTGTTCTTGTGGAGTGGCGAACAAGAAGCTCAATTTTGGACTGATGGATAGGTGTTAATTTCCAAAATCGTATTTGTCAAATGGAGGAGTGTTTGTGAGGTTTATCGATCGATGTAGGTACCGATATTCTCGCTTGGAAAAAACTTTTGGTGTCGTCGCAAAGCTACTAGTCATCGATGTACTTCTCTCGTCTTTTCGATGGTGTATTGCTTTCAAATAAACATTTATCTTGAATGGATGAAAAGTTTCATAGCGCCGAAGGCGCACAGGGACGATGTGAAATTTAAATCCCTTGCGCTTCGAATAACTTTACTTGCTTTATAACTCAAGTTGCTTGTGAATTCAGGAGAGCCGGAAGCGAAAATCAATATTCTTATTTGGTTTGAGTGTGCGCGCTGGCAGTAGGGTAGTTGGTTCAACTTCCCCGAGGACCTCGAACTGGTTGCAGGTAGTGAGCAATAGGAATCCGGTATTGTATATTGTGACTGTTGTGTGATTGTTGCTATGGGCGGGGTGTGGGTGGGTTTGTTCGGCGCCCTCTTTGCAAGCGCAGAGGTGCGAGGCAGTCTCCCCATTGTGATTCATAGAATATTATTTACCTTATCACTTGTAAACTCTGTCGGAAACAGTATGTATGTTAGTATTAGGCGAGGGGGTTTTCGTCCCTGTTCTTATGGATCTCATTTGGTGGATCTCATGTGACGTCATACCGCATTGTATTATGAGTATCACGTGGTTGTCATGGTAACCCATATGGGCGGCCATGTTGTGACGTAATTGTCATGGTGATGGGTGATGTGAGTGCGCATGCGCAGCTCGTGTTGTTAGGTTGATACGTGTTTCCGTCGTCTATTTTGTATGAAGGGGGCGCCATCTTTGTTTATATGGTGGGACGTGGTTGCTATGTGACCCAAAGGCTTCTTATAGGGCCAAGAGGTCTGTAACAGGTATGCTCAATTGACGGGGAGTATTTTCTAGAACGACTTCCCTGCATAATTACCCAAATGGGCCCGAGAATGGGCGTAAATCACCGGAAACGACTTTATTTGGTACGGATTCCCCGCAGAATCCTGCTTTTAACCGAAATGGACTTGTTTAGAGTAGCACGTAGTGCTATAGATTTTTTAAAAGGTCGTGTTCGATTGAATGGGAGTATTTATGGCTCTACATAATTACCCAAATAAACCCGACAAACACATATTTCTTTCCCCCAAAAACAAATAACAACACTGAATATAAATTTAAATTTCTTTTATTACTAAACATCATGGAACATATATTGTCAAATATTCATAAACAGTCTTTCTGCACATTGGACATCTTTTCAGTTGTTTACAACAGTCCTTGCACAGGCACAAATGATGGCATGGTCGCGGTGCGACATTGGCTTCTGCTGTTAAGCACACACAGCATTTCTGTGAATCCGTTTGAACTTTTTCTTGTAACTCGTCTTTGTTTTCCATTTCTTCATCGTCGATTGTATCAGGTAAGTTGTGAATGTAACAACATTCTTGGGAATACATTTTGTGTTGCTGTATGACATTGTCTTCTGCCTGCCAGTAGCGTACAATGACCCCTCAGTGAAAACATTCACTTCTGTCTTTAATTCCTAGGTAGAAAAATCCTGCTCTTGCAAGTTCTTTGGGGGTTTTCGCACATTCACTTGGTAACATTGATTAAAAAGTTTTTAGTCTGTTTGCCTCCAAAGCATATTTTATATGTTTGGGTCGACGGATATCAGCGTTTCTCTGAGCAATTATCAGTCCAGGACCAGTTCCTGCGAATACCAACCCCGCCAGGCTCATTCTTTCTTCGAAACCTCTAGGCAAAATGTTTCTGGGAACTCTTTGTCCATGATAGTCATTTAGAATAGATTGAATCAAACACGGGATTTTTACATCTGATCTTCGGTTGCACACCTTATTTATAGTGTTTTTTCTATGACATCATTTGTTTTGATTGTCTTTCTTTTTTTTAGATTTAGATTGTTCCATATTTCTTTTTTTCGCTGTTTCAACAGATTGAGTCAATTGCTCCCATTCGTTATATACAAATCTCATTCCAACATCGTTCTTGAACAGGTAAATTTGTAATTGATCATTGAATTTGAACACAGTCACTTCCGAAGACATCTTCACTCTTCGACGGATGGAACGATAATGCCGAGATGCCACGACTGGTCCTCTTTTTATACTGTTTAGGCTATGTCGTCACCAGAAATAAAGTCTCCCGCCAAAATGTCATTGTTCAATAAATCCGCAGAAAACATGTTTACAATCGCATGTATTGGGATGCCACGAATGCGATGTAAAAGATAGAACAAACAATAATGTCCACACATGGGTAACGGTCCTTGAATGCGTTTTGTATTGTACTTCCATCTTTGCTTTTTCAAAAAATTATTAAATGATCTGTGCTGTGGTGGTATTCCATACGAGTCAAAATATTCTATGTCCCGATGACTGAAATAGAAGGCCACCCAATGTTCCCCTTCTCTGTGTTCTGGATGTGTGTTGGCCACAAAAGCCAATGGTCTGTGCCTGGGTAATCTTCTTGGTAAGCGGTGTCTTGCAAAGACTCCCAGAGTGATATTTCTTAACACGCGATCCGTGCGGAAAATATTCTCTATTTGCAAAGTGTTCATGTCGAATAATCAAAGATGACGCTCCTGTTTTTATCGACTTCTATAATGTTCTGAAATTCGGCATACACCAGTAC
Organism: Pictodentalium vernedei; assembly: GCA_031216915.1. Classification (NCBI taxonomy): domain Eukaryota; kingdom Metazoa; phylum Mollusca; class Scaphopoda; order Dentaliida; family Dentaliidae; genus Pictodentalium; species Pictodentalium vernedei. The sequence goes on from CM062291.1 coordinate 470,412,309, forward strand.
GTTTATGGTGGTGGGCAGCGGTTCTTCAAAATGAATTTCTAATCTTAAATTCCTCCGTTTCACAAAATTGAAATGTTGACCATGAGACAGGTCTGGTGTCAGGTCGGAGACGAAGAGCGTGTACCCTTTTATGTACTCCTCTCTGTCGATGTGATTTCCTTCGTTCTCGTACATTTGACCAGTTCCTTGAAACAAGGTAGCATAACACCTTGCCACTTCTTGTTGATCGAATCGCAGTTGTAAGGGCTTTGCTGGAATCTGTTGTCCATCCACATACAATGCCAGGTAATTGATGCCGTAATTTTTAAAGTTAAAGGGATTCTTTGAAAAGTTCCCATTGAAAGCATCGTTGTCCACACAACCCACGACGATACGTTTAGCAAGTTGCCTAAAAATAAATTTTCTTGTGTGATGCTCAGATTTCCCATCGGCACCGAGAACACTTTGGTTTCTACTCTGTCAATGGGATATTTCGCAGTTGCCTTTTCCAATGCTTCAGTATGAGCCACTCTCACAAAAGGTTTGAGTCTCTCCTTTCTAGGAAACAGGGATACGTCTTGGATTTTGTTTTTGCATGCTTCCCCATCGGCCATTAAGGCAAATGCATCTTTTGACCTGTTCATTTTAATGTGAACGTTAACTCCATTTTGGAGATAACGTGTTTGAAAGAACATGTCCAGATGTAACTTCCCAGTCATATCCACGACTTTACTTTCAGCCGTAAACTTTTTTCTTGTGGCAAATCCCTTGTTGTCATCCGTCCTATCATCCATGTGTCCCGCCGTGTCCTTGTACCAGAGAGCACCAGTCAGCTTTGACTTTTTGGCATCGGAGCCATAACTCAACAATGTCTCTATGTATGCTCTGTAGTGGTAAGTATTATTGGACGGTGACAACAGTTTCTCGTTTAGACTGATGTCGACCTGGTTGAAAAGAGAATGCAGCCAGAGATTGACGGGACCCACCTTTGCCTCGCCTGCGATAGGTCCACCACTGGAATCGACGATACGTGCTTTCACGTACAGATAAGTTTGAGCCAAGTTCAGATAGTCGTCCCCAGATCCAGAAATATTAAATTATATCGGTCCACTATTCCCTATGGTGGCCAACGGTCGATGTTCTATCCATTGACCATGTTCTACACTGGTCTGTGTGGGTGGTATCGAAAATAAGTCGAGTTCGCTATTGACACACTCACAGGGTTTTTCGTTGATCAAAGACATTATGCACCCAGAGCGTCAAGTGTCTTAACAGTTCGCCTTCTTTTTATCGATCTGCCAGTTTTGCGTGGTGCTGCCCTTTTTATACCTCTGCGGCCGGGAGGATTCGACCCACCCACCACTTCGTTCAGAGCATCGATTCCAGCTTGTTTAAGTCTCCTGATAGCCGCCTGTTTCACATTTTCCCTTCTGATGACATTTCCAGCAAATGCGGCTCCTTTTTTCAATAACTGTCTACCCATGGTTTTGGCTGTCGTTTTCAATAAGGGGAGGACTGCATTCTTCAGTCCTCCAAGTAAACTACCCAGCCCATGACCCATCTGTATTTGTGATCCCGAAAAAGCTGGCAGACCGCTACCAGCATGTTTCGTGTAATACTCTTCGTATAATTTAGCATTACAACAGTAAGGCATTGTTTTTTCAAAGAAAATTCAAAGATCGGCGCTTTCTGAAATGCAGTGTCACTGTCACTTTTCCAAGTTCAAATGGCACTGTGGCTCCCGTGTCGTCCCTTATACACACCTGCACGGTGCTGAAATTCTTCCTTTCAACCGGTACATAGTGCACGTTTTCAAAAGTTTTGGAAATGATATCTCCATATTTTCCTCTCACGGGTACGATGCGAAGTAACGGCACCCTAGTGTCTCCCACTACCTAATCAGGAACTAAATCAAAATATACGTAGAGTGAATAGAATCCTTGGTTGACATCGGCGACTCGAGAAGACTCAAAAGCTCCCGACTTGAACACACATTCGTTAAAACCCAATATGTTTTGCAGAGTGGGACTTAGTGTGAGTACGACCCCATCTCGTACATTGATTCGAACCTCTACCAGTGACCTCGTCTAATTCAAACTCTATCTTATCGTGACGCGGTAGCAGCAATTCTTTAACACCATTGATGCCTCGTATCACATCGGAGGGTTCCGACTATCGACCTTCTTTCAGAATGATCTGATAATGTCTTTTCGAAGTCCAGTGCACTGTGAAAAAAACTTCCTTGCCACGAATGTTAAACCAAGTGTTTGGATACTGGATCTCCGCCAAACCCACCTCCCATTCCCCCGTGAGGTTCACTGGTTGTGATAACTGGGTGGTGTACGTTGTCAGTGTGTTTTCTGGAAACACGTCCATGGAACTGTTACTTGGTAGGGTCAGATAAAACATCACGTTTTCTTAATTGTAGGATTGGGCAATAAATATCCTACACTACAACTTATAAGAGCCGTCCACAACTTGCTGTCCGTATTGTCGATGGTAAGGTTAACGATGCTAGTGATGATGATTATGTATAGTATGATAATTTGGGAAACGTATGTAATCTCGCACCTTGGGACTTTCTTTCCAAAGAAAGGCCACGATCCGTTCGGAGTTCCCCCTCTTCCATTTTAGTGGAAATTGAGCTCGTTCACACCCTCTTATGGGCTAGCTGGCTTTGATTGATCCATGAGTTGAACGATGCTAGATACCCCAACCATTTTACAAACAGTTCTCTCTTCTTTCCGCGACCACGTTTTTTGAGTACATGTTCAATTTTATAAATGTTTTTTGGTGTGACACGCTGAAGCTCTTCTGTGTAGAAGGACCCCTTCAGTACTTCCCCACTATCGTCTTTTAGAACATAAGTGATGGGGTGACGTTTCTTGACAGACGTCACTGTCAATAATTCTTCTGTCCAATTGGGCAAGTAACCTTTTTCAAAATATTTCTTGACTTTACTAATTCGCACACTGTCACCCACTTTGAACTTTGGAGACTTGTGTTTTATGTGGTTCCCATAAAGTTTTTGCCACACCTCTTCTTGATTTTCCAAACTCACGTCAACAGGGGATATACTGATGCTGCGATGCTGGGTGTTGTTATACGATTTCACCAAAGTTTGAAGTGGCAAGTCAGTGTATCGTTCTTGTAAAATATTTCCACATTTTGGTTTTCAAAGTTCTGTTAAATCTCTCAACTATGGAGCATTTTGTTTCTACGTTATGGGTCGTGAAAAATTCTACTTCTCGTTGTTTAAGAAATTTCTTGAAGTTTAAATTCAAAAATTCTTTGCCTTGATCAGTTTCTAACTTTAAAGGTTTTCGCTCCTGTTTGAAAATTTTAGCAAAAGCTTGCACTATGGAATCACCAAATTTATTTTGTAATTGCATCACCCACGCATATTTACTGAAAACATCGATACAAGTCAGAAGGGATTTTGTGTTTTTATTGTATTTACTGATGCTTGTTAAATCAACTAAGTCAGCTTGCCATTGTGCATCGATACCACTAACGATCACTTTCCTCCTTGGAAATGTGCGTCGGACGGGTTTGCGAAGGGTGTTCGTGTCTTGACCCTGCAACCATTTTACAACTTGCTTAGTTTTTTTCTTGGATGCTCTTCGAAGGGCATCCACACCACCAAAACTCCCGGGAGCTTCGGGATCGTAATAAACGCTTTCCATTGGATTAATATTTCGACCACTTTGACGTACCGGCTACGAGTCTAGCTTTCACCTTTCTTTTAGCAGAGGGGGTGGTTTGGGGCTTTTTCTCTACTACAGGCTCACGTCGCATAAAATCCCAACGTTCCCTGTGGCCCACAAGCTACAGGGGAAAATTACTTTCTCTGAGGGCCTGTGCCAACCCTTCCCATCCTTTGGGTTGAAAAGTCTTTCGCTTTCTCAAGAGATCGTTCAAGAGATCGGTTATGTTAGAACCTACGACTGTTTCGTCTTTGTGGACCAACTCCCCCTTCTCATTCCAAGACAGATTGGTGTCTGCTTTTATACAGTTCAGCGGCAGTTTGGCTTTTCTTTTCATTGTTATTGGAATGGAGTCTATAATATCTTCGTCTCTAGTATCTTTCTCGAATTCGACCCTAATAGGGCGAGGGGCCATAGTTTTTTCGCGAAATGTTAAAACTCTTTGAAGTATCGGATTATAATGGGTTATCTTATCAGTTTCTGAAAGGTTATTCGAATCTAAAATTTCACGCATTTCCCTGTCAAGAGAACTTGCGGCAATCTCGTTGGGCTGTTTGCTGATAGGGGCCTCCTGCAAACGTTCGAGCAACCTCGGTTCTACTGAGGCCATCTTTTTTGCGTATTCCATCACAACTGTCCGAAAATACCTTTAGCCGCACCAAGTAACACAGGCGCTAACAAAGACCTTAAAAATCCTCCTTTTTGCAAAATTTGCTTCTTTTTTTTTCTCGGACGTACCTTTCTTGGCAATTGTTCTCACAAGTTTTTTATGTCGAAGTAATTTAACTTTGTGAGCTTTACTCATAGGTACGGCACCTTTCACTATGTTTAAGGCACACTCACAAATACAATTGATCAAGTCTTTGTCGGCGTGTTTCAAGACAGAATTGACCACAGTGGGTTTTGATTTACTCGGGAGCTTGAGAATCGCGATGTTGCGGTGAAGACGGTCAGACATGATTTTGACTCGACAGCAGATTTGCACTCCCCTTTCATACCTTCCGAAGGTACACATATTGGGATTCTCGAGGAAATATTTGGGTTCTTAGTCTCATGTGTTCGGGTGTGTCCCATTTAAGATCTATTAAAAGGTAACCATATGGGAGAGATGTGGCTTCGTCAAATACTTCTCGCAAAAATTTGGAATGACCCGGATACATCTGGGCTGTCGAGTGTGTGATCTGGGAACGATCCCTGGTGTTTTTGAATAAAATCATGTAATGACTATTGAAAGCCACAGTTCTATGAACTTTGTTTTTGTCAAATAGATTTTGTACAATATAAATCACACTAATTTTACGATGATGACTTCCTTTTGTAAACAACCGAAACACTCGCTCATCCACATCGAGCATCAGATCATCTAAAATTACCAGACTGTCAGATTTTATTTCTTGAGGGAGACCCTCTACGAATTCTACTTGGGGCAAAGCACCATACAATGGTTGCCATTTACTATAACACCATAATTCTGCAATGTGTTGGATGACTTTTTTCACAAAAGATGATTTACCACTACCAGTTGGCGCACACAACAAACAAGTAAAAGGGTGCTTCCAGCGGGGATCCATGTTTACCTAAGAACATGATCTACTCACCCTTTTATACGTGTTTGGGAAGGGGGGGGGGGGGGGAATCTAGCGAGTTAAAAAAAATGTGTATGAGTGTACTGTATGCAAGGGAACTAATTTTCATTTTTGTTGAAAGAAAAAGGTTCGTTCTTGCCAAAAAGTAACCTATCAGGCGACTTAATGACAAGCACAACACCTTTCTCTGTGGTTGCCAAAACAAAATTCAGAATAAAATGTTTCGTCCTTGCTCAAGGGAAACTCATCAGGTGGCTTAAGGGCAACCACGACAATTTTTTTTTTTTTTTTTTGTAATTTTTTTTTCTTATTTTTTGTAATTTTTTTTTCTTTTTTTTTTTTTTTTTTTTTGTAATTTTTATTCTTTTTTTTTTTTTTTTTTTTTTTTGTAATTTTGTTTGTTTGTAATTTTTCTTTTTGTAATTTGTTTTTCAAGAACTTTTCAGAAACCAGTTGTCAATGGTCTTGTGGCTGTCATTTAACTAACAACCATATCATGTATGCTTGATTTTTGTTCAGCACTCAACTGTTTGTTAATGAGATGAGAGTATTCACAAGGTGTTGGTGTTGGGTTCATGAGACTCGTGTGCGTGTGCCACAATGTATATACTTTGTCTTTACAGAATCTCTCCAGAGCTGCATTAAAGCGCGCATCAATTCTCTCTTCTAGAGACATCATTAGACAAACATCGTGTTGTATTTGGCCCGGATGATTCACACTACACCCATAACACTTCTCAACAGCCACAGTGTCAATCAATTCTTTGACAAAATGAGCATATGCCGCATTCATCTCATGCTCAATTCTTTGCATTCTTAACTCTTTATCAACTTCATCAACAATATTTCCATAGTTTGGCTGAGGTGTTACCCTTACAGGGATCTTGTGAGGCTTTAACTCATCCCACTTTGTTCTTTTCATTTCTATGTCAAGTGGCAGGTCGCCACTTGGTTCGCCATTTGGTCTTCGTGGTTCAGCACTTATCACAACTCTACTATCTTGTTGTGGAAACAAACTGGCATTGATTGCTGATTCCACTTCTTCTACTTGACTTTTTAACGAATTCCATTCTTCAATAGACAGAGCAATTCCTGTCTTTGTAGGAATTTTATCGTCAATAAATTTTCGGATGTGAATCTTTACTTCACGCTGATAACGAGTGACATTCATAAACGTTTGCTTTGAACCAAGTCGTAACATTTTCACTAGGTGTTTCTTCAAACGTTCAGCTTATGAGAAAAACACTTTGTTGGTGCAATCCAAATTTCTTCGTTTTTCAAAGACAGCTCTGGAAAAAACCTTTTTTTCCAAGTACAGCTTTTGAGAAAAACACTTTGTTGGTGCAAACCAATTCTTAGTTTTTCAAACACAACTGGTGAATCAGTCAATTGGTGAAAACCGAGCTCTTCTCCAGGCTATCTTAGGTAGTCAACCAGTGATCCAGACCCGAAAATCCGAATACTATTCGAAGTTGGTCGCTGGTATTTATACTTTTTTGGGGGACCAAGCTGACACTTCTCGCAATCTGATTGGTTCTTTAAAAGAGCTATCAAAAAGGTAAAAACTCCTACAATCTAATTGGTCAGCTCACTATTAGAGCTGGAATCTTGATCCGCAAAGCACTTCAAGTGTGTTTTCGACTGTTCATAAAAATGAAAAAAAATTAAATATTTTTCAGGGTATTTCAACATGGAAAGTGATATTATAAAATAAAATAAAGTGCGTAAAATGTATTTTGTAAAGAAAATTATTGTGAAATTAATTTTTTTAATGTAATTTGATGCTTTAAAGTGAAAATAATGTTGTGTTTTCGGCGTGCCAATCAGGACAGACAGTAGGCATAAGCCTATTTAGTACAGTGTTCGCCTCGTCATTTTCAAAGCAATGAAAAAAATATATAACCCATCAATACATCGCCAAAAACTTGAAAACTATGTAAAAGGCGAATAAATAAAGCGAGAAAAATTATTTTATCGTGGAGAAAAGATTTATTTAATATTTTTTGGTTGAAAAAATGTTTGGTCAGTTTGTCGACTTCTTTCTGGTAAATCGAGCGTAACGTCGCTTATAAAAGCAATTTCACTGAATATGTGATCCCATTACGTTCTCATTGTCAGAAACTGAATTAAAGTTTATAAGAAAATGATCTGTTGACATTTAGTTTGTTAAAAATTGTACAGAACGTGGTATTTCGGTACACCCAAAAACAAGGTTAGAATTTGCGAACAAAGCGTTTCTCATTGTTGACTGTGTTGTCAAGGAGATATACACAAACAGGGAGGGAGATAACTGAACCAGTTTTACGTTCTCACCAAATTATCAGATGGCGGTGTTCGACCCAACATTGCATATGCAACAAATTCTTTAGAGATAACTTTTTCTTTTAGTTGAACATAATTTTTATTTCCGTACCTCAACACTCATTAAGCAACTTCGAGAGCTCAATCTTATCAAATAATTGGTTAACATTGCCACTGTGGCAGAAGAAAATATAGCGAGCTGTAAAGCATTTTTTTGCCTGCAGGCGTTCCAGAGATAGATCCAAAATATGATAAAACGTGGGTTTGGGATGAAAAATAAGTAGTAGGTGAAGGGTGGTGAGTGGGAACTCTTCCTTTAAAATAAAAAGAAATTAACATTATTTATATAGGTTGGAAGGGGGGGGTGGGGGTGTACGTTAAACAAAAACCGGAACATTCTGGTGTACTCCGTACCAGAAAAATACTCCTATTCAATCGAACACAACCTTTTAAAAAATCTATAGCACTACGTGCTACTCTAAACAAGTCCGTTTCGGTTAAAAGCAGGATTCTGCGGGGAATCCGTATCAAATAATGTCGTTTCCGGCGATTTACGCCCATTCTCGGGCTCATTTGTGTAATTATACAGGGAAGTTGTTCCAAAAAATACGCCCAGTCAATCGAACATACCTGTTACAGACCTCTTGGCCCTATAAGAAGCCTTTGGGTCACATAGCAACCACGTGCCACCATAGAAACAAAGATGGCGGTCCCCTTCATACAAAATGGACGACGGAAACACGTATCACCCTAACAACACGAGCTGCGCATGCGCATTCACATCACCCATCACCATGACAATTACGTCACAACATGGCCGCTCACATGGGTTACCATGACAACCACGTGATACCCATAATACATTGCGGTATGGCGTCACATGAGATCCACCAAATGAGATCCACAAGAACAGGGACGAAAACCCCCTCGCCTACTACTTATGTTGGTCAAAGTCAAAATCATTTCCGAGAACGTGCAACTAGACACAAACAGGATATAAAACATAATGCTGATGCCCAAGTAACAGAACATTTCAACTTTCCAAGCCATTCTGTAGACGATTTCGAAATTCATCCTATTGAACAAGCACCAATTAAAGACACATTAGAAGAAACGGACGGATTTAGAAAATACATGAAGCTTTTTGGATCAATACGCTTCAAACCCTCTGGCCATTTAGTATTGACATATCAGAGGGAGAATACGAAAGGAGGTCCATCATTCCTTTCACTTCAACATACAACAGAATGAATATCAAAATAGGAAAAATATTAAAAGATGAATTTAATTTAACCAACTCTAAATCGAATGGACCTTTGAATCTACGACTTGGCCAATATGGAAAACAAAAGCTTGTGTAACAACCTTGTAAGGACTAAATTATAGCCCATCAATGAATAACATCAATTATTGACAGTCAGTTTAACGTGATCCTAAGCTCATCACTTAGTTTAAATCAATTTGGTGTATTTTTTATCATGTTTGAAACCCATCAAGATTAAGTAAATGTATATGTTCATAAAAACAATATTTCGGGGCATATTACAAGAAAAAAACGTTTTAGTGGGAAATGTTTGTGCCAGTGCGAATTGTTAACCTAACACACAGACCCCCCCCCCCCCCCACCCCCCTCCCGACACACACACATACACCCAGTCAAAGACACACACCCGAAAACCCTTAAAACGGCTGTTATATCTCGGTTTTGGTGTCTGTTTTTGAAGACCCAGATTTACGGTCTCGGTTTCGGTTTACATTGTACAAACATAGCAATGCATACACTGCTTATTGGAAGATTATTTTGCAGTATATAAATTTGCTTAAAATCAAAACTTGTAACTGACCCATTTATAAAATAAAACAGAACATGACAATTTGTTGAGATATCCAAGTCAAATTCAATCTTCGATAGTAGAATGCCCAGGGGTAGTAACATTGGTAGCCCGGAACTTAGGAGAAGGTGTAATGTGAGGGGGGAGCACCATGGTTCTGACTCCTATGTCAACAGTCAAATGTGTTGGGGAGGCGGGCTGTATCGTTAATGTAGATCTGACCAATAGTTGTAGTTTTGGACTGCATGATTCTTGAAGTAATAACTTTATTAAATCAACTTGACGTAATAAAGTTATCACTTCAAGAATTCTGCAGTCAAAAAGCTCTAACTATTGGTTAATGGGTACTCACAGAAGACTGGAATGTTCAACTTGCTGCTAAGAAACGCCATTTTCACGGCCAAAAAATAACGTGATTCTTTTATCCCAAAAGCCGCCAGAAGTCGCCATTTAATAACTGATTTCAAAACTTTCGTAGAGGTTCTTCTTCTCCCATCCCCCATCCCCATCCTGTATTATTGCTCGTACTTTTAACAATATCTCGACACTTTTAAAAGGCACTCTCAGCCTAAATGGTTTAAGCTCTAATTTACTCAACTTAACTGATGAAACAATAGTAAGCTGATACTGGAGAGTGATTTATCGTTAAATTGCTGCTGGAAACATTAATTTAATCCCTAAGAGTCCGACATATTATTTCAATAAACTGGGGATGCAGCGCAACAGTTGTTAATTTAGGCGCCCGTCATTGTCGGGAAGGGCTTCCATTTCTATGACAAAACAGGTGTGTAATACACTCTGATTCCCTGAGTGCAATCTATTTGTGTAAATTATCTCAAGAGTTTCATGTTTAAGAAAATGATTTCTTGCCTCAAGTCTGTTGTAAAATGATATATGTGTGTCGTAATAAAACATTGTCTCTGTTAATGACTTTATTCAACTCAAGTAATAACCCGTTGCGTAAGAAGTCCATTTTGTCACCTATTTTCACGGTATTCTGGTAAATGCAGCGGTCGAAGTTCGAACATGATACCAGTTACTTGCGTTGCGGTTCTGAAAAAGGGTATCGCGACTCTAATGTTTCAAAATAAAGGTAACTTCATGTTTCTCTCATTATTCTGAAAAGTGAAGACCTGATTAGAGATTTTCAACATTTAATTTGGAAACCGGGATGACCAGTTTTCTGTAATTGCTTCGGTCTTGGTTTCGGTTTCCATAACCAAACCGAAACCGAACCGAATTTTCGGTAAACCACTCAACTCTTGTTAACAGAAAGGTAGGTTGTACCAATTCCTTTGTAAGAAAATTTGAGAGTGTTCAATTACAAAAGTTATAGCTGGAGAGAGAAGGGAATCCGCTATTGTATATTGTGATTGTAGCTACGGATGTGGCGAATTTCTTCGTAGCGCACTCCCCACGCGCAGAAGTGCGAGGCAGTTCCCACAGACTTGATCCTAGTTTTATTGATGAGTAGCGAGGTAATCCTCACTGACTTCACTCCTCCATATCATTATTAGAGAAAGATAGAACTGCGCCATTGTCTATTGTGATTGTTGTGTGATTGTTGGTATGGATTGGGTGAGGGTGGGTTTCCCCAGAGGCCACTCTCCATACGCAGATTTGCGAGGCAGTCCTCACATACTCAATCCTAAAGATTTCAATGAGTAGCGAAGAAATCCTCACTGACCTCAAGCAATTTAATTCTGTTGAATAATTTGGATTTTCTGTGACATTTTTTGTTTTTCTGTTGAAGGTTCTGTGTTCGTTCAGCTCTACTATTAATTCACTAACAGGGAGTCGGTTATCTTACCGGTAAAGGGAAAAATATATGAACTCCATCCACCAATTTGTTACACTGACTATTTGTTACGTGTTATAAATCTATACCAACAATGCAATTTTACTTGTCCGTTTGTTCAATTTGACAACGCGAAGATCAGTGTTAGGCAACACTGGTAATCGGTGACTATATATCGCCGAAATAATAATAGCTCTCATATATCATCATCACGAATATAATCTAAACAGTACGGACGTTAGTTCGTATCACAACATTTCACAACATCTACCTATGGGCACAGATTGGGACTAAGAAATATTTAATTTATCCCAGACAAAGATATGTGGCCCAGGATTATTATTATTTTTTTTTTTTGACAGGGCACCATCATTTCCCATCTTATATGTATAATTCAATATCGCTGAAGATAAAGACACAGGCACTTGTATACATTGAGTGTCTTCGTTTTTGAAAGGTAGCTTGGCTTTTTATGGCAAGCTAATTAGAAGCAAAAATAAGAACCTGTCCACTTTGTCTCCGTTTTAGCGAATGTTTTTTTATAGTAACTTGCAAGTTTTTATTCTTCCCAGGACAAAATAGCAAATGTTACGTCCAATACTTTTATATTAATGGTATGCACAGTGTATGTATTATATGTCACGATACGCAGTCAGCTGATATAAGGAACAGAAAAAAACAGTTACAGAACATCAAAGATGGCGAAAGCGCCGTTTTCTTATTTTTAAATGTGTGTTATACACAGAATAGTAGTCAAACCTTCAAACTGATTGGAAAAAAATGTAAAAAAAAAACGGCTTCCATATTTTTATACTGCTCTGCAAGAAAATTATTAAAGTTTGTGAACTGATGTGCAGAGAGAATATACAACTTAGCTAACATTTCGAAATTTCAATTTTTATATAATATCCCCGAACCCCGAGTTAAATTTTTTAATAATTTCAGAAAATTAAGGGGAGCTAACTTTCCCGTAAATCACATCAAATGACGAAAATTATCAGCTGTGACCTCGGTATCCCGCAATTAATCTTTCTAAAATCGGAGTGTGATCGATAGGATTGGTGCTAATTAATAATAATAAATCAGATGGATTAAGAAGTTTTTGTTTTTATTTTTGTGGTGAAAACTGAGGCTAAACAGCCGCTATTTTTATTTATTTTCAGGTTATTCAAAGAATGCGAGGACCTATATCTAAAGGTCACGCTTGTAACGTACTGTGTTTAAAAATAACACTCTGGGGCACTTTTCGCCTGAAACTACCTCTGTCATGTATGGCGTGTTTTCCTGACGAAACCGTTCGTAAGTCGGTATGCTGCCAACACAGGGCTATTGCGACATAGATACATTTATATTTTGACATAATATCAGACCACGCTATTCGTTGTCGTTTGCAGTAAACTGTTTTGGTTTGACAAGTCTTTACTCTCCTTGTATCTACTGGTCTTTTAGTTACACCTGCTGTTTGAGGTATGTCGGTTGTCCGACCGCAGAAGTGTGAGTTAAGGTACTATCTTGGATGACATTTAATAACCACTTTAGTCCTCTATCCCGCTGGTCAATCGTCGAACGCCTCGTGTATCAAATACAGTCATTCCGCTTTTTCAGAAAGTTTGCATTCTCCTGCAAAATATACCTCGCTTCTTACATCTCGGTATTGGTCTTGAGTAATGTCCAAATGTATGTCCGTGAAATCTGTCAGTTTCAAAACCTTCCATTCATTCTCTGATATTATGTTATTCTGTTAATACTGTTAACGAAAACCCATTTCTGATTTGTTAAAAAATATTTTAGTCCAGAAAATAAGTCTACATAAATTCTTTTTCGATATAGTTTATTCCTGATACTTTAACCCTTTTTCACGCAGACTTAAATTTACTGGTGGCAGTAAATTCTGTTTCTCTAGTGTTATTCATGATCTCAGTATTGCTATTTGTGCAAAGTCGATGTATCATCATCGGTTTACTGAGTTTCGGTAAAAATACATTTTTGTGCTCCCACTACTCGAAAAAAAATCACGGGAGCATATAGTCGCCGCTTTGTCCGTCTGTCTGTCTTTCTGTCAGTCTGTCTGTCCATCTGTCCGAAACAACTGGTTTCCGGATGATACCACTAGTTTGCTTTGATATATGACCTTATGATTTTGCAACCTTATTACAGATCATGAAGCCCAGATTAGGTTCGCTTTTCGATGACATTTACCGTTCCAGGGTTATAACTCTTGAAAAATCGCAAAAATGGTAAAATATAACTCTAGTTTTCCTGGACATACTACCGTATAAGTTTGCAACTTTACTACCGACCATGAAATGCAGGTCAAGTTCGATGTTCACCATTATGACATTTAATGTTCCAGACTTATGCCCCCTGAAAAGTCGCAAAATAGTTAAATAAGTGGTTTCCGCATGATAACTCTAGTTCCCTTTTTATATATTCTTTATTACATTGCAACCTTACTACCTACTCTGAAATGCAGGTCAAGTTCGATTTTAAATATGGTGGCATTGATCTTTCCAAAGTTATGCCATTTAAAAGTCGCAAAATTATAAAATCAACGGTTTTCGGGTGATAACTCTAGATTGCTTTGAGGTACGACCTTATAATGTTGTATCACTCCTACCTACCGTGACATACAGGTTACGTTCAATTTTTTGCGTTATTACATTTACCATTCAAGAATTATCTCTCTTGAAATGTCGCGAAATTGTAAAATCAGTTGTTTCCGGTTGACAACTCTAGTTCGCTTTGATGTACGACCTAAAATTTGTGCAACATTACCCTCTATCTTTAATGTAGGTCAAGTCCGATTTTCAACTTCATGGGGTTTACCGTTCCAGAGTTATGTCCCTTAAAATGTGGAAAAATGGTAAAGTAATAAAACATTTCTTATAGTACCCTTTTAAATGCCCAGTGCATGGATAATCAAAACTGCTTATACGTTCACCCTAATTAAACAGTGACCTGTCTTCAAAGACTAGTGTAGTCTCCTTTCCAAGGAGCTTTTAATACAGGTTTACTGTGTTATGTTTTGTTTTTTTTTGTTTTTTTTTAAATTTTTGTTATTCAGATGAAATAAAATACATATACAAATAGGTAAAAACATATAGATACACAATCAGTATACAGCAAGTATATAATTTGCACGATTACATATGTATACAAAAGTCTTCCTGTGTGAAGCTGTTTTCCATCACATTTCTGCTCTTTAACCAAGGTTATCATTTTTAGATGTTTCGAAACAGAAATAGACAACCTAATAACAGTTACTGGTGGTGACACAATGAAAAAATGTTGCCGCAGGCGAAGCCTTACTGTATGGGGACCACAAATAAAAAATAAAAAAAAAGGAAAGAGAAAGTCGAGGTATAAGGTCCAGTAACTGACACATTATCTGAAGAAGGAGGATAAAACAGTCCTTTGAAAAGTTCCCATTTTGTTCGTATTAGTCGGGATTTTTTGGGCGAATACACGTGAAGGGAGTATAATTCCAATTCACAATATCGACGCAGAATTTTAGTTAGACCTTGAAAGCTGGGCTGACACCCTCTCACCTTGCAGGAATAAATGAACTTTTTGTACAGAAGAACTAGAAGAGAAAGATTATTTTCTTGAGACCACAAAGTGTTATCATCAGTATTATTATCATTATTATTGTTATTATTAGTATTATAGCCGATAAGGATAAAGTATGGTGTCAGTGGCAATAGAACACCACATTGTTCGTTCAATTTTTCAGCGAGCTGTAATAGGATTGACTTTGCCATGGGACATTCAAAGAACAAATGTGACACAGTTTCTTTGGTGTTGAAGCAGAATGTACACAGTTCAGTTTCCGACAGTTTACATTTAAAAAGACGGGAATTTGTATATAGAGCGCCACTTAGAATTTTGTAGTGTAGGGTTTGGAGATAAGTATCGTCTGTGATTATGAAAGGGCGTTTGTATATCAATCTCCAATCCTCCTGTGTGAGATCAGTATGCAAACGCTCCTTGCATTTTTGTTGAGAATGAACAGGATCGGAAATCGCCTTTTGCAGAAATAACAGATAAAATGTTTTATTGACCGCTTTCGTTTCTTTCAGTTTCTCAATTTGTGGATTCAGCACACAGTTGGCTTTTTTCCCTTTCAATTTTTTTCCGCCACAGCCTTGGAATCGCCTTGTCTATCCCCTGGAAGACAGTGAATGGTGTTTTGATATCGTATTTTGTGGAAAATTCCTCAAACGTTAAGAAGCCTCCTCTCTCACCCAAGAGGTCGTTTAAAAAGAATACACCTTTGTCGCACCAAGTCTGATTGAAAATATATCTATTTTTGATTTTGACACTTCTGTTATAGAAAATTGGTTGAGAAAGAATTTCTACGGAGTCTGTAGGTGGTTATCCAATAGCGACCAGGATGTGAGGACGTCTTTCCAAAAACTGTTTGCGTTCTCCACGATTTTTATTTACCCCCAATTGTGTAAATGCCAAATTTTGTCGTTGCCGTATTGTTCGAAGTCATCTAAAATAAGGGTTTTCCAGGGTGATATTATGCTGGGATCAACCAGTTTCTTAATCCAAAACATTTTTAGAGAATGGCTGTATGACCGAATATCTGGAAACTTAAGCCCTCCATTAGAAACCTGATTTATAAGAACCCTTCGTTTGATCTTTTCATTTTTACCCTGCCACAAATAATGAAACAGTTTGGATTGCATTGCATCTAACATATTGTCTGGTGGTTTTGGAAGGACCGATAGTCGGTGTATGAGTATTGGTAAAGTGAGCGTTTTTACGACGGCAGTTTTCCCAATTAGGGTAAGATTTCTAAACGACCAGTCGTTCAAAAGTTTTTCCACCTTTCTAGAATTGTCAATGTAATTTTGAATTATGTAATTTTCACTAAATAGATCATACATTATACCCAATATGGTGAATTTCCCATTATTGTTCCACTGAACATTTCGTTTCGTGGCAATCTTTTTACTCGACCCTTTTTCAGACCCAATACATACAATCTGAGTCTTTTCAAAGTTGACTTTAAGGCCTGACTCCTCTGCAAAAGGGTTAACAATCTCCAGAGCCGTGTTTAATGATTGGGAGTCGTTACTCAAAAGTAGAGTAGTCGAGTCGTCAGCATATTGACTTATGAGATGTTCGGAGTGGTTTATTTATTTTAATACCGTTGATATTAGGGTTGTTTTCAAGTGCGGCACTCAATATCTCGACGCTCAAAATAAATAAATACGGCGAAATGTGATCGCCCTGTCTTACTCCTCTCTCCAGGTTGAATTTTTCAGGGCAGTGCCCATTATTGAGGACATAGCTAAAGATATTTGAATAAAAAGTACGAAACCAATTTATAATAGAGGGCCCGAAGTTGAGGAACTGTAACGTTTTTTCTACAAACGATCATTCAAGTGAATCAAAAGAGTTCTCAAAATCTAGGAGGACAAGAATTCCAGCAATATTTAGTTTCTCGCACTTTTCTATCAGGTCAAACGTTAGTCTTGTGGATTCTCCGATATATCTCCCTTTCATGAACCCAAGCTGAGTTTCTGATATGAGTTTCGGTAGTACCGTCTTAACACGATTTGCTATAGCCGCCGAGGCAATTTTTGTATCTACATTAATTAGTGAAATGGGACGCCAGTTTTTTTTATGAATTCTTTTGGTTTGTTTTGCTTTGTAATGCAAGTAATAATGCCAGTTCGTTGCGGATTGGATAGTTCCTTTACACTGTATCCATGATTTAGGGACTTGACCAGAAAGGAGCCAATATCCTTCCAGAAGAATATATAGAACTCCACGGTAAATCCGTCTGATCCGGGCGTTTTATTATTTTGCATTGATTTTTAATAAAAGAGAAGGTTAAGGCTACAGGGTTGTGATCTGATTTGTAACGTATATGAATTTTGGACGATTTGTGAAATATTTGTAGGTCAATGGACATGAGGAAATAGTCTAACCTCGCCATTTTATTACCAGGGCCTTTCAACGTGTAGCGTTTTAAATTTTTGTTTTCTTCCCTCCAGACATCGCATAGGTCATTTTTTTCCATTAGAGAATGAATTTTCTCATTTGCCCTAACATTGTTTTTGTGACGGTAATTTATCGTGTCAATATCGTAATTTTGTGGTACATTCCAATCTCCTCCAACCAATATGGAGCAGTTCCCAATTCTCTCAGTTTTATTAAAAAGATTGTCGAAGAAATTTGGATTGTCTTCATTGAGGGCATACACGGCAGCAAGGGTGATTCTTTGGTCCTGAATCGTCATATCAAGAATGATGAAATTGCCTCCGGGATCTTTTATTGTATTATGAATCTGAAGCATAAATGTATTTTTGAACATGACGGCCACCTCCCTACTTGAGCTTGAGTGAGAGCAGAAGATGGCTTCATAACCCCATTCTGATTTCCACGTATTCTCGATTTCTTGGGTTGAATGAGTGTCGACCAGAAGAGCTATATCGAATTTATCCCTGCAACGAGAGAAGATGTCTCTGCGCTTTATTGTTTCAGAAAAAACATTGGGTAGTTTTGAAATACATTAACCGGTTTTACCTAATAAATTTTGACGTATAATTTTATCAAAACAACGGGGGGGGGGGGGGGGGAGAAAAAAGAAGAGGACAAAACAGTAGGAAGTACAGTGATGCCAGAGGAGCTCCCTAGCTTGCAGCTCAATCGGACGGATGTTGAAAACTAAGTAGTAGATGTGTATAAAGTGTATTAAGTCAGTACATTACCGCAACACATTGTGTATGTCTTTGTGTGTGTGTGTGAGGGTGGGGTGGTGATTGAGTGGACAATGACAATGAAGGATGGATTTTGTTTTGGAGGGTTGCAGGTAAAGGGTAAACAAAATTCTGCATACAAGTTATTGACCTGAAATTCTTTCAGGTCAAGGCCTATCAACAACTTGTATGCCACATTCTGATGAGATCTTAAATGTTCTGTAATGCTATAGATTGTATAACGGTGCATGAAAAACAAAAGCGATGAACGATGAAAGACAATGCGCCTTGATCAGTGCTAACATAGTAATGGTTTCCATTTAACCCTTGTGGTGTCTTCCATGTCAGCTCAATGACAGCAGTTGGGAGAGTCCATATTTATTATTTGGGGGTAGACCAATCAATATTTTCAACGTACGTCCTTAGGAATGAATGAATGAATGAAAGCCACTCACTCATCCACCCACCCATTCATTCCTTGATGGACGAATTAGCAGATAACGAATGAAATGAATGAATGAATGAAACAAATGAATGAATGAAACAAATTAATGAAAGGAAATGAATGAATTAATGAAACTAATGAAATGAATGAATGAATGAATGAATGAATGAATGAATGAATGAATGAATGAATGAATGAATGAATGAATGAAACCCACTCACTCATCCACCCATCCATTCATTCCTTCATGAATGAACTAGCAGATAAATAAACGAATGAAAGAACTGATGAATCTCTAAAGCCAACGTCCAGGGTGAAAGAATAAATCAACCGACAGGCGGACGAGCGTCTGACAATTGCAGAAGGGGGACGAAAGAATGAAACGAATGGATGAAAGTATTAAGTTCTCCCCAATCCACCGTATTTTCCTGAAAAACACTAAATAAGATTAATGAATTTCGTACTCACCAATCAACCCTATTTACACACTGAATCCACTGTCGGAATGAATGAACGAATGAACAAATGAGCAATGAATGAAC
Organism: Pictodentalium vernedei; assembly: GCA_031216915.1. Taxonomy (NCBI): domain Eukaryota; kingdom Metazoa; phylum Mollusca; class Scaphopoda; order Dentaliida; family Dentaliidae; genus Pictodentalium; species Pictodentalium vernedei. The sequence goes on from CM062291.1 coordinate 470,431,215, forward strand.
GAACGAACGAACGAACGAACGATCGATCGAACGAACGAACGAACGAACGAACGAACGAACGAACGAACGAACGAACGAACGAACGAACGAACGAACGAACGAACGAACGAACGTACGAACGAACGAACGAACGAACGAACGAACGAACGAACGAACGAACGAACGAACGAACGAACGAACGAACGAACGAACGAATGAAACCCGCTCACTCATCCACCCACCTGAACGAATGAAAGAACTGATGACTCCCTAAGGCCACCATCCAGGGTGAAAGAATTAATCGATCGACAGGCAGATGAATGACTGACAATCGCAGAAGGGGAACTATTAAGTTCTCCCCAATCCACTGTATTTTCTTGAAAAAACACTAAATAAGATTAATGAATTTCGTATTGAATGAATGAATTTCGTACTGAATGAATGAATTTCGTACTGAATGAATGAATATCGTACTGAATGAATGAATATCGTACTGAATGAATGAATGAATGAATGAATGAATGAATGAATGAATGAATGAATGAATGAATGAATGAATGAATGAATGAATGAATGAATGAATGAATGAAACCCACTCATCCACCCACCCATTCATTCCTTCATGAATGAATTAGTGGATGAATAAACGAATGGACGAACTGATGACTCCCTAAAGCCACCGTCCAGGGTGAAAGAATATATCGACCGACAGGCGGACGAACGACTGACAATCGCAGAAGGGGGACGAAAGAATGAAACGAATGGATGAAACTATCAAGTTCTCCCCAATCCACCGTATTTTACTGAAAAAACACTAAATAAGATTAATGAATTTCGTACTGAATGAATAAATTTCGTACTGAATGAATGAATTTCGTACTGAATGAATGAATTTCGTACTGAAGGAATGAATATCGTACTGAATGAATGAATGTATTTCGTACTAAATGAATGAATGAATTTCGTACTGGATGAATGAATGAATTTCGTACTGAATGAATGAATGAATGAATTTCGTACTGAATGAATGAATGAATGAATGAATGAATGAATGAATGAATGAATGAATGAATGAATGAATGAATGAATGAAACCCACTCATCCACCCACCCATTCATTCCTTCATGAATGAATTAGTGGATGAATAAATGAATGGACGAACTGATGACTCCCTAAAGCCACCGTCCAGGGTGAAAGAATATATCGACCGACAGGCGGACGAACGACTGACAATCGCAGAAGGGGGACGAAAGAATGAAACGAATGGATGAAACTATCAAGTTCTCCCCAATCCACCGTATTTTCCTGAAAAACACTAAATAAGATTAATGAATTTCGTACTCACCAATCAACCCTATTTACACTGAATCCACTCTCCGAATGAATGAACGACTGAACAAATGAATGAAAAATGAATGAAAAAATGAATGAATGAATGAATGAATGAATGAATGAATGAATGAATGAATGAATGAATGTGAATGGATGAATGAATGAATGAATGAATGAATGAATGAATGAATGAATGAATGAATAAATAAATAAATAAATGAATGAATGAATGAATGAATGAATGAATGAATGAATGAATTAGTTTATTCAGTTACAATCCAGCCTAATCACATCATCTTCACTGCCAACCTTAACAACACGTCCTGTTTTAAGTTCAGCGAAAATATCGCCATCACTTGACCACGCAGTTTCGACTGCACTGGATTGAACGGACTTTGTTAAAATGTTCTGTCTTTTCCTGGTCAAATCTTCCTTTATCACAATCTTTGTCCCCTTTAATTTCCTTCGATTTTGAATTGTTTCCAGTTTATGTCTTCTCGAAACAAACTTGGCTATTATAGGCCTTGGCTTTTCCAGAGAATATTTGCCGAGGCGGTGTGCTATACTGATGTCACTCTTATTTATCTCCATTCCAAGTTTCCCTTTTAGGACGCGGAGCACTTTATCCGTGGATTCCTCCACCGACTCCTTCCTTTCGTTGTCAGACATCCCATACAGTCTTATACTACATTTTCTTGTGTATTGTTCAAGCTCGTCAAGTTTGTCACTTGTGGCACTCGTCTTCTTCTTTATGTTTGCAATGGCTGTTTTCTGGGCCTGAAGTTCATCTATACTGTAATTTCTGATGTTACATTTGAAAGTGTCTCTGTCTTGAATTTTTCCAATGCACAATTCACGAAGTCCAAAATAGATTTTTTAAAGTCCGACAAGTATTGTCAAATTGTTCAGTTGTTAACACTTTCTGGAGCTTTTTGTTTATCTCAGAAATCTGTTTTTCCATTTTTGAAGATACAGCTGTAGTTTGAGAGGAAGCTAGAGTCAACTGTGTTTTTAATCGTTTTGATGCAGGTTTAACTGTCCTTTTTACAGTGGTTGTGGCGACCTGTTCACTTCCTTTGTTTTCCGATACGCAGGCTTGAACGCTAAGTTCTTTGAAATTCCCTTCTCTATTCTCAACACTCACGTCAGCATCACTTGAGTCCGTTCTATTTTTTCTCTTTGTCAGCTTCTCGTTATCACCAAATTTATTCATGCTGGGGAACAAATACATACTAAAACACAGAACATTTTCGTCACATATTGTAGTTCATAAATGCGTCAAAAGGTGTGAAAAACAGAAGAACATTGCAATGCCGGGGAAATTTTCACACTTTTATACTCCGATTGTTCCGATTGTTCCGATTGTCACTGTTCTGTGTGAGAAGTTTACTATGTAATGTTAACCTTGTCCTTCCACACACGTTTTTGTACTTTTTTGGCATCTGTGCTAACTTTTTACTTGCTTTTTTAATTTTGGATAGAGCACGTTTGTCAAATACTTGTTGTGCCTGTAAATATGTAATAAATCAGATTCAGCCTCATCATACGCAGTTTAAGAATAAGAGGTGACATGTGTTATAACGATCATCAGAACATTTGTTGGCCCCAAACCTAGTTAAGGATGAGGAAAGTTAATTAACACCTTGCAGACACGCCGAACTCAATGACAAATTGACGAGATAACCAGCTGAAGTATTTTTAGTACAGTTTCACTCGTCATCTGGTAATATATTTTTTTTCTATCGCATAAATTGACTATAAAGGGATGAATTCCTCGTAATTATACTTTACTTCTCCTTTACTAATAATATACTATACATATATAACCTTAATTTCTCTTGTTTCCTTCAGCTCAGTTTTGCTAGGTACAGGCTGGTATTTCGCCGCACCGCCCAAGTGGACTGAATCAATATATTCGTCTGCATATGTTTCGGATATATAACACTTTTGTAAATAGGGAAATGGGTTGGTTTTGCCGGTACACCGAACGATGAATATGCCCTTTTAATGCAAATGCAAAATAAAACACCTATCGCCAGCGTTGTCGAGCTCCGATCTGAATGTTGCCAAATATTTGCATCCTGTTGAATACAACGCTGGGAACAGACGGGCAGTTTCAGGACGGCATATGATCTATCTGCGATTGACCCGCAGAATATTGATGGTATGGCCTTTGATCCATGTATATGGTGTCTGACATTCAATCGATTTTGTTGGTGGAGGGGTTTGTTTTATTGCAGTGGTATACGAAAGGGACTTTGAATTCACACCAGACATAGTTGTTACATTGTCGGGATACGGACAGTTGCTCCGCGGACATTTGCCCGATCGCAGAGCGGACATTTGCTCTGAACGGACAAATGCCACTCGGACATTTGCCCCGATTGCTGAATTCAAGATCGGACATTTGCCCCTGCAAGATAATAAAAAGGTCAGGCGTTTTCAGGAGAGCGATTTTTTCGCTCACCCATTGCTCGCCTTAAAACGATAAGGTGTGGGGGGTGGGGGGGGGACAGCCCTCCTGACCTTAGAAAATAATGATTACCATTACAGCCTATTCCTAAAAGCCACATTTTTCAGATCTCTGCTTTGTTAGTAGTCTCTGTAAGATGACAACACTAACCCTCCGACACCTTCGGACTTTGCTGAGTCCCGAAGGTGTGGGGATGGGGGGACTGGGGTCTGTGTTGCCGTCTCACAGAGACTACCTTGTTAGAAGCGTCAAATGAAATGTACAAAACCCACGAGGCAGAATTCATTAGTAAAACTTCACATACTGAAGAATACTCACATAACCCGCATCTCTCATGTTAAAGTAAGCAGTTTCTTTCACAGTACAGACAGTGTTCATGTTATCATAAACAGCTTCACTATTTAATTTCACCCGAGTACTATCACCCATATTAGTACCCCCTATTAGTATCATCATATTCGGAAGCAAATATCCTCATCTGATTTATATAGTGCAGTAGTAGGAGCTGCACCAACCATGCTGGTTTTGGGGGACCTCGTTGGGCGACTCGCGCCTAAAACGCCCAGGCCCTTTTTAAGGCCCCCCTCACCCCTCCGTGTGCCCAAACCCGTTAAGCACCCTCCCTGTGCCCAAAACTGTTAGGCTGCCTCACGCCTTCCACAACCCCCTTTATGTCTTAAACCTTGTTGGGCCCCCCTTACCCCTCCTTGTACCCAAAGCCTATTGGGCATTGTACCCAAGATGGTGTCTTCCCCCATGATATCTATGACGTGGCTACCATAATACACAAAGTGGGAGGGCTCCCCCTCCCTCCCTGTACCCAAAGCCCATTGGGGCCCAAGATGGCGGATGACAAGATGGCGGCTTCCCCCATGATATATGTGACGTGGCTACCATAACACATCAAGTGGAAGGGCTCCCCCTCCCTCACTGCACCCAAATCCTATTGGGACCCAAGATGGCATCTTTCCCCATGATATCTGTGACGTGGCTACCATAATACATAAAGTGGGAGGGATCCCCCTACCTCCCTGTACCCAAAGCCCACTGGTGCCCAAGGTGACGGCCCAAGATGGTGGATGACAAGATGGCGTCTTCTTCATTGATATCTGTGACGTAATCAAGCTACTCTGCCAGTGATTTAAATATTAAAATTAAAATTTAAATATTCAAATTCAAAAATCTCGTTCCTGATTTCGAAATGTACAATGCGTTTGGGTTAACATTGTACCGAGATATTTTCAAAGTACTCAGTTAAGAGGATTATCTTGTTTGTGTAAACACTTATTTGATAAATAGATTACGTAAGCTCCACAGGTGTGCGTTATCTTCAAGACGTGTCTGAACTTGTTTCTCGAAATATGGTTTTATGTGCAGCACCCATATTTTTCTATACCTTGTATGATGGGGATGGCGGTTACTGATTTTTGTGATGAGTGTCTAACGCGTTTGTGCGCAGCGATGGACGGGGCTGTGCATTATTTATGGGTGTTTAAAGTCATATTTTTCTATATTTTTTTTTATAAATTAGACGTTTGAGATATAAACAACTCACCTTGACTTAGTGGCATTGTGTATCTTAGAAAATTTAATGAAAAATATGGCGTCCCTCATAAAATCCAAGGAGGCTTCCCCATCCCAAAATAATGAAAATGTCTTCATATAACACATCAAGACAGCTGTTCGATGTGTTATAATACGGCACATTGGCGGATCCAATATTCTACATCCGCGCGATGTCAATAAGATGGCAAATTTCCCCACTTTAGTACCCCTTAAGTGAATTTAATAAAATATTTTATAAAATTTATTGAAAAGTTACATGGCTTTTCCTCATAAAATATAGGGAGAAGGAGGCGTCCCCTCCCCCCGAAATAATGAAAATGCGAGTTTTCATTTGAAATTTGTTAGATATTTAAGTCACCAATGTATATTGTAGGTTTTATTTTCACTAAAAAAATGAGAAAAATTGATAATTTGTATGCAAGACGTTGGGGTTTTGTTAGCGAAAGGAATGAATTTGTATGTCTACACGTATAATATGTTACGACAAACTCTTTCGCTACACGTGTGATATAAACGATATTTATTGGAAAATCGATTCCAACAACCAGGATTATACCGTGTTGGTTTATGGGTGGGGAATAGGAGGCTGGGTATGACCACCGACTCAAACCCCACAATTTTTTCACCTTCAGTTTTTATTGAAACCCATCTACAATGATTGGGCTATTTAACTGTAAACTGAACGAAATTTATGTGGGTACAAAAAGGATAGAATTTGGACAAAATGGCTCAATTTAGTCAACACATCTACCAAGATGAAGTCAGATTTTGGCATAGTTTGATCAAAATATACAAAGCGTCAGAGTTTTGTTAGCGAAAGGGATGACTTTGTATGTCTACACAAATAATATGCTATGATAAAATATTAAAAAAAAAATTAACAAACGGGGTTATGCCGTATTGGTTTATGTGTGGAGGATACCCCGAGGGGCCTGGAGTATGGCCTCCCGACTCAAGCCCCACAATTTTTTCACCTACAGTTTTCATTAAAACCGATATACAATACTTTGACTATTTAACTATAAGTTGCGCGAAATTTATTGGTGTATATTGTAGGTTTTATTTTTACTGAAAAAATGAGACAATTGATAATTTGTATGCAAGACGTTGGAGTTTTGTTAGCGAAAGGGATGAACTTGTATTTCTACGTGTATAATAAGTTACGAAACTATCCCAAAATCTGACTTTCATCTTGGTGAACTAGCTAAAAAGAGCCATTCTGTCCTAAGTGTACTTTTTGAAACATCAACAAATTTCGCGCAACTTATAGTTAAATAGTAAAAGTATTGTATATCGGTTTTAATGAAAACTGTATGTGAGAAAATTGCGGGTCTTGAGTCGAGGGCATACCCCATGCCCTCGGGGTAATCTCCGCCCATAAACCAATACGGCATAATCCCGTTTGTTAAAATTGGTGTAATAGTTTATCATAACATATTATATGTGTTGACATACAAATTCATCCTTTTCGCTAACAAAACTCAAACGCCTTGCATATTTTGATCAAACTATCCCAAAATCTTACTTCACCTTGGTAGATGTGTTGACTAAATTGAGCCATTCTGACCAAAGTCTACTTTTTTGTACCCCAATAAATTTCGTTCAATTTACAGTTAAATAGCCCAATTATTGTATATGGGTTTTAATAAAAATTCAAGGTGAAAAAATTGCGGGGTTTGAGTTGGCGGTCATACCCCGCCTCCTATTCTCCACCCATAAACCAACACGGTATAATCCTGGTTGTTGGACTCGATTTTCCAATAAATATCGTTTATATCATACGTTTAGCGAAACAGTTTGTCGTAACTTATTATACACGTAGAAATACAAGTTCATCCCTTTCGCTAACAAAACTCCAACGTCTTGCATACAAATTATCAATTGTCTCATTTTTTTCAGTAAAAATAAAACCTACAATATACATTGATGATTTTAAATATCTAACAAATTTCAAATAAAAACTCGAATTTTCATTATTTCGGGGCAGGGACGCCTCCTTCTCCCTATATTTTATGAGGAAAACCCATGTAAATTTTCAATAAATTTTATAAAATACTTTATTAAATTCACTTAAGGGGAACTAAAGTGAGGAAATTCGCCATCTTGTTGACATCGCGCAGATGTAGCGTATTGGATCCGCCAATGCGCCGTATTATAACACGTCGACCAGCCGTCTTGTTATGTAATATGAAGAAAATTTCATTATTATGGCATGGGGAAACCTCCTTGTATTTTTTTTGGAGGGACGCTATATTTTTCATTAAATTTTATAAAATACAGAATGCCACTAAGTCAAGGTGAGTTGTTTATATCCCAAACTTTTTAATTTATAAAAAAATATAGAAATATATGACTTTAAACGCCCATAAATAATGCTCAGCCTCGTCCCTCACTGCGCACAAGCGCGTTAGACCCTCATCACAAAAATCAGTAACCGCCATCCCATCATGCAAAGTATAGACAAATATGGCTGCTGCATATAAAAGCATATTTCGAGAAACAAGTTCAGACACGGCTTGAAGATGACGCACACATGTGGAGCTTAGGTAATCTATTTATCAAATAAGTGTTTACACAAAAAAGATAATCCTCTTAACTGAGTACTTTGAAAATATCTCGGTACAATATTAACCCAAACACATTGTATATTTCGGAATCAGCAACGAGATTTTTGAATTTGGATTTTTTAATTTTAATTTTAATATTTAAATCACTGGCAGTGTAGCTTGTTTACGTCACAGATATCATGGGGGAAGAGGCCCTCTTGTCATCCACCATCTTGGGCCGTCATCTTGGGCACCCGTTGGCTTTGGGTACAGGAAAGGGGAAGCCCTCCCACTTTATGTATTATGGTAACCACGTCACAGATACCATGGGGGAAGCCACCATCTTGGACCGCCATCTTGGGTCTCAATAGGCGTTGGGTACAGGAAGGAAGAAAGGGGGGAGCCCCCCCCCCCCCACTTTATGTATTATGGTAGCCACGTCACAGATATCATGGGGGAAGCCGCTATCTCGTCATACGCCATCTTTGGCCATCACCTTGGGCACCAGTGGGCTTTGGGAACAGGGAGGGAGGGGGAGCCATCCCACTTTATGTATTATGGTAGCCACGTCACAGATATCATGGGGGAAGCCGCCATCTTGGACCGCCATCTTGGGTCCCAATAGGCTTTGGGGACAGGGAGGAAGGGGGAGCCCTCCCACTTTGTGTATTATGGTAGCCACGTCACAGATATCATGGGGGAAGACACCATCTTGGGCACAGTGCCCTATAGGCTTTGGGGTACAAGGAGGGGTAAAGGCGGGTCAACAATGTTTAAGGCATGAAGGGGGTTCTGGAAGGGGTGAGGGAGCCTAACAGCTTTGGGTACATGGAGGGTGCGCAGGGGGGTGAGGGGGTCTAATGGGTTTGGGCAAACGGGGGGGGGGGGGGGTGAGGGGAGGCTACAAAAGGGACTGGGCGTTTTGGGCGCGAGTCCCCCAACGAGGTCCCCCAAAACCAGCAAGGTTGGTGCAGCTCCTACTACTTACTACAAGTGTACATTCGGTGCAAATATCCGTTTTCGTGAAAAATACAGCCGGGACAAATGTCCGCGCGAGAAATGTCCGGGATTCTGCAATGTCTCTCGCCTCTTTGAAACTGACATGTTTCTCACACTTATCTTTCTGTGTCGCTTTATCTTTTTGCAGACAGGTTAATCCTTTGAAGATGACATTTGATTGCCCTGACAATTTACACACTTAAATACATCACTGTTACAAGGCTCATCATGTGTTATATCGCAAAAATGACACATTTTCTCGCCGCTGCGCGGACTTTAATTGTGTCAGATTTTTATACACATAAAACATCGGAGGGGATGTGGAATACACAAATCCACTTTGACATTTGCATAGCCTTGTCTTATTAACTTTGGTGGCTGGGAGTGCGAAAATTGAAAATGCATGTATTTGCGGTAATCTCACTGCTGTTTTTCCTAATTGTCATTCGTTTAACTTCGTTTGACGCCTGTTGTCTAAATTCATGTGCAATATTTGTTTCGGCCCCGTGGGCATGTTTTCGAGTTGAAATGACGGTTCGTGTTGTATTGAGGGCCCAGTGTGGTTCAGTTTGAAATTCAATGTCTTCAGGTTTTGTTGTCTTTAATAAATTGTAAGACTGTATTTGTGTTGTGCATTCTATCAAAATGCAAGATCTTAATTTACCAAAGATCTTAACACTCACTGCTATACACTGAATTGCTTTCTCCAGTGCAAATGGATTGATGCTAGAAACCCTTTTATTGTCTTCTTTGGAATGAATTATTATGGATCTTGGTCAATTGTTTTAACATATATCCCCATCATACAATCGGACGCAAAGTCAGTATAGTGTGTTACAATTGCTTTTTAGAATTTTGGGTTTTTAGACTATAGTGTTGTAGAATTTGTGGATTTGCACGTCCTCCACACACCACGGAGTACAACATGGGGTAGGGTAACTACTATGAAGTGCACAACCAAGCTGCTAGTATTCCCACATACCCTTGCTAGGGCAGCATACTCAGTTTGATGCTACAGCATGCCTCTGACTGACTGGCCCGTGCGTTGACGTAACATGTCTTCAGATGTCAGTCATTCGACAAATCAGTTTACAACACACTCTAACTGAAGTTTCCACAATTAACTAACATGAAGAGTGCACGAAAACCAAACTTATTTTAATGGCTTCGAAATTCTCCCGAGGTGACACCCTTTATGGGAGCTACCGATTGGTACCTCCCAGAAGGGTGTCACCTCGGGGGAATTTGGAAGCCATTAAAATAATTCAGTAAACCTGTATTAAAAGCTCCTTGGGGAGGATACTAAACTGGCCTTTGAAGACAGGTCACTGTTTAATTAGGGTGAACGTATAAGCAGTGTTGATTATACATGCACTGGGCATTTAATAATATAATATAAAAATACGTGACACGTGATGGTGTACACCCAATATTGTTAATTTCGGTAAATATTGCAGGCTCAACCAAGATTTTTCAGAAAAGAGATGGTATATATCGCAGAAATAGCAGCGGTTATGTGATATATAACAAATTGCCAAAACTTGTACAGCGACATGCAATAAACACAGAACTACACATGTATGTTCATATGTTAATGTGGCGACAAATATAGCAATCGAAAAATTTAGAAAGATTGCGGAAGGATCAAACTTGAGACAAGCAAAAGTAAAACAAACCTTCATTTTTTAACCTGACAAAATATCAGTTGGTTCATTGGGGTTCGACAACACTTTCAAACAAATGCTATATTATGAGCGGGATTGTACGTCAATTTCAATAACTAAGGTTCTTATATCACAACCCTGGATTTAATCCCCACAAACATCTATTTTGATAAAAAAGAGTGAAATTGTGGAAAATATTTCACCAAAGAGGATGAATCGGATATTTGCTTCAAGAATATGGTGCTTTTTAGTGTTTAATATATTTGTGTGTAAAAGTGGGTTGGTGTGGTGGGGGGGGGGGGGGGGGCGTAGAGTTTGAAGAATAGTCAGCTGCCAGTTATTGAAAATGTAGAACCAGGCAAGTGAAAAACGAAGAAACCCTTTGTCTGATGGACAGACAGACAGTCAGACATACAGTCACACCAACTGAAAGTCTACACAGAAATAAAGACTGGCATACAATGGAAAATTTTGTGAGAAGAACCAGGACAAGATGGTCAAACAGAAAAAAAACAATGGGCCCTGAGTGCTGCAGTACCAATGCAAATCATAGGAAACTGAGAGTGTATGAGATTGTCTTTAGTTTCCAAAAACATACTGTACTGTCTTTCCAATTGTTTTCCATCAATTGAGGCTTCAGTATGTGTGGGTGGGCGGGTTCCGGGTGGGGACTTGATTCAAGGAGAGAACAGTATTCCACAGTTGTTACTGTAGTTTTGTGCCGTAACGTGGGACCCGTGACAACAACGCTCAAGCTAAACAAAATATGATCGCATCACTTTAATTTTAGGATTCAAATATCTTTGTCAAGTATAACCCTTCAGGGAACTTTTTCCAACCCCCAAAACAGGGGGCTGTGCATCAAATAAGAGAGAACATTTAGTACTAGACTACTTTATTAGTACTAGACTACTTTATTGCAACCCATTTGCTACTTTATTTGCAACTTTATTATGTTATTTTTTCCACTGTACCCCACCCTAAAATTTGTGTTCCAAAATACTTTTTCAAGGAAGAAATTATTTTCTAACATTTTTTAACCCTTTATCAAATATAACAGCCAAAAGCTGCTGGCGCTATTCACAAATATTGCCATTCCATGTTCATTATTTTCATTTTTTTGTAAAAAAAAAACAGCTTAAAATAATAATTAAATCAGGTTCGGAAGCCAAATTATGTATTTCCTCAATCAACCCCAATCCTATCAAAGATACATTTTGCCTCTTTCATGCGACAAAAGAATCATTTCTGCATAAGAATTCGACATTTGGCTTCTATTGAGTCAAACACATTGGAAATTTGTTCTTTTAAGGAAAAGTGTTCAAACTGTGTCAAATAGCTTAAAAACTGTTGTTGCCTCCAATAGATTGTTCTACCCTGTTGCCTAATGAGTAAGCTGAGAGGTAGGAATTCGTGTAGCTCTTAAAGCTAACACAATCCCAAAATAAAACTAAAATCTGCATCAGCATGCAATACTTTGGGGGAAAAATCTGTCTCATTTGACCATACAACAAGACAAAGAGTGGTGTTCCAACCCCACAAAACAATACGAATGTCAATTTTGATTCAATTCAAAAATTGGAGTTGCAGTTATATAATTCACTAATATCAATAGCCAGTATCATTTTATCCTAACAACTGATGTCAAAGTTTCTTCTATATACTGATGTGGCAAAATATAGCCCTGAAGGCATCCCCCCAGTATGGCACTGCTATTGAAAATGTAGAACTGGGAAAATGGAAAGCAAACCAACACTTTGTATAATGGACAGACTGGGAGACCTGCAGTCATATATTTTGAAGGTCCACATGTACGAAGGAATACTTACTGACAAACAATGAAAAATATAGCGAGAAGAGCCAGGACAGGGTTGTCAAACAGACAAAAAAACTCAGTGGACCCTGAGTGCTGCAGTACTAAAGCAAATCATAGAAAACTGAGAGTGTATGCTATTAACTTTCTCATCAGCTGAGGGGTTCAGTATGAGTGGTAGAGGGACAATTGTTAATGTAGTTCTGTGCTACAACATGGGGACCCTGACGACACTAGTATCAGACTACTACATTGTATATTGGTAGCTGTGCACAAAAGCCATTCATTCACATTTGCAACTTTGTTACTTTTTCCACTGTATCCCTTCCCCAAATTTACGTTCAACAAACTCTGTGTCTGTGAATGAAGAAATTGTGTTTTAACATTTTTAATCACTCACTCATTGTAACGGTCAAAACTGGTTTGCACCACTCAGCAAAATTGCCATTCAGTGTTCAGTATTTGTGTTTTTTTTGCGTAAACAACATAGCTTATGACCCCTCATTAGAATGAGCTCGTTCAGCTCATTCCAGTGGGGAGGAGGGGGAGGTTCATACCTATGTTTTTGTCGCGAAAGATGAAAATAAATTAGTTATTCAAAAGTGGTATCTTCATTCCATGTAAGGTAAAGGGTTAACATCATAATATGGAGAAAGCTTCTATTAATCCTTCACTCAATGTAACGACCAAAACCGGCTAGCACCATTCACCCAAATTGCCCAAGGAATCGTCCGCATGTGCCAACGTAATACAAATTCAGCAGTTGAAAAAATAATTTTAAAAAATGTTAACAAAACTATATCATGTGACCCCTCAATGAAACGAGCTCGCTCCATTGAGGGGTCACATGATATTGTTTTGTAGAATCTTTGGGAAGAATTTGATTTAAAATAATAAATTTTGATATCGTCTGCGTTGTGTAAAGGTTTTTCGAACCGCATCATCAAGGCTTGCTGATTCGTTCCGACTGTGATGCCTCAAGTCTCGATTGTGGTACTTATGTTCAGATATCTGAACAGTTTTTCGATATACCGGTATACCGCGGTATTTTTTCTTTGGAATACCGATACTCTTATTCTGTTTTAAATATCGTGCAGCCCTGCTGTGAATAAAAGTGAAAAATAGGTTTTCTAAGTGTTTGAATGGTGATTTGGGAGAGGATTGGAATATAATTGGAATCCCTGCTATCACAAGTACTTCACAAGTACTATGAAGGGAAACCATGGTTTAATTAAATGTGTTAATAGGGTAAAATAGGCTGTTACATGTGTATTTGACATTTGACAGAGTTATAGTGTGTTTCACAGTTCTGGATGCTACACCTGGTCATGATGCATTCAACTGCGTTATGTTTGGCAATATATGGCCTTTATTGCTGACTGTGACAAAAAATATAACTTTTCAACAAATAAAACAGTATTGTTCGGTCTGTGGTTCGGAATGAACATTTAAATGTGAAATACATGTAATATCCGAAAATAATAATTAAATCAGTTTTGGAAGCCAAAATACATGTACATTTATGTATTTCCTACAATCAACCCCAACCCTTCCAAAGGATAACCCACAACAATGTTCTCTGACAACCCCCAACCCCCCACCCCCGCACAATCATTTTCCCACAATTCGCAAAAATCACCTCCATGTTTTTTTCAGGTGAACAGAAATTCGTCCATCCCTAATTTGTTAGAAGTACATTCGAAGCCATACAAAAATGTCCAAAGCATTTTACCACATGAGGCAGAGCGCTTGTCACATCAATCAACGCTAACCTTGCATGAGTGGAGTTAGTACGTTGAGCAGTTGCTCACTGTTTCTCAGTGATTCTCTCAGTGCACACCAGCTTCCACCACCCACAAAACTGTCCGGCACAAGGTGACACTGGCTGTTGAAAGTGTCCTTAAACTCCAATAAATAAATAAATAAATAAATAAATAAATAAATAAATAAATAAATAAATAAATAACTGTCTTGATAAACAGTTATTGATGAATGTTTTCTTGTAAATAGTGATGAGTGTTTATGTAATTTACAAATTAAATACATAAGTTTTTAAATCTTTTGGTGTAAAAGGCTGGGGGGGATTGTGTACTACTCTTAAAATAATGTGGGAGATTGTGGTACTAACTTCAAAAACTGAGTTGGGGGGGAGGGATTTTCGCTAAGTGTGTAAAAATGACTGGGGGGGGGGGGGGAGGGGGAATTATAACCAACTTTCTCATCCTTCCAAAAATACATTTTACCTCTTTCATTTGATAAAAGAGTCATTTCTGCATGCGAATTCAAGAATTTACTGCTTCCTTTGCAAACCCAATACCAAAATAAAACTAAAATCTGCATCAGCATACAATACTTTGGGGAAAAGTCTGTCTCATTTAACCCTATGGCAAGAGAAAGAGACGTGTTTATTTAACCCCCACCGCCCCACACAAAACGAAATGAATGTCAATTTTGTTTTAAAAACTGGGGGTGGCAGCTATATAAATCACAAATATCAATAGACAGTGCCTTTTTATCCTTACAAATGATGTCAAATTTTCTTCAACATATTGTTGTGGTAAAATATAGCCCTGAATGTGTCACCGACCCCTTTTCATCCAAAACTATGATACAATTTATAAATTAATTGATGTTGACACAAAACAAACCTCTTATGATATTAAAGTGCCCATCTGTGATAGTTTTCAAATCTCATTCTGGCTTCTTGAAATATTTCACACTGTGTTTGATCAATATTTTGCAATTTTTGTGAAAAAAAGAAAAATAAATCCTTTAGACTTCTTAGGGCACCTAGAGTCATTGGTATGTCTCTGACAAAACATTACACATTGATTTTTTTCCACCAGCATGAGCAGTACAGCTCCTGTGGTATCCCATAGCACTATTAAAATGCCTACAACCATCAAATATTGATTTTATAGTGCGGTGCTTATGCTGCAAGTTGGCATTTTCACAACCTTGGATTTTATCCCTGCAGACACCCAGGACCCATTTTGATAAAAAAGAGTAAAACTGTGGAAAATACAATGTACATGTATGTTTTCCAGAGAGGATGAATCAGATATTTGCTTCAAAACATAGTGCTCTTTAATGTTTAATATATTTGTGTATGTGTGCGTGTGTAAGGTGGAGGAGGTTTCAGTGTGAAAAATAGTCAGAAGCCAGTTACTGAAAATGTACATGTACAACCGGAAAATGAAAAGCAAAGAAACGCTGTCTGTGATGGACGGTTCTTGGACAGCTTATACCCTGGAAGATTCGTAATACAATTCGGGGGTACGATTTGTCTTCACAATAAGGTACAAATTGTCTAGACAAAAGGTACGAATTGTCCCAGTAAAAGGTACGAAATATCTCCTTTATAGGTACAAGCTGTCTCGAGTAAGTGTTCTAAACTGTCTCATGTATTAACTATGTACATGTTATTGACTCATGTTTTGGCTGAGTGAAATGAAAATGAAAATTCGACTGAGTGATAGTAATACAAACATAAACATATGCATGAAACAACCAATCAAAAAAGGTTTATGCATCAAAATGAAACTTCAGTGGGTGAGCCATCACTTAACAGCATAAGTGAAAATGCGATCTGTAGTATTATCAACTTCGGGTCCAAACGTGGCAAAAGAAACAAGTAGTATGTAAGTAGTATGTCTCGGGCTTTTGAGCCATAGGTTGGGTGATCTCATGGATGATCTCATGCGATGTCATGCGACGTCATAGTCGCGTGACCCACTGGCGCCATGTTATGTTGCCACGCTTGAGCGGCCATGTTGTGACGTCATCCCCATAGTGAGGCATGGTGTTAGTGCGCATGCGCAGCGCGTGTTGTCAGGGTGATACGTGTTTCCGCCGTCCACTGTGTTTACTGGGAGCCACCATCTTGGTTTCTTGGTAGCACGTGGCTGCTATGTTACCCAAATGCCTACAACAAGACGTGGGTATGTTCGGAGGGTGTTCGATTGAATAAAAGTAAAGCTAATTACCACAAATAACTCGACAAGTTGTACTATTTGATTTCTTTCAGAATGTTCTTCTTCAATCTATATATTCAATAGTTTTCGTCGACCTGACCATGTTTCTTTGTCCTGGAGTATACTCCAGTAGAATGGAAGAGCCTATCAACTGGAACAGCTTTGCTGAATTGTTACTATAGGTAGCTATTCTGGTATGTCCTTGTTAGTTCTGATCCTATTCCAAGTACTCTTGTTGCTTCATTTATCTAGATCACTCAACCAGTTCACTTTACTGGCGCTAAATAATCAATCAGATTGCTTGATTTCCCATGAACGGTATGCAGAGGTATTTCTCATTTGTATATCAAAAGCCTATATCATTCCCCAAGGCAATAAGCTATCGTGTTGTTACTGAAGTCATTGCTCGAACGACTCAAAGCCCATCGAGCAAATGAGCTATAGAGTAATTGCTCGTTTGAGTGACTCGCACATGCCGCTCGTCAACTCATTTCGGTATTTCGGGATACCTCTGGCCCGGTATTGTATTATTAGAGGTTACTTTTTATAGGATACTCATCTAAGGATACTATTACCTATTTGGCTCAGCCTACTGGGCAACCACAAGACATACCTATCCCAATAAGCTATTGAACAGTTACTGAAAACTCATTGCTCGAATGACTCGAAGCCCATCGAGCAAATGAGCTTTAGAGTAATTGCTCGATAGAGTGACTCGACATATTGCTCGAATGACCCGAAGCCCATCGAGCAAATGTGTTATATAGTAATTGCTCGTTCGAGTGACTCGCACATACTGCTCGTCGACTCATTTCGGCATTTGAGGATACCTATTTCCTGGTATTGTATTATTTGAGGATACTTTTTATAGGATACTTATCTAAGGATACTATAACTTGGTTTGGGCCACCCCAGGACATACTTGTCCCAAATTCTCCTATTGGCTTTAGAAATGATATAAGCTTTCGATATATAGGGAGATAACTCTGCATACAGATTATGAGAAATCAAGCAATCTCGTTAGTTAGCGCCAGTAAAGTGAACTGCTTGGGTGATCTAGATAAATGAAACAAGAAGAGTACTCGGGATATGATCAGAACTAACAAGAACAGACCAGAAAATCTAAATATAGTAACAATAAGCAAAGCTATTCCAGTTGATAGGCTCTTCCACTCTACTGGATTATACTCCAGGACAAAGAAACAAGGCCAGGTAGACGAAAACTATTGCATATATAGATAGAGGCAGAGAATTCTGAAAGAATTCGAAATAGTACAACTTGTCGGTTTGTTTGTGGTAATTAAATTTACTCCTATTCAATCGAACACATCCTCCGGACATACCCCCGTCTTGTTGTTGGCCTTTGGGTAACATAGCAACCACGTGCTACCATAGAAACTAAGATGGCGGTCCCTAGTATACAAAATGGACGAGCGAAACACGTATCATCCTAACAACACGCGCAGCGCATGCGCACTAACTCCATATATCACTGTGGGGTTGACGTCGCAACATGGCCTCTCACACGGGCTACCATGACATCACAACATTGCGTCACTGGTCACGTGACTATGACGTCACATGAGATCATCCATGAAATCATCTAACCTATGGCTCAAAAGCCCAAGACATACTACTGAAACACGATTTCTGTAATGAAGCCACCATAATTCTTTAAATTGATGAAGATCTAACAATAAATGATTTGATGACACCCCAAATAATAGGTTATAGAGTGTGCTGCCTTAATAATTTAATTAATTTAATTCTGAGCTCCCTCAAAAGAGCATTTTCCTTTTGCCATTGTTTACGTTGAATCTTTTAAGTGTCTACTTTATTTCTACTTTTAGTCATGAAATTTGATATTCTGTGTCTTTTAAAAATAATAGAAATGACATCGCCTTTTTTATTTTTTTTCCAAGTTTATAATCCTCTACCAACTCCATCTCCATGTATATTGTTTTTCGGAGGAGGTAAAGTAAACAGGGTGTGGATTTGCAGAAGGTGATACATATTGTCCAGAGGGGGTACGAACTGTCGGATACTGTCCAGAGGAGGGGTGCGAATCGTCCAGACAGATAGTACAAATTGTCCTAAGAAAGGTTCGAATTGTCCAGACATCGGGGTACAAATCGTCTAGCAAAAGGTACCAGTTGCCCGAGGTACGATTCGTCCAGGGTATGAGTTGTCAAACTCCCTGATGGACGGACATACAGAAATGCAGTCACACTTTTTGTAATAAATTCAATTTCAGTTTCCTTTTAAATGCTAGAACATGCTAGAATTATTGGAAATGAAATACTTTCTCTGGAATCAGTGTACAAATGTTAAACGTTCGTATTTAGGATTTTTGCCATTTTTTTAAAAAAATACCAAATATCAGATGAGAGCGACATTGACTAGTTTGAAGATGAAGTCAGTTCTGTTCTGATTGCAAAGCCTAAAACATCCAGTATATAAAACATTTTTTTACCAAACGAAAACACAGAGGTAGTGTAATTTAAATCAATAAAAGGGAGTTCTGTGTGGTTCTGGTATTTAGGAGAATACGTCTGATCACAAAATTGGTTGGCCGCTACACTGTAATTCAGACAATCTTGAACTGGCATTGAGTTGTATCGCTGGTGAAAATAGTTCTTAGACTGGAAGCAGTGAACTTGTGAAGAAAAAACTAGGAAATAAACGAATATCGCTGTTCGCGTGCATGTCTGTTTCTGTAAAATTTTACTACGAGACTGCATGCCCCTGTTTTGAGAACAAAGATTTCCCCGACTGTATGTCAACATGTCTTGATTTCATCCGAATTCCGGTTGTTGCTAAAGAAATCGCACTAAGTTCCCCACAAATGAAAAAGGCCCACTAAAAGTGTCAACAAATCACTTGTTTTATTTTTTATTTGTTGTCAACAACTTGTAAAATGTGCGTTCTTAATTAAAATTGAAACTTGGCTTTGAATCTGACGAAACCGGCAACGGACAACATTGGCACTTCGAAGTTTCAAACAATACCTAACTCGCCAACAACTACTTAACTTCTAAAGGCACTTCCATTATTTAAGTATATAAAATCATGAATACGCACCTGTATTACCTATGTGCGCACACGCCACTGCGTGGGTATGCACTACTATAAGAAATGTTTTATCACTTTACCTAGAGTTGTCATCCGCAAACCATTGATTTTACCATTTTGCGACATTTGAAGAGGGCCATCTGACCATCCGTCTAAGCACGGAGTTATGGCCAAAGCAGTGTATTGGATAGGTATTTCCAAATGGAAATGGCCTTAACCGGGGCACTTTTTGTCACTCTTTGATTACAAAGATTCCTTCCATCACTGCCTTCTGAACGCTCCTTTTCGAGATGCCCGGATAACAGGATCGTACCATTTTGTTCCGGGGCAGAATATTCTGATATTTCTCAGCAATTTGACCCTAAAAAGTGGGAACCTCACGAAAATCCATTTAGATGGGAGCATTTGGTCAAATAAAGGGTAGTGCCGATTGCAGGAGGCGAATACAAAATCAAGATGGGACGGGCAGGTTCGCAAATTAATACGGAGTAGGGAGATTATTCAGGCGCAGGATAGGGCCTGGCGATTGGGAGAGATGGGTTCACAAACTGGTAGTTCTGCATCGAGAACTCCGTCCAGTTACACTACGGCGAGAATCAAGACCGATCTGAGTAGCGTCGGTAGTTTTACGCTGAGAAGTTTGTCCAAATACACTGCAGAGAGAATCAAGACCGATGCAAGTGACATTGATAGTTTCGACGCTTCGAGCATTTTTAGCATCAGATCTGACGATGGTAGTGGAATCGTGAAAGATCCTGCTGTTCGGATTTCGTGACTATCCCGATAAAACTTTTGTGGGTGACACGGCAGTATCGCTTGAAGGTTGGTACTTGATCATCGGTCTGAACAGGTACGAAATGACCGACGGATTGTCTACTCTGATCTCTCACCAGAGACCCGATGATTACACCGAGGAGGATTACAAAAATTATGGAGACAATCTGGCATGAAGAAGAACAACGATCCCTAAGAGACGAGACCTTAGGATAGGAGAGGCTACAAGTGCAAGAACGTGGTTGAACCCGTATGGAAGGCGAACGAGTATTTCGTGAAATCGATGACTGGAAAAGGAATGGCAGACACGATATTTCTTCCGCGCGAACTCATGCCTTGTCCGAGAGATTGAGATTGTTGATGGCTAGCAGAGAGGCTGGTAACACAAGGGTGAATAACGAGATAGTGAGCATGTGCGACGAATTGTCGAGGCAGAAGATCTTGACTAAGAAGGATTATCAAAAGTTGATGAATTGTTTGAATTAATAAAGTAGTAAGAGAAAAAAATAAAATATTAAGTAAAGACAAAAATATATATATATATTTAAAAAAAAAAAATAATAATGAAAAAAAATGTTAGTGATAAATAACAGGGGATACTCTAGATCTTACGTCTACAGCGGATCGGGTATCGTGGATTCGATGATGCAATTTTTACTTGTAAATTCACTGGCGACGCTGCAAAACCGATCGTGTCGAGCGCTCTCAAAATCAAAAAGAAGACAGTGATTGATGCGAGTAAATAAGCTGCGACCGAAGAGAGCAGTAGAATAGCTTTGGAAGCCGGGAAGAGAGGTGCTGACGCGTTGATTAATAAATTGATAACTCCACAACCTGCCAAACGACCGAGAATCGAACTGAAGGAATGGATATACTTCTCTGATGTTGTAACGATACAAGATTTAGGTAAAATGACGAAAGAATCGGGGTTGAAAGTGATTTATAAATAGTAAAAAAACAACTTTTTATATATATATATATAAATAGAAATTAAAATTGAAAAAAAAATGGAAAAAAAACATAATTCAAAACATAGTAAAACAAACTGGAGAAAAAAAAACCTGGATATGAAAGACATGTCTTGGAATGATATGATGACCAAGAGGTCGAATGATGAGTTCTTTCCCAAGAGCATAAGAGGTCTGATAGTGGGAAAATCGAATTGCGGAAAGACCAATCTCTTGATGAATCTATTGTTGTGACCTGGTTGGTTGGATTACGACAGACTATTCATTTTCGGCAAGAGTCTCTTTTAAATGGAATACAGATTGCTTCGAGAGTGCATGATGCGTACATTACCCATGGCCGTCATGTCAATAATCTTCGACAATCGAGACAAATTCGAAGGACATGAGACATATTGGAAGGGGCGGCGAGAGAATTGACTACGAGAAACCTTGACTTTTTTATGAGAATGTTGATGACGTTCCTGATCCCAGATAGTTGAAGTCGGAGAATAAGAATCACATGATCTTCGGTGATCTGCTGTTGGAGAGACAGAATCGATGTGAATCGTATTACGTTCGAGGATGTTACAGCAATGTGGATTGTTTCTATCTGTCTCAGAATTATTTTCGACTTCCCAAACAGACGATAAGGGTGGATGCTAACTTTCTGTGTCTCTTTTTGTCAGGTTCTCAAAAATCTCAATCACATCTACAGAGATTATGTGGCAACGACATGAGCAGGGAAGAATTCAGGAGATTCTGTAAGCAGGTGTGGGACAAAGGACCTCACAATTTCGTGGTGATCAATTTGACTAGCGAATTTAACAACGGAAAATATCGAAGCGGATTTGACGATTTTTTTTTATATATTTTTGATGATAATAATAGAAAAGAAAACAAAATCCGAGAAAAATTGATAAATTATAAAAATTAATAAATAATAATAAAAAAATGTCAGAACATCACCTATTTGAACAGATAGTCGA
This sequence comes from Pictodentalium vernedei, assembly GCA_031216915.1. NCBI lineage: Eukaryota > Metazoa > Mollusca > Scaphopoda > Dentaliida > Dentaliidae > Pictodentalium > Pictodentalium vernedei. The sequence continues at coordinate 470,453,340 of CM062291.1, forward strand.
GAATACGGCTGCAAACAATCCTTTCAAATCGTGGTGAATAACAACACGACTCGATTCATGACGAAATTCGAACCTTCCATTGAATTGAAGAAGGAAAAGAGATAAGAGATGGCGTTGTTTATTCTCGAGACTTACTATTCGTTTCCGAAGGTCACCGAAAAGAATAACACATTCAAGTATTCCAACGGAGTGGATTGGTTGAAGATTCGAATCCCCAAACAGAGTTACGACATAGACGGTCTGAATCGTCACATCCAGATGAGACTGAAGATCAATGGTCATGGAAGCAAGATGATAAGACTCGCTCCCAACACGAGTACTCTACAGACGATATCAGACTTGGGAGATAATTTTCGAGTGAAGATTTGATCAGCAAGATGTTGGGATCCAATCGAAAGATGTATCGAGGTCATGCCGCGTCCGAAAATATAGTCGACATTCTTGCGGACAATAGCATTTTAGTGAATGCCAATGTGATCTCAGGATGTTACATCGACGGTAGCGCTCAGGCTACGATCTAATCGTTTTTCCAGATGTTTGGGTTGGTTACAAAATCATGGAGCGACTTAAAAATCTCATCTATCTACCCGTGATCCTGGACATGTTGTATAGCATCGAAACCACATTGACGGATCAGAACAATGATCTGTTAGATCTTCGTGGAGAGAGAGAGAGTGGCTATATGATTTCACATCAGAGATCTATGAGAAACAAAAATTAAGTAAATAAAAAAGTAAATAAATATAATTTGAAAAAAAACTTTTTTTTTATTTAACAAAGAAAAAACAATTTTTGGGATATTTATTTTTTTTAGATATTTAAATAAAAAATAAAAAAAAAAAAATTATAATATTTATAATAATTAAAAAAAGCTTAAAATATTCCTAAGTAAATATATATATATATATATATATAAGAAAAAAATATTAAAGTTCAAAACAAATACAACGACATCACTGACTATATTCCTGCTAGCGCTTTCACCGCTCTGTATGCGGATCTTCAGGCATTTTTATTTTTATAAAATACGTTATACAAATATTTACAAAATAACGTTATGACCTAAACCACTGGGTGTGGTGTATCGATTTTGGAGACGTTGTTCCAGAAACTGCATATGCAATAATTATTTCATACATTTGAACAGAGGCGTGTTGATCCTTTATCAAAAGAAATTATAACGAAATTAACATAACAAATAAAATAATGATGTTTCTTTTATCCTAGAAATTAAGTTATAAAGGTTATGGGCTCCGAAAAAAACCCGGTATATTTATTTCCCACAGATGCTTCCCACTCCAACTCTCTATATATTACTATGTTGGTAATACCCATATTTCTGCATAATGTAAGGGAATGAACTCCTTACTCCCGACTCTAGCTCGAACCCCCGAGAGTGTTTGTCATTCTCGGGGAGTCGAGCCGGACTGTGGGAAATAAATATACCGGGTTTTTTTCGGAGCCCACAACCTTTATAACTTAATTATAAGATCTGGTGAGTGGCGGTAGCAATCGGATCACCTGGACTAAAACTCAAATCAAAAGGATGGAGAAAGTGATTTGTAATCGAATGGGAATGACAGTGAGACTGGGTCCCACTCAATTGCCATTACCCATTCTCACAAAGATGGTGTTACCAGCTCTGTGCGTGGAAGCTCCCTTGGGACTCGCTAGTTTGGGAGTTGACAAATTAATGGGTAGAGGATTGTTTCTGAAGAAGAGAGGAAACGGACTGTTTTTGAAGAAGGGAGGAGCTGTGTGTCATGTAGACGTGGAAGGTAAAGGATTGTATCTAGGACCCACGAGAAAAGGCAGTGGTGACGATGCTTTCCATGGAGACAGTCTCTATATGAAGACCAGAGAGAATGTGGAACCGATTGGTAAAGGTTTATTGTTCGGTCAGAATTCGCCTTTTAAGAATATACCCATTTTGGGTATGTTATTATAAAAAAAAAATAATTATTAAAAAAATGAAACAAAAGGAGAGAAAACAATATTTCCTGTATCATTCTAATGACCACGATAAAAATGATGGTTTTATCGAAATACGAAAAGCATAAAATCCTTCTTTCAAAAAAGAATTCTCTCTCCTATAATAATATGCACAATCGTAATAGACGAGAAGTATTTGTGAGAAGTATTCATTCATTCGATTGATGATGTGATGAATAGATATGTTGTTATTAAGAAAAAAAAGTAATATATATAAAAAAGAAAAATAATACAAAAGACAAAATAATAGAAAAAAAATAAATAATAAGAATAGAATTTTTTTTATATAATGATTATGAGTAAAATGAATGATTCCATGGAATCGAGAGCTTGATTTCTTCGAAGAGCACTATGTAGAGCTTACGCTATCTGCATGAATGAACAGCTTCCTGACATCTTGTTCAAAAGATGCCTCGGCTGTCGAGAGAATTTAATCACATTGCTCATTCGTGTCTCACGATGGAATGGAAAGACGCTGTTGCCATGTATTTCATGCCCGCATTGGAAAACATCCAACACGACGAAGTGATTGAATGTTGGAAGCAATCCGTGGTTGGCTACAGAGAGCCTGAATCCACTAAATCGGAAGAGTTGAAGTTAGTCTCACCACTGAAGACAGAGGACGCGTTTTGAAATATTTGTTGAAAAACGAGAGACCACCACCACGAAATGACGTTTTTTTTATGAATTCCTTATTTAAGGGAAGAAAACATTTAAAAAAATAGTTTTGTTGAATAATAAGGGGTAAAAAAAAACTATAATGGATATAAATAAATAAAACTAAAATTAAATTGGAACTTCGAAGCAAAAACATCTATCCATTACCAGAGAAGTTGAGGGTCGAGCACAAGGCACCTCTTCTACCAGCAGAAAGTAGTCACGTTGTGGTGCAGAGGTATCCAATCAAACAGATTAATAAAATTCAATCGTATCTGACACGAGAGAGGGAGAGATTCTCATTGTTCGCTCATTAAGAAATATTCGAGATTAGAGAAATTTGTGAGTGGTGTGGATTTGATTCTCAACACAACCTCGTTGGATTTGAACGTTGCTGGAATCAGTCTATTATCGGCCGCCGCCATTGCTCTTCCAGTCGTGTTGGCTGCAGAAGGATTGGCTTTGACTGCCGGATTTGTCATACGATCTGAAAGTTTCTCGCTAAGAAATTATCTGTGAAGGCCAGGAAGCACGAAAGCACCAGCGTTTCAGCTGATGCAAAGATCAACACCAAGTCAGATAAGATCTCTATGGCATATGGTTATTTCAATTTTTGTTGTTGTTTTCACTGTTTGTTCAGAGAATTGAGTTAGATCAACAAAGAGACTATTGAAGTGGTAGCTTCGGGATTATCGGTTGATCCTATCTCCAATCTGCACCTTGAGAGGCGTACCGAAGACACTGGTGCTCGAGTGTTGTTCCTTCATCTTTTTGATTCTGTACCTCTTATCGCATTCCACATCGTTCAACATGAGATTGACGACCACTCTATATTTTAAGTCCGTAGAAACCTGACTCATTCGAATGATATCGCCTCCCACCGGCAATGGATATCCTATCAGACTGTGCGACAGTCCATTATTAAATCCGTATCCGAAGGACAAATTTGCCTTTTTTTGCATCTAATGCACTGCTTTCCTCGGCCCAGATGGTGATCAGTTGTCTGGTGTATTTTATCTTTTCCACAATGGAGATCACATTGCAGGCATCCGTCATGTGCGTGTGATTCGGCAGATTCGTGAGTGCGTGCCCTCCCATGTCCAGTTTACCTTCCATGATATCACCTTTTCTCCAGACTGTATTTTCGTCCACGTACTGTCTGCTGACTGCACTGGAAGAGCATTCCGGTTCGTGATCGAGACCACAAAGGATGTGACCATCCATGTCGATGTCAGTTTCCACGGTTCCTCCGGATTTTTTGTTCAGATACAATTCGTTGACTTTAGATTCCAGATAGGATTGGGAATCCTTTAGGGCAAATCCACGTAGCCTTTGTTGACAGCCGTCAAGTCTTCATCCTCATCATCGATCTAGGACACATTCAATATCTCGTTGAATCCCGCATCCAGATCCAATTTCATTTTTAGCTCATCAACATTATTCTTTCTCAGTTCCAAGTCTACGTTTAGTTGCCACATCATTGGGATTCGTGGGAACGGGCACATTGGTTATCTTATTAGAATTTGCATTCAATTTCGACTGCATGACTTTAGGAACGTAGCGATCTCGCAAATGGTTACTGAATCTCGCGTGAGCATCGTCTGCATATCTTTTAGTGGCAGCATCGGTCGAATCTCTAGGATCTGCTACATTCACCACTCATTTAGATTTCAAGTTGAGATCATCCGTCATGTCTTTATTCATGTAATTATCTCTCACCATCTGCCGAAAATTTCCTCTATCGACGTATTTTTTAGTCACTGCATCCGACTGATCGATCAGTTCAGGAAGATTGTAGATATTCTTATTGTTTAAATTTAAAGGTTCTTGCTGAGGTTCGTATCTTTGAACATATCGTTCATCCAAGTTGGCAATGTCACCAACAACTTTGACTGTAGCTCTTCTTTTTTTCTTAGAGGGACCTTCATTATCGTCAGCGCGACTTTGTTTTTTTTTGTTTTTTTTTATTATTTAAAAATGTATTTTTTTTTATTATTTTAATTAATGCGACCAAAAAAAAAATATTTATATATCTCTCTCTATATATATATCCCCCCCCCCCAAAAAAAAAAAATTCTTTAATGTAAATCATTGAGAATATCTTGAAAGTGATCTCCTTCCGACCATCTCTTGAGAACATACAGGCACAGATGACCGCAAAACACTCGATCTGGCGCTTGCACTCGTTTGGTACTGTAAATAACTGACGTTAAATAGTTCATTATTTCTATCAGCTGTGAGATTCCGTAGATATCAAAATAATAATTTTTATTATTAGAAGACCTCATAACCCAATGCATGCCCTCAGCTCAGATATTGTCGAGATTTAAAATTCCACATTCCGAATCGTCGTCTTTTTTTCTCGGCAAGGCATCTCTAGAAAACACACCTCGAAAATGTTTGATTTTTAAATCTTTTACTGCTTTCAACAGATCAATGTTCGATAGGGGTTCATTGGGTAAGACGACACCTTCTACGGATATGTGTTTTATTTTCTTATTATTCATAATATGTTTTGTTTTATTTTTTTATTTTATTTATTATTTTTTTTTTTATTCTTTTTTTTTAATTTATAAACTCGCGAGTTTTTTTTTTTTTTTTTTTTTAAACTTATGACCTTTTGATGTCATTAGCAGTACTCCATTCATTCATCATCCTCTCGATATTCTTATTCAAATATCTTGTAATAATTTCCGAGTGCGAAAGTATGTATTTTATCCTCTCATAAATTCTCTTATTGTCGTCAGTCGTCAATGCAATCTTATTGATTTCTATTGTGTACATCTCATGCTTTTCGCGTTGAATTGCAGTCATCTTTGCATACACTGTCGAATCTTCGAAAAGGCACTCTTTATACTCTTTGAAAGTGATGCTTTTATTCGACACAAATAAGAAACTATTTATCATCAGTTATTTACAATACCAAGCGAGTGCAAGCACCGGATCGAGTGTTTTGCGGTCACCTGTGTCTCTACATTCTCAAGAGATGGTCAGAAGGAGAACACTTTCAAGATATTCTCAACGATTTACATTAAAGAAAAAAAAATAATAAATAAAACAAAAAAAAATTGTTTGTTTTGTTTTTTTTTGTTTTATTTATTATTTTCTTTCTCTCTCTCTATTCTTTTTTCTTTAATTTATAAACTCGCGAGTGTTTATTAAACTTGTGGCATATTGAAATAAATCTTCCCCTCGTTTTCTTAAACAATGAATTAGCAGCTCGCCATAATGTCCATGTGCGAAAGTGTGTATTTTATCATAACATATATATCTCTTATCGTAGTTGGCCATCAACACAATCTTATTGATTTCTTTGGTGTACACCTCGTGCTTTTCACGTTGAATCGCAGTCATCTTTTTATACACCGTCAAACCGTCTTTATACCCGTCATAAGTGATTATTTTTATTCGCCACACATGCTTGAACGCCTTTACATCTCTTGATCTCTTCACCGTCGAGGAGATAAGCATACAATTTTGGTCTCAAACCCACGAATTCGGTGATCTGTCTTCCACCACTCTCATCTTTGAATTTACCCAACACCTTTTTATTGACGCCCCTTGGAATCTTAGATGGGTGATCATCAGGATAATTACTCGTGTCGAACCATTCGTCCACTTCTAGTGCTATGTCCTCGTACACGTCCCTAGTCTCTATCTTGTAAGCCAGACTGTCCATGTTGGTGAACAATAGTTTGGCTTTCAAACCGAATTTGGATTTGGCATAATCGTAGTGAAACTCATACATCAACTGCTTGCTGACGTCTAAGATGATCGCACTGAGATAACAGGGTTTCTCGAACGTTAGATGCGTCTTTTGCATGTGCGCAGCCATTAGAATTTCATCGAATATGATTCTCTGTTTATAATTGGGTTTCGCTATTAATTTCTGGACCTCTCTTCAGAGGTGAAGAGTTGAACATTGGTTCTATTCCTAGTGTTTTCCATAGATGAGTTTGAAGAAATCTATTTGGAAGTCACTCTCGTCCTTACTTCTTAAATCCCTGTTGAGATCAATGTATTTTTTCATCCAAGGCTCCTTGTCGAATCGAATGATTCGATGCACGTCGATCAATCTCATCCTGTGATCGATGTAATGTTTCAGATTTTCGCAATAGACTACATACTTGCATTTGGGATTCAAATTGGGAACGAGTTTTTCGATGTCATTCACTTTTATTCATTCAGGAGCAGATAATCATTATGTAGATTGAGTAACGCTTCCGAATAGTCAAAATCGACCTCTAAAATACAAGGATAATATCTCCAATTTTGTTTTTCCTTCAACGTTTTGACCCATTTGAAATTTCCGATCGGTAAAGGATGACTCATGGCACAACCATTCAAATTATTAGCATCCCAATACTGTATGTATTTACTCGGTTTTTCCGAATCGAAATCTTTTCCTATGTAATAATTATTAGCTTTAGCATATCTGTTGGAAATCAAAGAGACTCCACCCCTCACAACCTTTTCAAACATGAGCAACATGTCGACGTCCGTTAATAATTCCAATCGAACCTCGGTCGTCTTCAAGAGAGCATTCCATGCAAGTCCAGTTGCAGTGAAATACCAAGCCAGATGTAGTTCGTAATGTCAACGACTCACTGATCGAACATTTTCAAACACATCAGTGAAGAGAAGCACGCCAAATTTCAAATAGAGGTTGTGATATTCTCTCATAGCTCTCATGTCGAATAATCTCCACACTTTTGTGCGTGTTCGTAATTGTAATCAGAAATGTGAGACTGGTATAATTTTGAATAAAAATCTTCTTCAGGAGGTAAAGCGACGTTGTCGAATTTCTCGAGATCACACATATAATCGTAAGCATAGTCACCTTTCCTCAACATGACATCCACCAACTCTCGTCGATCGTCAAAATGTTTACTCGTGATTTTAAATTTCTCCTTATTCAAACTGTTGACTAATTTTTCCAGACTGGTCAACATGAATTTATAACTGTCGATGAAACGTATCTCTCTATGGATGGGAATCGTTGTTTTCTCACCTTATCCTTCAACCCTTTTCTTTTTATCAACAACCTTCCATTTAGTGAATGAAATGTATTTTTCATCGTTTTGCGTGATGCAGCTCAACTTCTCCTCAGTGACACTCATATTTTTCACGAACAGGTGACTGTCGTAGCCCGAGAGATTAGGAAATATCACTGGATAGAACTGAGCATCGCGAAATCTTAAATTACAATTGTTGTGAGCGGCGCTACGAAACAGACCAGTGTAGTCTTACTTTTTTATTATTTTCACAATTTTTCGTATGGTTGTCCACAGATGTGACATTTGGTGGTTTCCTTGTATTCTTCCCGTTGCTGTGGCGTGATGATCATGTCTTTGTATTCTTTAAATTTGTCGTAGAATTCTTGGATTTTCGATTCTAATGCTTCCACGAATTTTTTAGCCACTTTGTCGTCATCGTCTGAACGTTTACTATAGACAAATGGACCTAACGATTCTCGATCGTCGAAAGAACATTTTCACATATTAACAGTAGCCTGAAGGTACGTGCTTCTGATGTTTTTCGGCATAACTCCTACGCTTGTCGGGCTGGCAAGAATTTATTTTCGTGGTGAAACATTCGAAATTGGTGTAGACGATGAATGGCGTCTCCAATTTTCTTTTGTAGTTGTAAAACTTCATGTGAGTGTTAGGTTTAGGCATTTCCATGGCAACGCTCGACTTATCGTTGCAATATCCCTGATGACGCATCAACGATTCTTGACGATGGAACGAATTCATGCAGTTGAGTCAGAAAAATCTCCTGTTGTTATGTTAAGAAGTCTGCTTGGACAATTTACTCATATTTTTAATTCAGCAATAATGTTGATTGTCACCCTCGGAAATTAATAACAAATTAACAATCTTGATTCTCTCTTTGTGAGAAGTCAGTCTGAGAGGATAGACTACTCCTTTTTTATCATATCCCTCATATCCCAAGACGTTAATGCCCACAACGAGACTTAGCTTTTCAAAACACTCGATGTCTTCCAATCGCGTCGGGAAAGGCACTCCAATCCAATCGAGATTTTTACAAGTCTCCACGTACTTGGAAACTCTATCGCTATGCTCTTCAGTGTGATATAAGGTCAATGTGATCGCCAATTCGAAACACTCACTATCATCTTTATTTTTCACGTTAACCAAAGCTTTTTTATTATATAAAACGAGGCAATTCTATATAGGAAGACGTTCTCAAAGGATCAGGTCAGTCCACATGAATCTCGAGACACAATATCTTCTTGAACGTCCAATTACTTCCTTGTTTTGATAAGTAGCCATAGATTCTAATATATTGACTTTCATCACTCTGTAAACATCAGATAATTCGTCGTCTCCGAACACTCTCTCCATTTTAGATTGGAAATAGCATCTCGCACCAAGATCTCACACGTTTTCGCGTCAATCTTTTTCATCAGACAATGCAAGTTCATTTTTATTTTTAAACCCCTTTTTAGATTTTTCGAAACACATCCAACACTCCACCCTTTATCCGTTCCATGAATGATTCGTGATCGAGATTTGGGGATCGAGATTTGGGAAGCGAGGAGGAATCACCTCGAAAGTATTAAAATATCCTTTAATGGTGACGTCTCGTTCTGTAGGAATAAAAGCTTTTTGTAATCAATCGTCATCTCGAACAGCATCCATCTTCAATTTTTTTTCCATTCTCATTCGAAACCTGCTGGCTTGTTGTTCATTTAACAATCTTCTTCTTGTTCACAGTCATTTGTTGAGTTTGTTTCGTCTTCTCATTTCTTGCCATGATTCGAGTTTTTGCCTCCGTCGTAGACCTTTTGTCCACCCCCTTCCCATAGAGTAAATGATCGATGCATTCTTCTTTTTTCATTTGTTTGACACCTTTCAAATTCGATGACTGGCGCACTTTGGTTTGTAAATTAGCAAGTGGTAGGTTATAAGTCTCAGGACGCACAAGGTTAATTAATTTTCTGTTGGTCCTATAACAGGTGTAATTTTTAATTCCTAGATTTATACAGTACTGTCCCAACTCAGACAGGGTTGAGAAATATAACTTTTCCACATTAGAAGTTTTTATTTTGGCATTTTTTATGTTTAAACGTCTTATTTTTATATATATTATTTAGAATTGTTTTATTTTGTAAAAAAATGGATTTATAATTTTTTTTATTTTAAAGTTTATATTTTGGTTTGTCATTAAAGAAAACAACAACACAACTGAAAAACAGAAAAAAACCCAGAAAAAATGATTACTACCTCATGATAGGTACTTTAATGAGTTTTTCGAGTCGAGATTTAAATCAATCTATAATGAACTAACTCTCTCTTTTTTATCATATTCTCGCGTCCGCGACCAGCTTGTTAACTTTAAAGCTATCATCTCCCCGCTGATAAATCCATTGGAAAACTAGATTCACCCTCTTGAACGGTCGTTTTTCCCCGATGATCAGATTCAATATGTCGACCACTTGTTTAGAGACATTTGCATATATATTACTCCCGTAGATGAACGACAGATCGTCTGGGTCGAAATTGTCTATCTTCTCTGAGAGAATTGCTAATAGATCATCTTGACATTCGTACAATAATTCCAAGGCGGTCTCATTAATTTCAAAGGCAATTTATATTTGTTGTATTCCACTCTCAATCCACCCATCTCCACGTTCTTCAATTTGAAGGCATAGTGCGATTGCAGTCTATAAAGTTTACTATCGAACTTCGAATATCTTTCGACTCTCTTCAATTTTAAAGCAAATTGTTTAGATACTGTCGATTTCATGACTGATTATTTTTTTTTTGTTGACGTCGTTTTGTTGAAATTTTATTTTTATAAAATATTTAATTTTGTGTGTTTTTTAATGATAATAATTATTAATTGTAAAAAATATTTTTTTCTGTTTTTGTTTTACTTATATATGTAAAAAATAACATTTTTTTACAGTTTTTTTTCTTTAATGACAAAAACAGTTAAAAAATTTTGTGTGTGTGTTTTTTTTAAATGGGACTAATTATTAATTACAAAAAAAAATTTTTTTTGTTTTTTTTTTTACTTCTTATTATATATGTAAAAAAATAAATTAGCAACCTTTTTTTCACATTTGTTTTCTTTAATGACAAAAGCAGTTATTATTATGACTGATTATTTCGTTGTCATCGTTTTGTTGTAAACTTTTTATAAAATATTAAATTTTGTGTGGTTTTATAAAAAAGGAAGACGTTTTTCGGCTCTGGACGCGACCCTACCCCAAGACGAGGGTTCAACATATAATTTCCGTAATCTGCTCATCGATACCTTTAATTTGATATGTCACACGACAACCTTCTCGAAACTTTTGGTTTTCTGATGGGTGAGACCCCCACTGCCAAGTAAAATATAAAAATATCATTTTCGTACTCTCCTTGACGAGCCCTTCAGATTGATACCTCACATGCCTGGCTTTATACAAAGGAAGACGTTGTTTTGGCTCTGGTCGTGACCCTACCTCCATGACGAGGGTTAGACATATAATTTCCATAATCTACTCGTTGATACCTTTAATTTGCAGTCAGGAATAACGTTAAACCTTTTAAACGTGATTATACCCTGTTTTATTCATTCATGCAAAACATTTCTATAAGTTTGTGAAATGTATTATTCACGCTCCATTAATAATTTTCAACCCAGCCGTATGCTACTACTGTAGTAGTGGGAAAAATTGAATGATGCACAAGAGCAATTTTTAAAATTCACCCTCGACCGAACCGCTGTCTTTTATCGTGTGAATCAGCATTCGATCGCATATTTTTCTAGGAGCATTTTTAAAATACACCTCGATTGAAAAGCTGTCTTTTACCGTGAGAATCGGCGTTCGATCGCGTATTTTTCCAGCTTGAATTTAAAAAAAAACACAGGAAAAGGACCACACTTCACAACAATTCACCATCGATTGAACCGCTGTCTTTTACCCTGAGGATTGGCGTTCGATCGTATATTCTTTCCTAGCCCCTACAGACAACGATGCTGCTTTTCGAAATATTTCACAACGGAAGATCTCGGTGTTAAATCTCGATCGTGAGTGGCCCGGGTATTCTGGGCTGACAAAAAAATCACCCGATGGAAAAGATCAGTGTTACCATTGTCAAAATATGGAAATATCGACGTTAAAATCGTCGGTTATTATTGTTGGTTTATCAAATTCACCTCAAAATGGCTCGGACATGTTCAAATTTTAAACATTTTTCGGGACAAATTGAATTATTTCTGAAAGAAATCGACAAAAGTCAATTGTTTTGACGGAAAAATTTAAGTTTTTTTCCAAAAATAACTGACTTTTCTGGACAACTATTCATGGACCACATGATTCAATGTGGTCCAGGAATCATGTGGTCCAGGAATCGTGTGGTCCAGGACCAGCAGTATATGCCTACTGACTAGATGGGTGAGACTGGTCAAATAAAAGGTTATTTGGGGGTGACGCAGATACAGTAAATGTTCAGTGATATACAGACCTTTCACATGTGAGATCAATTTATGGGACAACTTGGCCACTAAAATGGCAACCTCACGAGTATCAATCTAGATGGGCAAATTTGGACAAATAAAGATCGTGTGTGGTGGTGCAGACGACGACAGAATCAATAACATATTGACATTCCTCAAATGGCGCCTATTTATCAGCAACTTAACCCATAAAAAGGGCAACCTCCCAAAAATTGAACTTCATGGCTGAATTTGGTCAAATAAACCATGGGGTTGGGTGGCAGAGATGAATGCAAGTTCAATGACTTATTGTCCTTCTCCTTATAACTCATGTTTATCTGGCAACTTAATCCTTAAACAAGGCATACTAATGAAAATCGAAATAGATGAGTGCATTTGGTCAAATTAAAGGTGATGTGTGGTGGCACAGACAATATCAATAGCATATTGACCATCCCCATATGATCCCCAACGTATGTGGCAACTTCACACCTAAAATGGGCAATCTCATGGAGATCGATTTATGTGGGCGAATTTGGTCAAATAAAATGTGGCTTGGGGTGACTCAAACGAAGACAAGATCAATGACATATTGACATTTTTAATATGACTCATATTTATGGGCATCCTGGCCCATAAAAAAGTGCAATATTGCTAAAATTAAACTAGCTGGGCGAATGTTGGCAAATAAAATATGGACTGGGGTGACACAGCGGTGGTCAATGCTTAATGACATATTGACCTTCCAATTTGACCTCAGTTGATGGGACAAATTGATCATAACACGCCAACCTAACGAAAATTGATTTAGATGGGCAAATTTGATCAAATAAAAGGAGATGTGAGAGACAAATACAAATAAATGACATATTTACATTCCTCATAAGACCTTTATTTATGAGGTATGGGGAAAATTGGACTCTAGAAAGGGCAATCTCGCGAAAATTGATCTACATGGGCGAGTTGAGTCAAATAAAAGGAGGTATGGGAAGTGCAGAAGAAAATAGGATTAATGACACACTGACCTTCTCCCCTATTTATAGAGTAACATGACCCCTAAAATAATAACCTCAAGATAAAAGACCTAGCGTAAAGATGCTGTGGGGTATAGCAGACAAAGACAAGATAAGTGATGTATCAACATTTCCCATATGACACATATTTATGTGAAGCCCGGCCCCTAACAGGGGCAGCCTCACGAAAATTGATCTAGAAGGACACATTTGGTCAAGCAAACGGTGGTGCAGGGTGGTGCTCACCTTCCCATATGACACTACTTATGGGCAACTTGAGCCCTAACAAGGGCAGTCTCACGAAGTTTGATTTAGATGGGCGTATTTGGTAAAACAAAAGACAGTGCAGGGTGGTAATGACAACAGTAAGGTCATCAACATATTGACCTTCCCACGTGACCCCTATTTATGGGCAGCTTGATTCCCGGAAAGGGCATCATCGTGAAAAGTGGTCTAGATGGGCGAATTTAGGCAAATAAAAGTTGTTCCCCCATATGCTTCCTATTTGTGAGGCAACATACCCCCGAAAATGACAGAATTACTAAAAGCGATGTAGATGTGGGGATTTCGTCAAAACAGCCAGGGTTGTGTGGTGCCGCAGATGCAGTTATATTGACCATTCCCACATTAATTTATTAGACAATTGTTCGGCTAAAAAAGAAAACATCATAAAAATCGGTGCATATAGACGAATTTGGTCAAAACCGAAATGGTGTGTGTATGGGGTGTGGGGGGGGGGGGGGGTGGGGGTTACCACAATGAAGACAACATCATTGACATATTGACGTCCCCCTTATGACCCCTATTTATGAGACAATTTTACCCCTAAAAAGTCAATCTTTCGAAAATCGATCTAAATAAGCGAATTTGGTCAAAAAATGTAGTGTGGGGGTGGCACAAATGCAGACAAGATCACTGACATATTGCCCGTCCCCATGTGACCCATATTAATAGGGCAATATGACCTCTTCAAAAGGAAACTTCAACAAAATTGATCCTGATTTGCGAATTCGGTCTAATAAACAATAACACCTTCGATGGGTTATCCTTCCCCATATGATCCCAATTTATGGGGCAACTAGAAACTGGAAAGAGGAACCTAACGAAAAACGCCCTAGATGGGCGACTTTGGTCAAATAAAAGGTGTTTGTTGTGCTGTAGAGAAGATCAATGGCATATTGAATTTCCCGACATGACCATTACCTACTGGATCCCTAAATAGGCAGCATCGCGAAATTTGATCAAGATGGACGAGGTTGGTCAAATAAAATTCGGTATGCTGTAGAGAAGATTAATTACATGTTGACCTTCTCCATATGACCCTCATCTAAGAGACCCCTTAATAGGCAGTACCGCGATATTCGACCTAGATGGGCGACTTTGGTCAAATAAAAGGTGTTTGGAGTGCTGTAGAGAAGATCAATGACATAATGACTTTCTCAACATGACCCTTACCTACAAAACCTCTAAATAGGCAGCATCGCGACATTTGATCAAGATGGACGAAGTTGGTCAAATAAAAGGTGTTGGGTACGCTGTAGAGAAGATCAATTATATGTTGTCCTTCTCCATATGACCCTTATCCATGGGACATCTTAAATAGGCAGTATCGCGAAATTCGACCTACATGGTCAAATAAAAGGTATTTTGGGTGCTGTAGAGAAGATCAGAGACATATTGACTTTCTTCACATGTCCTTTATCTACTGGGCCCCCAAAACTGGCAGCATCACGAAATTCGATCAAGATGGGCGAACATGGTCAAATAAAAGGTGTTCAATGTGCTGTATAGATCAATGACATATTGACCTTCTCCATATGACCCTTATCCATGGGACATCTTAAATAGGCAGTATCGCGAAATTCAACCTTTGATTGGCGAATTTGATCAAATTAAAGGTATTTCGGGTGCTGTGGAGAAGATCAATGACATATTGACTTTCTTCATATGGCCCTTATCTATCACAACCACCTAACACAGCCTTTTATTTGGCCAAATTCGCACATCTAGATCTATTTTCGTAAAGTTGCTCTTGTTTAGTGTAAAGTTGCCCCATTAATAGTTGTCATATGGGGACGGTTAATATATCATTGATGTTGTCTTTCCGGGCCACCCCATACCGCCTCGTCGTATTATAGTTGTTGACGAATTGTCAAATACGGAAACGGGAATAGATAACTAATTTCAGATCGCTCTTTTTTGTCATGATTGTTTGCTTGATTGCAATGAAAATAAAATATACAAATTATCTTAAGGACAATAAAAAATACCTTTTACAACAACTACTTTACACATGATGCTACATCTACAAATTTATTTTGTGACTTGGAATATTTCCACCATATAAATTGGAATACATTTGTTTATAAAAATACACTTTGCCGTTATTCTTATTTTAAATGTGTTTAAATTGTTACACTTGATGATAATTCTCATTTTTTATTGAATGTATTTTGTATGTCCCTGTCAAGTCAAAATTGATAAGCAGTGCAGCTAGATATCTTCTGTCGCATTGAACGTGTCGGCCTGCTAGTTATTAACACATCAAAACATGTCATGAGAAAACTAGCATTAAAATCCAGAAACGTTAGTTTGGAATTGATCATCGACCATGGTCTCACATCCAGATCTACGGTTATGAAGAAACTAAAACACTAAAAACTAAAATAATAACGTGAACAATTATTCCTTGAATACTACGAAGTATCAAAATTTACATACTTATGCACAATGGTTAGTCGTGACAGTGACATTTTTACGGGTGGGGGGAGCCGGATTACACAGAGAGAACCACCGAGCATCGACGTGCAACTGTCAGCTCCTCAGCATTCTAACTCTGTTCAAGCTCCTCTCAAGCAGTGTTTCAACGGTTCAAGACATGTGCACTACCGGCGTGCAGTACCCCTGAGTACACAGCGTCATCGTGCCCCCATGTAGGCAACCGGAAGAATGTGTGATTCGGGATCGACCAGAATACCATTAATTGAATCATACTGGCCCTCAAAGTACCATGTTAGTACATCGCATCACCGGACCAATCAAACCGCCATTTTTTTTATCATCGACAGACTTTAAAAATAGTAAAATGTTTTTTGTTTTGTTTACAGGGAATCTTGCCTACAATGGACATGTAGATGGGAATCTACAAGACAAAGAACTCATAAAAGATGGCGATAAAACTACATGCCCAACAATATCCACATACAACAATCCTTTTGTATACATAGACCTGAAGAATAATTTCACTGTACAGAGACTTGTTATTTACAACAAAGATTTTGGTGAGTAGAGAAAATTGTACTTTGTTGAGATACATATATCATGGACGTTTATTACAGGATTCTTGAAGCAGCAAGGTATGTTTACAAAGGCACGGGGGGGGGGGGGGGGGGTCACACAACTAGTAGAAGTGGAAGCCGACGGTATAGCAGAGATACCAAAATGCGACAGTATAGCCTCAGTATTTCCTATAGGAATTCGCTTATGAAAACAGTGTAACTATAACCCCAAGATTGAGAATATATCGCCACAATTAAAAAGCCTCAAGACAGTCCAGTCTAATAGAAATTTCCTTTGTAAATTTTGCAGTCGACTGTATATATATTATGCATTTCCCTGAACTGGACATAAGTGGACACAACCAAGGTGAACAGAGGGGATTAAGTGTACAGTAAAATTAACCAGACATTTTTCGTGCCCACTTACTTTTTAAGCAATGATTACTTATTAGGTGCAAACGAATTGCATAAACTGTTCATCTTAAGAAATAGATTTGATGTCTCTCAACCTAATTTAGACTTTTGAATAATATATGCTAGTTTATACGATGTGGAAATTGTAATTGAAATTCAACTTGACCAATTAACCCATACGTTGGATAGTTTGAGTGTCGGTGTTCAGTCGACAAATTAGATATAATTTAAAAACGACAATATATCTCCAATCAAAATCGTATTATTTAGGGGATAACTATGTTGTATTTGATTGTTTGGGGCCGTAAACGATGGTTTTACTGTCGCAAATTGAGTTTTGCCGGCGACGCGTTAGCGGAGCCGGTAAAACGGATATTGCGACAGTAAAACCATCGTTTACGGCCCCAAACAATCAAATACAACATAGTTATCCCCATTCTAATATAATTCGGCTGAAAACAGAGATAGATTTGATCTCCCAACTATAAAACAACGCCTTGTTGAAGACAACATTGTCAACAATTTAAAACTAAAAATACAGACTTCGTGACGTCATTTGGGAGTTCCGAACCAAATCACGAAATATATTTTACGCTGCCACATTACAAATAATTCCAAACGTTTTAGTCATTTTATCACCAATAACAAAATATATTTATATTTGTACTGACAACATTTATCATGTTTAAATGTTTGTGACAATCTGAAAACAAAATACGCCGGCCGCTTTCTCTGTTTAAAGTTTAGAGTTCACCTTGTGATGTTTCAACTTTCAGTCGGCGTCGGAAAGCACCCGAGGATTTACCATTAACGTTAAAAAATTTGAGATCTTTGATTGGAAGCCCTTGTTTAACCGTAATAATTACTTATGGTTACAGAACAGTTGTTCATTTCAAACTGTTTCTAGGAAGTTATGTCCTGTGGAATTGGGCTACTGGTATTGACATAATTGTTGCAGAACGAATAGTTCACCTCTCTCACTCGGTGGTGAATGCGTTTCTCTGTAGCTGTACATACATGTGGTGCCACGAACGCAGGTAACAAATTAGAAAATGAAAGGACCGCTTGCACTTGAAGTCGATGTTATAACATCGCTAGCGGATCTGTCAGAAATATTTGGCCTTGAACAATTAAAATTATTATTGCCAGTTGTCGAAATTTTGGTTTTCTATTTCGCACACAGCGTCGATAAATTCTTCATCGTACGAAAAATGGCTATTTATAAATTATATTTTCATATCGCTTACTGGTTCCACACGGTTTCCGTGAAGACCGTCGAAATCAGTTTTTTAACACTCATTTCATTACTCAGCAGTCTCTGCCAAACCCCTATTCCACAATAATATTAATCTTTCCAACTTCATCCATATTAAATACAGTTAATTACAAGAAAGATAGAAAACGTTTTTTACAGCAAGTCAACGCGTTCGCAGAGTTTGTTTACATTGGATACGGTAGTCAATGACTCCAAATGCAACGAAAATAGAACGCCCACGAATACATCTTGACTTCCTGAAATAGTTTTCGACAACATAAAATTTGCGACAGGTTACGCTGATTTTACTGTCGCAAATTTTTATTGATTAACCAATCAAATTTCGAGATTTATAGTAATTGTATTAGAATGCAGTATATATTTCAGTAAGGTGAACACAGAGAAAAGTTGCAATATGTATTGCAAAAAATAGTATTTTCAGAATTTGTGGGATATACAACTTCACTTGCCAATTTCGTGGACATGCGTTGGGGATGTGTTATAAATGAAACAGTAAATCCGCGAAGTCAGTAAATACATTTATTCGCCGAAGCTTTTCCTAAGTACACGTGTTTCTCAATTCACATTGCAAATACGTTAATTTACTGAAACTTTCAGTAAATGCACGGGTTTAGTTGAACAAACAGAATCAGTGAATATATAAATTTACTGAAGTGTGTGTTGCTATTTGCTGGGAACGATAAACTAATAAAAAATAACATTTTGTTCACATGTTATTAAAAATGCATTCATAAATTACAAAATCTAAATCTGTATAATACTGGTACATGACAGCCATTCATACAAGATACAAAGCAGCATATTGTAATATATATATGTATAGCTTTTGTAAACATTTTAAGAATACGTCTACTCTTACAACTTGTCAAATTTAGATTTGTTTTATTGTTCAGAACGTACCCAAGCAAATATTCTTGTCCCGATCGCCACCGTACGTGGAACTAGACTCGTCGGCCCCAATAGCTAATATCTAAACTTCAGAACATCTTGGTATGTTTGATATATTAATATATCGAACCAGGACATGTCGGTTCTAAGTTTGAAATCACACAAGACGAATGTGAATACCTTTACCGACAGAATCAACATGATGGTTCTATTGTACGTTGGTTGGAAAATGGCAGACGCACTTCTGCCATGTTGGTTTACTCTTACAAGATGCCCCTTCTTCAGTAGTACCTTAATCCTCCAAGAAACGTATCCTCACATTCGCAACTTCATTTTACCAGTGTTATAAAAATGCACTCAAAACGTAGATAACTGTTCCCCAATGAGTTAAAGTGGTTGCAAAATGAGATACGTTTAGTCATAAGACATCTTCATCACAACGCTGCAGGATCTCATACATGGATAGCATATAGAATTCTCTAACACTTTTGTTATTTATTTTAGTTGTTGCTTTTCTAATGTGTCCCACAATTGATAATGCGCCTGTTTAGATAGAAATATCCCTTCCAAAATCACTTATTTGCTTTCCAATGTAAACAATTACTGGAGACCTGAAACCATATCATATGAATATTATTTTTCCGCGTTTCGTAGAATAGCGGAAAACATTTGTCTTTACGTTGTGTTCAACGTTCATTTATGTTAGTTTGGTCGTTTTGGACCAGTGAAAAAATTAGGAAATCGTTAGCCAATTAGAAAATTGGAAAGCAGTGACGTTACAAATAGTTTATTGTAACTACCAATCGTTTTGTAGATTTGGTGCATGTGATATTTGGTGGAAGGCGGTAAAATTAGTATTTTCAATTCTAGCCGTCGCCATTGCTTGGACCAGTCAATTTTGAATTCATGATCGTATCTGAAAATTCATGTTGAAAGCTAAAAGTGTCACATTATTTTCACTTTTCTTATTTCAAGTTGCAAGTCCAGTAACTTCCCTGAGACGTACTTAGCACGTGCTATTGGACACAGGTTTCTAGAGTATTTTTCCTTCTAAAAAAAAAAAAAAAAAAGGTATTTTATCTCTAGTTGTTCCTGGGCGGCTTTTTACGTCAAGGATGGGCATACATTACAGTTCTGTTTAATAACATATTATTGTATACAGAATATAGGCTGAATACAGATTGTTTTATATGAAAATAAACGTCTTTCGGGCGGTCCAAGCTGCTCGGTCGGCTATTTGGCTATTAAGAAATAGTTATTTATATGTAGCATAGTTAAGACGTTACAATAGATAAGACCATTCTCATTGCATCTGCTGTTACCAATACACTGATTTCTAAAAATCGGCTTTGGAAATCTGCGTATTCATAGTTCTCTAATTTCAGTAAATACATGTATTTACTATAGGTTTGAGTAATTTCTGGAATTGGGAAGTAGATGCACTTACTGGCATCGTTGATTTACTGAAATATAAATATACTACTCGAAGTTTGCTAAGCACCAAGTATATCCAACTACCTGTTTTACGTTTTAGTTGAAATGTTGTAATGAAAAGTATATACATTTTTTATTTAATTATATTTTTAATGATTTAAGTACAGCAATTAAGATTTTACTTGTGTTTGACATTATTTTTTAGCTTTTGAACACGATGACCATGGAAAATGGATATTATTGGTAAAAGAGGACATTTTTCAAATTTGCCAAAACGTTGACTGAGCGAACTGGTGTGGGTTCAATAACGAGTATGAGACCCATTACTGTTAATTACAGCTTGACAACGCCTTCTTATGCTCCCACTCAGGTTCCTGGTGGTCCTTTCTGGGATGTTGTCCGTTCTTGGATCAGCTTGGCACCAACATCCTGGACACTTCTTGTCTGGACTGGACGGGCTCAAATTGCAAGTTGCAACTCATTCCAGACATGTTCGATTGGATTAAGGTCAGGGGATCTTGCAGGCCAGTCCATACGCTCAACCCCATCCTCTGTCGGTACTCCCAGACAGCATGGGCAACATGAGGACGGGCATTATCGTCCATCACAATGAATCTACCACCCACTGCACCTGCATACAATCTGACGTGGACATCCATGATATCATCAATATACTGCTGTGCAGTCAGCGTAACACGTTCAATGAAACAGAGCTCTGTACGTCCATCCCTGCTGAT
The DNA here is from genome assembly GCA_031216915.1 of Pictodentalium vernedei. Lineage (NCBI taxonomy): Eukaryota > Metazoa > Mollusca > Scaphopoda > Dentaliida > Dentaliidae > Pictodentalium > Pictodentalium vernedei. Next base: position 470,474,482 of record CM062291.1, read on the forward strand.
GCCGCCCCAGACCATGATTGACTCCCACCATAGTGGTCATGCTCAACAATGTTGGCTGCACGGAATCGCTCTCCTGCTTTTCTCCATACCTTAGAACGCCTATCTGTGTGGTCTAGGCAGTACCTTGACCCATATGTAAAAAGGACAGGTCGCCAATCTTCTCTGGTCCATCGAACGTTGTCCATGGCCCATTCATATGCATTCTGAATGTCACTGAAAAGCTGGGTTGCTGTGGCAAAGTGATTCCTATGGGCCTGAATGATCAAACTCCGGTCTTCAGCTGTAGATGTTGCCCTGTCTCTGCCACCACCAATGCTGTCTTACTGGTGTGCCATACTGCTGACATCTTGCCCAGGCTCTGGTGATCACCGTATGGTGCACACCAAGGGCTTAACCAACCTGACGATGGGTAGCCTCATGCTCCATCATCCCTACAGCCCGCCACATTTCTGCTTCAGGCAAGTGTCTTTTACATTTGCATTTGCCATATTCAGTTATTAAATCACAAGGGTTTGTGTTGAAATGAAGATTGAATACCCTACACTTGTCATGTACATGTATACAGTACACGAAAAAGATCATGAAACGAAAGGCGTACATGCTTTCCATGACTGTCACGAAACGTCTGCCTGTCAAGAGAGCTAATGTAAACACTGGGGACCAGCTCAATTCATTTCTCAATCGTATCCACCAAGAAAATCGCAAATATGTCACAAGCAAATTTCACAATGATGTGCCAAATGTTTGGTGCTTAGCAAACATTGAGTAGTATAGAAAAGTAGTATGTCTCGTATGTTTCACCTCTTATTTTGAGGACCCCGGTGGGGTACCCCGGTGGGGGACCCCGGAAGTGACGTCATGTCACGTGACCTAGTGGCGCCTTGTTGTCTTGTCATGGTAACCGGCGTGAGCGGCCATCTTGTGATGTAATCCCCATAGTGATACGTGATGTGAGTGCGCATGCGCAGCGCGTGTTGTTAGGGTGATACGTGTTTACGTCGTCCATTTTGTATACTGCAGGCCGCCATCTTGGTTTCTATGGTAGGACGTGGTTTCTATGTTACCCAATTTTCTGCAATGAGACGTGGGTATGTTCGGAGGGTGTGTTCGATTGAATAGGAGTATTTTCCCGATTCACAGAATTACCACAAACAACCCGATAATTTTTACTATTTCGAATTATTTCGGAATTCTCTGATTCTATCTATATATGCAATAGTTTTTTGTCCACCTGACCATGTTCTTTTGTCCTGGGATATACTCCAGTACAGCAGAAGAGCCTATCAGTTGGAACAGTTTACCTTATTATTACTTTATTTAGCTTTCCAGGTCTATTCTTGTTAGTTCTGACCCTATTCCATGTTCTCTTGTTGTTTCATTTATCTAGATCATTTATATAGATTACAACTAACCAATCAGATGGCTTGATTTCCCATAATCTGTATGCAGAGTTATCTCCCTTCTGTATATCAAAAGCATCCCCAATGCCAATAAGGTATCAAGCAGTTACTGAAAAGTCATTGCTCGAACGACTCAAAGAAAACCGAGCAAATGAGCTATCGAGCAATTGCTCGTTCGAGTGACTCGCACATATCGCTCGTCGACTCATTTCAGTATTTGAGGACACCTATGGACCAGTATTGTATTATTTGAGGATACCTATCGAGGATACCTTTTTATAGGATATCTATATGAGGATACTATTACCTGTACCACAAGACATACCTATCCCAAATATCCCGTATAAGCTAAAGAGTCAAGAGAGTAATTGCTCCATGAGCAATTGCTCGAACGACTCGAAGCTCATCGAGCAAATGAGCCTCAGAGCAATTGCTCGATCGAGTGACTCGACATACTGCTCGAACGACTTGAAGCTCATCGAGCAAATGAGCTATCGAGTAATTGCTCGTTCGAGTGACTCCACATACGGCTCGACGACTAATTTCAGAAAAATGGGATTCCATGGCCATAGGCGTTTTTCAAAAAAGGGATTCCACAAATGGGATTCCCCAAAAAAAGAATTCCATCAATGGGATTCCGTCTGATGTCGAGTGACTCGCGCATATTGCTCGAACGACTCGAATCCCATCGAGCAAATGAGCTCACGAGCAATTGCTCGTTCGAGTGACTCGACATACTGCTCGACGACTCATTTCAGAAAAAAGGGATTCCATAGCCACAGGCGTTTTTGAAAAAGGGATTCTGTAAAATGGGATTCCTATCCCATTCTGTAAAATTTATTATTATTCATTATTATTCCCAAGGTATATGATGACATTTTCAACAAATAAGTGAAAAGATAAAGACACCATCATAGCAGTCATTTGGCCGCCCAGGAAAAAAACATAGATAAATGGAGGCTATGAAAACCTGTTGTCCGACGCGAGGCCAAGCGCAACCACAAAAGCGCGGACATTCGCTTACTCTATATTATAAATCAATAACCAACTCACAACTGTAACTAGCACAACAACTTCGAATGGGTCGCGAAACGAATAATACCGTAGAAAAGATTAGCTTTACGATGCGAAGGCTAGAATGATTACTAAACACCTTTAACGCATAATATTTCTGCGTTAATGCTCTCATTGGCTCAAACAATATTCTATATTGTAAAAACAATACGGCTGTCCGAAAACGCCATAACCGAAATAAGAAAACATTGGAGACAATATTTTTCGGCTTTTATGCGGAACGCCGAAAAATACATGTCTGCACTGTATCTACTTCGGACATGTATCAACCTATCAGAAACTTACGAAAACGCTAATGCAATTATCCGAGCCGAGTGACTAGAACCACAAAGAACGGGGTGGTGCAGCAGATGGACCACCACACGAGACCGATACGACACAGGAATTTATTTTTGTTAAAACCTCACTTTCAACATAATGGCTATATCCCGACGATGTAGGATAACATTAAATAGGTAACTAAAAAAAATCAGAAAAATTGAACAGTAAACTGTCGGAAAAAGCGTGCAAATATTGTTTCGCACAAGAGTAAACTAAACTGACGCTTGCGCGCCAACAAATGCATGCTCAGGAGCGTACTACACTTGAAGGATAACTTTATTGAATGATCCATAAACCTAGATTCTTTGTGACAATTAACCTATGTTCCAATCAGTCTGCGACACAGCCGTCCTTGGTGGTGTCACTTTGCCACCGACCATGTCGTTTCCAGCATCTATTGTTAACACCTTGATTAGTGACTAAACTTGCACTGCCAGCTCTTAACGAATGAAGCCCGATATTAATATTAAGCCTGCCCACGATGCACTCCCTTGCTCTACTGTAACTAAGAGTCATATTCTTACTTGCAAAGGAGCACTTGGTACCCGATCTATAAAACGACTTGAACAATGGCTTGTTGATTTATTATCTATTTTACCGACATCTAAAAAGTGACTGGTTATTTTCGTCCGGACATGCCACAGAGATGCCTTTGGCAATAACGATTTGATTCCCTGACCAAAACTGATCAGTTTTACTTCTAGAAATATGAAGTGTCAAATATGCATCATGGAATTCCACGTCCTTACAAGGCAGCATACTGACTTCACTATAACGCAGAAAACCAGCGAAACTCAAGACGATGATTGTAAGATTCCTAACAATTAACAGAGCAATTGAATACTTATATTTTTGCACAAATCTAATTATGTCATCAGATGAAACATGGTCTCTCTTAATTTTGGGCGTAGAGTTTAGTCTTAAAGAAGATTTCAAAAGGTTTTTTTTAACGAAACTGTTATTGGTTGGGTCGGACAAACCACTAATGAGCCCATTTAATTCCATAAACTGCAGCTTGAATCACGTGACAAGAAAATCCCTTGTCGATCAAATTAGTTATACATAGAGCAACCCTCCACCAGTCGCGAGAATAAAAGTCTTTCATTTTTAAAACCAGAAAAGTGCTTTACCACAGTGTTGTGACTTCTGCTTCGTAACAAATGATTAATCATGCTACCACCCAGCTCGGAAAAACGTCCATTTGGCAAGTACTCACCACGAATCACACACTTAATTCTCGCTCTGAGATTTAAACCTGTCAAATATCAAAATAAATTGCAATTAGAACAAACTCTTAAAGCGATCATTTGAAAATATGCATTGGACTTACCAAAAACACAATTCTTGCCTTTGCCCAGGTGGATAAAATTTGCCCCGAAAATTTTTATGATCATGTACAAAATCACGAAAATTGGCTTTTTTGGACACTATTTTTGACCAGAAAGGCGCAGACTGCCAAATGTGGAATCATCAAAGTAACTTTTGCACAGTCAGTTCTCAGTTTTTGTATGCACCTTCCTATCAAAGAGTGTGGTGGTACAACCCAGCTGTTCTTTTCACACCAAGAATATCCAAAAGCGTCGATACCCTTAGTGCCTGGACACCAATATTTAGAATTGAATCTTTCAAGCTTTCTATTGTAATTCGTGGCAACTCGATCAATAGTACGAGGTTCCCAAAGTACATCAAACAAATTAAAGACTCCCTGCTGTATTCCTCAGTCATCGCAATCTGACAGCCCGCTTAAACCGTCTGCTTTGTTATTCAGAGACCTAGGCAACCATACGGGGTGAATACTAACATTTTCATGAGCGCAAAACTGGGACACATTCGCCGCAATGTCATGCAAAGCAGGTACTCAACAACCCGCTCTCACAACGCGAACTACATTTTGATTATCTGTATGCCATAAAACCTTCTTACCTGCAATATCTGGACCAAGGGTCGACATAACCCGATTCAAGCTCTCAAACTCTCTCCAAGTAGAGCTCATTGATGCCTGTTCAGACATCCAAGACCCAACTGACGCTAGATTCAACACCGCTGTCTATCAAATAACCACCGTATCCAGCACCCGAGGCGTCGCTATAAACTACACAATCATGCTCACTGATAATTTACAAATCCCTACCATTGAGAGATTGTGCATTGTGAAACCAAAAGAAAACTCATTCAACACATTGCTGTCTTATTCAATAAACATTGGTACATGCTCCGTGTTCTGAGTCTAAACACTGGACCCATATGCATCGATATCATGAGGCCAATCAGTGAGGCCAAAACCCTGGCTTTCAGCACCAGAAACCCACCGCTAATCCTGCTCAATAAAGTATCAAGGAAATTAATGAGCTTTGTCATCCGAGCCGCTGAACTCGACCAGATTCATGTCCCACACTATACCTAACCAGGTAAGCCTTTGACAAGGCTCCCAGTGACACTTTGCATGAGCTATGAGAAAGCCATAATATTTAGTTGAACCATCAGTCTGCCACGAAAATCTCAACTAAGATCTGTGATCCGAGAAAATACTCACATGATGATAAACGGACTTAAAATCAAAAGAAAACAAAAAGTCGCCTTTCCGAAAAAGGGAGCTTGCCTGCGCAGAGTCTTCGTATTTGACTGCAAATTTGTACAAATGAGAACTAATATTCCGACAGTCCAGAACCAATCGTTTTTTACCATTTTGCATTTTCAGCAACAGTCAAAGGGTTAACATCTATAGGCACATCCCGCACTTCTGTAATAGCAAATAATATTTCTAAATTAGCAATCTCCGATTCCGCAGAGCTCCCACTTTGTTAGGCTGATATGTCATTTCTCAACGCAGCATTCGCCAGCATGGAATGAAAAGGTAGTTTGCAACCTTCAACAATTATGTCGATAATGTTCTGGCATGCTCCGATGCTTTTTCATTTATTACATGCATTTTTCAACCCCCCTGGTGTGGACGTTAACCTACTTACCTGTCCAGAATCATCAATCGAACCCATACGAAGTTGTGGACTCATGTCATCAGAACTTACAACACCTTGCGCATGATATGATCCCCAGACTAATCAAATAGAATTCTTATCTTATTAAAATCTGCCTTTTGCTGCTGCAGCTGCTTGTGGTCTCGCCGCCAGAGACCTTGCACCCCACACTCAAAACACTGACCAGGCCTTCCAAACACATCGCAATGATGACCAGACCCAGTAGACGCAGAAACCTGATTAACCCCACTACCACCAAAGTTTAAACAGGGTTGGCTCTATTTTTCCTGTTCTTCTTTTTAGCTCGAATCTTTTGTGCGGCGACACTTTCTGCTCTACGAATCGTCTTTTTATCGTCAGAATTATCAGCCAGACAGAGACTCTCATATCCGTCGACCGTTCTCCATCCACTTTCAGATTGATCCGCTAGCTGGATCAGTTTTTGCCTATGTGTTAAAATGTCAGCACTTTCTTCCACTTTCTACGCCGTTTGTTTGTGTTTGCTGTCCATAATGCTGCTATCTTTGATCAAATTATTGGTCTCTTTCATGGTATAGAAAACCTTGGCGTTAACCTTATACTGCTCCTCTGCCCCTTTACGTTTGAATTTGTACTAATCTGTCGTTAATTTCGCAATCTTGGAAAGTTGGGAATCGGACAACTGCCGGTTACTATCCTTCATGAAATTTTCGAACGCAGCCAATTTTCCACTCATCAGACCGTCGATTTTATCAAGTAAACAAGTCTGGAATTCCGAAATATTTTGTTTAATTTCATCGCGAATAAACGTTTTAACATACGGCTCGTCCATGTTAAGCTTCACAATGCGAAGGCTAGAATGATTACTAAACACCTTTAACGCATGATATTCTGCTTCAGTGCTCTGATTGGTTCAATTATATTCTGGCTTGTAAAAACAATACGGCTACCCGGTAACGCCATAGCCGACATATGCTATGGAGACAATATTTTTCGGCCATACTGAGAAACGCCGCAAAATACAATTCTAACAATTTTTCTCTTCGGTATAATCGTATTTGCATATTAAATAAACTGTCCTCGGAATGGCCAATGACAACCATTGCCCCATTCGGAGTGACATTGGAAGCGCCATGTGGTTTCCGAAAGAAATAAAACAAATATCGAACTACCGAAATGACCACACACTTCACTTAAATGCTCTGTCTACAAATATCGAACTACCGAAAATGACCACACACTTCACTTAAATGCTCTGTCTACACATCTGCTGGCCACTGTCATTCATTTCCATGCATGCATTTGAATGGATTTTAAAAAAAAGTGTTGTACGCTATACTTGCTCCAGTGACATTTTCAAGACAGTCGACCAAGATTTGGGGCTAGCAGTATCAATACACGTTACTGAACGAGATATTCATCGATAGTCATTGTCTGTCAACACCAACGGTGATGCATTGTACCATTTCCAACTATTTATCAAATGCGGTTTTCTTTGCTGAACTGGAACTTGCCACTTGCTCCACATTTATACTGTCTGATATATTTATTTCTACAGACACTTTTGAGACCTTGAACTCCAAGATCAGTTTCAAATTCACAGTTTTAAGTCAGATGGAAACTTATAGCTACAATGAACTAAATGAGCGACTTTCACTCATAAAATCTTTTGGGTCGCCATAATTGTTTTTTTTTTTGCATTAAAATGGGTCTTGAAGGATTTCAAGTGATTTTATACAAAAAGAAAAGTAAATTGCCATATTACGTTATGATCCCTTTACCCCAGTTAGGGTGGCGGCACCAAGGCAAAGTATACGGATGCTATTCACAGGTTGGTCAGAAATAAACTTAACAATCACAAACTGTTAGCAAAAGTTAACAAAAACTTAATTCTGCCAAAGGAGGCCTCCAAATTGACTATTTCCATGTACAATGAGCTGTACAACGAGCTAAAAATTGTTATTTAGAGGTTATGTTTTGTTACAAAAAATATAGGTAGGGCGAGTTTTCTACGCGATGTACCATTAGCCCCAAACCATGACATAATCATGCAGAGCAATAGTGTATTTTCACTTACGTCACGTTACTGTCATTGTCCGAATGTGCGGCCATCCTGGCGATAACGAAAAGTAAACAAACTACGCTTTTTCCAACACGTTCTGTCTTTGAGAAGAGAAAGACCACAACTGTCATGTTGTACTGATCTTAAATAATGACAATAAACAGTTGCAATGAACAGCAATAAAATTCCCCAACATTAAAAATAGATCAAACGACAACAAGGTTACTACGTGCTGTTGAAAGGTTTCACAAAAGTTAACCTGTACACTACCAAAGCGAACCGCAACGTGACATTTTATTTGATTATTTCCCTACCACGTTTGCATTGTATGCGCGGAGGAAAAAGTAAATACGGGAGAAACTATGGGGCAAATACTCTCCATCAGTTTAGTTTTGCCAGGTACCTGCTTAGTATGTTGGAGTGTGTGTGTGTGTGGGGGGGGGGGGGGGGGGATTTCGTCTTTATAAAATGTAGCAACTGCGGTCCACATCTGCGGAGAAGGAGGGGGGGGGGGTGTAGAATAATGTATATACGTCCTTTTAAATAATAAGTGCTTTCCACTTCTGCATGTGTAGTGGGGTTGGTGCTGAATAAAATAGACCCGTACGTTAGACGCATCATACTGCTTTCCACATCAGGGGAGGGGGAGGGGTGACGGGATAAAATAAAATCAATTTCGTCTTTCTAAATAATAGCAACTGATTTCCACACCAGGTTTGTGTGTGGGGGTGGGGTCGGCGTATCCTATTGTATTGTAAATACTTTTGAGTTCAACTCAATGGGCATCAACAGTTTGCTTTAAATTTGAGATGAAATTAGAGAAAAATCAGTTGACTTTAAAATACGTCTTTGGTCTTGATTTCCAAAGTTGAGACAGGGTCCCACTATCATGTCTTATTGACTTCCACAGGAAGGCAGCTTCCCACACAAAGGCAAAGGCCTTGTGTTTTTGAGATATGCTGCAGATTCAAACTACCAAATGCAATAAGTTTACCAAGAATGTTTTGCTACTGTTTATTGGAGAGTGCCTTATGGTCACTCTGCACTAAGCTGTAACATAACAGGCATGTAGTCCATCACCCTCACAAGTGCTTTGTATTGTTGGGAAAATACTCCAACTTCAGGTTCCCGATTGTACCAAAATCGATGGTTTTATCAAGAATGTTTTGTTACAGTTTATTGGAGTGAGCCTAAGAACAATCTACACTAAGCTGTAACAAAGCACAATGATGAACAAAAAATCATCCTCAAAATAAATTCAGTACCTTACTGACTCTGCCAACTCATAACTGATCCACATATATCTACATTGATTAAATCATGTAATTCTACTGATTAAATACAGGTTGCAAGGTGTAGACTGTAGTTCACTACATACACATTCAAATTCCGATGACAATGTCATTTAAATACTGTCAGTCTGCCACAGGGACGCAAGGCTACGAACCTACGGGATACTTTGCACATATACAATATGATTGTACAGTTATATATTGTATAACAATTTATCATTTTGGTGAGCTATCTGGCAGGTCAGAATATAACTTTATACAGGGATTACTCAAAACTTCCAGACGGTTACGACGCTGAACGATATTATCGCATCTCGTGATATTTTTTAAAATATCGACGATATTTCAAAATCAAAAAATTCAAATATCGTCCAGCTCTATTTCCGGTTACGAGAAAAGAAAAAAAAACAGGGACGGGGTATTTTAAAATAGAAGAGATTTTGTTAATACAATGGCATTGGTATTACATAAGTAACAACAGATCCGGTCAAAATATCCTGTCGCGCCAAAATGGCGACATATAATGGTGAAACATTTTTCTTGTAGGCCGAAATCAATAAAATACTTTCCGTCGACATCCCGAAGCAGGCGGTGTATTACAGGCAGCTCCTCTCTTCACATTATGTATATATATTTATTTATTGGTGCTTAACGCCACATCAGCAGCTAAGGCTATATCGTTGCCATAAAACAATGTAATTTTAAAAAAACACCATTATCCACCATGAAGTAATCAAAAAAAAGTCTTTGAAATATAAAATCTGAAGAATACAACTATGGAATGAGAAACGTAACGTGACGATGAGACTAGTGGTACATAAAATGCTGTGTGAATCAACCTGTGAAATAGATATGGATAGATGAGAATTTAGAAAAGTAAAAACAATTTAAAATTTATTAAAAAGGTTGATTACTTTCAAAAGTGAGATAACTTTTTTGCGGGCTAGTACGATAAAATAAATCTCTTAAAGATCCGACAGTAAAATACTGCCCTCTAACATGATTAAAATCAGTACAATGTAAATGAATGTGTTCCACTGACAACACCTGCTGACAAGGAACACACTCTGGTCGCATATCACCCTCTAACAAAAAAGGAATGTGTAAGTCGTGAATGACCTGCATGACATCGCGTCAATACAGCAAGATCCTTTCTACAGAGGTTACTAGGCGGGTAGTGATTAGAAATAGTTGGTCGGAAGCGATGGAGCTTGTTATTTGTTTCTCCATCCCAATCCGCCTGCCATGCAGATTTGATGTGGTTACTGATATGTGGTTTGAAGTCACTGAATAAGATGTTAAAATCAGTGAGAGGCTTGGTTAAAGCCTGCTTTGCTGCAGTGTCTGCCCTGGTGTTAGCAGCGATACCTACATGTCCGGGTAACCAGCAAAATACGACATCATATTGGTCAGACATGAAAGTTGCTAACTTCTCACGAAGCTCCAAAATGAGAGGGTGCTTCAACTTGGGGTTGCGTAAACAAGCAAAGAGGAAAGAGAATCGGAAAAGATGATCGACTTTATTTCCTGTACATTCTCGATGTGTTCAAGCGCGAGTTGTAGAGCTTTAAATTCAGATGTGAAAATAGAACTTTGATTCTGTATTCTGATTGAGGTGATATGATCACCAGTGACAACAGCTGATGATACTTTGTTACCATTTTTTGATCCATCCGTATAGATCCTTGTATATGCACTGTACTTTGACTTACATGTAATTTCAGCATATTTCTGCTTACACTGCAGGGAACTAGTTTCAGACTTTTTAGTAGAGGCTAGTTCCAAAATAACTGTTGGCTTTTTAAGATGCCAGGGAGGAGTTTGTGGTCTACGGTTATCTTTTGTTGTGTCTGGTTCATTTTTGGCGGACTCCATATGAGGTTTAATTCTAATTCCCAATGGAGGGATATGTTTCTGGTGACGGTTAAAGAATTCAATATTTTGAGGTTCCAAGACACAGTTATAAGCAGGGTTTGACGGGTTAGAAAGAAGTTTTGAAACATATTGGAGTGAGAGTTTAATGCGGCGCTTCTCAAGAGAAGGCTCCTCTGCTTCAACAAGAATTGAATCTCTTGGTGATGTTATGAATGGCATCAAGTGGTTTGAGATATTTATTTATTTATTTATTTGTGCTTAACGCCACATCAGCAGCTAGGGCTATATCGTGGCGAGAAAACGTTATTTATTTATTTATTGGTGCTTAACGCCACTTCATCAACTAAGGCTATTTCGGGGAGAGAAAACGTTCAAATGTAAAACGTGATACTGTCATATATGAAGTAAAAGGTTTGAATAAAATTGGAAATAACTACAAACGACATATAAAAAACACGAGTTATTTGACAGCAAAAAACCTTATAAATCAACCTAATGAAGACTCCAGATAAAATGAATAATTACAATTTAAAATTTAGTAAAAAGGTTGATTACTTTCAGAAATGACACAACTTTATGTGGATTTGTATTGTAAAATAAGTCTCGAAGAGACACAACATTAAAATACTGTCGTCTAACAAGATCAAAATCAGTACAGTGTAAAAGAATGTGCTCCACTGACAGCACCTGCTGGCAAGGAACACACTCCGGTCGCATATTATCCTCCAACAAAAAGGAATGTGTAAGTATTGTGTGACCAACATGACACCGTGTCAGAATAACATGGTATTTTTTACTAAGGTTACTGGACGGGTAGTGATCAAAGACATTTGGTCGAAAGCGATGGAGCTTGTTATTTGTCGCTCCATCCCAGTCAGACTGCCACATAGACTTGATTAACTAGTGATATGCGGTTTCAAATCACTGAAAGGAATTTTTAGATCAGTGAGAGGCTTGATTAATGCCTGCTTTGCTGCACTGTCTGCTTTGGTGTTACCGGAGATACCTACATGTCCAGGTAACCAGCAAAACACGATATCATATTGGTCAGACACAAGTCCATTTAAATCTTCACGCAGCTTGATAATTTGAGGGTTTTTCAACTTGGAATTAAGAAGAGCCTGTAAACAGGAAAGAGAATCCGAGAAAACAATGGATTTCTTCACTTGTCTCTTTTTGATCTGCTCTAGAGCAAGCATCAAAACTCTAGCTTCAGCTGTGAAGATGGAACTATTGTTTGGAATCCTGACTGAGGTAGTGTGATTATTATTTACAACGGCTGAGGCAACTTTGTCACAGTCTTTGGATCCATCTGTATAAAATTGTGTATAACCTGCATAACGGGATGCTATTTCTGTATATGTTTGCTTGAATTCTAAAGAGTTAGTATTTGACTTTCGTGAACTTGCTAGTTCTAAATTAACATTAGGTTTTGCCATCAACCATGGCGGCGCGTGTGGCACACGGTTTTCGGCTACAGATTCTGAACTAACATTAGCTAAGTTCATATCTGCTTTAACTGGAAGGCCCAAAGGGCAAATACGTTTAGGATTTCTTGTATAAATATCCACATTATCTGGGTTCAAGACACATTTATAGGCAGGGTTTGAAGAATTACCATAAAGTTTTGTTACATATTGCATCGATAATTTCAGTCTACGCTTCTCAAGAGATGGTTCCTTCGCTTCTACAAGAAGCGAATTAATTGGAGACGTTCTGAATGTACCTAAACTTAGACGGATACCACTATGATGGATGGTGTTGAGCGGTGTAAGGTATAAATTTCGTGTCGAACCATATACTACACAGCCGTAGTCTAATTTCGATCTTAGAGTAGATCGGTACAGACGAAGTAACGTTTGTTGGTCAGCACCCCAGTCTGTACTTCCAACAACTTTTACAAGATTGAGAGCTTTGTTGCATTTCAATTTGAGTTGTTTTATGTGAGAAATATATATTTATTTATTGATCTTTAAGGTCACATATTTATGCACAATGGCTAGTCATGACCGTGACAGTTCAGCAGGTGGAGGAAGCCGGAGTACCCGGAGAGAACCACCGAACAACGACGAGCAGCTGTCAGCTCCCCAACATCGTAACTCCGCACTGCAGCACAGGCAGGGTTAGTTTGGTGGAAGACATGCGTACCATCGACGTGCAGTACGCCTTAGTACACGGCGTCATCGTGCCCCCATGCGGGCAATAGAGATGAAGGTGGGATTCGAACCGAGGACCTCTCGGCTTGCAGCCTGCACCTCTACCAACTGAGCCACCGCGCTCCCCTTATGTGAGAAATAAAATTAAGTTTACTGTCAAACAGCAAACCGAGACATTTTACTTCTTTTACAACTTTTATTGAAGTTCCATCAATTTTTAACTCCGGATCAAGATGGTGTTTCCGAAGTTGACAAAAATGGACCCAATTTGTCTTTGTTGTTGAAAATTTGAATCCATTTGTTGTTGCCCATTTATGTATTTTATTAAGACACAACTGAAGTTTCCTCTCGATTGTATTCATGTTTTTGTCACTGAAACAGATTAGAAAATCGTCTACACACAAAGAGCAATCGATCATATTTTCCACCGCCTCTATTATGTTGTTTATTTTGATTGAAAATAAGGTTACTGATAAAATACTTCCCTGAGGAACCCCCAGATACTGTCGGTGCCAATCCGACAATGTCGAACCAACTTTGACTTGGAATTGGCGATCCCTCAAAACGTTCCTCATAAAAACAGGCATTCTTCCTTTCAGACCCAGGTTGAATAAATCTTTTAAGATACCATATGTCCAAGTAGTATCATATGCTTTTTCCCGATCAAAGAAAATGGCGACCGCATGTTCTCTTCTGGCAAAAGCATTTCGTACAAACGTTTCAAGTCTGATCAAATGGTCCAGAGTGCTTCGCTAACTTCTGAAACCACTCTGCACATCAGCAAGCAGATTATTTGATTCCACAAACCAAACGAGCCGGTCATTGATCATCCTTTCCATGGTCATACACAGGCAACTTGTGAAGGCTATTGGTCTATAATTAGTTGGATTAGTGTGATCTTTATCAGGTTTTGGAATGGGAATAATTATCGCATCACGCCAACAGCGTGGAAATTCACCAGATGTCCAAATGTTGTTGTAAATATTCAATAGCAGATGGAGAGATGTCTCTGGGAAATGTTTCAGTAGTTGATAATGTTTTTCATCTGGTCCAGCCGCTGTATCCTTGGCTTTTTGAAGTGAGTTGTTAAGTTCTTCAAAAGGAAACGGCTTGTTGTAGTCTTCTAAATTGTTTGATGTAAAATTGATAGGCTTTTTTCTTGTTCTTTTTTAAGTTTTTTAAAATCGGGATGACAGTTTTCAGAGAAAGATTGCTTAGACAATGTTGAAGCAAGTTTATTTGCTATTGCCTTTTAGATGTGAGGTTTCCATCATTTGTTTTAAGATGTTGTATACTAGGTATTTGTTTGTCTTTTATTTTCCTGATCATTTTTCAAATTTTAGAAATTGGGGTGATTTGATTCAATTTGAGACAAATTTTTCCCATGAAGATTTCTTCTTCTGTTTGATAAATCGTCTAGTTTTTGCTCTACTGATTTTTAATTCATCGCTGTTGGTGATTTATTAAATTCCCTTTCGACCTTCTTACAATCGTCATCAAACCATGGTTTTCTGAGAGGTTTCGGATTTGTCGAGGTTTTCGGGATAGTTTTGTTTGCTATCCTTAAAAGCTGACTTGTGAAATTTTCGACTTGGTGAGCACCTTGATCCCGCTCCCCCCCCCCCCCCCCCCCCCCCCCCCCAGTGAGAGCTCCTCCATACAAAGGGTTGAGAAAGTCATCCAATCAGCTTTTTTGGAAATTCCACTGTGGGACTCTCCCATCCTCCGCAGGGAGAATACTCTCAAGAAGGATTGGGAAGTGATCACTTCCACACAGGTCGTCTTCAACTTTCCATGAAAACTGAAGGAACAGTGAAGGAGATGCATTTAAGAGGTCAATTGACGTGTATGTTCCTGATGCAGGATGAAGGTAGGTGTCTGACCCGTCATTGAATATATAGAAATCTAAATTTGCGTTCAACTCTTCCAGTTGTTTACCCTTCATGTCCATAGTGTTGTATGAACCACTCCACAAAGGGTTGTGAGTATTGAAATCACCCATTAAAATGAAAGTCGTTGGCAACTGGTTGGTTAAATTTTCTAGTTCATTGAGATCTAGAGCAGAATTTGGTGAGAGATAGATGGAACACAAAGTTACTGTTTTATCGAGAGTCAGGCGTACTGCCACAGCGTGCAAATTTGTTTGAAGTTTAACATGACTGCGTATAATATCGTTTCTGACCAGGATAGAAGTACCACGGACATGTAAATCATTTGTATCCGCATAATGATCATACGAAATGTGCGATCTGAGGATCTGAGATCATGTGGTTGCGTTTCTTTTATAAGTGTTTCCTGCCAGCAAAAAGCCACATGTTGATGCTTTTGGCACAGTAAACCTATCTCATTAACACTTGCTCGAAATCCTCGACAATTCCATTGGATTATGGATTGTTTATTAGCCATAACTGGTACGTATGATGTTTGTTGTTCCGGTGTTTTCCTTTGGCGGTGCCTTCCCCGTAGATTTAGCCCGAATGAATTCTTGGGTAGAGTTACTGTCGAATAATGTATCCATACATTCATCGACAGTCATATTCTCAACGGCCTCAAATCTGTTAGCGGTAACAGGATTTTTAAGAGCCTTTGGTAATCTGTCACTTGCTGGCTTTGTATTTTTTTTTCTTTATTTTCTTTACTTTCTTTATCTTTCTGTTTTTTCCTTTGACTCTGACTTTGACTTGGTTTAATACTTTCTTTTTTCTCTTTATTCTGATTAGATTTACGCTGAGATGTGGAAGGACCCGACTGTGTTTGAGTTGTGTTTGATTCAGTGTCATTCTGCTTTCCGATTTGGAAAGCAATTAACAGTTTTGGCATTGTATCTTTTAACCATGAATATTCTGTTTGGCATTCAATCGAGGTTGTTTGTGTTTTTGGCTTCACTGTCGCTGCATATGATGGTCCTGTTGTGTTCATGCCACGCATTGAAGATGCAGTTGCTCAGGCCTATCCGAAACTAACTTATTTCTCACATTTAATCTTTTGGATTAGTTTTTCTTTTTGCCAAACTGGCAATCTTTGGAAGATGTCATATGTTCGCCATGACAGTTGGAACACTTTATGATGTTACTAGTACAAGGCTCATCATGCTTCAGCCCGCACTTGTGACATATGGCTGGACTTCGGCACGCGTCCTTGTTATGTCCAAACTTCTGACACTTAAAACATCTCAGTGGATTTGGGATAAACAAATCCACTTTAACACTTAAATATCCAATCTTAATTGACTTTGGTATAACAGCAAAATTAAATGCGAATATATAAGTGTTAATTGGAATTATTCTTCCTTCTTTTCTGATGGTCATTCTTCGAACACCAATAACTCCCTGCGGTTCCATTTCTTTCTTAATTTCTAGTTCATCAATATCTGCCAACTCACGAGTTCGTACAACACCTCTGCTAGTATTGAGGGTCTTGTGAGGGCAAGTATTTACCTCGATATTGAAGAATTTTGTAGCTTTTAGTAGGTTTATTGCCTGATATTCTCTTGAACATTCTACTAATAATCCTCCAGTTCTTAATTTTTTGATGTTCTTCACAGTGCCAGCTATACTTTGAATCGATTTTTCTATTACAAACGACGGGTTTAATTTGTTAATAGATTGACTTCCATCTGATGCAAAAGTATTGATAAATTTTGGCCATTTATTTTCTCTTTGTGTTGATTTGATACAGTCAGAGTCAGAATCGTCAGTTTCAAATTCACTTGCTTTTATCCGTCTTTTTAATTTTGTTGGTTGAGCTGCCATGTTATTGTTTTAACCGTTCATTGCTCCAGCTCCCACCCACCACAGAGTCCAACAAGGGGTATGGTTACTGCTACGCAGTGAAGCCCCCGGGCTGCCGGTATTTCCACATACCTGGTATGGAACAATATACTCAGCCAGTGTTGATACCGAAGTATGCCACTAGCTGGTTGGCCCGTGTGTGGAAGTGCCATGTCTTCAGATGGCGATCATCCAACCAATCACTTTATGAAACATTGTAATTCAAGTTGCCACGTAGACCTGAAATAAAAAGCAGTGCAGCAAAACTAAGTATTTGGTAAAATGTGTTTAAAAACAGTACACAATGGCAATTATGATATGTGATTAAAAGAAATGATTGATTGAACGGCCACCAAATGCCCCCCGACGTGGCACCCAGTACTTTTTGGGGTGGGGGCTCCCGATTGGCCAGAACGGACCATCCGACCATCCTTCTACTCCCGAACTTGGGGCCAAAACAGTATATTGAATAGGTAACCTCCATGATGGAGATCAGAGCCAAATCAGTGTTTACGACCTGATCTCCATCCTGGAGATTTGTCCTAACCGGGACTCAGTCTGTTCTCAACTGCCAGAATTCCTTCCTCCGGGGCCTTCAGAACGCACCTCACGAGAGAACAAGGTGCCTGCAAGATGGTATTAGCAGGGTTAACCATTTTCGTATAGTCCGCGGCCAACCAGCTCAATTGAGCAAACCTGCTAACTATAAATTAGCAAACCTGCCCAATTGAGCAGGCCGTCCTCTATCCGCCACCTGAGGACCCGCCTAGTAGGGGATGGTAACCCCCCCCCCCCCCCCAGGGGTTTGAGATATGTATTTCTTGCCTTTTCCCGAAAAGAACATGTGGTCGCCATATTCTTTGACCTGGAAAAGGCATATGATACTACGTGGACGTATGTGATTTTAAAAGATTTTTTTAACATGGGGTTGAGAGGGCGTATGCCTCATTTTATTGAAAACTTTTTAAAGGACCGCCAATTTCAAGTTCGTGTTGGGTCAACGTTATCTGATCCTCACGAGCAGGAATTGGGGGTTCCTCGGGGTAGTATTTTATCAGTTACCCTTTTTTCAATTAAGATCAATAGCATCATCGACGCAATTGAGAATATTACAGATTCTTCATTGCATGTTGATGATTTTTTAATCTGTTAAAGCAGAAAAAAATGTATAATATCGAGCGCAAACTTCAGCTGTGTTTAAATAGAATCCAGAAATGGGAAACGGAAAACGCTTTCAAGTTGTCAAAGACCAAAACTAATTGTGTTCATTTCTGTAAGCTCCGCAAGCATCATATTGATCCGGAATTGAAAATGGATAGTAGTCCTATTCATGTTGTCAAGGAAGTAAAATTCTTAGGTTTGTTGTTTGACAATAAGCTGAATTTCGCTTCCCATATAAAACAACTGAGAGTGAAATGTGAAAAAGAACTTAACATCCTCAAGGTGGTTGGTAGTACTGATTGGAGAGCTGACCAGAAATCATTACTCCGTCTGCATAGATATCTTATTAGATCTAAATAGATTATGGTTGTGTGGTTTACGGTTCTGCAAGAAAGATGGCGATCGTCCAACCAATCACTTTATAAAACATTTTAATTCAAGTTGCCACATACAACTGAAATAAAAAGCAGTACAGCAAAACTAAGTATTTGGTAAAATGTGTTTAAAAACAGTACACAATGGCAATTATGTTATGTGATTAAAAGAAATGATTGACTGAATGGCCACCAAATGCCCCCCGACGTAACACCTAGTACTTTTTGGGGTGGGGCTCCCGATTGGCCAGAACGGACCATCCGACCATCCTTCTACTCCCGAAGTTGGGGCCAAAACAGTGTATTGAACAGATACCTCCATGATGGAGACCACGGCCAAAACAGTGTTTACGACATGATCTCCATAATGGAGATTTGTCCTAACAGGGACCCAGTCTGTTCTCAACGGCCAGGATTCCTTCCTCCGGGGCCTTCAGAACGCACCTCACGGGAGAACAAGGTGCCTGCAAGATGGTATTAGCAGGGTTAACCATTTTCGTATATTCCGCGGCCAACCAGCTCAATTGAGCAAACCTGCTAACTATAAATTAGCAAACCTGCCCAACTGAGCAGGCCGTCCTCTATCCGCCACCTGAGGACCCGCCTAGTAGGGGATGACCACCCTCCCCCCCCCCTACCTAGGTCTCGATGTGTTCAAGTGCGAGTTGTATAGCTTTTACTTCAGCTGTGAAAATAGAACTCTGATTCGGTATTCTGATTGAGGTGATATGATCACCAGTAACTGCAGTTGATGATACTTTGTCACCATCTTTAAATCCATCTGTATAGATCCTTGTATAGGCACTATACCTGGTCTTGATTTCGGCATATTTTTGTTTAAACTGCAAGGAATTGTTATCATCTTTTTTGGAAGAAGCAAGGTCAAAAATAAATGAAGGAGGAAGATGTGTCTTACGGTTTTATTTTATAGAATCGAACTCAATTTTGGCAGACTCCATGTGGGGTTTAATTCTCTAATTCCCAACGGAGGAATATGTTTTTGGTGGTGGTTGAAAAATTCAATATTTTGAGGGTCTGAAACACAGTTATAAGCAGGATTTGAAGGACTGCCCAAAAGTTTATCTACATACTGCAGAGACAATTTAATTCTGCGCGTCTCAAGGGAAGGCTCCTCTGCTTCAACACGCATCGAATCTATTGGGGATGTTCGAAAAGCCCCTAGACTAATTCTAATACCACTATTGTGAATTGCGTCAAGTGGTTTGAGATGTGACTTACTTACAGAACCATAAACTATACAACCGTAATCTAATTTTGATCAAACAAGTCATCATACAGATGGAGTAATATTTTTTGGTCAGCACCCCAATTAGTGCTACCAATTACCTTCAAAAGGTTCAGAGATCTTTTACATTTAACCTTTAGGTGTTTTATGTGAGAAGTGAAATTTAATTTGTTGTCAAACAACAAACCCAAGAATTTCACTTCTTTAACAACATAAATACGACTCCCGTCTATTTTCAATTCCGAATCAAGGTGGTGCTTCCGGAGCTTACAGAAATGAACACAATTAGTTTTCGTCTTAGAGAATTTGAAGCCGTTTTCTGTAGCCCATTTCTGGATTCTATTCAAACACAGCTGAAGTTTGCGCTCTATAGCATTCAGTTTTGTGCTGCTATAGCAGATCAAAAAGTCATCGATATACAATGACGAATCAACCATATTCTCAATTGCGTCGATGATGCTATTAATCGTAATTGAATAGAGGGTAACGGATAAAATACTATCCTGAGGAACCCACAGTTCCTGCTCTTGAGGATTAGATAACGTTGACCCAACACGAACCTGAAATTGGCGGTCCTTTAAAACGTTTTTAATAAAAAAGAGGCATACGCCCTCTCAACCCCATGTTAAAAACATCATTTAAAATCCCATACGTCCACGTTGTGTCCTATGCCTTTTCCAGGTCAAAGAAGATGGCGACCAAATTTTCTTTTCTGGCAAAGGCATTTCTGATAAACGTTTCTAGTCTAACCAAATGATCCACAGTACTTCTCTGGCTTCCGAAACCACACTGAACATTCGCAAGTAGATTTTTCGATTCCAGAAAGTCAATAATTGATCATCCTTCCAGACAACTTGTTAAAGCGATAGGCTTGTAATTACTTGGGTTGCTGTGATCTTTATCAAGCTTTGGAATGGGAATTACTGTAGCCTTATGCCAGGATGGTGGAAACTTGCCAGTCACCCAAATATCATTGAAAATTGACAGTTAAAGTTCATGAGATGGTTGCGGCAGATATTTGAAAATTTGATAATGTATTTCATCGGATCCTTTGCTTTTTGTAAAGAGGTATTTAACTCTTCCATAGAGAAAGGTTCGTTGTAATCCTCTAAATTATTGGAAGTATATTTGAGCTTTTGTTTTTCTTGTTGTTTTTTAATTTTTGTTAAATTCTGGATTACAATTTTCAGACGACGAATGTTTAGAAAATGTGGAGGCCAATTTGTTTGAAATTTCCTTTAATTTTTCCTATCAGTTTCCAAATTTTATTGATGGGGGTGTTTTGATTAAGTTCAGAAGCATATGTTTCCCAAGAATTTTTGTTTTGTTTTATTAGTCGTCTTGTTTTTGCCCGATTTATACGAAGTTTGTCCAAGATGTGTGTGCTTGGTGACTTGTTAAATTGCCGTTCTGTCTTTTTGCGATCTTTTATAGCCTGTTTGCAATCATTATCAAACCATGGTTTATTGAAACGTTTTGGATTTGTCGAGGTTTTAAGAATGACTTGGCTTGCCATGTCAAGTTACTCTGTTGTAAAATGTTCAATCTGGTCAACATTTTCACTAAATGTCTCCAATGTGAGGCGTTCAGAACAGAGCAAGATGAAGTTCTCCTGGTCAGCCTTTTTAAAGCTCCACTGGGGCACACTCCCGTCGTCTGCCGGAACCACACTCTCCAACACAACCGGAAAGTGGTCACTCCCGCACAAATCTCCCTCTACCTTCCATGAAAAATCAAGGAAGACAGAAGGGCATGCTATTGTTAGATCAACTGAAGTGTACGATCCAGATGCGGGGTGCAGATAAGTGTCTGACCCATCATTGAACAAACACAAGTCATATTTTGTAATGAACTCTTCCACAGTTTTCCCTTTTACATCCTCTTGATTGCAGGAATTACCCCAAAGGGGGATGTGAGCGTTAAAATCACCCAACAAAATGTATGGAGTTGGGAGCTGTTGGACCAGCAGCTCAGAATCATTCAGTTGTAGGGTTTTACATGGTGAAACGTAAATAGAACATAATTAATTGTCTTGTCTAAAGTCAGGCGTACCGCTACAACCTGTAAATTTGATTGCAAAGATACAGGACTGTGAATAATATCGTTTCTAACCAAGATGGACGTTCCACGAATATGAAGATCAGTTTCATCTGCCCAGTCATTATACGAAGTATAATGCTTAAAAGATGAATTATCTTGAGCCTCGAGTTTCTTTAAAAGAGTTTTCTGCAAGCAAAAGGCTGCAGGTTTATATTGTTGGGTTAGAAGACCTAGTTAATTAAAATTTGCTCTAAAACCTCGACAATTCCACTGTATAATATTTTGCTTGGGTGTATTATCCATGTTTGAGTGGTGATTTGGATGGTGAACGCATGGGCGAAATTGCCCCAGTGTTTTTCTTAGGTTATGTTTTACGTTGGGATTTATTCTGAGAGGAGATCGGGTGTGAGTGCCCGAACGTTTCGTCGATGCACTCACAGACATCCATTTCTTCAAGACCCTCAACCCTGTTGCGGGTAATTGGGCCATGAAGAGCGTTAGGCAATCTCTCTGATATTTGTTTTGCTTTTTCTTGTTGTTTTTTTTATTTTCTCCTGATTTCTTCTCTGACTCTGACTAAGAGGTTTGGGTTTTGGTTTAGATTTCGTTTTATTATCGTCATTTTTCTGTTCCGATTTTGCTTCTTTGTCTTTTTCTCTTCCGTTTTGGTTTCATCTTGTACTTTCTTCTGATTTGTTTTAGATTTTTCTTCCATTATTGTACGTGTGGCTGGTGGTGTTTGAGTCGACTTTGGTTCCACTTGATCACTGTGATCTATTGTAAAGGCTCGAAGCAATGATGGCATTGTGCTATTTAGCCATGTATATTCTGTCTGGCATTCGACTGATTTTGTTAGAAGTCTTCGCTTTAGTGTAGTTGCATATGATGGTGATGTTGAATTCATGCCAGGCATAGATGAAACGACGTCTCTGGCCTTCTTAAAACCGACTTGCTTTTCACATTTTACCTTCTGTATCATTTCCTCCTTTCTCCACGAAGGGCAATCCTTGGATGGTGCAATATGATTGCCCCGACAGTTACAACATTTGGTGGAATTATTACATGGCTCAGGGTGTTGTTCGTCACACTTGAAGCATACTTTGTGTTCTGACCATGGCCATACTTTTGACAGTTGAAGCATCGAAGTGGATTTGGGATGTACAAATCCACTTTGACCTTCATATGTCCAATTTTGATCGATTTTGGTGGTTGGCTAGAATTAAAAGTAAAAATATATGTATTTGTTTGTATTACATCCCCTTCTCGTTTGATCTGAATTCTTTTCACATTTGTTACACCTTGTTGTTTCAGTTCTGTCGCAATTTCCAATTCGTCAATGCCAGCTAATTCCTTTGTTCTTACTACCCCCTTGCTTTCATTTCGTGTCTTATGAGGAGAAACATTCACTTTCATATCTGCAATTTTTGTAACTTTCCGAAGGTTAATAGCCTGTAATTCTCTTCTACATTGTATTAAGATACCACCAGATCTTATTTGTTTAACTTCTTTTACAGTACCTGCACTTCCCTTGATTGATTCTAAGGCAAACGGATTGATGTTTGTTGCCTGTTTGCCTTCTTCTGCCGAATATATAATTACAAATTGAGGCCAGGTATTAGTTTTTGACAAATCATCATTATCAATATCTGAGTCCATAGAGTCATTTCAGAATTCGTAACCTTGTTTCTTTTTGTTTGGTATTAAAGCCATGTTTTTTATGATAATTGATTCATCTTCACAAGGCTCCCACCCTTACTCCGAGCCCAACATGGGAGTGATGTCGCGGTATGTCCAGCGAACGGCACCAGAAGTACTTATGAAGCATACTCGACCAACATTGATGCAAAAGCATATCCGCTGACCGACTGACCCGTAGAATTTGTGAGAAGTGCCAGGCCGTGCTGGCCATTCAACCAACAATTTCTCTTAAAAGAGTGAAACAAAACCTACTACTGACAACGGACGCAGACAGAGAAACAAAATGGAAGATGGTAAAACAGGATTAAAATAACCAAAAGTCAGTATAGGGTAGTAGTGTTAAAATCGAAGAAAAAGAAATAATTGATCGAATGACCACCCAATGCTCCCCGACGTGACACCCGATATTTTGGTGGCTCTCGATTGGCCAGACCGGGCCATCCGACCAACCGTCTACTCCCGAAGTCGGGGCCAAAGCAGTGTATTGAACAGGTACCTCCATGATGGAGATCAGGGCCAAAGCAGTGTTTACGACCTGATGTCCATCCTGGAGATCTGTCCTAACTGGGACCCAGTCTGTTCGCAACTGCAGGATTCCTTCCTCCGGGTCCTTCGCAACGCATCTCATGGGAGACCAAGGTGCCTGCAAGATGGTATAAGCGGGATTGACCAGTTTTGTCCGGGGCTGCGTATTCGTATATTCCACAGCAAACCAGCTCAATTGGGCAAACCTGCTAATTAAAAAAAAAGCAAACCTGCCCAACTGAGCAGGCCGTCCTCTATCCGCCATCTGAGGACCCGCCTAGAATGGGATGATCAACCTCCCCCCTAGGACTAACCGACTTCCATCGATTCAAGGCCATCAAACCTATTACGGGCAACAGGATCTGTCCGACTGTTTTTGCGTTTTTATATTCTTTTTGTTGTTGTTTTTGGCTTGATTCTTTCTCTGATTCTTACTAAGATTTTGATTGTGTGGTTTCGGTTTTGTTTGGACTTTTTGTTCTGGTCTTGCTTCCTTTACTTTTTTCTTCTAGTTTTACTTTTGCCTGTTCTTCCTTCAGATTTGGCGTTGATTTATTTTCTATTGTTGTGTGAGTAGTTTATGGTGTTTGGGTTGATTTGGGTTGTGTTTCGTTTCACTGTTCTATTGTAAAAGCTTCCACTAGAGATGGTAATGTGCCTTTGATCCAGGTATATTGAATGTGCAACCTACTGTCACTGATGGTAATTTCTTTGATAATTCAGCAGCATATGAAGGTGATGATGTACTCATACCAGGCATTGATGATACAATATATCTGGCCTCTTTAACACTTATTTGTTTTTCGCATTTTATTTTCTGTATAGTTTTTTTCTTTTTTCCAGACAGGGCAATCTTGGAATGATGACATATGGTCGCCCTGACAGTTTACACGTTTAAATGAATTGGTGCATGGCTCTCGGTGTTGTTGACCGCATTTGTAGCATGTTGCTTGACCCCAGCAGTTGTTTTACCTATGGCCATATTTCTGGCATTTGAAGCATCGAAGTGGATTTGGAATATACAAATCCACTTTGATGTTCATATAACCAACTTTGATTGATTTTGGTGGCTGTGAAGAATCAAATGATAAAACATAAGTATTTGTTTTTATTACTGATCCACCTTTCTTAATTTCTATATTTGTAACTGCTGTATTTCGAGTACATCAATTCCTGCCAATTCTCTTGTTCTAACTACTCCTCTGCTGCAATTCAATGTTATATGTGGAAAAACATTCACCTCCATGTCTGCAAATTTGTCAATTTTCAGTAAGTTTTCTGCCTGGACTTCCTTATTACATTTTATTAATATTGCTCCACTTCTGAATTGTTTAACATGTTTGACACTGCCAGCAATTTCTTTAACAGCTTTTTCTAAGGCAAAGGTGTTAATATCAGTTGCATTACAATTAAAATTAACTAATTACAAAGTTTGGCCACTTAGGCAATGTAGGTGAATCGTTTGTGTCCGAGTCAGAATCGAAATTATCTGAAAGTGAGTCTCGTCCTCGTTTAAATTATTTTGTGTGTGATGTATCCATGTTAGTTTAAAGTTTCTCATATGCCCCGGCTCCCATCCACCGCGGAGTCCAACAGGGGGTTGAGTTACTGCCAAGCAGTGAACCCACCAGCCTGCCAGTATTCCAGCATAATTATATTAGGGCAATATACTCAGTCAGTGTTGATGGCTTGATGCTGAAGCATCCCACTAACTGATTGACCCGTGTGTGGATGTTCCAGGTCTTCAGATGGCGGCCATTTAACCAATCACTTTACGGAACAATGTAATTAATGTTAGAAGTGAAACAAACAGTGCAGCAAAACTAATTATTTGGTAAAAAAAGGTTTAAAAACGCTAGACAATGGCAATTATGGTATGTGATTAAAAGAAATGACTGATTGAGTGATCACGAAATGCCCCCCGACGTGACACCCTGCATTTTTTGGGGTGGGGGCTCTCGATTGGCCAGAACGGGCCATTCGACTATCCTTCTACTTCCGAAGTTGGGGCCAAGACAATGTGTTGGACATTATCTACAAAACAGAGACCAGGGTCAAAGCAATGTTTACGACCTGATCTCCATTATGGAGACTGTCCTAATCGGGGCCACGAGTTCTCAACTGCCAGGATTCATTCCTCCCGGGCCTTCAGGGCGCACCTCACGGGAGAACAAGGTGCCTGCAAGATGGTATTAGCAGGATTGACCATTTTGGTCCGGGGCTGCGTATTCAAATATTTCGCAGCAAACCTGCCCAATTGAGCAAACCCGCTATTATAAAACTAGCAAACCTGCCCAATTGAGCAAACCCGCTATTATAAATCTAGCAAACCTGCCCAATTGAGCAGGCCGTCCTCTATCCGCTACCTGAGGACCCACCTAGTAGAGGATGGTCAACCCCTCCCCCAGGTCTTTTTATAATACATTTTTTTAAAATGTTTTTACTCCTAGGATGTAACTAAACCTTCTTGATTTGTTGGACCAATGTTTGTAAGCCAATGTGCTTACTTCACTAGGTAGTAGAACTTTCCTGTCATCATAAAATACATGTTATCCACTATCTCCGCACATATGTCGTGTTTATTACATTGAATTGTGGTCATTGATATCTGAATTTGTCGACCTTGAAAAAATGCTTTTTATAGTTTCACTAATGTTGTGTCGTTTTCCTCGACGTCTCTTTTAAGCGTACCGTTTTGATTTCAAAATCACAAACTCTGTGAATTGTCTTCCTCCGGCCTCATCTTTAAATTTGACTTCTAATTTTACCACTACATTTTTTTTCATTCCTAACGAAAGTCCCGAATCTTATTCCATTGTGCAATTGCTTGTGTCAGTAGTAGATGTGAAGATCGACCTTCATTGGCAGGACCCCGGACAGGACCCCGGAAGTGACGTCATGTCACGTGACCTGGTGGCGTCATGTTTATTTGTCATGGTAACCCTCGTGAGCGGCCATCTTGTGACGTCATCTCCACAGTTATACGTGGTGTGAGTGTGCATGCGCAGCGCGTGTTGTTAGGGTGATACGTGTTTCCGTCGTCCATTTTGTATACTGGAGGCCGCCATCTTGGTTTCTATGGTAGAACGTGGTTTATATGATGTGACCCCAAACCTAACAAGACAGGGGTATGTTCGGAGGGTGTGTTCGATTGAATCGGGGTGTCACGAATTACCACAAACAAACCGACAATCCTTCCAAATCACCGAAATTGACTTTATTTACTACGGATTCCCCATTTTATCGGCTTAGCACGTAGTGCTAAGGTACCAAAGGGCACAAGGGGGGGGGGGGTGCGTTCCATTGACCAAGAGTATTTTTTTATGGCTTAGAATTCTCCCAGAATTTTCGTTTAATTACCACAAACAACCCTACACCCTACAAGTTTTACTACTTCGAATTCTTTCAGAATTCCCTGCTTCTATCTATCTATGCAATAGGTTTCGTCTATTTGGCCATGTTCCTTTGTTCTAGAGTATACTCCAGTAGCGTAGAATAGTCGATTAGTTGGAACAGCTTACCTTATTATTACTATATTTAGCTATTCTGGTCTATTCTTGTTAGTTCTGACCCTATTCCAAGTACTCTTGTTGTTTCATTTATCTAGATCATTTATATAAATTATAACTCACCAATCAGATTGCTTGATTTCCCATAACCTATACTTAATCGTACAGAGTTATCTCCCTTTATTACAACGAAGTTGTATCCGATTCTCATCGCCTTTATATCCAATGGCCATATCCTATGGAATCCTTTTTTGTCATATCTGCTTATGCTTTATGTGCCGATATGTGCTTATATGTGCGTATGTGAAAAGGCACAATGTGACACAATGCGCCCTAGCACATAGGCACATACGGGTATTTGAGGATACCTATGACCTGGTATTGTATTATTCGAGGATACCTAATAGACAATCCATTTTTTGTCATATGTGCGTATGTGAAAAGGCACAATGTGACACAATGTGCCCTAGAACAAAGGCACGTGCTTTATGTGAACGTGCGCATATTTCCAGTTGTTCCATATGTGATATTTATCAGTTTATCTCCAATTCAACTTAGAAGATCTAATATAGAGTTGTATATGGGAGTTTTGTGCATGCAACTACTCCTACATTTTTTACTCGATTTTTATAAAACGTCTCAAATATTATGACTGACAAGTGGACATGCGCATTTTTTTTTATCGGTGGCAATTTTAACCAGGTTATCTCCCATGAACCTGGATGTATTATTGTTTTTTCAAGTTCCACATAAAAAGTGCATCATAGTAACCCGGAAGTGGGATTATTAATCAGGTCCAGTTACAGTTCTAGTTTATGTATAATTTCATATTTTTGCAGTAGATCACATATTTACGTTGGACGTTTAAATTAGAAATGAGTTTATCCGACCCGTTCACTTCTAATAATTCGGTTGTCAGTGTATAGTCTGCTGGATAATCTAGGTCCACTTCTAAAAGACATGGATACTATCCTCATGTGTCTAACTTCTAACTCGTCACGTATCAAACTTATAAATTATTGGCATCTAAAATCCGCCATGCATTTACATGGTTCGTTCATATCGAATCAATTCATTTAGTGATTATCCCCTTCCATATATATATGGGGTAATCGCTTGACTGGACTGGTTACGTGAAATAATTCATGAGAGACGAGGGAAGTTGTACAAACACAAGTGCGCGAATGCGCACGAGCGTTTTACAATATAGTCCCTCGCCTCGAATGAATCATTTCGTGTAACCAGTCCAGTGAAGCGATTACTCTGTTTATTACTTTTCATTATTAACGATAATTATATTATTTAACCCTTTACCTAACGAAACGGCAATAACCGGCCAGCGCTATTCTCAAAAATTGCCAATTAATTTTCATTATCTTTTCATTTTTTGTCTCTAAAACATAGGTTATGACCCCTTGTTGAAACGAGCTTGCCGAGCTCGTTCCAATGAGGGGTCATAACCTAAGTTTTTGTAACAGAAAAATGAAAATAATAGTTATTCAATAATTTTTTTTTGCAAGTGTCCTCTGCTTTCCATGTTAAAAAAACAAAGAAAAAACAATCACGTCCCCATTACACCCACGGCAAAGTGTCTTCGTTCACGCGCACAGATACATGACACAATTGTTGATTGTATAATTTACTTGTGAAGTTATCGTTTATAATCAAACCCGGAAATCCCTGTAAACCACACTTTGGGAAGTCATAAATATGACATATCGTAGATGCCTTTGCCTCTGACACTATTTTCGCACATGAGCAACATGTCCCCGTCGGATCATAATTCAAATTGGATTTCGGACAGTTTCAGCAGAACGTCCCACTCTAGTCCGCGGGCCTTGTAATTTCAAGTCGGCTCCAGGTCGTAATGTGTAAAACAGACCTTTCAAACATTTTCGAACCCATCGACAAATATAGAAGTACGCCATTTTTTGGATAGGTATAAACCGTGGTTATCTCTCATGGATTGTATGTCGAATAACGTCCAAACCATTTGAACATTTTCGTAACCGACGGCGTAAACGTTAGCGTCATGTAATCTCGAATGAAATTATTCTCTGCCGGGTAATGAGGTCTCGTGGTATCTTTCAAAACCGTCCATGTAATTGTAAGGATAGACACCTTTCCTCAAAACGCTATCTAATTACTGCTAGTTTCCAAAGTCTTAATTTTAAAACCCCATGTCTAACCTGCCGACTACTTTTTCAATTTAAAGCCCTCTATAATATATTTTTTGCTTGACCGGCACCTTTTTTCCAACATCTGTTCATTTAATTTTGATCCTATCCACGGTCATCCATTTCACGAAAGAAATGCATTTTGTCGCACTGTTAGCGGCACGTTGGATATTCCACCCGCTAACGCCGAGATTCTTGACGAATAGATTACTGCCATAATCCGACTGATTGTGAAATATAAATGGGAAAAACCTGCAAGTATTGTGCGCAGCACCTCGAAATCTGCCTGTGTATTGATCGTGGTCTCTCTCGCTCTTGTATTTTGAATTTTCTTTGAACGATTGTTTATATATGTGACCTTCCGTAGCCCTCTTGAACGTTTTTATCTTGCTCTTGTGAGATGACCATCTTCTTAGGCGTTATAAAACGCCGGTATACGTTTTCGATTTTCGATTCCAAGTGTTCTACGGATTTTTGAGCGACATTGTCGCTTTCCGAACATTTCGTATAAGTGAACGGATTCAGGGAATACTGATCGTCGAAAAAACAATTTAAATAGTAAATCTATCCCGACGAAACGGGCTTCTGATATTTTTCGGTATATATCGTCGAGCTGGCAGGAACTCATTTCTACCGCGTAGCATCAACACCGGCATACTCTACGAAGGGTACTCACAATCTTCTAATGTAATATATACATATGACAAATATATTACATTTAGATATTTTAATGGCAACGCATTGGTTTCCGTTGCATTATTTCTCGTGATGTTTCAACAATAGAAGACAGTTGAAACAAATCAACCGTTCTCCGTTATGATTGGTTATGTACATCATTCGACAGTCACCGAGCTGAAATCCTTAATCCAATAGTAATGCTGACTTGATTATCGTCTGTCGAAATTAACATAAAACTGAATGTTTTCTCGTGATTCTTGTTCGAACTCACTATGAGCGGAAAAATATTTTCACTGTAATCAGAGAATCCCAAAACAATTTTTAGGAATAGTGAGATTTCTATTTTCGAAATGATCTACGTCTATTAACCACGTGGGAGGATTGTTTTAGACCAGTCTAAATATTTATTACAAGTCTCTTCATACTTCGAAACTTCGTGCGGACTATCTCTTCTTTCTGCGGGATGCACAGCAGATTTGACCGCCTTTTGAAAATTGGCTGTGTCCTTTATATTCCACGTTGATTGTGGCTCGTTTCTTAAATATAGAATCAGGTAATGTTATGTGCTATGGCGATCTCAATGGATCGAACTTGTCTAAATACGATATTTCAATTAATATCTATAGATAATTACATAAAATCTGCACTGGATAAAGGTTCAGAAGTCCACTTTGTCTTTTGTGACATAAACGATGCGTTTGATAGAGTTTGGCATGGTGGTCTGCTACACAAACTTTATGGTTTTGGGGTAAGGCGTGGACTTTTAACGCGATTTGAATGTTATTTGACTGATCGTTGTCATTAACGGAAAGAGCTCCACAAAAAAGTAATACTTGCTAGAGTTCCCTAAGGGTCTGTTTTAGGACCTCTCATTTTCAATGCATGCATAAATGATAGCGTCCATGATATCCATTTGAATATAAGATTATATGCAGACGACACATCCCTATTTATTCTTGTAGAGGACGAAAATGAGGCTGCAAACATACTGAACAGTGACATGGAACGAATTAGTTTAAGGACAGATACTTGGCAAGTGATTTTTAACCCCAGCAAGACAGTAACCCTCAGCTTTACAAGAAAAATTAACCCAAATTTGAAGCCACAACTCTATTTAAATGGTTCTCTTATAATCGAAGTTAACGTACATAAACATCTAGGACTAATGTTTCGAAACTCGGGATCTTGAGGTAATCACGTAGATTGTATTATCTTGAGGTAATCACGTAGATTGTATTATTGCTAAAGCCAGTCCAATGATAAACTTCATTCGTAGCTTAAAATATAAATTGTCCAGATCAGCTTTGGAAACTCTGTGTACTCTTTCCATACTCCCACTTTTTGACTACGCCGATTTTATTTGGGATAACTGTCCGAAAGGTAAACTAGATGAACTCGAAGTTTTACAACAAGACGCCCTTCCTAGAGGCACAAGTCACTAGCATATATATCTCGAAACTGTTTTTATTACATTGCAAGAGTGCAGCAAAAGTCACAAAATAGTTACTATGCTTAACATTATGTCTGGTAATGCGCCTCGTCATATCACGGCAATGATTCCTCCCCAAGTGTCGGAATATACAAATTATCCACTTCGTCCATCAAAGAACCTACGTGAAATACAATGTCGTACTAAACTTTATTATGACTCCTTTTTCCTGTCTGCTGTAAGACGCTGGAATGGTATTTATATAAATATGAGAAGTTTTGGATCTGTACAGGTACTGAACAACATTCTTAGAAGAAATGACCCTATCATTCCGTGGTATTATAATGTTGGCGGGAGAAGAGGCCAGATATTGTACTACAAATTAAGATTAAGATGTAGAGACTTAAATGGTCACATGTATGAACGATTTCTGCGCGATGACCCGAAATGCTCTTGTAATCACGAATACGAGGACTCTGAACACTACTTTCTTTTTTGTCGAATCTATAATACCCAAAGAGAAATTATGTTTCAAAGTATAGGTCGCACCATTGAAAAAATTAACATTATCTTATCAGGAAATGAAACGAAAACAGATTCGGAAAATATTCGCATATCTGGAGCCGTGCATAACTGTATCGAACAAACGATGAGATTCCAATGTTTACCCGAGAAGTAGAATAACTTACCTCAATCAGTCATTACATCCCATTATAAGATTGAAGAGTCCTATCAAGACTTATGCCACAAGTTGATTTGACAGAAACTATGATTGATGGTGGACTGTGTCTACAACAAACTTCACAACTCTGCACTTGTTTACACTCCATTGTTGTTAAAATAAAAATGTATATTTTATGTATCGGTGAAGAATATACAAAGGCTTCTGTCTGTTTACGAAACCATTTCATGACGAATAAACTATTGTTTATAAATAAAAATGGATCGAACTTGTCTAAATTAATCTCTAAGCATCGGATAAAGGAGGCGTAACCAAAGCAAGAACATTCTGTACACCCAAGTTCACTACGCACTCATACGGACAACTGCGTAATTGGAATAAGGTCCCGAGTGGCCTGCCCAAAGACACAGCAACCATGACACTTGTCATGGTCGAACCTACGAACATTTGATGTAAAAGTCCAGTGCTTTAATCTTTGCATTAATGTTTGAGAAATCTCGAACAAACATATACAAATCGTATGAATTGTGTTGAAGAATAAAAGAAAAATAAACATTAAGTTAACTGTGTGTGCATCCGCGATTTGTTTTGGGTTGGGCTATAATAACGTATTACCTGCACATCTTATTATGAGCAAAGCAACGAGCAAACTGAAAGAAGAAAAAAAACCACTGAACGCATTGAGTGACAGTGCTTAAACTTCTGTAATAAAAAGAGCTATGCATCTCCCTCGTACGGACAGTGTACTCTCAGCATAACGTTTGTTTTTCCGAACTTGGACCTTTAGACGGTGTTAAATTGGTTTTCAGTGATGTGAGATTAAGTTGTTTTTTTATAAGCAAATAATCTTCAACAATTCGTTGTATTGACAATTAATTTAAAACAAATTAAATCTCAAACAACAGTTAATAACCCATCAATTCTTCATGTGAAGCCAACTATTATACTTTGATATCGATGTTAAAACAAGACACATTTCAAAATTATGTGATAATATAAACCTTCGAATATTTTCAACAGGCTTCTTCAGATTTTCATCATAAACAAACAATATTTTCATAGAGCATTTGATCAGCTGAATGTATTATCGAGAACAAACTTGTGTCATTATTATCATTTATTGGTGTTTAACGCCACATCAGCAGCTAAGGTTATGTCGTGGCGATAAAAGTATGTAATTTTAAAAAAGATCATTATCCATCATGAAGTAATTAAAAAAGCTAGTTGCAATATAAAATCTGAAGAATAAAACTATGGAGTGTGAAACGTATTGTGAAGGTCAGGCTAGTGGTACAAAAAATGCTGTATGAATCAACCTGGGAAATAGATATGGATAGATGAGAATTTAGAAAAGTAAAAACAATTTAAAATTTATAGATAAGCTTGATTACTTTCAAAAATGAGATAACGTTTTGCGGCTCGTACGATAAAATAAATCTCTTAAAGATCCGACAGCAAAATACTGCCCTCTAACATAATTAAAATCAGTACAATGTAAAATAATGTGTTCCACTGACAACACCTGCTGACATGGAACACACTCTGGTCGCATATTACTCTCCAACAAAAAGGAATGTGTTAGTCGTGTATGACCAATATGACATCGCGTCAAAACTGCAAGATCCTTTCTACAATAGTTGCTTGACGGGTAGTGATCAGAAATAGTTGTTCGGAAGCGACGGAGCTTGTTATTTGTCGCTCCATCCCAATCCGCCTGCCGTACAGATTTGATGTAGTTACTGATATGTGGTTTAAAGTCACTGAAAGGGATGTTGAGTGAGAGGCTGTGTTAAAGTCTGGTTTGGTGCGCTGTCTGATCTGATGTTACCAGTGATACCTACATGTCCGGGTAACCAGCAAAACACGACATCATTTTGGTCAGACATGAGCGTTGTTAACTTCTCACGAAGCTCCAAAATGAGAGGGTTCTTCATCTTGGGGTTGAGTAAAGCAAGTAGAGAGGAAAGAGAGTAATTATTTCATTTATCAAACCACAAATATGGATTGAGATAAAAACATTATGCCGATGTGGTATATATAAAAAGACTGGGGAAATTAATTTGTATTCTAATTCGTTTTTGTTTCTTTTTTAAGGGCTCAGTTTGACAAAAAGTATGACATTTAAATTCGTAGATTAACAAGGATTCGCATACATCTCGGGATATTGGAAATCTCTGTAATACTAAGTGTAATACAACTTTCCCATAGTAAATGTGGCAACATGTTAGAAAACATGGATTATGGTATGAAGCAGACATATTGAATGTTATTTCGCCTCAAGAACGACACATCATGTACCTTGTAAAATAACTTGTACAAACAAGAGAACAATGAGCAGTGTGATGGTCCTTTTTATAAATTTGTTTGGTACATTGCATACACTGTCCTACTTATATCTTTCAGAATCTTTCCAATTCCGTGGCCTTCGTGTACGTATTAGCGCAGAAAAGAATGATTTACGTCCACATAGTTTGTGCTACGAAACTACGGCAACTGTGGACAAGGATATTATAGATGTTCAGTGTGAAAAGGCTCTAGTTGGAAGATATATCCTTGTGGAAAGTCTAGGGGACAGCATACACATGCCAATATGTGAGATTGAGATTTATGGAGGTAAGGATGATTTCATTTTCTCAGACTAACAAAACTGTGTTGCACATGAAGTCTAAACTTCCTCATAGGTTGTTTTGTTAAAAGCAGCAGCTCGATTGGCTGAAGTTCAACTTCAAGCAAGTCATTTTGTTTTGGCATAACATGTTACGACAGTTTAAGTAATGACACCTCGAAAGGTTGACTACAACTGGTTGAGGGTCGTTTTCTATGGTATTTATGACATTCTAATGGCCAGAAAACAAGAGTTTTAGGAATATGAATTTCACCAGTAACGCACTCATCGGAAATGTCATCATCTGCCGTCATTACCCCAAACAACAACAAAGTGATGATATCAATAAGTCAAATCATCATCTTGTATGAGACGCGCTCATCTGATATGACGTGATGTCGGTATTGTCAGCAGGAGCGACAACTCCAGTGACATCATAACCACAATACAGTATGCGTGGCCCAAACCGTCGATTTAAATGAGATGTGGTAACCCTAACGCTATCAACAACCATCGCTAACTATCGATATACTACAGTCCATTTATAGCATTAACTATATAGTATTGTCTTGTGTCACTCTGTCCTGAAATGGTGAGAAAGGCTCGTTCGTGAGTCTTGTACTACGGCTGTTGAACTATATGTGAGGATGAGATTTCAGACACAATCGGATCCTAAGAATATATTCCATAAGTACATCTCTAGAAGAGATCCTCATAAACCACTAAGATCATATCAGTGCTTAGATGTAGTAGAGACTATTCTGGGATTTTGAAATCCCCTTTTCACAAATTAGGTGAGTAGATGTACTGGATGTTAATGGACCCAAGTGACGTCCTACAATCTCATTAAAGTCGAGCATTCGAGAACACACGAAACGCCTCGATTCGAATTACCTAGCGAACGCATCCCAGTATTCGCCTGTAGTAAAAGTATTCTTGGTTAACTCTTATCGTACACTTCGCGATACCCTGATTAGACTAAGAGGCGTACGGAAACTCACTTGAACCGAACGACTTCAGTGGCGATTCATTACCACCAACAACATTTTTTTCAGGGCAAAACACTGTGCATAGACGGTTGGTGGGTGACTACCAATAGCTTTGCGGAAAAAAAGCAATGTATATAAGTGCAGTTTACTGAATAGTTGATTCCACTGGGGGGAAAAAAGCAAAATGCTATTAACAATAACATTGTTCCTGTTTCAAATGGACGGTTCTTCTCTGTAGTGTTTTGGTGGTGACGTGGTGTGATAAGGGGGCATTTCCTACATAGGGAGGCGCAGTTATCTACATCCAGCAAGAAGTGTGTGCTCTTACCGGAACTGGATTTGACATTCTGGAAGTGCGATGTGGTTCCGTTTTGGCTGAAGTCGGCAGATGCCCTCTATCTGTGGAGATGTTGCGCTTACTCAGTTCTTGGACTTATTCCAGACAGAATGTGGATTCATTTTGACGTCATTTTTGATATGCGGATGGATAGGTAAAGTGGTTTGTCTGTGTAAGTTAGGGTGATTCCCTGTGGGTGAGAGAGAGAGAGGAGGTGAAGGAAGGCATAGGCAATTACGCAGACCTCGATATCAAAATGCGATTACAGAGGGTTGAAGATAAATAAAAAATCTTCTGTCGCATATTTGTCTTTATTATTAGAAACTCCAACGGGAATGTTATTTGATCAATTAACATTCATATAAGTCACTTTGAATATTAACCCTCGGGTTGCCAATCCAATATTGTTTGGATTAATTAAACAGAAATAATGACCAAATGCTGCAAAATTCGATTCCCGATATATACTTTTTGCGGGCAGACATTTAAAGGAGTTCAAAAACAACTCATTTATTACGAAGTCGGACATAACGATTAATCGGTTGCAGCGAATAATTTCCAATCCCCAGCCTACGCCTGTTTAAATTCTTTTTTTTTTTTTTTTTTTTTTTTTATTTACAGTTTTCACAGTAAATTACATCAAACACACACACTATATATATATATATATATATACAAAACAAAAATACAATGTGTAAAGAATACTTCCAATCAAAATTCAACATGGCCTTGTGTGGTTATAGAAGACACTTAAATTTAGCTAAATATTTTAGATATTGTCTCCCATCTCCGTTTGATTTTGTTTGCCTTGCCGAACGAGAATAAATAGAGTGAGTATATATCGATAGTTCCGTAATTCTTTAAAACTTCTGTATACGCGGTGTAGTTGGGTAGCCGGTTTTCAAGACTACATGAAAATATATATTTTTTAAAAAATTGTAAACATGTACACAGTCTGTCGGATAACTGAGCTTCTGTTTGCATTCCTAATATTACTTCCTTAGGGCTAACCTGAACATTTGAATTACAAACAGTATTAACCTTTTCTAGGAGTTGAAGTAAAACTGTTTTTGAATGTGAACAATCGTAAAAGAGATGTGTTATTGATTCTTTTGAATTAAAACAAAAGCGGCAGAGCCGAGTTTCTGAAAGACCACTACGAAATAGTTTAGAATTGGTGTATAATATACGGTGATTTATTTTGAACTGTAGTGTCTGTAAATATGTGTCGCTGGTAGAAGTAAATGTTGTCTTGTATACATATTGCCATTCGTCTGTGCTTATATCATATCTAAGCTCATCGCACCATTTTGCTTCGGATTTTCTTGCAGGTACAGCTATCTTGTTCAGGAAAAGGCCGTAAAAATCTTTATTAACTTTGGCAGTTGACTTTAAGCGGGATACTAATGCATTCTCCACAACATCAATTTTTTTGTGTACATTCTTGGATTATTTTTTTCCAGTTTTGGGGTATTGCATCTATCAATCCCAAATATTTAGTGAATGGGATATCTAAGTTCTATTTGGTTTTAAATGCTCCATGTGTTAAGAAATTTCTGTTAGAATCTACATTATCGTTTATAAAAAACACACCAGCTGCAAACCATTTTTCTAAATGATAGCATGCATTATTTAATTTGATACTTTTATTATAAAATATTGGTTGTGATAAAATATCCTTATATGTTGATATAGAATAGTCTTGAAGGAGTGACCACGAAATTACAACATTTCGCCAGAATGGGGGCATTGATTCCGCTAATTTTTGCAGACCGTCTTTTGTAAAATGCCAAACATTGTTGAATCCAATTTTTTCAAAGTTACCAAGTGCCAGTGTTTTCCACTGTGGTGAATTTTCCGGGTCTAAGAGCTTCTTAACCCAAATAATTTTTAATGAATTACATAGGGTTTTAATGTGCGGGATTTTGGAACCACCTTTCTCCACTGTGTTTATCATGGTAGAGCGTTTGATTTTGTCTTTCTTATGTGACCAAAGAAATGTGAAAACCATTTTCTGGAGTTTAGCGATAATCCAGTCGGGTGGGTTGGGAAGGACTGTGAGAGAGTGTATGATAATTGGAAGAGCAAGAGTTTTTAACACCGTAGCTTTTCCAACAAGGGTAAGATTTCTTAACGTCCAATCATTTAATAGTTTCTGCATTTTTTCTAATTTTTCTATAAAATTTTTATCCAGGTAATTTGTATTACTTAAATTGTATTTTATTCCCAAAATGGTAAAATCTTCACCATGATTCCATTTTATCGGTTTGTCCGTTTTTAGTCCCACACCGCAATCATTACGAGAACCGATCCATACTTTATAAGTTTTGTCAAAATTTACTTTTAGACCTGATAAATGAGAAAACTCGTCAACAATATTTAAGTCTGCGTTGAGTGATTTTTGATCATCGTCAAGAAATAAGGTGCTGCCGTCTGCAT
Source organism: Pictodentalium vernedei (assembly GCA_031216915.1). Lineage (NCBI taxonomy): Eukaryota > Metazoa > Mollusca > Scaphopoda > Dentaliida > Dentaliidae > Pictodentalium > Pictodentalium vernedei. The sequence goes on from CM062291.1 coordinate 470,513,275, forward strand.
ACTGGTTAATTATATATTCAGAATTGTTTAGTTTTATACCATTTATTTCCGGACTAAATTTTAACTTAACACTCAGTATTTCTACACACAGGATAAATAGGTACGGGGAGAGTGGGTCCCCTTGTCTTACACCTCTTTCCACATTGAAAAACTCTGAAAGATGACCGTTGTTTAAGACAAAGCTGGAAACGTCACTATAGAAAGCCTTAAACTAACGAATGATTGATGGACTGAAATTGTAAAAGTTTAGGGTTTTCCCAATGTAGTTCCATTCAAGAGAGTCGAAGGCTTTTTCGAAATCCAATAATACTAACATTCCCGGGATATTACTCGATTTGCACTTGTCGATCAGGTCAGTAATTAGACGTGTAGATTCCCCAATAAACCTCCCTTTTTTTAAAACCCAACAGACTTTCAGAAATAAGTTTGGGTAGGACCGTTTTTATACGAGATGCTATTGCCGAAGAGCCAATTTTAAAATCAACGTTTAAAAGAGAAATAGGTCGCCAATTTTTAATGTACAGTTTCGACTTTTTTTCCTTTGGAATGCATGTTATTATACCTTGTCTTTGTGTAATTTAGAATGTACCGTTTTCGTAACCAGCATTTAGCGATTTAACCAAAAAGGACCGATATCTTTCCAGAAATATTTGTAAAATTCGGAAGTAAATCCATCTGAGCCGGGCGATTTATTGCATTTCATGTTTTTCAAAGCAGCTAAACATTCAGAGGCTGTCAATGGACCATCTAGTAAAATATTGTCTTCGTCGTCAAGTTTCTTTAGAAACGGGTTATTAGTATCGAAAAACATGTCATCTATATATACTGACGGAGTATTTATCTTGGAACTATATAAATTTTTGTAAAAACGTTTTTGTTCTGAAATAATATCTTTAATATCTGTACATTCTGTGTTGTCATCTTTAATTAATTTTGCTATTAATTTTTCTGTATATTGCCTTTTCTCCAAATTACAAAAGTATTTTGTCGGTTTTTTCCCTTCTACTTTCCACTTTGCTTTAGTTCTTATTATAATGCCTTGCACTTTTTTGAATCGCAATTGTTTCAGTTCGGAGTCCAAAGATAGAATCTCACCTCTAACTGTTTCATCCCCACTATCTAATTTTATATGTAGTTCTTTTAATTTATTTTCTATATATGTTTCAGAGTTTTGATTTTTTCGTTTCAAGTAAGATGCATATGAAATTTTTTTACCGCGTATCATTAATTTTAGTGTTTCCCAAAAAAGCTGATCATTTATAGTGAGCTTAACGTTATATGGGTTGTTAGATATATCATTTTTACTATTTATACAGTATTGTTTTATTGTTTCAAAAATGGTATTTCTAACAGCTGTTGCATATTCTGGGTCAGATAATAAGCTATTATTAAATTTCCAAAGCCCCCTACCCTTTTCTTGTTTTATAAATTTGAGAGCGACGGATAGAGGAGAGTGACCTGAGCGGTAACTAGGCTCAATGTCAGTTGACTGAACTAGGTCCTGCAGGTCAGAAGTTATTAAGAAATAATCCAATCGAGCAGATTTATTATTTGGACCCCTCCACGTGAAACGTTTGCAGGATGGATTTTGTTGTCTCCACACGCCATTCAGATCCAAAAGTTCCATGTAATTAGATACACATTGTTGGGCTTTTACATTGTTCTTATTTTTGTAGTTTTTGGTGTCGAGGCGATAGTCCATTGGGATGTTCCAATCACCACCAATTATTATGGAAGTGTTCCCTACGCTTTCTATTTTATCGAAAAAATCGTTATAAAAATCGGGTGAGTCATTGTTTGGGCCATATACTACAATTATCCTGAACCACGATGTGTAGTATAATGAAGTTTCCAGAAGTGTCATAAATCTCATTTTTTATTTCGTATTTAAATGTGTTTCTGAACAGTATAGCTGTACCTCGCTTGTGACTTGTAATCGAGCAGAAAAAGGCATCTAAACCCCATTCGTGCTTCCACGGTAATTCGGTCTTCTTACTGGAATGGGTGTCTACTAAAAGAGCAATGTCACACATGTTCCTACAGCGGGAGAAGAAATCCCTTCGCTTTACAGTATCTGAAGCGAGACCCCGGCAGTTCATACTACAGAAGTTGATCTGACTCATATTTGGTTGGTTTTGTAAATAATCACAACTCTTTCGGCAAGGCAAATACTTATAACATAAATGAACGAAGGATTTAATTTACATTTCACATCGAGGTATACTGTGTTTGGGTTTTTTTTTGTAAAATAATAACAAGAGGGAAGAAACCCATAGCGGGACATGTTTTACCACTTTTACGTCAGGTATAACTTTGCCATTTGGGAGAGTTTAAAAACTCAACAGCACCATCACCTATGTGATACGTGGTCCGGTTGAGAAGGCAAGGGATGGAGGGCGAGAGAGATGTAGAGAAAGAGAAAGAGAGAGTAGAGAGAGAGGGGGGAGCGTGTGAGAGCGAGGGGGAGATAGAGACTGACAGAGAGAGAGAGGATGAGGGAGAATGGTAGGAATATTTTAAGTCGAGAAATTGAGAAAGAGAGGGTAAGGACCATACAGAGTGATAGGCATATAGACAGAGAGACAAGGGTATTTTTGGAGTGGCGTGATTAAGAGAAGGGCATATATACATATATGCTTGCATACTTATACCCAACATAGATATATACATGGACTTCTCACATGACATCGACTATATACATATACATATACGCTACATATCATATAAACATATAGATGCTATACATTATATATGGATTATAAAACTTTAACATGTACATATGAAATTAGCTGTATCCACTAAGGCGCGTTAGCATCACTGACTGTATGTTTAAGATCGTTGCAAGCGACTAAAATAAGCTATGTTAAACTCGCGTCGGACAACCTCAGCCATTCTGGACTGAGAATAGAGAGTATGGCGAATTATGGCCTTCAGTCCTCCAGTCTATAACCCGAGTGATTGTCCTGTAACCTATCGTGGAGATGGACTGGCGCATGGTAAGAGATAGGTAGAAAGATAGAGACCACAGAGACATAGAGGAAGAGAGACAGAGAGACAGAGAGACATGGGGGTTGCAGTAGGAGAGTGGGGGAGATGGGTAGGTACCTACAGAAGGAAAAAGAAACGGTAAGCGACGAACAGACAGAAGGACAGGCAGACAGACAGAATATTTGAAAATATCTAACGAAAGGCATATTTTCATATACGTATAAGCAGTTGATTCCTGTATACTGTATAGAATGCACACACTATACAGGAATCCAAAACTGTACCTTATACATATGAGAGTAACAATAGCCACTAAGGCATCCCCGACAGATAATTCAGGATCGCTGCCATCTAGTAAGTAAGCCATTCTAAACATCAGACAAAGTCAACCTTACTGGACAGAGAATAAAGAGTACGGCAAGTTCAGGCCTTTTATCTTTCATTCTGTAACACGATGGGTAGTATTGTGGCCCATCGTGGAGACGGACTGTCCAGCGTGCTGATGCTATGCTATGCTATGCTATGTCGAGGTGTAACATCAAAACTAACAGCAAAATATAACAGCAATTTTACCTTGCTTATTAAACAGTATGAAAAATATTTGTTGACCCAAGAAAGAGGGAAAGAGTGGAAACGGGGAGATAGGGTGGAGACAGGGAGAGACATAGAGAAAGAGAGAGAGGGAGAGAGAGAGAGAGAGAGAGAGAGAGAGAGAGAGAGAGAGAGAGAGAGAGAGAGAGGACAGACATGCAGCTTTGTTTAGTAGAAGCCGTCTGACTGGCTGAAACGGTTGCCGGAAATGTATGTGGTTGTGTTTCCAGATAACTGGGTTATTGGAGTAGAAATGTTGAAAATGTCACTTTCTGTTTTGAACCTATGAATCTTTCCATCGATTGTCTTGGCAAGAAGTTTCCCGTTAGAGCACCATGAATTTGTTATACCTGGTGTTGCGTAAGCCTTTTGTAGGAGCTGATAATTGAGTCTAGTTGCATCCTCGGTAATGCTCATTCCAGTATTTTTTAGTTTTTTCCTGTTTGTTAACACTTCCAGTTTTGAACGACGTGATAAAAACTTTACGAGAATAGACCTGCTTAATTTCTACGCTTTTAGCGAATTCGGTTATAGGGAATTATAGGCTATAACGAATAAGGATTAACATCCCGACTGTACAACATTACACACATAATACGTACTTCGTTTACATTTAGCTACTCAGCAACCTGCTAAATTGATTTCTACACTTAACCCAAATACTTCTCGTCATTCCTGGGAACGAGCAACGTAATTGATAATAATTAATAGTAAGCAGTGTAACAAATAGGATAAGACGAAATCAGCGAATTAGTGTTTAGAAGTCTGAACTCAGAATAACATGCAGTAACACACATTACAGAAGACCAGGGCACCGTTGACGAGGAGTACGCCTTAGTACACATCGCCACCGTGCCTCGCCGTGGGCAATAGGGGTGACGTGTCTTGCCCACGGACACAATGCGATGGCCGCAGGAGGGATTCGAACGGAGGCCTTCTCGGCTTGCAGACAACACTTCTACCAACTGCGCCAACTCTCTCGCGAGGTGTGAAATAGAAACAAGTGCTGAAACCTGCGAGGGAAGCACAAGGTTAGGGATCAACCTGCAACACCACGACCATTCCTTACGATCCTAACGCGCTGCTTGATAGATTGAATCGCTTGATGGCGAATCGCAAAGCGAGTAATTCGGGGAGAACGAGTTGGTATGCGACGAATTGTTACGACAGAGTCTTTCACATCAACAGCTAGGACTATATAGTAGCGATGAAAGTATGTATTTTAAAAAGACAGTTATCCACAATGAAGTAATTTTAAAAATAGTTGGCGAAATATAAAATGTGAGGAATAAAACTAAGAAGTGTGAACCGTAATGGGAAAGTGAGACCAGTTGTGCAAACATTGCTGTGTAAATCAACCTGTAAAATAAATTTGTTATTTGTCACCCCATCACAATCAGCCTGCCACAGAAATGTGATGTAATTATTGAAATGTGGTTTGGAATCACTGAAAGAAACGTTAAAATTTGTGAGAGGAATACAGCCTGGTTAAAGCCTGTTTTGCCACAATGTCTTCTCTGGTGTTACCGACGATACTTGCATGCCCAGGTAACCAGCAAAACACGATATCACATCAGTCACTCTTGAGAGTATTCAATTTTTCACGAAGTTCCAAAACGAGAGGGTTCTTCAACTTTGGCTACCAACAATCTTCAGTTGGTTCAGTGCTCTCTTACATATAACGTTTAGTTGTTTATGTGAGAAGTGAACCTCACAAACAACAAACCTATGCATTTCACTTCCTTAACAACTTTAATGGAACTTCCATCGATTTTGAACTCTGGATCGAGGTGATGTTTCCGAAACTTACACAAATGAACAAAATTTGTTTATGTCTTTGAAAATTTAAAACCATTTTCTGTGGCCCATTGTTGAATTCTACTTAAAAAACAACTTTGCTCTCTGTGCATTCATGTTTTCGCCGTTATAGGAGGATAAAAAATCATCAACATATAATGAAGAATTTACCATATTTTCCATTGCGTGGATGATACTATTGATTTTAATTGAAAAGAGGGTAACGGATAAACTACTATCATGCGGAATCTCCAATACCTGTTCGTGAGGATCAGATAACGTTGAGCCAACACGAACCTGAATTTGGCGGCCGTTTAATAAATTTTAAAAGAGTCATACGCCCCCTCAACCCCATGTTGCAAAGACGTTTTAAAATCCCATGCGCCCACATTCTATCATATGATGCCTTTTCCAAGTCAAAGAAAATTGCGACCACATGTTCTTTTCTGGCAAAGGCATTGCGAATAAACGTTTCTAGTCTGACCAAATGATCTACAGTCCTTCTCTGGTTTCTAAAACTACATTGAACATTCGCAAGTAAATTGTTGGATTCCAGAAAGCAGACAAGTCGACCACTGAGCATTCTTCCCATGGTTTTACACATACAAATTGTTACGGCGATAGGCTTGTAATTACTTGGGTTGCTGTGATCTTTATCGGGCTTTGGAATGGGAGTTTTTGTTGCTTTACGGCAGGAAGGTGGAAACTAGCCAGTCACCCAGACATCGTTAAAAACTGACAATAACAGTTCGAGTGATGATTGTGGCAGATGTTTTAAAATTGTGTGATGTATATCATCGGGACAATTGGCAGTATATTTTGCTCTATGCAAAGTAATATTCGACTCTTCTACAGAGAAAGGTTCATTGTAATCCTATAAATTGTTAGAGGCAGATTTGATGTTTTGTTTTTCTTGCAGTTTTCTTAATTTTTCCTGTTGTGTTTTGATTTTAAAATTCCTGATTACAATTTTCCGAAGACGAAATTTTGGAACATGTGGAGGCCACTTTGTTTTAAATTTCTTTTGTTTGATGTAAGTAATGTGTTGTTATTTTCCAGGTGTCCTACAGTTGATTTTGTTACTTTACCTTTCGTTTTTCTAATCATTCAATGGGGCTGAACTTGTTAAGTTTTGAGAGATAATTTTCCCCAAGAACTTTTCGTTTTTTGTTTTAAAAATCGTTTTGATTTTGCTCGATTTATACGAAGTTTGACCAAATTATGTGTGGTTGGTGACATATTAAATTCCCGTTCGTTTTTTTTGCGATCTTTTATAGCCTGTTTGCAGTCGGTATCAAACCATGGTTTACTGAAACGTTTTGGATTTGTCGAGGTTTTAGGAATGACTTTGCTTGCAATGTCAAGCAACTCCGTGGTGAAATGTTCAATCTGGTCAGTTCTTTTCTCAAATTTCCCCCGTGTGAGGCGTTCCGAACAAAGCTAGGAGAAAGTGTCCCAATCAGGCTATTTTGGATGGGACTCTCTTATCGTCTGCCGGAACCACAGATGATTGGAAAGTGGTGACTCCCACACAAGTCGCCCTCTACCTTCCAAGAAAAATTGAGAAAGATAGAAGGGCATGCAACTGAAAGATAAATTAACGTGTAAGAACCAGATTCGGGATGCAAGTGTCTGGCCCATCATTGAGCAAGCTCTGCTACAGTTTTACCTTTTTCTTCTTCTTGACTGCAGGGATTATCCCAAAGGGAACTATGTGCATTAAAATCACCCATCATAATGTACGGAGTTGGGAGTTGTTGGACCAGATCATTCAGTTGTAGGGTTTTATTTGGTGAAACAAAAATCGAACAAAGTGTAACTGTTTTGTCTAAAGTAAGGCGGACCACCACAACTTGTAAATTTGAGTGTAATGGCACAGAACTGTGAGTTTCCTTAAAAGAGGTTCCTGCAGCAAAACAGCAGCAGGCTTATATTTTTGGCTTAAATGCCCAGTTCATTAAATTCACTCTAAAACATCGACAATTCCACTCTATTATGTTATTTTGTGTTTAGGTGTATTATCCATGATTGGTTCGAGAATGAGATGGAGTACACGTGGATGCAATGGTCTCGCTAGCGTTCTTAGGTGATCTCTTTCTCGGGGATCTATTCTGTGGGGAGTTCGTGCGTAGGGGCTCGAACGTTTCGGTGATGCAGTCACCGACTTCCATTAGTTCAACGCCTTCGAACCTTTTACGAACCACGGGATTTTGAAGTGCCTAAGGTTCTCTGTCTGAAAACTGTTTATTTTTTTCCATTTTTTTATTTAGTCTTTCTTGCTTCCTTCTCTGACTCCGACTCTGGTTTCGGTTTAGTTTGATCTATTTCATTGTTTTTTCTGAGTCTGATTTTGAGTTGATTTTAGAGGTTTCTGGTTCTTCTGCTCTAATATTGATTTTGTTTTTTCTTGCCCATAGTCCTGTTCAGATTTTGCTGATTCTTTATTTTTCGTGTCTGACGGAGACTGCTGCTGTTTGTTAGGGGCTGTTTAGTTTTTCCGGGTGTAATTGTTTGGATGAGAGTATGTGTTTCTGTGGATTTTGCTTCGGCTTCATTAGTGTGTGCAAGTGTCGATGGATTTAGTAGCGTTGGTAACCTGTCATTGAGCCATATAAATTTAGTTTGGCACTCGACTGGTTTCGTTGGTACATTTATTTTCAGTGTTGTTGTTTGTGAGGGCCCTGTTGTATTAACATCTGACATTGGTGAAACTTTTTCTCTCGCCTCTTTAAAACTAACTTGTTGTTCGCATTTAATTCTTTGAATTCACCTCTCTTTTTTCCACAAACTTTGGAAGATGACACGTCACTGCCCTGACATTTCGAACATCTGATGGCATCAGTAGTACATGGCTCTTCGTGTGCTAGGCCGCATCGAAAGCATACCGTTTTGTCTGTACATGAAGTTCATGAATCTTTGCTATTCCCATATGTTTGACATTTGAAACACCGAAGTGGATTAGGAACATATATATCCACTTGGGGGTTTATGTATCCGATTTTAATCTATTTTAGTGGGTGTGGCATATTGAAGGTAAGGATGTACGTATTTGTTTTAATTTCTGAGCCATTTTCCTAATATATATTCTCTTGATTGCAGGTATACCTTGAAGTTTCAGTGCGTTGAGTATTTCCAATTCATAAATGTCAGCAAGCTGTCCAGTGCTTACAATGTCTCTTCTGTTGCTAAGTGTTCTATGTGGGCTTTCCTGTACCTGAATGTCGACCCGTGTTTGAATTCTCAATAGACTGAAGGCCTGAATATGTGTGGAACATTCAATCAGGATACCGTCAGATCTGTTTCTTACTATTTTTAACTGTGCCAGCCAGTCCTTGTATGACTTTTTCGAGAGCAAATGGATTGAGTTTATCTACTTTTCTATCCTCTTCTTCAGATATAATTATTATGAATCCCGGTCAGGTCGGTTTAAATGGTTCTTTGTCTCTGAAATCACTGTCAGAGTCAGATTCTGATGCTAATGCATGTCTGTTAGTACGGTCGTTTAATGAATGTGGGTTTTGATGCCATATTGTATTGTATTATTGTTTCTTCTGTGTATGCCTTCCGTCCTTGCTTTGAGCCCAACATCGGGGATTGTGTCACGGCAAATCCAGCGAACATCAGCAGAAGTACATACCGGATATACTCGACAAGATTTGATGCTAATGCATACCGCTGGGGGATTGACCCGTCGAGTGTATAGGAAGTGCCAGGTCTCCAAGGTGGAGATCAGGGCCAAAGCAGTGTTTACAACCTGATCTCCATCCTGCCCTAACCATGGCCACAGTCTGTTCTCAACTCCATGGAGACAAATGTGCCTGCAAGATGTTATTAGCAGGATTGACCATTTTGGTCCGGGGATGCGTATTTAAATTTTCCGCTGAAACTAGCTCAGTTGAGCAAACCTGCTAATTTTATACGAACAATCCTGCCCATTTAAGCAGGCCGTCCTCTATCCGCCACCTGATGACCCGCCCAGTAGTGGGTGGTTATACCCCATAGGAAGAAGAGAGCATTTACTAGATTTTACGTCTATGGCTGATCGGGTTTCAATGATGGGAGTTCTATCGCACGCCTTCACCGGTGATGTGGTGAAACAGTCGCTTCTTCCGCAGTGAAGGTCGGAAAGATGACCGCGATGGACGTGTAAGAATGCCGCGACAGAACCGAGAAGTATAATCATTTCAAAAGCTGGCAAGCGGAGTGGCGATTATTTTAAAAATAACGGTTGATAACACCGCTGGCTAAACGATCGAAATTGTGGTCGAAATAGGTAAAGATGCCAGAGGATATGAAAATTGGAAACGTCGACACAGGAACTCGCTGATATGTTAAGCAGCAACGGATCGGGATTGAAGGTGATTTAAAGAAGAATTATATATGTAAAAAATAAACAAATAGTTTTAAAAAACTTGAAAAGAAACCTAAAAAGAACAAGATAGAAATCAAACATCTATCAGGTGATGAAACGAAAACGATTCATTCCCAGAAGCGTAAGAGTATTGATCGTGTGAAAATTGTGTTGCGGAAAGACGAATATGTTGATGAATCTGCTGTTGCGGCCCGGGTTGTTGGATTACGATAGAGTTTCTATCAGCCCGAAGACGAATAATTGCGCAGAGCCCTGAGCACAACATTACCGAAGTGCATGATAATGAGAATCTTTGATCAACGGGCGGAGCTCGAAAAATGCGAGGCATCCGCCGCAACGATCGTGCAAGAGACGTCGATAGACCTCTGAAATAATAAAATATCGAACATGGAATATCAGTTTTACGAAAACGCGGTCGACATGCCCGGTCCTCGTGACTTGAATTCGGAACACAATAATCTCATTATCTTCGACGACCTACAGCTGGAGAAATAAAATCGATGCGAATCATATTTAATGTCAGCATCGACCTCTTTTGTTGCTTTTGGGTGTGTGCAATTCTTCCATTGAAAGTGCGATACCAGTCTTGGATGGTTTCCCATCATAAAATATTTGTATGAGAATCGTCAATATATTCACATTAACCTGGGTGTTTCTAGTTCCGAGATGCACCATCTTGATATGTTCAGTTCACAGTTCACAGGCTCAAAGCAGAATGATAAGAACGAATAAATGTGAATGAATGAAAAGTTGTGGGATTTAAATCCCTTGCGACCCGAATAACTTTATTTTCTTTAGAATTTTATTTGCTTACGAATCCACTAGAGTCGGAAGTGAGAACCAATAATCGTATTTGGTTTGCATGTGCACACTGGTAGTAGGGCAGTGGCTGCAGATCTCCGAGAATCTCGAACTGGAAGATGACTAGGAATTGTGCACAACTGCAAGAAATCTGCTCTGTGTTTGCTTAGAGACATTGTCATATTTATGGCAATACTGAAACCGTGGTTTGTTGGTGGATTCAGAAAAGAAAAAGAAAAGAAACCCAAACAGTCGCTGATTTGGGAGCACCCCCAGCATGTTATCCATAACGGTTACAAAAAGGAAAAAATCCACCAATATGTGTTTTTGAAGCTGGGAATTGTCCATCAGCCTATAAAGGAGAGTGCATGCTGGGTTTTGACCATCTGGTCTGCAGTCAGGGAGAACAGATGACGGGGTGATGGGAGGGGGAACAAACCCAAAACACCAAAAGAAAAAGAAAAAAAAAACAACAAAAAAACAAAAACAAACCCACAAAAACAAACAAAATTCCCCAAGACACCCCACCCCCACACACACTCACAGACACACACTCGAAAACCCTTAAAAGGGCTGTTAAATCTTTATTCAAATGTTTATTTATTTAAAATGTACCCTCGTCCCAGCCAGTCAAGCTTGTTTCAATCCTTGATGTTTGATGGGTTCCTGTGTATGTTAACAGAAAGGCAGGTTGTACCAATTTCTCCTACGCTTCCTCTACTATTTTCATGCGTCTTCTTCATAAGAGTGTTGGAAGAAAATTTGAGAATGTTCAATTAGAAAAGTTATAGGTAGAGAGAAAGATAGGTATCCTCTATTGTATATTGTGACTGTTGTGTGATTGTTGCTATGGATGTATGGTGGTGAGTTTCTTCGGAGCGCACTGCCCACACGCAGAGTTGCGAGGCAATCCTCACAAACTCAATCCCAGAGTTCTCAATGACTATCCTCACTGACTCCACCCAGTTAATTTCAATTGAGTAATTTTAATTTACTGTGACTTATTTTGTTTATCTGTCAAGGGTTCGATGTTGGTTCAGCTCTACCATTGATTCACTATCCTGGAGTCTGTGGAAGATTTTGTAAAAAAGGGCCTTATTAAACGTGCTTCAATCGCTCTTCAGCACAGTTGCGAAGCAGTCCTCACAAACTCAATCAAGAAGTTCTCAATGAGTAGCGGGGCAGTCCACACCGAGTCCACGCATTTTAATTAGACTGCATAAGTTTTATCTTCTGAAAACTTATTTTGATTTTCTGTTAAGGGATCAATGTTCGTTCAGCTCAACCTTTAATTCACTATCTTGCAGTCTGTTCAGGGTTTTGTTTTCTAGGTCCTTTAATTGCGTATCAATAGTTTTCATTTTTGCTAGCTCGTGAAATTCATTTATCGGTGTCCACCTCATAGTGCCACACGCATGCCATAATTGTGAACCATCAGGTCACTTGTTATTATGGAACCGTATTCTAGTGCCGTGAGTATAAATGATTTGCTCCCCAATTTTCACCTCTGGTCATTTTCAGAAAACTGACACGTTCAGTAGCACTAACCGTAATGGAGTATACGTGGCTCTTTAGACTCAGATTACTATCAGTATAAATCCCCAAAAATTGACCTATGATGCTGGCTTCTAATTTATGATTGTATAACTGGAGCTCGGTACTGGGGACGGTTTTTATCTTGGCTTCCTGAAGAAAGTAACTTTTTGAGTTTTGATGGCACTCAGCTTGATGCGATGAAAGGAACGTGCCCGGGCATCCTAATTTATCTGCCTGCGACGGGCGTGAATGAACACACCACCTCCTTCCAACAAATGTTGATCCAGTTTTCGATTCGCGATAGGGATTTGTGTTTGTTTCGTATAGGATTATAGGTTAAAGTCAGAAAAATTGGAAAATTAACATAGAAAGTAATAGTAAAGAAACACAATAGGCATACACTAATTTGATTGGTTGATACAATCTGATGGAGTCATATCTTGTAAGAGGTGTTCCTCTGCATTTAGTATTGAACTTGGGAAAGGTCAAGTTTATTGATCAATTGCCAGTAGATAATTATCTAATAACTTGAGAACATTACCACCCCAACAGGATTGTTTTTATTATAATTTTTATTTTATTTTTTTATCATTTTCTTTTAATTTTCTTTAAATAAATATAAGGAAATTGATTCGTTGTTTGTTCAACAGAGAATGATGATGATAATGATGATGTTGATCATTGATAAACTCCGAGTTGGGGTAAACCTAAACATTTGTTAACTAAAAAATAAATAGAGGATATCATCCGGTTCCAATAGTGCTAACCTAAAAGATACCAGGAATCAACATTGTAAACTAAACATACGTATGAGAGTACTGAACAGAAATATAAATGGCTTTCATCCAGTTCCAACAGGGGTAACCTAAACATTTGTTAACTAAAAAATAAAAGTGGATATCATCCGGTTCCAATAGTGCTAACCTAAAAGATACCAGGAATCAACATTGTAAACTAAACATACGTATGAGAGTACTGAACAGAAATATAAATGGCTTTCATCCAGTTCCAACAGGGGTAACCTAAACATTTGTTAACTAAAAAAATAGAAGTGGATATCATCCGGTTCCAATAGTAACCTAGGGGGATACCAGAAATCAACATTGTAAACTAAACATACGTTTGAGTGTACAGAACATAAATATAAATGGATTCCATCCAGTTCCAACAGGGGTAACCTAAAAGATACCAGGAATCAACATTGTAAACAAAACATACGTTTGAGTGTACAGAACATAAACATAAATGGATTCCATCCAGTTCCAACAGGGGTAACCTAAACATTTGTTAACTAAAAAATAGAAGTGGATATCATCCGGTTCCAATAGTGCTAACATAGGGGGATACCAGAAATCAACATTGTAAACTAAACATACGTATGAGTGTACCGAACAGAAATATAAATGGCTTTCATCCAACAGGGGTAACCTAAATGATACCAGGAATCAATATTGTAAACTAAACATAAGTTGAGCTTTGGAAATATATGTAATTGGACATCATCAGGCCCCAATCGGGGTAACCTAAAAGATACCAGGAATCAACATAGTAAACTAAACATAAGTTGAGCTTTGGAAATATATGTAATTGGATATCATCAGGCCCCAATAGGGGTAACCTAAATGATACCAGGAATCAACATTGATAAATAAACATACGTTTCTGTGAGCATTGGCAATAAATATAATTGGGTATTCCAATAGGGTTAGGAATGTACAACACAAATGCTTTTGTTCATCTGGGATATTTCCATCTTAGATAATAACCATCTCTGTATGTATAATAATAATATTCACTGAATAATTTTGATATAAGAATCATGCTTGCCTCTGGATTTCTGTGAAGAATATTCATTGGTTGTAGAGAACAATATTATATTGCCAGTGGTAAAGCCGACACACCATCATCTTGCACTTGTCGTTTGTGATAAAAAAATAAGACAAACCGTCTTTCCTCTGTCTGTCTGTATGTATGTATGTAAACATGTCGTCACCGTAAAGCCTAACGCTTTCGTATTTTCCTGTTCCTGTCTGTTTGCCTTTAATCACTTTTAAGTATGTTTTCTTTGTTAAATCAATTTGTATTTTATTTAATCCTTTACAACTCATTTTGTTTGATGGGTCGAAACAGTGGTAGGTTTTGCTACTGAATCCAATTACCCACTACTCTTCCCATTCAATTTTGAACAGTTCCGTGGTTCTTCTATCAAAGGCTTCCCTGTCCCTTCAGCATTGAGATAGTACCTAGTTATTTTCCCTTAGTTTAGTTTTAACATAATCTTCTATATATATATATTCCTTTTATTTCCTCCGATATCGAAGAGCATATATATTTACAACAAAACGAACAAAAAGTGTGAACAAAACTAAAAAACGAGAGAAGCAAAAATTACATGGACAATGTTTAAATGTATATCTGCAGGTTTATATATCAGTAGGGTAGTTTAATTGGTGGTGATACAATCTGTCGTGATCGTCCGACTCCAGATCTACTGATAAAAAAAAGATTTGAGAACAGACAGTTCTGGGGGTGGGGGGGGGGGGGGGCATTCGCGAATGACACTATCATCCGCTCTGGGTGCGGAGTGCTGCTGAAAAACCTTTCACTCTTCTGAAGAAGGCCTGACTATCACATCGTATTGAAATAAGATGTCAAGACACTATGGGAGATGCAGGGGGTGGGGGGGGGGGGGCTATATTAAGTGGTTATTACTATTATGAATGTAGTCTTTTGACTATTTGTTACACTCGATCAGTCTGAATAACACCGAATATTATTCGCTGAGTAAAAACTGTCCTGATGCTGCTGCCACCAGGGCAGCAACATGAAAATTGCAACTGTTCTAACATTTAACCTTCCAAGAGATATGACTTTCAAGTCGCTCACTGGATATTTGATATACAGGCGTATGTGGTTAAACGAATCGAAAGAGTAGGGTGGCTAATGAGGAATTATCCGAGTGAATGATGCTGACCGAATTATTGGACAGATTCATTACTCGAGTCATTGTGTTCACTACTTCTGTATATGTATTCCATAGCTTTACTATTGACGTAACAAAGAAGTGAACGAACTTTGGTACGTCTTCAACAAACTCTAAAACATCTTCCGGGACATAATTTAAAAATACAGACAGGATTGCCTCCGCACTGAGCTGACCCAAATACAAGCAACATGTAACGCCAAACAAATCGGTTATTGAGTACCACACAGAGTTACGAATACTGTTCAGACCGCTACAGGTCAAAATGACGTGACTAATTTCGTCTGACACGAGACATTGGCACATTGTATATACTAGGGAATCGGATTGGTACGTCCTGGTGAGAAGTTTAGCAACTAAAATGAATGCTCTTTTACCTTCCGGATATTTTCAACAAGTTTTCCACAGGCAAGACATCTCACCTTATTATGTACACTTAGAGAGCGCACTACTGCCATTCAGGCGATCGAATAATTCGTTATAATGTATTTGGTTCACCTGATATCGTACTATTTGCTTCCATAGGCTTTTTTTTTGGGGTGGGGGGGGGGGGGATGAATTATCTTTCTTAAAACCTTACATATACTCATTGGCGTTATAATACTGAACTATTCTATTTATGCCTTCTATATAAATGATTAATTATTAAATTTACGTTTGCTAAAAACTGGTGCACTCTGAGCATGAAAGCTTGTTTTGCTGCTTTATTTCCTCTGTAGGTACAAAGGGCTCCAAAAAGGAAAGTTTTCGTTTATTAATCATGTTGTTTAAATCGGGCATGCCGAGACGTCCCTGAACTGTTTTAGTGCAGACAGGAAGACCTTGCAGTGTTTTGAGACACCATCTATGAATTTTTTTATAACGCCAAAGACTCCGTGTGGTCAATACCACACAGCAGTGCACAGCCAAATAATTTTTGAGCTGCTTACTGGGGTTATGCCTAGGGAATATAATCTTCTATATGGAGGTTACATGTTTCAGTGGGTAACCAATTATAGGCCTGGCGATAGAATAATTCCCTTTTGGGGGCTGACTAGGGATGGTCTAGAAAAGGGCTATGTATAGGTTGTCCGTGTCCGATTGAAACAGTTCAAAACCCTTACGATCAACAAAAACAGCCAAAAAGCATAATAGAACCGGAGTCGTCGCATTTCATTTTGACACTTTAAAAACCCCAAATATTCCGAGAGTTTTACTCTTGCAGGGTGAATATTATATCAGGAGAGACGATGTAACTCTATGCCTATCCGCCATTTCTCTTGGGCTCATTTTCTTGCCATCTCCTTACAAGATAGAAATTAATTATTCTTTCTATCAGTTTACTTGTCCGTAGAGTCACCCGTCTGTCTGTCATTTAGGAGAGTTACAATGTTGTGTTATTTGTGTGAACAATCAGTACTGTAGGGTTTCGTCTCCATTGTAGAATTATTTGAAGATGTGACACTACAGTGACGGTTCTAAAATTTCCAAAAAAATAGCACTTGTAATTGGACAGTAAACCCAACACTGTGGGTTTGTTTTCCGACACGGGTTGACCCTGAAGTCGAATGTTTTGTTAAACACCATTAAATAAATAAATAATGGAGGTTTGTTCATATAGAAAAAAAAACCTACAGGAGGGAAGTATTTCGACGAAACAATAATCCCACAATGAATTGGACAAAACAAAAAAACCTTGCACAATGTACCTTGTCCTACAGGCAGATATGGGGAAGGGTGGGGGGGGGGGGGGTGGGGGGGTCAAGTTTTCTGACATTATTATCGGTGAATTATTGTGGAGACAGATGAGTACCAGAAACTGAAAGGCAGTTCATATTGAATTAGTGATAACCGGATTGTCTCACCTGAAGCAAACATTTCTAATTCAACGGATTTCCAGTTTTACAAGAAGTAAAACTTTGAGCCGAGTATTTTTCAGTTTATGATACAATGAAGAAGAAAACAACATTTTGTCACGTAAGAACAATAAGGTTCTATTTTGCAGTGGAAGATAGAGCCTTCTGGTTCTCACACGACGATTTCGCTTTGTGATAAACTTTTCGGCTTCAGTTGAAATTACTTGATATTGTTACTTGAAATATCTTTGATTTCTCACACTTTTTTATGTTCTGTCTTGTTTCATCATACAGGTATAAATGGTGCATATGGACGAACAACTGAGCTTTATCTTCAATTTGACCCAAACGTGCCAGACAAATTTTCGTCACGCTTTGCTGTTAACGGGATTGTAACAGATTTTGCACATACCAGAACAGGCTTTTCAAACCCATGGTGGTTTGTCGACTTCAAAACAGATAGAAGCATCACTCGCATACGGCTTTATTATAGAAATGGAGGTGAGTTGTGAATTTATTAGGGCCCAGCCGAGAGGCGGACGCCTTATAGTGATCGCTCTGTCCGTGCGTCCGTGCGCCGTCCGTCCGTCCGTCCGTCCGTCCGTAATCTTTCTCTCTTAATATATAAGGTTTTGATATTAGACATGTGGGTATATTATCTCAAGACGATGTGTCGCGTACCACGGTTGCCATGCTTTGACATTGAACTTTGACCTCAAGGTCAAATTATTCCGAATTCGGGGTTCTTTTCTAACAAATTCGTGTCCGGGCTGTAACTTTTTTTCCTTAATAGATAGGGTTTTGATATTTGGTATGTGGGTAGATTATCTCAAGACGATGTGGCGCGTACCACGGTTGCCATGCTTTGACATTGAACTTTGACCTCAAGGTCAAATTATTCCGAATTCGGGGTTCTTTTCTAACAAATTCGTGTCCGGGCTGTATCTTTTTTTCCTTAATAGATAGGGTTTTGATATTTGGTATGTGGGTAGATTATCTCAAGACGATGTGGCGCGTACCACGGTTGCCATGCTTTGACCTTGAACTCTGACCTCAAGGTCAAATTATTCCGAATTCGGGGTTCTTTTCTGACAAGTTCGTGTCCGGGCTATAATTTTTTTCTCTTAATAGATAGGGTTTTGATATTTGGTATGTGGATAGATTATCTTAAGACGACGTGTCGCGTACCAAGGTTGCCATGCTTTGACCTTAAACTTTGACCTCAAGGTCAAATTATTCAGATTTTTTTTTTCTGACAAGTTCGTGTCCGGGCTGTAAATTTTTTCCCTTAATGGATAGCGTTTTGATATTTGGTATGTGGGTAGATTATCTCAATACGACGTGTCGTGTACCAAGGTTGCCATGCTTTGACCTTGAAGTTTGACCTCAAGTTCAAATTATTCTGAATTTGGGTTTTTCAAGTTCGTGTCTGGGAAGGGATTTTAATCAGATTTTACCTATTGCTTGAAATATTTTAGTATTACGGTTCACATCAGTTTATACCTAACATCGGTTAGTTGCTGCGGGGCCCGCAGAGATGGATTCCATCTCCGTGATATCTAGTTTATTTATTAGTTAGAAGCTGCAAACCAGTCTTCGATTTGGAATATAGTGTGTGGTCGCTATGAATTTATTCACTAGTGCTAAAGGGCCACACAAGCATCCATGTGTGGGCTAGGGTGACAAAAATGATGTCGTACTGTCATCCGACTTGGTTGAAATCAATACAATCCATCGGATATGCTCGATGGTCAGAGTGCATTGGGAGAGAACAAATTATGGCTGCATGTATCCTTGCAATAACAAAAAAACAATGTTCAAGTCAAGTATGACCAATAATGTTAAGGCTAAACAGTCTTTAATGAAATGGAGAACGATTTTTGATTTTCCACACCTGTCCAAAGCAATCCCCAATATACATTTTTAACTTTTTTATATCATCTGCTGTATCAAGCATATCTCTTTCAAATTTCGGATATATCTCTTACAAAAATCATGTCTAATTGTGGCGTCGACCTGGGAAATTCAGAGAAGGTCTGACGGCATTTGTGGATGACGTTATTGACTTCGACGTCACCGAAAACTAAATATCGACCAATTTCCAGGAAAGTGTAGTATGTTGTCACTCTCAAAAATAGGAGATAGCTATTTTTTGCCTTTGATTTATTGCCATGTTTGACCTTTTAACGCCCTTTCAAATTTATGGGTTATTGTGCACATTTTTCATTGAAAGCATGGATTTTATTATTATTATTTATTCGTGCTTTTCGCCACATCAGCAGATAAAGCTATATCGTGGCGAGAAAACGTTAAAAATAAAACATGTCAGTAATGAAATATAAAGATGAGTAAAAAACATAAAACAACTGTAATAAAAATGACCGAGACAATGTGGTTTGAGCAGTTGTAATGATGAGAGACTAAACAAGGAATATGAATATCCCACAAATCAACCTGGTGAAGACTCCAGTTTAAAATAATAAAAACAATTTTAAAATTTATTAAAAAGGTTGATTGATTTAAAAATGAGAGAATCTTGTGCGGGTTCATACGGCAACAAAAGATCTCTTAGAGATCCTACAGAAAATTACTGCCCTCTGATATAATTAAAATCAGTGCAATGTAAAAGAATGTTTTCCACTGACAGGACCTGCTGGTAGGAAACACACTCTGATCGCACAGTACTCCCAACGAAAAGGCATGTGTTATTCTTGTATGACGAATATGACATCGTGGCAAAATTACATGATCTTTTCTGCATAGGTTACAAGATGTGCAATGGTCCAAATAAGTGGACGGAAGCGATGGAGCTTGTTACTGATTGCACCATCCCACTCCGCCTGCCGCACAGATTTGTTGTTACTACTGATATGTGGTTTGAAATCACAGAACGGAATCTTAAAAACAGTGATAGGCTTTGTTAAAGTCTGTTTTGCTGCACTATCTGCTCTTGTGTTACCGACGATACCTACATGTCCAGGAAAACACGATATCATATTGGTCAGACACCAGAGTATTTAACTTTTCACGACGTTCCAAATTGAGAGGGTTCTTCCACTTCGCATTGAGTAATGCAAGTAAAGAGGAAAGAGAGGAAAGAGAGTCAGAAAAAAATAATCGACTTTTTTCCTGTACATTCTCGATGTGTTCAAGCGCTAGTTACAATGCTTTAACTTCAGTTGTGGAAATAGAACTCAGCCGCTGTCACTGGTGATCATATCATCTTAATCGGGTATCCTGATTAAGGAGATATGATCACCAGTGACAGCGGTTGATTATACTTTGTCACCATCTGTAGATCCATCCGTATAGACCATTGTATATACACTGTACTGCGACTAAATTTCAGCATATTTCTGCTTAAACTGCAGAAAATTTCTTTCATACTTTTTGGTAGAAGCGGAGTCCCAAATGACTGTTTAGTTTAAGAGTTTGTGATTCACGATTTTGTTTTCTTTCATCATACTTGGTTCAGTTTTGGCGGAATCCATATGAGGTAGAATTCGAATGGCCCAATGAAGGATTATGTTTCTGGTGACGGCTAAAACATTCGATATTTTGATGTTCTGAGACACAGTTATAAGCAGGGTTTGATGTATTAGAAAGAGGTTTAGAGACATATTGGAGTGGAGCTCAATTCTGCGCTTCTCAAGAGAAGGCTCCACCCTTTTAACAATCACTGAATTTATTGGCGATGTTCTAAACGCACCCAAGCTAATTCAAATACCGCTATTATGGATTGAGGGATGACTTTCTCGCTGAAGCGTAAATCGCATAACCATAATCTAATTTATTTCTAACAAGTGATCTATAGAGATGGAGTAACGTTATTTGGTTAGGACCCCCATCAGTGCTATCAACCACCTCCAAAAGGTTCAGTGCTCTTTTACATTTAGTTGTTTTATTTGAGAAGTGAAATTAAGTTTACTTTCAAACAACAAAACAAGAATTTCACTTCTGTAACAACTTTAATACGATTCCTAATTTCAATTCCGGATCAAGATGGTGCTTCCGGGGCTTACAAAAATGAACACCATTAGTTTTCGTCTTCGAAACCATGAAACTGTTTTCTCTAGCCCATTTCTGGATACTGTTTAAACACAACTGAAGTTTGCGCTCTACAGCATTCTTGTCTTTGCCGCTCCAGCATATTAAAAAATCATCAACATACAATGAAGAATCTACCATATTCTCAATTGCATCGATGATACTATTATTGTTTAGTGAAAAAATAGTAATTGATAAAATGCTACCCTAAGGAACCCCCAATTCCTGTTCGTGAGGATCAGATAACGTCGACCCAACATGAACTTGAAATTGGCGGTCCTTTAAAAAATGTTAAATAAAATGAGGCATACGCCGTCTCAACCCCATGTTATAATATAATATGCCTTTTTCAGGTCAAAGGAAATTGCGACCACTTTTTCTTTTCTGGCAAAGGCATTTCTTTCAAACGTTTCTAGTCTAACAAAATGATCCACAGTACTTCTTTGACTTCGGAAACCACACTGAACGTTCGGAAGTAGATTAATTGTTTCCAGAAACCAGAGAGGTCGATCACTGATCATTCGTTCTATGGTTTTACACTGACAACTTCGTAAAGCGATGGGCCTGTCATCTTTATCAGGCTTTGGAATGAGAATTATGGTAGCTTTTCGCCGGGAAAGTGGAAACTGGCCAGTCACCCAAGCGTCATTAAAAATTGACAATAAAAATTCAATTTTTAGTGTATTTCATAGGGACAAGTGACAATATACTTTGCCCTATGCAAAGAGTTACGTAACTCTTCCAAGGAGAAAGGCTCGTTGTAATCCTCAAAATTATCGGAGGTAAATTTAATCTTTAGTTTGTCCTGTTGTTTTTTTAATTTTGGTGAATTCTGGATTACAATTTTCAGACGACTAATGTTTAGAAAATGTGGATGCCAATTTATTTGAAATTTCTTTTTTAGATGTTTGTTTCCCAGGTTTTTACCTCTAATCATCTTCATGAAATTTATAAGTTTAGTGGTCCTGACCATAATGTATTTTACGTGACTATTTAGACTGAAGTTGCTATTAAGAGTAAATCCCAAATATTTGACCTCGTTGGTAGCTTGTAATTTGTGATCGCATAACTGGAGATCAATGCTGGGGACGGGTCTTTTTCCATTTGCTTTTTAAAGAACGTTACTCATTGAGTTTTGGCGGCATCAGCTCGTTATATCAGTTCTCAAGATCGCGAAGGGTATCCTGCATGCGAATTTTAATTCTGTTTCTGGACTTGCTTCCTACTTTGTCAATGTCATTCACATGAACCATAATGATCGTATTCTGTTGAACAAAAATTTACTTACTCACTTACTACTATATGGAAAGAAGCCGGCTTAGGGCAAATTCCTGTGGTGTGCGCGCTTCGAGTATTACTTCCTCTGAAACCTCGCAGTTAACCCTCATCTTTATTTTCCACCCGTTAGAAATGATGATATGATCCTCAGACTTTTAGTACATGTAGGTAATCCCACTTCGCTAGTTTATGCCTCATGCCATTGTGCCATACTGAGTGGACGGCCTTTTTCTACAGCCAAGAAAAGTGCTGTTCCTATTTCGTTCTAACTGAACGTTGTCTTTCATATAATCTAGCAGGCTATATTCATATTTGATTCTTTCTTTCTCACTTCTGTATGTTCTTTGCCATTTGTTAAAACAATTAATTGATTCGATATAGCTGCTAAGCCCCATGAATAGTGAGAGTCCACTGAAATATGTTATCCAATACAGATAAACAAGCTAATTGGGTGACCCTTAGTTGTTAGAAGGGTTTGTTAGGTATTTGTCTGGCTTAGGTATCATGACTCATGTGGCCAGTGTCCACCATTTTGGGAAATACCCACACGAGAGACAGCAGTTTTTGAGTTGGGTAAGTCTACAGAAGATGTCGGGACAGTGTTTCAGTATTTTGCATTCGTCTTCTCAGGGGGCGAAGATAACTTGCATTTTCTAATTATGTCCTTGACCTCTTCTACGCATATTTATTCGGTTAATTCGTGATCGTCCCCATCTTCAGGCCTTTGGTTGAAGTTGGAATCATTGGAAATTGTTATCTTGGACAAATTTATTAACTTTTCCTTTGAAATTGTTATCAAATATATCCCCTTGTCGTGGTCGATTGGCTTTCTATAGCAGTTTTGCTTTGTCGTCCAAGGCCATAGTTCCGTCGTTAGTTTTCAGTGCGTTATTATTGGCACCTTTGCTCTTTGTCCACTATGAGTGTTAAATGTATCCCAGAACCCTTTAAGTCATTTCAGCCCATTTAGATTGTCTGATGTCTGTTCCCATCTCACGCGATTATCGTTAGCAATACCATGTTTTAATTCTCCATGCAGCGATTGTATGTGGTTTTGAGTTTTCATTTTCTGACTGGTAAGCCCGGAATGCTTTCCATTTCTGTTTAAGTATTTAAGTGTTATTTTGGTTATTCTGTTGATCCGCGGCATTACTATTAACTTGGGAAAATTTCATTTAGCGTACTTCTGATAACCTCGTTAAGGTTGGCACAAGCTTTTTATAATCCATAAGCATTTAAGGGGTCATGTACATTTATTTTACTTAGATAAGCTTTCTAAATATGTCCAAGTCATTTTTGATAAGTTTCTCCTTTTCATGGGAGGATACCTTGTGGGACCGGTATGACATTTCAAAGTGGAGTGAACTGGCAGGTGATCACTGCCAAGATCATCGACCCTACAAATATGTCTTGCATTTGGCTAGGTAATAATTTAATGGTGATAATTAGGTCCAGGATATCTGATTGAAGATGTGGGTTGTTGCTTACGTATGTTATGTCTTGATCATTATATACCACTAATAGATCGAGTTCGTCAAATATGTTGAAAAAGGCGTTAACTTTAGACTCGGTCCTATGACAACCGAATTGAAGTCAGCCAAGAATATGTAGAACTTGTGTTCTTTTGTAAAGTGCTCGAATACTTTGCTGCTTACCGGTGCTTGCGATTTGTAAGAATATGAGATGATGGCCACGTATTTGTGGTCAAGTTCAATTTCCAAGGCAATCACGTCAGCACCTCAATTTACAATTATCTCCGGTCCATATTGTGAATGCAGTTGCTCGCAAATTGAGTCAACGCTGTCTCGACCCGTCTCATTCCTCTTCCTCCTTCTACTCCTCAGCCTTCTTTCCCTGCTTATCTTAGTGCTCTCACTAGGACACCTCCTTCTTAATGTACTTTTCCTAATTCTTCTACTTCTTCTGTTTCCACTCCTCCTACTTCTACTTCTCTTGTTTCCGGTATGGTTCAAACAGGTATATCGTATTCACATATGGTCAAATCACCGAGCTGCACTAGCATTTGACATAGGGGTATAGCCACAGCTTCAACAAGTGGTATTGATAGGGGTATTGATGGGGGTATTGATATTATGCACTGTTCTCCCTGTTATGATCTCTATGAATGTTAACCATAGCAGGGGTTTTGATTATGTTTTTTCACCAAGCGGAACTATATCGAAAACATTAACGAAAAATACCTTTTTTATAATATTGTGGTTCAGAGGATTGAATCTTTTCATGAAGAGACCTGTATTCACTTCAGTCAACATAGCATCAACATAATTATGATTTGATTGCTGCACCATCATCGTTAATAGGAACCCCCCAGTTCATTTTCAAAAATTTATTCGTGGAAATGTTACTTGTTGGCTGCGATGTACTATCAAGAAGCATGACTTTGTTTATTATGTTGCTATCCTGGCTATCAACATATTTTAATGTGGCAGCATCCAGTGTGTGTTTTGGATTACTCAGATCAGTAAGTCTATTTCCCCCTGCAATTAGATCAGCATTTAATCCATCAACTCGTATGAAGTTATCTAATTCATTTCTTACATTTTCCAAATCACTAATCGTCACCTGTAAATTTGTTTCAATAACGCTAACGTCACTCTTCAGTGATGTTGTATTACCAGAATTTTTAAGAGAAATATCTTTGCACATTAGGGAGACTTATTCGAGTCTCTCTAATAATTAAGTTTTCTATTGTGACTTTTCATATTAATTTGTATTTTCAATTTTGGGTCTCTGGTATTCATGTGAACAATTTGTTTTATCCTATGTACCCGATGCCAAATCCATACCTGGACACAAACCACCAGAGAGTGATGCAAATTTGATATGCTATATGTTTACTTGTTAAAAAACAGACATTAAGCCGACATTCAATTAAAGTTATTTTTTTTCTTTTTTGGGGCGATATGTTTTAATTGTAAGATAACGTAGTGACAGACAATATACTAAAAAACATCTCACAAAAATAATAGATCTGTCCTTTAAAATCATAAGATATATTTGATAATCGTTTTTCTTGTGTCCATTTTCATAAATTGTCAAGGTGTTAGGCTACGTGGTAAAAATGTACCTTAAGGGTACTTCCATTTATATACAAGTTGATCAATGCTTTCCCATTTTTTTCCTGTTTTGTTTTTGTATTAAATTATTTATGTTTCTTAACTTGCTATTAAAACAGTTTATGGAGCTTTCAATCAGTTGAAGTTACTTGAAACCAGTAATAAGAAGAATATGAAGAATCTCTCTCTCACCCTCTCTCTATCTTTCTCCCTTTCTCGCTCTGTCCCTCTCTCGCATTATCTCTTCCCTCTTTGTCTTTTGCACCCTTTATCCCCCCTCCCTCTAAACCCCTATCTCACCACCAACATATAATCCAATGACGCCACTGAGCAATCATACCCATACACCCATATATACTCACACATGAAAGGAAGAGAGAGAATGGGTAAGAACGGAGGCAGAGATAGGGGAGAGATAATGAGAGAGAGAGAGAGAGCGAGAGAGAGAGAGAGAGAGAGAGAGAAAGAGAGATAAGAGAGAGAGGGGGAGAGAGAGGGAGGGAGAGGCCGAGAGAGGGGAAGAACGAGTATGTGTGTGTGAGAGAGAGAGAGAGAGAGAGAGAGAGAGAGAGAGAGAGAGAGAGAGGTTTACACTCCGTAAATCACACATTGGGCTTCTAAAAACATGATTTTTTTTAAACTGGGCAATAAAGCAGATCATGTGCACCGCCCTCCCCCTTTCTACTGGAACGAGTGTGGTTAGGTCATTCCGATGAGAGGTCTTATGATTAGTATAATAAGGGCTTTTGGAAGATATTTATAAAGACAATAAGTCACGCATTGCAAAAATCACATATTTTGATGGTGGGGGGGGGGGGGGGGGGGGAGGTTCTTGACCACCAAAATATAACCCAACGACGCCACTCGGCAATCATACCCATATATACTCACATATTAAGAAAGGAGGTAGTGGGGAGAGAGAGAGAGAGAGAGGCAGAGAGTGGGTAAAGAGGGGCGAGATACAGAGAGAGGGCGGGGGGATAAAGAGAGAGAAAGGTAGTGAGAGACACACAGAGTGAGAGTGAGATGAATAGAGAGTGGGACGGATCTATACTCCGTAATTCATACGCAGAGCATTAAAAAACAAATTTGGTTCAAACTGGTGCAATAAACCAGATCATGCCCCCCCCCCCCTCTTCCCATTGGAACGAACTTGGTTAGCTCATTCCAATGAGAAGTCTTATGATAAGGGTGTGTTGAAGATATTTATGAAAACAAATGTACAGGCACTGCGAAAAATGACTTTTTCGGTGGGAAAAGGGGATCTTGACCACCACAATATAACCCAACAACTCCACTTGGCAATCATACCCATATATAGTCACACATGGAGGGCGGAAGAGAGCGAGGGTGATCGAGAGGGGTTGAGAGAGGGTAAGAGACGGATAGTTAGAGAGAGAGAGAGAGAGAGAGAGAGAAAGAGAGAGAGAGAGAGAGAGAGAAAGGGATATACACCCAGTAATTCACACACTGGGCTTCTAAAAACATGATTTTTTTTGTTAAACTAGTGCAATAAACTAGATCACACACCCCCGCCGCCCCGCCCCCAAAAAGTATTTTTTTTAATGCGTGTCTATTTGTCTTTACATATATCTTTAACAAACCCTTATCAATCGACATCTGATTGGAATGGGCATGGTCTGGTTTAATGTTCCAGTGTAAAAAGATCATGTTTTTAGAAGCCCAGTATGTGAATTACTGAGTGTATATCCCTCCCTCTCTCTCTCTCTCTTTCTCCTCTCTCTCCCCCCCCCCCCCCTCTCTCTCTCTCTCTCTCTCTCTCTCTTTATCTCTCCGCTCTCTCTGTCCTTTGCACCCTTTTGTCCCCTCCTCCTCCCGCTTTACCTCTTTCTCATGCGTGAGTACGTTGGATTATATGCTGGTGGTCAAAAACCACGCCCCCCCCTCCTCCTCCAAATATGTGATTTTTCTCGTGATAAATATCTTTAAAAAAAACTTATCGTACGAGTCATACGACCTCTCATTGGAATGAGCTAATCATATTTTTAGAAGCCCAGTGCTTGAATTACGGAGAGTAGATCTCTCTCTCTCTCTCTCTCTCTCTCTCTCTCTCTCTCTCTCTCTCTCTCTCTCTCTCTCTTACCTCTTACCCCCTCCACCACTCTCTCTCTCTCCCTTTCTTCGTGTTTGAGTATATATGGGTATGGTTGCTCAGTGACGTTGTTGGATTATATGTTGGTGGCCAAGATACCGCCCCCCCCCCTCCCCCCACGAAAAAGTGTTTTTTTTTTCAATGCATGTCTATTTGTCTTTAAATTTATCTTCAACAAACCCTTATGATACGAATCATAAGATCTCTCATTGGAATGAGCTAACCAAACTCGTTCCAGTAGAAAAGTGGTGGAGGCACATGACCTGGTTTATTGCACTAGTTTTAAAAAGTCATGTTTTTAGAACCCCTTTGTGTTAATTACGGAGTGTAGATCTCTCTCTCTCTCTCTCCTCTCTCTCTCTCTCTCTCTCTCTCTCTCTCTCTCTCTCTCTCTCTCTCTCTATGTCTCTCTCTGACTCCCCCCCCCCCACCATCAAAATATGTGATTTTTGCAATGCGTGTCTTATTGTCTTTATAAATATCTTCCAAAAAACCTTATTATACTAATCATAAGACACCTCATTGGAATGAGCTAACCACACTCGTTCAAGTAGGAAGGGGGAGGGCTTTGCACATGATCTGCTTTATTGCCCAGTTTAAAAGAAATTATGTTTTTAGAAGCCCAATGTGTGATTCACGGAGTGTAAATCTCTCTCTCTCTCTCTCTCTCTCTCTCTCTCTCTCTCTCTCTCTCTCTCTCCTCTCTCTCTCTCTCTCTCTCTCTCTCCCTTCTCTTCGTGTGTGAGTATATATGGGTATGGTTGTTCTGGATTATATGTTGGTGGCCAAGATCCCCACCACCCCCCCCCCCCCCCCTCGAAAAAGAAAGTGTTTTTTTTTCAATGCATATCTATTTGTCTTTAAACTTATCTGCAACAAACCCTTATGATATGAATCATAAGATCTCTCATTAGAATGAGCTAACCAAACTCGTTCCAGTAGGAAAGTGGGGGAGGCATATAACCTGGTTTAGTGCACCAGTTTTAAAAAGTCATGTTTTGAGACCCCTTTGTGTTAATTACGGAGTGTAGATCTCTCTCTCTCTCCCTCTCTCTCTTCTCTCTCTCTCTTCTCTCTCTCCCTCTCTCTCTCTCTATGTCTCTCTCTCTGCCTGCCCCTTTCTCTCTTTATCTCCCTCTCCTCGTCTCTCTCTGTCTCTCGCGCCCTCTTACCCCCCCCCCCCTCTCTCTCTCGCTGTATCCCTTTCTTCATGTGTAAGTAAATATGGGTATGATTGCCAAGTGGCGCCGTTGGGTTATATTTTGGTGATCAAGATCCCCCCACCCGAAACGCCCCTCTACCCTAACACTTTCGCCAGACTAAACACGATTAAGCCACCCTGCTACTATACAACTGCAACTCGTCAAAGGTAATGAACCAGGGTTTTTTGAGCGACTCACTTCTATATTATCATCTACGAGACAGCGGGGCACAATGCACCTGTCAAGAAAACATCTAAGAACAAGACACCCGGTACGGCATTGAAACATAAGGCTGTATCGGTCTGGGACCGAGAAGCAAAGACTCAAGAATCGATGCGGGGCGCACAATGATCACGTCAGCAAAACAACTTTAATCAAGACTATCGGTATAGTATTGAAACATTAGTATGTACCCGGGCTGTGGCGAAGGATCAGAGATGATAGTTTCGTCCTGGAGTTCAATTTAAAGGAAAAGGATAAAGTCCGCACTACTTAACATTGACATTATCGCAATAATACAGGTTATACATCGTATTCTAATTAGCACCACGCCAGCTTGACGCAGACCACTCGGTAAATAATTGTTGGGAATTTCCAGTTATAACCTTTAGACGAGGTTTCAAATTTGAATTTAAACATGAACAAAATAGCCCACCAATGCCTGGTTCGCAAGGCTACAGTGATGTAACATTTGATATCTAATAAAATAGGACATTGTGCGGGGTTTATTGGTTAGAATATTGGATTTGTGATCCAAAGGTTGTGGGTTTAGGTCCTGACTTGTGCCTTGGTATAAAAAGAGAGTATTCGGCAGACAAAAAAAGGAACAAAACAACAAAAAAAAACATGCGGGAGTGTCCGAGAAACAGATTTTTAACTTTTTAAGCCTGACATGATTTCTAATAAAACCCATTAATTTAAGCGACATTCCGCTGAGAGAAAGGGAGAGTCATAACATTGTGGTGATATTAATTCACTATAACTGGTATTCTCACTAATATGGTTAGGTCATTAGCAATACGTGGTGTATTTTATGCAGTGTTTTGGAACACGCATGCAATTAAAGACGATTAATTTGGTGTGATAAATATTATATTGTCCTCTACTAAACAGGTCTATTTGCAATATAATTCTCCGATGATCCTCTATTTAATTGTTCATCTACATATGTATTGTTGTCAGTATTGTATCTTCAAAATATGTTCTGCATCACCTGTTCAGGTTGTATTGATCCACATGCTAAGTTCAGTTATTGGTACCTTTGTATAACAGATTGACATATCAAGTTCAGATTTGTCCACGTATATCAGCCTATATTTCTTGTATATTCAACCCCAAAATGGAAGGAGTCCGACTTCTGGATCGGTAGATCGGTAGATGTCAAAATTTTGAAGACGCACTTTATCGAAAAATCTTTGTTTTGCGACTGCTCTTGAATGCCTTGGGGTTGATGCATTATGTGCGCCTATTCGAGAGGTGGATACGATTTTCATACTTCAGGTTCGAGAGACACTGTGGGTTGAAGATTTTGACTTTGGCACTTTAACATGGACTCTGTGTTATCACTACTCCTCCAGAACGGCTTCATCTACCGAGTTCGATGATTTTTTCCGTACCGTGCGCCTACATGACTAGTATATTCAGTGCTTAAACGGTTGGGGTCCTACGTTCGGTTCGGGAAATGGAGGTCGAAAATATGACGACGCCCTTTATGAAATCTTCTTGTTTTCGCTACTCCTCGAGAACGGCTTAAGGCATCAAGTTGGGATTTCATTTATCATGTACGCGTATACGAGAGGTAGAAACAATGCAAAAGGGTAAGGTCAGACTTCTCTTCAGTACAATCAGTTCAAAGGTGGTAGATATACGACTTCCAGTTCTGGAAGCCGCTACACAGTACGTGTAGAGTGTATTCTCACTAAATCACCCGCAGAGTGGAGATTCCACCCAAGTAATAATTGCAAATTTATTGCAAAGCATAACCAGCACAAGAAAAGTTTCAGCCAATGGATCTCCGGGTTAAACCCGGAGGGCCATTGGCTGAAACATTGCCTGTGTTTTTTGTCGATATGTACACAATTTTAATGTTATAGCTTGGGTGATAACTCCACTCCGCGGTTGATTCACTTACAATACACTCGCTACGCACTGTATGTCCGAAAGTTTAACGAACCTCTTCATAGAAAATTATTCTTTATCACAACATCAGTAGAACGGTTCGAGGGATCGCGTTCGGTCATTTGCATTGCGTGTGTCTATATGTGACGTTGAAATCTGGTTAGTCACCTGGTCTTTTCGATTGATTTATTACACATGGAAGTATCGAAATTACCATGCAACTTCCAAATCCTAATCATTAGTAGAATTCTCTCTGAACTGCCAGACGGCCACACACCTTTTGCCACAATTTTCAAAGAATAAGGCGTCTTTCGAGATTGTGTGTATTGGACAAGCTTTAATTATTCTGGTGCTGATGTTTTGTTGGTAGAAACATTTTAAACCTTAACAATAGAGTTACCCGTTATGAAACGGCGCGATGAATGACAAAAAATAATACTTTTTCCAATTTTGACACGTCTTAAGGTCAATGAAGCACAGACAATTCGAAAACTTGCTACAGCATAAATTCACACAAAAGCTAGAAAAACTGAGTAAAATCAACATCTTTTTCATTGATATGCAATTGTATTTTCCCACATAAACTAACATTTTAATATCGTGCATGTGCGAAAAGAGAACCACCATCCCTATCATATGCTTTACGTTTTAGAACAGTCCTGTCATTCATGGTCCTTGGTAGGGCTGAATATTTATGCTTGGGACCATGGATGCTAACATATTACATGATCAAACCTTCTGAAAGTAGGACTTAATTTTTATATTTCCGTCACATTTTACCTCATAGCCTTAAGTTTGCTTCGTCAATAAGCATACACATGTGTCTATATATCCTTCAAACTATCCTTTGCACTGGGCATTTAATTTTCATATAGGTATTTTTTACCATTGTAGAGGAGTGGGTGCCAACAAATTGGATGGGGCGTAAGAACACAAACTAGCTTGAAAACATCGAAAATGACGATGAAGCAAAAATGAAAACACAGCTTTTTATCTATTTCGAGCTCTACAGCACACTAAGTTTCCATGTAAATCGAACAAACGTTAATTTTCGCAGCGTTGACGTCCAACCTTCAACCCAACAACCGCCCCAGACGAATTGTTTGTAGGCTGAAAACTTATTGATTTTTTAGGTATGTTTTTATCGGAGGGTGTATTTTTAAAAAAATCACGAGTGGGCGTTCATCAAGCGGGCAGATATTAAACATTCATGAAGAAACGTTAAATTGGCGTTATTTTGGATAATGGTTTAAATTTGAAATTAAATCAAACCCATTCGATGGGTCACCATGGAAGTAAAAGTGAGTGCAATTTATCGTTTTTGCATTATTTAGACGAACTTCTACGTTATTTAAAATCCACGTTTGACCATCCACTACTAGGCGGTTCCTCAGGTGGCGGATAGAGGACGAGCTCCTCAATTGGCCAGGTCTGCTGGTTTATAATTAGCAGGTTTTCTCAATTGAGCTGGTTTGCTGCGAAATATTTAAATACGCAGCCTCAGACCAAAATGGTCTGTCCTGCTAATAACATTTTGCAGGCAACTTGTTCCCCCATGAGGTGCGTTCCGAAGGCCCCCAAATCTCTGGGATGGAGATCAGGTAGTTAACACTGCTTTGGCCATCTTCTACATCAGGAAGACACCTGTCTAATACACTGCTTTGGCCCCAATTTCGGGAGTAGAAAGATGGTCGAACAGCCCGTTCTGGCCAATCGGGAGCCTCCAACCCCCAAAAATTCAGGGTGTCACATCGGGGAGCATTTGGTGGTAAATCAGTCAGTCATTTCCTTTAATCACATACAATTCGTTGCCATTGCATACGTTTTAAAATACATTATTTTTTTAACAAATATTTCGTTTCGCTGCGCTGTCTGTTTGTTTACAAGTGGCAACTTTAATTACAGGGTTTTGTATAGCGATTGGTTGAATGGCCGGCATCTGAAGACATGGCACTCCCATACACGGGTCAATCGTTCAGTGGCATGCTTCGGCATCAACACTGGCTGAGTATACTGCTTCATATCAAGTATGTGGGAATACTGGCAGCCAGGTGAGTTCACTGCATAACAGTAACTCTACCCCTTGTTGGACTCCATGGTGGGTGGGAGCCGGGGTAGTGAACGAGTTTATAAATATCCATAGCAAACATACCCCCCCCCCCAAAAAAAAAAACCAAAAAAAACAAAACAAAACAAAACAAAACAAAAAACAAACACACAAACAAATAAACACGAGGGCACGATAAATTTTTTATCAAACTCTGACTCTGAATCCAATCAAGAAACAGTACCGGCAACTAAGAAGAGCTCGCCAATTTTTTTTTATTATCAATGCTGCAAATGGTGGTAAAAGAGCTACATATACCAACCGCTTTGCACTTGAGAAAGCCATTACAGGAATTGCTGGGAATGTAAAAATTGTTAAAAACTAAGATCAGGTGGAATATTAATTGAACGAAAACGAAAAATGTAGGCCATCAGTTTACTCAAAATAGCTTAACTTGTAGATCTGGAGGTCAACGCATTTGCACATAAAACACACATTAGCTGCATAGAAATTTTAAGAACTAAGCAACTGTCTATCATAGATGAACTTGAAATACAGACAGAACTGAAATCGCAGGGTATTGACAATATCAAAATAATAACAATCAAAAGCGACGGTAACGTAATACAAAACAATACGTATATTTTAACTTTCAACCCTGCACAACCACCAAATTCTATTAAAGTAGGTTACATGAATATAAAAGTGATTTGTATATTAAAAATCTACTTCTGGTATGTTTCAGGTGCGGCTAGCAACATCAAGGCCATGTATTTGGGGCAGCTAGGTAGACCCTCAGGACCCCCCCCCCCCCCCCCCCATGAACGAGGCCGGATTTTCAGGTACCTGGATATCTCGAGAGTAGATTTTCAGATGTTCACAAAAAATCATCCTGGCCCGATATGATGTAATGTAAGATGGCGCCCATAGCGATAGGTCAATTTCGCGATTTTACACCATCACTAATTTTTATCAATTACGGAAAAGCGATATGAGATAAGGAACGTGAATTAACTCATTCGTATTTCTGATTCCATTCAAAGTATATTAATATCAATCAAGAAGGTGAAAACCCAAGATGGCCGCCAAAATACGCCTCAAAATAGACGAAAATCGAGTTTTTCGACACTTTGTTCACAAACACCTTATACAATCATGATAAAAAAATAGAAATCTGTAAACTTTTAGATATTAAGTTGATCGCAAATTATTCTCCGATAATACCCAGCGTGAGCATGCACCATCGACAGCCGATGTGGAAAACAAGATGACCGCCAGTGCGACCACCCGTTTACGTAGCAGAGGTTGAAGTATATTTCAGTGAGTATATTTATAATTTATTTATTTATTGGTGCTTAACGCCATATCAGCAGCTAAGGCTATATCGTGGCGAGAAAACGTTAAAAGAAATCATGGCAGTAATGAAATACAAAGATGAGTAAAAAACTACAATAAAAATGCTAATTTATTTATTTATTGATGCTTAACGCCACATCAGCAGCCAAGACTATATCGTGGCGATAAAAGTATGTAATTATAAAAAATACCATTATCCATCATGAAACAATTAAAAACAGAGTCGAAGAAATATGAAATGTGAGGTATAAAAACTAAGGAGTGTGAAACGTAATGTGAATAGTGTACAAACAATGCTGTGTAAATCAACCTGTGATATAGATATGGATAGACTTGAATTTTAAAAGATTGAAAACAATTTTAAAATTTATTAAAAAGTTTGATTACTTTCAAAAATGAAAGAACTGTACGCGGGCTTGTGTAATAAGATAAATCTCTTAGAGATCCATCTGTAAAGTATTGCCCTCTTACAAGCTTAGAATCTGTACAATGTAAAAGAATGTGACAACACTTGCTGACAAGGAACACACTCTGGTCGCATATTACCCTCAAACAAAAAGGAATGAGAAAGTCGTGTGTGACCAATATGATATCGTGTCAAAATAACATGATCTTTCTATGGTTTTACACAGACAACTTGTTAAGGCAAAAGGCATGTAAATACTAGGGTTGCTATTATCTTTATCAGGCTTAGGAATAGGAATTATTGTTGCTTTACGCCTAATGCCATTACAAATTGATAATAACAGTTCGAGTGAAGATTGAGGCAGCTGCTTTAAAATTTGGTAGTGTATTTCATCGGTACCAGTGGCAATATCCTTTAAGCTTGCAAAGAGTTACTTAACTCTTCCATAGATAAACGTCGATTGCAATCCTCTAGATTGTTGGAGGTAAATTTAATCTTTTGTTTTTCTTGCTGTTTTTTTTTAATTTCAAGAAATTCTGATTTACAATTTTCAGACAACGAATATCTCGACAAAGTGGAGGCCAATGTTTCTAAAATTTCTGTTTTTGATGTAATTAGGTGTTGTTTTCCTTCAGGTGTTGTACAGTTGATTTTGTTTCTTTTCCTTTAATCTTTTTAATCATTTTCCAAATTTTAGTGATGGAAGTTTTTGGTTATTCTTAGAAACATAAGTTTGCCAAAAACTTTTCTTTCTTTTGTTTTATTGATCTTCTTTTTTGCCCGATGTATAGGTATTTATTATTTATTTATTTATTTATTGGTGATTTACGCTACATCAGCAACTAAGGCTATATCGTGGCGATGAAAGTATGAAATGTTAAAAATGATCATTATTTTTCAATGCAGAAGTTAAAAAAGAGATGACGACATATGAAAAACGTGGAGTACAACTGACAAGTGAACAATGAAATTAAAAACAGAGTGTAGTTCATCAAAACAGTTGTGAAAATCAACTCGTGAAACAGATATAAATGATAGATGAGAATTTAAAATAATAAAACCCGACTATTTAAAATTCATTAAAAAGGTTCATTTCCTTCAGGAACGACAAAACTTTATGAGAGTTTGTCTTGTAAAACAGGTCTCTAAGAGACGTAACATTAAAATACTGTCGTCTAACAAGATTAAAATCTGTACAGTGCAAAAGAATGTGCTCCACTGTCAACACCTGCTGGCAGGGAACACACTCTGGACGCATGCTACCCCCTAACAAAAAGGAATGTGTAAGTCGTGTATGACCAACACGACACCATGTCAGAATAACATGATCCTTTCTACAAAGGTTACTGATATAAATAGTGGGTTGGAAGCGATGGAGCTTGTTATTTGTCGCTCCATCCCATTCCGCCTGCTACATGGATTTGATGTAACTAATGATATGTGATTTGAAGTCACTGAACGGAATCTTAAAATCAGTGAGAAGCTTGGATAAAGCCTGTTTTGCTGCACTGTCTGCCCTGGTGTTACCGGTGATACTTACATGCCCAGGTAACCAGCAAAACACGATATCATATTGGTCAGACACGAGAGTTGATAACTTCTCACGAAGTTCCAAAACGAGAGGGTTCTTCAACCTGGGGTTGTGCAAAGCAAGCAAAGAGGAAAGAGAGTCAGAAAAGATAATCGACTTCTTTTCCTGTACATTTTTGATATGTTCGAGTGTGAGTTGCAAAGCTTTAACTTCGGCTGTGAAAATAGAACTTTGATTCGGTATTCTGATTGAAGTGACATGATCATCAGTGACAACAGCTGATGCTACCTTGTCGCCATCTTTTGATCCGTCTGTATAGATCCTTGTATATGTAATATACTTTGACTTAATTTCGGCATATTTTTGCTTAAACTGCAGAGAATTTGTTTCCGACTTTTTAGTAGATGCTAGGTCCAAAATAACTGTTGGCTTTTTAAGATGCCAAGGAGGAATTTGTGGTTCACAGTTCTTTTTTATTGTAACTGGTTCAATTTTGGCGGATTCCATATGAGGTTTAATTTTAATTCCCAATGGAGGGATATGTATATGATGACGGTTAAAGAATTCAGTATTTTGAGGGTCGGAGACACAATTGTATGCAGCGTTGGACGGATTAGAAAGAAGTTTTGAAACATATTGAAGTGAAAGTTTAATTCTGCGCTTCTCAAGAGAAGGCTCCTCTTCCTCAACAAGCATCGAATCTACCGGTGATGTTCTAAATGCACCAAGGCTGATTCTTTTGCCACTATTATGAATGGTATCAAGAGGTTTGAGATATGACTTTCTTGCAGAACCGTAAACCACACAGCCATAATCTAATTTTGATCTGACAAGTGATCTATATAGATGGAGTAATGTTGTTTGGTCACCACCCCAATCAGTGCTACCAACTACCTTCAAAAGGTTCAATGCCCTTTTACATTTTCCCTTTAGTTGTTTTATATGAGAAGTGAAATTCAGTTTGCTGTCAAACAACAAACCCAAGAATTTCACTTCCTTAGCAACATTAATACGACTCCCGTCTATTTTCAATTCCGGATCAAGGTGGTGCTTCCGGAGCTTACAGAAATGAACACAATTAGTTTTCGTTTTTTGAGAATTTGAAGCCGTTTTCTGTAGCCCATTTCTGGATTCTGTTCAAACACAGCTGAAGTTTGCGCTCTATAGCATTCATGTTCTTGCTTCTATAGCAGATTAAAAAGTCATCAATGACGAGTCAACCATATTTTCAACTGCATCAATAATACTATTGATTTTCTCCGAAAAAAGGGTAACAGATAAAATACTTCCTTGAGGAACCCCCAATTCCTGCACGTGAGGATCAGATAACGTTGACCCAACACGAACCTGAAATTGGCGGTCCCTCAAAAAGTTTTCAATAAAAAAGAGGCGTACGCCTCATAAGCCCCGTTTTAAAAAAATATCTTTAATAATTCCATACGTCCACGTTGTGTCATATGCCTTTTCCAGGTCAAAGAAGATGGCGACCACATGTTCTTTTCTGGCAAAGGTATTTCTTATGAACGTTTCTAATCTAACCAAATGATTCACAGTACTTCTCTGGTTTCTGAACGTCTGCAATCAGATTGTTCGATTCCAGAAACCAGACAAGTCGATCATTGATCATCCTCTCCATGGTTTTGCACAGACAACTTGTTAAGGCAATAGGCCTATAATTGCTGGGATTGCTGTGATCTTCATCGGGCTTAGGAATGGGAATTATAGTAGCTTTTCGCCAGAAAGGTGGAAACTGGCCAGTCACCCACATGTCATTAAAAATCGATAATAAAAGTGCAAGTGAAGTTTGAGGCAGATGTTTTAAAAGCTGAGAGTGAATGTCATCAGGTCCAGGGCAGAGTCCTTTGCTCTATGCGAAGAGTTACTTAACTCTTCCATAGAGAAAGTTCCATTGTAATCCTCTGAGTTATTGGACGTAAATTTAATCTTTTGTTTTTCTTGTTGTTTTTTAAATTTGAGAAATTCTGGATAACAATTTTCAGACGACGAATGTTTAGAACATGTAGAGGCCAACTTGTTTGAAATTTCTTGTTTTGATGTAATGAGTGTGTTGTTGTCTTGTTGTTGTACTGCTGATTTTGTTTCTTTCCCATTATTTTTTTTTTAATCATTTTTCAAATTTTAGTGATGGGGGTTGTTTTGATTAAGTTTCGAAATGTATGTTTCCCAAGAACTTTTTTATTTTAAAAGTCGTCTTGTTTTTGCCCGATTTATACGTAATTTATCCAATTTTTGTGTGGTTGGTGACTTATTAAATTCCCTCTCAAATTTCTTGCGAATTTTTATAGCCTGTTTACACTCATTGTCAAACCATAGTTTAATGAAACGTTTTGGATTTGCCGAGGTTTTAGGAATGACTTTGCTTGCAATGTCAGTCAACTCTGTGGTGAAAGGTTCAATCTGGTCAGTGCTCTCCTGAAATTTCTCCCGTGTGGGGCGTTCAGAACAAAGCGATGAGAAAGTGTCCCAGTCAGCCTTTTTAAAGTTCCACTGGAGCACCCTCTCATCATCCGCCGGAACTACACTCTCCAACACAATCAGAAAGTGGTCACTCCTGCACAAGTCATCTTCTACCTTCCACGAAAAATTAAGGAAGACAGAAGGGCATGCAATTGTTAGATCAATTGAAGTGTAAGAACCAGATGCGATGTGCAGGTAAGTGTCTGACCCATCATTGAGCAAGCACAAGTCATATTTTGTAATGAACTCTTCTACAGTTTTAGCTTTTACATCTTCCTGACTGCAAGAATTACCCCAAAGGGTGCTATGTGCGTTAAAATCACCCAACAAAATGTATGGAGTTGGGAGTTGTCGGACCAGCAGCTCAGGATCATTCAGTTGTAAGGCTTTACTTGGTGAAACGTAAATAGAACAAAGTGTAACTGTTTTGTCTAAAGTTAGGAGTAACGCCACAGCCTGTAAATTTGTATTCAAAGGTACAGATCTGTGAATGATATCGTCTCTAACTAAAACAGATGTTCCAGGAATATGAAAGTCAGTATCATTTGCCCAGGCATTATACGAAGTATAATGCTTAAAAGCTGAATGTTCTTGAGCTCGGGTTTCTTTAAAAGAGTTTCCTGCATGCAAAACCTGCAGGTTTATATTTTTGGCTTAGAAGACTCAGTTCATTAAAATTCGCTCTAAAACCTCGGCAATTCCACTGTATAATATTATTTCTGTGTGAATTAGCCATATTTGGTTGGAGAAATAGAGGGTGGACGTATGGGCGAAATAGCCCCGAAGTTTTCTTAGGTGAATTTTTCCTCAGAGATTTATTCTGTGAGGAATTTTTTCTCGGGGATCTATTCTGTGAGGAATTCGAACATAAGTGATCGAATGTTTCGTCGATACACTCACCAACCTCCATGACCTCAAGGCCTTCAAACCTATTACGAGTAACAGGATCTTGTTAGAACCTTGGGAGTTCTGTCTGATTGTTTTTGTGTTTCTATATTCTTCTGGCTTTTTGCTTGACTCTTCCTCTGATTCTGACTAAGTTTTTGAATGTGTGGTTTCGGTTTTGTTTGGTCTTTTTTGATTCTAATCTTGGTTCCTTTACTTTTTTTCCTTCTGGTTTGAGTTTTTATTGTTCTTTCTGTGGATTTGGTATTAATTTATTTTCTTTTGTTGTCCGAGCAGTTGATGGTGTTTGGGTGGATTTTGGGTCAGTTTCGTCTGACTGTTCTATTGTAAAAGCTTGTACTAGGGATGGCAATGTGCCTCTAATCCAAGTATACTGGGTTTGGAAACCTACTACCACTGATGGTTCTTTCTGTGATACTTTTGCTGCATATGATGGCGATGACATATTCATGCCAGGCATCGACATTACCATCTCTCTGGCCTCTTTGAAACTCACTTGTTTTTTACATTTTATTTTTTGGATTTGTTTTTCTTTTTGCCAAACAGGGCAGTCCTTTGATGCAGCTACATGGCTGCCCTGGCAATTGCAACATTTAATAGTATTTGTGCAGGGGTCTTGATGTTCCTGACCACACTTAAAGCAGATAGTTTTTCCTCTACAATTGTTCTGACATTGACCCAACTTTTGACAAGTGAAGCATCAAAGAGGATTCAGAATATACAAATCCACTCCGATGTTCATGTAACCAACTTTAATTGATTTAGGCGGCTGAGAAGAATCAAAAGTCAGAATATACGTATTAGTCTTAACTATTGTACCATCTCTTTTAATTTCAATACCTGTGACATCGCTGACACCTTGTGGTTGAAGTTCCTTTTTGATTTCTAGTACGTCGATGTCAAATAATTCCCTTGTACGAATTACACCTCTGCTGCTGTTAAGGGTTCTATGTGGGAAGGTATTTACATTGATGTCCGCCAGTGTATCAGTGTTCAGCAAATTAATCGACTGTTGTTCTTTGGAACATACAACTAATAATGCCCCAGATCTTAGTTTTTAACTGTCTTAACGGTGCCAGCTATTCCTTTAATGGCTTTTTCCAACAAAAAAGGATTAATGTTGGATGCCTGTTGATTCTTATCAGCCGCATAAATAATAATGAATTTTGGCCAACTTTGTGATTGTGAGTCCGAAGTTAAGTCTCTACCACGTTTCTGCTTTTTGTATTTTGTATTTTCCATGTTTATTTTATTCATGATTCATCGTTCCATGACTCCCACCCTTACTCTGAGCCCTACTTTGGGGGTTATGTTGCGGATATCCAGCAAACAGCACCAAGAGTACATGGAAAGCATACTCCCCCAGCGTTGATGCTGATGCATACCACTGAGGGATTGACCCATTGAATGTTAATGGGAAGTGCCAGGTCGTGGCGGCCATCCAACCAATCATTTCAGTAAAAACCAGTTCAACAAAAACTACTTCTGACAACCGACGCAGACAGTACAACAAAACGGAAGTTGTTAAAAAGGTATCAAAATCATTAAAAGTCAGTCTGGGTAGTAATGATGAAATAAAACTAAAATAAATGGCTGATTGAATGACCACCCAATCCCCCCGACGTGACACCCGATATTTTTGGGGTTGAGGGTTCCCAAGTGGTCAGAACGGGCCATCCGACATCCGTCTACTCCCGAAGTTGGGGCCAAAGCAGTGTGTTGGACATTATCTGAAAAAATGCAAACGATGGCCAAACCGAGTTTACAACCTGATCCCCATCCTTGGTGACTGCCCTACCCGGGGCCACGAGTCCTCAACTGCCATGATTCCTTCTTCCGGGGACTTTGGAACGCACCTCACGGGAGAACAAGGTGGCTGCCAGATGGTATTAGAAGGATTGATAATTTTGGTCCAGGGCTGCGTATTTGTGTATTTCACAGCGAACCAGCTCAACTGAGCAAACCTGCCAATTAGAAATTAGCAAACCTGCCCTATTGAGCAGGCGGTCCTCTATCCGCCACCTGAGGACCCGCCTAGTAGGGGATAATCAAACCCCTCTAGGGATGTATACATAGTTTATCTAAATTATTTGT
This sequence comes from Pictodentalium vernedei, assembly GCA_031216915.1. NCBI lineage: Eukaryota > Metazoa > Mollusca > Scaphopoda > Dentaliida > Dentaliidae > Pictodentalium > Pictodentalium vernedei. Next base: position 470,554,831 of record CM062291.1, read on the forward strand.
GGTTGGTGATTTGTTGAATTCACGTTCAGTTTTCTGTCGATCCCTTATAGCCTGTTTACATTCGTTATCAAACCATGGTTTGATGAAACGTTTTGGATTGGTCGAGGTTTTAGGAATGTCTTGGCTTGCAATGTCAAGTAACTTTGTTGAAAAAAGTTTAATATGGTCAGCACTTTCACTAAATTTCTCCCGTGTGAGGCCTTCAGCAGAGAGCAAGATGAAGGTGTCACAGTCAGCCTTTCAGCACTCTCCCATCGTCTGCCAGAACCACACTCTCCAACACAAACGGAAAGTGATCACTCCCACACAAGTCGCCTTCCACCTTCCAAGAATAATCGAGAAAGATGGAAGGGCATGCAGTTGAAAGATCAATTGAAGTATAAGAACCAGATGAGAGGTGCAAGTAAGTGTCTGAACCATCATTGAACAAGCACGAGTCATTTTTGTAATGAACACTTCTACAGTTTTACCTTTTACATCCTCTTGGCTGCAGATTTTATCCCAAGGGGGCTATGTGCGTTATAATCACCCAACCAAATGTATGAGTTTGGGAGCTGTTGGACCAGCAGCTCAAGATCATTCAGCTGTAGGGTTTTACTTGGTGAAACGTAAATAGAACATAATGTACTTGTCTTGTCTAAAGTTAGGCGTACCACTACAGCCTATAAATTTGATTGCAAAGATAGATACAAAACTGTGGATAACGTCGTTTGTAACCAAGACAGATGTTCCACGAATATGAAGATCAGTTTTATTTGTCCAGGCATTATACAAAGTATAATGCTTAAAAGCCGAATGATCTTGAGCTTCAGGTTTCTTTAAAAGAGTTTCCTGCAGGTAAAAAGCTACAGGTTTATATTTTTGGCTTTGAAGGCCCAGTTCATTAAAATTCGCTCTAAAACCTCGACAATTCCACTGTTTAATATTTTATTTTGGTGTATTGTCCATGTTTTGGTGGTGATTTGGATGCCCCAGTGTTTCTTTGTGATGGTATTTTACTTGAGGACTTTCCCTGAGAGGAACTCTGGTGTAGTTTAGTTGAAAAGGTGTCATCGATGCATTCATCGACTGTCATTTCTTCAATGCCGTCAAACATGTTGTTCGTAACAACATTCTGAAGTCGTTTTGGCATTCTGTCTGACGTTAATTTTTGTTGCTCTTTCTCTTTTTTCTTCTGTTCTCTTTCTAGTTTTTTTCTCTGACTCTGACTCAGATTTTGATGCTGGGGTGTTTGATGCTGATATGGCTTCAGTTTGCTCGATTCATTTATCTGTGCAGGTTTAGATTGTTCTTTATTCTGTTTTGATTTTGATGGGCCATTTGCATGTTCTTGTTTTATGCTTGACAGTTTCTCTGTTAAACCTTGATCGTTTGTTTGTGTTGATTCTGGCTTTGTTTGATCGGTGTTCTCAATTAAAAAAAAGCTTGTAATAAGGATGGTAATGTGTTGTTATTAATCCAGGTATATGCTGTCTGGCATTCCACGGACATAGTTGGTATTTTGTGCTTCAACGTTGTGGCGTACGTTGGCGTCGATGCATTCATGCCTGGCATAGCTAAAACAATCTCTCTGGCCTCTTTGAAACTTACTTATCACTCACATTTGATTTTCTGTATTGTCTTCTCTTTTGTTTGGAAGATGATATGTGATTGCCCTGACAGTTTACACATTTGGTGGGGTTGTTACATTGGTCCTGGTGCTGTTGTCCACATTTGTAACAGATGGTCTCTCCCCTACAGTTATTTTACCCATGACCATATTTTTAGCAACGGAAACAGCGAAGTGGATTTGGGATGTACAAATCCACTCCGATGTTCATATAACCAACCTTTATTGACTTAGGTGGTTGTGCAGTGTCAAACGTTAGGATATAAGTATTGGTTTTTATTGTTGTACAATCCCTTTTAATTTCAATTCTTCTGACGTCCGTGACTCCCTGTGATTCAAGTTCTTTCTTAATTTCAAACATACCTATTCCAGACAGTTTCATGGTTCTTAATACTCCTTTACGTCTGTTGAGTATTTCATGAGGAAAAGCATTAACCTTCATATCTAATATTTTCTCGATCTTTAATAAATTTATCGCCTGGAATTCAATTCTACACTCAACTAACAAAGCCCCTGATCTTAGTTTTTTCACACCTTCTACTGTTCATGCAATTCCTGTGATCGCTTTCTCTACAGCAAACGGATTAACATCTGATGCCTTTTTCCTTCTTCTGCAGCATAAATGATAATAAATTTTGGCCATCTTTTGGCAATTTGTGTAAGTCCTGTTTCTTTATCTGAGTCTGAGTCAGTTGAAATATAATCCCAACCTCGTTTTTGTTTTTTTCATGGGTTTGGTATCCATAGTATAGTAATGTTAATTTCTTCATTTCATGACTCCTACCCTTACTCTGAGCTCAATTTAGGGGGTTACGTTGTGAATAACCAGCAAACAGCACCAAGAGTACATGGAAAGCATACTCCCCCAGCATTGATGTTAGAGCATACCGCTGAGGGATTGACCCGTAGAGTTTGTGGGAAGTGCCAGGTTGTGGTGGTCACTCAACCAACCATTTCTCTAAAAAGGTGTAACTAAAAGCTACTGCTGACATCCAACACAGACAGTGCTACAAATGGAAGATGTTAAAAAAGGTATTAAAATCATTAAATGTAGGTGTCGGGTAGAATGATAAATCAAACTAAAGGAAATACTTGATTAAATGACCACCCAATGCCCCCCAACTTGACACCCGATAATTTTGGGGTTGGGGGCTTTCGTGATTGGCCGGAACGGGCCGTCCGACCATCCGTCTACTCCCGAAGGTGGGGCAGAAGCAGTGCATTGAACAGGTACCTCCATGATAGAGATCAGGGCCAAAGCAGTGTTTATGACCTGATCTCCATCCTGGAGATTTGTCCTAACCGGGACCCAGTCTATTCTCAACTACCAGGATTCCTTCCTCCGGGGCCTTCACGGGAGAACAAGGTGCATGCAAGATGGTATTAGCAGGATCGACCATTTTGATCTGTGGCTGCTAAACTGCCAATTATAAACTTGCAAACCTGCGCAACTATGCAGGCCGTCCTCTATCTGCCACCTGAGGACCCGCCTAGTAGGGAATGGTCAACCCCCCCCCCCCCCAGGAAGTCATCTCAGCGTCGTTGAATGACTAAAATATAAGAATGGATTCGACAAACATTACATTCCAGAATAAATAAATAAAAAAAGAAATAATAAAGAAAAGCTGAAAAAAGGCAGAAATAAAATGTAGGTATTAGTACAAAAAATTGTGGAGATCACCTCGATGAAGAGTTCGTGTCAGATCATGATGAGAACGTCACCTGTTGCACGAGGAAATTCAATCCACTGCTCGAATTGGAAAAACAAAAATAGATACGAGATGGCTTCGAGAATCTCGAAACATACTCTCACTTTCCTTTCCAAACATCACGGTGAAAAAATAATCTGTTTAAGTATTCGCCCAACGAATGACGAAAATGGTTAAAAATTCCCAAAAGGAGTTACGATATAGTCAACCTAAACGACTCCATTAAGAATAGGAAGAGGATAAATGGTCACCATTAGACTCACCATTATGCAGTGAGGATCACTGAAGATGCGAACACTCTACTAACGATGTTAATGACACCTTTGGAAAGTTACTGGGTTTTGGTCAATCCATATACGAAGGTGGCGTCACATCTGGAAATGAAACGTGTTACATATTCTCGCGACCAACAGCATCTTGATGGCCGGTGGATGTCATTGCTGGAAGTTTTGTCAACGGTAAAGCCAGGGACACACCGCAGGTGGGACGACCGACGACCAACGATACGCGACAAGTCGTGACATAAAAATCGTGCACAGGAGTGAACACACTGCCAGCGGTATGATGAGTTCACATGTCAATGCTCGCAACATTCTCACATGGTTACGTTCTTCCAAAATGGAGAAACAGAGACTCCTGCTACTTCTTCTTTTGAATAACAGGCCCAAACATGTTCAAAGATCGATATGGGTCGATGATACCTTAAGGAGGTGGACAAACCTAGGAGAGTATCACAGATTGGTGCAAGAATTGAGGCTGGATGCAGTTCGTTTTCAGTAATGTTTCAGACTTTCAGCATCTCAGTTTGAACAGCTTTGTCAGAGTTTTTAGAATGGACACAAATTTCAGAGAAGCAATATGCGTGCACCAGAGAATAGCCATAACCCTCAGATTCCTGGTAAGTGGTGACTCATACAGATCTCTAGCTTACAGCTATAGGATTGGATGCTCAACTACTTGGGAAATTATTATGGAAGTGTGTGCTGTTATATGGGAGGAAGTTTCAGATGTTTATGTGCCCAGACCAACCTCAGAAAAAATGGAAAAAGATTGCTGATGAGTATGAGAGCATTTGGAATTTTACGAACTGCTTAGGAGCATTTAATGGAAAACACATTCAAATATGAGCCCCACCAAATTCTGGATCTCTTTATCCAAATTACAAGAAAACATTTCCTGTTGTTCTTCTCGCTATAGTGGATGCAAATTATCAGTTTGTTGTTGTGGACATTGGGGCATCCGGATCTAGCAGTGATGGGGGTATTTTCAGTCGGTCTGTGCTAGGACGTTCCCTTGCTGACAATTCTTTGCAGTTACCTGAGCCACGCCCTTGGCCAAATGCACAGAACCTTGGCCCAATTCCCTATGTCATAGTGGGCGATGAAGCTTTCCCCTTGAAGACTTACTTAACGAGGTCCTTCCCTGGTCGTCAGTTATCACCTCCCAGGCGGGTCTTCAACTACAGACTTTCTAGGGCGTGCGGAGTGGCTGAGAACGCATTTGGTATATTAGCATCAAAGTGGAGAATTTTTATGAGGAGGGTATTCCTTAATGTTGATTCTGTTGTTGCAATAATTTAAGCTTGTGTTGTTCTGCACAACACAACATGCTACAAACTTCCTCACTTCATAGATATGAACCTGAAGATGAAGCATTGGAAGAGGTTATGCACCCTTTGCAAATTCTGCAAGGAAATAGAGGTGCTTCTTCAGCCATGCTAGTGAGGGATAACTTCATGCATTTGTTCAGTTCGCCTGATGGAGAGATCGCGTGGCAATATGGCGCTGATGACAGATGAGATGATGAAAAACAAAAAGAGCCTACTGTGAGAGCAGTTTTAATGTCAGCGAAATAGCAAACGACAATATATCTGAATTTCATTTCTAAATGTTGTTATAATATTGTCCATAGTCTGTAGAATAAAATGAGATTTTACTATTGAATTGTGAAGGAGAAGGCCCAGCGTACACAGACATCCTGAAACGCAAAGCATCGTGAACATTCTTCCATCTCTTTTTAACATCTTCAGCTGCAAAACATACCACTCAAAGTTTGCTAAGCACCAAATATTTGACAAATCATTGTAAAATTTGCTTGTGACATATTTGCGATATTTTTGGTGGATATGATTGAGAAATGTATTGAGATGGTCCCCAGTGTTTACATTTGCTCTCTTGACAGGTAGACTTTTCGTGACAGTCATGGAAAGCATGTGCCTCTTGATTTTCATGATGTTTACATGTACTTTCTCCATGTACATGAATGTGTAGTGTATTCAATCTTCATTTCAACACAAACCCTTGTGATTTAATGACTGAATATGACAAATGTAAATGTAAGAAGACATTTGTCTGAAGCAGAAATGTGCCACGCTGTAGGGATGGTGGAGCAAGGGGCTACCCATCGTCAGGTTGATGAAGCCCTTGATGTGCACCGTACAGTGATCACCCGAGCCTGGACAAGATAGATTTGAGCAGTATGGCACACCAGTAAGATGGTATGGTGGTGGCAGAAGCAGGGCAACAGCTGCAGCTGAAGACCGGTTTTTGATCATTTAGGCACGTAGGAACCTCTTTGCCACATCAACTGTGGCAAAGTAGTGTAAAGTTCCCTGTACAAATGATCGTCTAGTGGATTTAGGTTAGGACTTCAATTATGGCAATTAGCCACAGGACAATTTAAAGAGTTCATTCAAAAAGGCAACCAGTTTCTTTGGAGTCTGTAATAGTTCTTGAAGAACTGCAACCGCAGTGAATGGGTGAAGTCAAAACACACAAAAATGTACTTACAGTTTTCTATTTATTGAAACCCTAATGTAAAATACCTAAGTCTACACTTGTTTCTCTCTCTGGTATAAAAGACTTGAAAATAGACAGGACGAAATTAAATCAGAAAATACTCAGTCATTCTCAGCATTTGTTTCATCTCCAATTGTTGTCTGGCCTGGCAGCGATCCTCCACGAAAATAGGAGAGTGACTTCAAGTTCTTGTACGTATTGGAAACCCAGAGAGAAGTGAAATCCTAGGGTCTCTCCGCCAGTATTTATACTGTTGTGTATGTGATTCTAAGAGCGCAGCTAGTCACGTCCACAAGAGCACAATGGCAAGGTTGATACCACAAAACACCACGTATACCCCAAGATGGTGGAGAGGTGTTTCATAACCCCCTCATCTCTGTCCTGGGATAGCGGGGGGATCCTGTGCTATCAGTATGAATTCTCACACTAAAATGACGTTGGCATGCTGTTGGTTCGCATTTATTCAGCTTGCCCGAGTTTATTCTGAAGGTTAGTAATTTATTATATGATGCCTGTATTTTATTAATGTACGTTCCTGTTTACCTAGTTCCCACCTCTGAAAGTAGAACTCACTGTGTCGAGGTTAAGCCAGGTCAGAACACAGTGCTAATTTCTGTCAAATATATTTTGATGAGGTTAGCACAGGTCAGCCTGCATCTCGTGTTTACTTGCAAGAGTGTGAGAACGAAATCTGTTGTTCGTTTGCACTGTTATATAATTTTACTTAGAAATCCGAATATTGTAAAATAGCATGATAGCATAGCCGTGCCTTTAAGAAGTATTTGAGAACAGTTTTCATATTTATTAAAGTTTACACTTAAGAGAATTATTACCAAGTGGGACTTGGCCACTCTTATTAACACTTAGGGAGCCAAGACTCCTAGACCAAAGTATATTAACCCTATGTGTTCCATGGAGGCCATTTCGTTACAATCCTCGCAACCAAGATACGAGGTCCGGTAACATTTATCGGAGCTCGAGTCTGGATCGGGTGAATCAAGTGATCAGGATGACCAAAGATAAACCAGGATAAAGATCAGGCAAATCAAATGACTAGGATAATCAGCAATCAACATGGTCAATCTCGTGATTAGAACAATCATGTGACCAGGATGTCACCAAGAAATGGTCAGGATACTCAATTAAGTGATCAGGAGTTGACCAGGATTTGCCACCACTTAATGACTAGGTTTAGTTAACAAATAAATAAGAAATGCACTACATGGACATTGCACATCATAACTATTGGCTGCACATCTATAGGAGCACTGACAGATAAGATGAATCACCTTCATATAAGTAATTACATTCAGTATTGAATGGTATCTGAAAAATAAACTAAAAATAAACTAACATCGCAATTCGTATCATTATATCAATTATATCAATTGATTGGGGAAAAATTGGTAATAGAAATTTGTATAGTCAAAACTATGCTTTTGTAAAGGAGTTCCCCAAAACGGCACAGGGGACAATTCCGTCTTTCCTGCATCCAGGTTAACCCACAGTGTATATGCACTATTTGAGTACATTGTGGACAACGATATGCCATAAGAGGCACTGTAATGTCCAACAAGCATATCACACATTGTCTATTGTCTCCATCAACTAAATTTTGATTTATTTGAAAAACTCGAAGGTTTTCATACTGTTCTAGAGCATGTTGTAGTACTTGAAAACTATATTGTTCACTGTCCCATTCATAGGTATGTTCCACCTGCTCATGATGGAACGTTTCACCAATTAGTATCCGATATTGTTGGGGATGCTGGGGTATAACAATTTGGATAAATTCACTAGGGCGGAATGAACAGATCAGTGTGGATGAGACAAATGAATCGGTCCCATCCTATGTTTCATTGTGTATACGTTGATCATAGTAGGTTCCGTCCCACCGTCTATCATTCCAATAATGAATGACACTTTTACGGCTCGAGTGTGCTGCCTCCTGTGGAGTTGCTAATCGAGCCTCATGTTCGATTACCACTAGGTGAGGCGTCACAAGTTTTTGTCCTACTCCCAAAGTATGGAGACAATACCAGTACAGGACCTGAGTTCTAATCAGTTCCAGATGACCAGTGTTTTCGTCTAATTGGACCACATCCCATACACAGATCCGACGCTGGAAGGCTGTGGTTCCATGTCAAAAGACCATAGGGACATGGATGCGATACCTCTGTGTCCAGTACTCTAGTTGCTCCAGAAGAAAATCATCTGACATCAGGTTAACTACGTGGAATGCAGATGTGGAGGCCATTTTATTTTTCTTGTTTTTTTACTTACTACAATTAAAATGCTCAATTAAACAATTGAAATGCTAAACTACAAATTATCAATGCTAATTAAAACTATAGTGCAGATTATTACCCAAAAGTCAATTAAAAACTAAAGTGAACAAATATAGTCTAACTGTAAAGGTAAAAATAAACACAAAAATCTATCTTACACTATTCTACAGCTGTGCTGTATGAACAATTCTACTTTACCCGTTAAGGTTCTTCGATAATTTTTATTCTGCTGTCAATAGTGACTAGACTAGGAGTCACGTCTAGAATGTCACTATATAATTTTGTTTTCTTTATTTTGCTTTCTTGCGTTACTATGAGCTTTGTGAGAAACAATGTCCAAAGATGACAACAGTGCCCGATGGCGCGCAGCTGTAGGGAGTCGTATTTTTCTAAAACATATGGGGGTTAATTTTTGACGGTACAGGAAGATTATGTTTACTACCGATCCACTGGACTGGCGCTCGACAATGTGGGCAAGTAATGTTTTCTCTTGATGCAGCCCATGTATATCCACATTGGAAATGGACTTGGTGACGGCACTGATGGCACATGAAGCAATCTTGCAATCTTTTGACTACTTCTTCTAGACAAATACAGCAGGGTTCTCTGAGACCCATGTAAAAAGTGTGTCCCCTTGGCAGTAGTTTATTAATTTCAATAATTTCTTTCTTTTCCTTTAATCGCTGTAATCTCTGAATTTCATGTCATATGAGAGCTTCTCGAAGGAGATCATAATGACATGAACGTTTGTCATTTTCATATGTCACCCTCACATCGTCAGGATAAGTGAATTTTTGAGGAAGAAGTCTGTGAACCAGAAGTTGATAGTCCAGGCCATCGTCCTCATCCCAGACTTCTCCCCACTGGAATGGACAAACCAATCCAGGATTAGGTACTGTTTCATGTGTAGGATTATTTTTATGATGGTCATAGTACCGACCATCCCAACAATGGCTATTCCAATAGTGTATAACCATGTCGGGACCAGTACCATTGGCTTCATACTGTGAGGCTATTCTTGTGGGCCCCACGGTATACCCAAGACGAGGGAAAATCACTTGTTGTTCCTCTGAGAGGTAACACCAGTAATAAATCTCATATTGAGTTAATTCATTGTTGCCAGTTTCAGGGTTATAGTGTTGAATTTCCCAGTACCAAATTTTTCTTTCTTTGTGACGACTCCATAGTTCTCGGGGAAATATAAAGTTCACCCCATCCATACTTATCAAATGTTGGAGGGCTTCAGTCCGATGTTGATTATATCTTTCTTGTTCTTCTTGAAATTCCACAAATTCATTAATGTTTACTGAAGCCATCCGTAATTTTAATCAATAATCAAGCAAACAAAATGTAAAAATAACTCAAGTAATTACTAAAAATAATAAAGTTAAACCACTATATGAAGTATTACGTTTCTATACACTAAAAGTTACACAGATAATATGCTCCCCTGGGTTCGTCTGCAACTTGGTGCACTCAAATACCTTTCTTTCCACCAACTTTCAAATTAACTCAAATGCCTTGATTACGGGAATCCTGTGTGCAACTTATCTAATACACTTCAGGAACTCCAACTTTAATAACGTTATCACGTATTATTATCATCTTTTTCAAAATTTCTGACTATGTAATCAAGACAAACACAGATGACCCATGGTCGTCATGCATCGGACTTTCAATTAAAAGTTATGCATAAAATTGGGGAACCAGATCCATGAAAATCTTATAGTACAATGATATAGTCTGTTTAGACTTTTCTGCTTATAATAATAATAATAATTATTCCATCATTTAGTCTTCACTCTGAAGATTTTCATTCCGTGTTGGCAACTGATAATGCCGATAAACAGTGTTTGGGCCTGTTCGCTAAACGAATGTTGACTCAGCGAAATGTCCAAAATAATTTGGATGGAACTGTCGATAGACAACAAAAGGTTGAAAACTCATTGGTCATCCATCTGAGTGATATCGTGCTTGCTTTTGATGTCTATAGTCACAATATCTTGCACAAAAAGGGATAAATTCTGCCACATTTCTTGGCATGTGAAATCTATGATGTACACTGCTAGTAGTAGCCACCTGGTGACTGTAATACAGCAGAGGTTCACGTATATTACCATGATCATCTATTTTTGGATATTGTAAATCAGGGCAATTATATATCACTATATACCTAGACCTATTTGCAAAAGTTAAATGAGTATCAATAGCACTGTCATGATAATATATTAATTCACACTCAACCTCTATATATAGCAAATTCAAATCAAAATCAAAATATTGACATCCAAATTCATCCTCAAGGCCCAAGACTGCTGTATCTTTCATAGAAGCTTGTTCATATGTATTGGGCCGTATGATAACTTGATCAAATTCATGAGGAGGGGCCAACAGGCGAGGTATATTGAAAAACTCATATGTAACATTTGAACGTCACACTGATACCTGACTCTGCTGCATCAGACTCCAATGCAGTGATAGAATCACTTGGTATAGATTCACTAGGGGGTGTGGTAATACTAGAAGAAGTATGTGATACTGCTGTAATGTCATAAACAAATCCACTGTGTCCATCTTGGTTCTCAGGGTCTTGATCAATAATTGCATCATGTGTTCTAACAGGTAACCTTGAAGGAATAAGGTTGATGAGTCTAGTAAAATAGAATCAGTAGGAGTTTGAACACTACTTGAAGGGGTTGACAAAAGGTCAGAAGAAGCTATAGAAGGTGACGCTCTTGTTGATTCCAATGAAGGTACAAAAATATCAGACGCATTGTTATTTATATTTACATCCAAACTAGATGAATTACTATCTTGGAAAAGTTCTCGTGAAATGGTACTATTACTGTTTGATCCAGTACTAACTGTACTTAAAGTTTCATCAAATAAATTGTCACGATCATTATAATAACTCTGGTAATCAGGGAAATCATCAATTCCACTGTCAACACTAGAATCTGATTCTGCCATTGTACACTGAAACAAAAACACACAGTGTGTGAACTATTTTTTTTCAGTTTCTTTGTCTATATCTAACATTGTTATGTGGACAGTGGCAGAATCCACATCATGCTGTACACGGGGATAGATTGATTTCCTATTAGGTTGAGGAGAAGGTGTAAAGTTTCTAACAGCTTTTCTCATCATGTCTCTAATACTCTCAGGAGGTTGTTGTGGTTGTTGTTGTAATCCAGTTGGAGCAGCAGGAGCTGAAGGTTGTGGTCTAGGTCCCATACTAGTATAGATTTCATCATCATCAAATGCAAAATTAGACAATTCACTATATATCATCAACAGCAGAAAAAGTCTGTTTTCTTTTACGGTTTCTTAACCAGTTGTATATCTGTTTCTGTCTATCGGCTCGATAGCACTTCCAAATCAGATACATTCCTATTATTAATGCAATAGTCTCGAGAGCATAAGCCCACTTAGGGACTTCAAATGATTCTGTCATTTGTAAATTTAGTGAGTCAAGTTCATGGAGTAAGTCATCCATGGGTAAATCATCTAAATGTTCCTTTCAGTATCGTAAAAGTCGATATATTTACTCTCTCTATTACGGGTTTCCACATCTGTCGTTGTAGCAATGAGAAATTTGGTAACACTGTCTTTGTAACATGCCAAAAAGTATAATTATCCCTTTTATGGGAATAACTTGGTAACATCAATTGACCGCTAGATGCCATACATAAAGGTTTTAATTCCAAAATTCCAGTTGGCAGAAGAATCCATTTCAGTTTCAGATTTCTTCTTTTCGGACATGTAATCGAGAATCTTAGTGAGACATCTGTTGTGATGTCCCACATTCCTTCATTGATTCTAGTACTGAACAGGAGGTGGATATTCAGTCGAACTTCCGTTTGACATAATTGCATTATTTCCGGTTTCATATTCAGAAACAAGGCTAACATACAACTTGTTGCCGTATGTATCATTCGCACGGCACCTACTAAAGGACAAAACAACTTATTATTATCTACACATTGATCATGTCCTTTCTCTAGGACATATTTTGTCCTTTCTTTATTAACAATTAATATGTCAGATTCAAGTGTATATATTGCTGCTAATTTATTTGCAGCTCGCAACGCGTTCTTAGTTACATTGACAATGGGTACAGGCAAAGCCTGCACCTTGAACACTTCAAATTGTAAGTTTGAATTACGTAAGGGGATCATAAATGGTAGCCGTTGCAAGTAAATGATAATATTGCCATAGTTCTGTAGTCAGATCTAGCAGCAACATTGACTTATCATCCAATTGAATCTTAATACTCAATATTACTGAGGTCAATAGTGAAGGATCCACTATTTTTTGCGATAATTTCTCATCAGCTAAGATATCCATTTGATCATGTAACTCCTGCAGGGTTGCTTCTGTGGCAGCTATCATTGATTCCATTCAATTCGACTCATTATAAACTCAAGCTGATGATAAGCTTGAGTGAAATGTTCAAGATATATTATTCTATCTTCATGAACTACTTGATTCACTCGACCTTGAAATAGGATCAGTTCGCGTGATAAATTTAACATAAATTCTCTGTTTTTGAGAATCGCTCCATGATTCATTTTAATGAAGGTTAAACTTTGTTTTTGGACATGTTGTATCATTGTATGATTAGTACTTAAACGTCTTAAATTTTCTGCTATCACGTTCAAATCTGACTGGGAAACAGTTCCGAAAAGAAAACTCAATCCTTCATCTACAAGATTGAACAAACCTTGTCTCCTTCAAGACGAGGGTGTATGTCCATGCAGACTGCGATAATCTTTCAGATCCTCTTGTACTCGTGTAGCACGATTATTTAGGTATCTGATCTCATGGTTCATATCCGTTATTATCGATTTTAATGCAATGGAAAAGGTAGAATTTTCACCGTTTAATGCGTCAAAAGTTTGTCCAAAAGTTTTCTCAGTAATGTCATATAAGCCAATGGTATATTTCATACTTTGATCAAGTCTTCGCATATATTGTATGAAAGGTTGAAGTTCATAAACAAACATTGTAGTCCAATCACTGGTTACCATATTTACTTCTTTCACTTTCTAAAAGATAACATTGTTTCTAATAATAGTATGTTCATCTATTATTGTAGTCAAAAGACCAACTAATAACATCCAACGCAACATCTTGCTCCTACAATGAGAAAGGAAGCAAGAGTTAGCGCAATGAGTAATACTCAAGACAATTATTTCCGCTCTGACAAATTACTTCTGGATGTAAAAGGTCAGAAGTGTTAATCTAATGACAAGAGAGTCTCTGTCAGTTCGCGAGGCTGGCAAGATCCCACTTATAGTTTCATTACTGGACATATCATAACTCAATATAATTTTGTTACTCAATTGCACTTCCTCCTGTCTCTCCCTTAACACGGTTTGAATGCAAGAGATCATCTCAGTTATATCTTTACTTTTTCGTTTTGGTTGATGCTCACTACTTTGGCCTTTTTCTTCATTTATTCGTAAGTGATATCAACTTCCATCGTAGAATCATTTAAATCATTTAATCAATCAATTTGATCATCAGCAATGAATCATGATGGCTGTTGATCATCAGAAGGAGCTCGTAGCTCTTTCATACATTTCTTGTAATCTTGTACTTGTTGTCTTAACTCTGCAAGTAGAATACCATCTTCTTCTGAAGATGAATGTTCTCATCTTTGCTGTTTATTTTTAATGAATGATGTTAAGGGGTGTTTTTCTTGAAACCCCTGTCTATCGTCACTTTCATCATTACTGTCATTGTTGTCTGGCCTGGCAGCGATCCTCCACGAAAATAGGAGAGTGACTTCAAGTTCTTGTATGTATTGGAAACCCAGAGAGAAGTGAAATCCTCGGGTCTCTCCGCCAGTATTTATACTGTTGTGTATGTGATTCTAAGAGTGCAGCTAGTCCTGTCCACAAGAGCACAATGGCAAGGTTGATACCACAAAACACCACATATACCACAAGATGGCAGAGGGGTGTTTCATAACCCCTCATCTCCGTCCTGGGATAGCGGGGGCATCCTGTGCTATCAGTATGAATTCTCAAACTAAAATGACGTTGGCATGCTGTTCGCATTTATTCAGCTTGCCTAAGTTTATTCTCAAGGTTAGTAATTTATTATACGATGCCCGTATTTTATTAATGTACATGACTGTTTTCCTAGTTCCCACCTCTGAAAGTAGAACTCGGTATGATGAGGTTAAGCCAGGTCAGAACAGGGTACTAATTTCTGTCAAAGATATTTTGATGAGGTTAGCGCAGGTCAACCTGCATCTGGTGTTTACTTGCAAGAGTGTGAGAACGGAATTTGTGGTTCGTTTGCACTGTTATATAATTTTACTTAGAAATCCGAATATTGTAAAATAGCATGATAGCACAGCCATGCCTTTAAGAAGTATTTGAGAACAGGTTTCATATTTATTAAAGTTTACTCTTAAGAAAATTATTACCAAGTGGGACTTGGCCACTCTTAACCCTATGTGTTCCATGGAGGGCATTTTGTTACACATCCCAGCTTTGCAGTGACTTTCAGAATGCATTCGTGGTAAATGTTTTGATGCAGACTATCCGGGAAAGGTTGCACGAAGGTGGTCTCCGATCGATAAGACCATGTATTCACACTCTGCTGTCCCAGAAGAACCGCCAGGCACGATATGAATGGGCCATGCATCACGTTGGATTAACCATAGAAGATTGCCGACCTGTCCTATTTACAGATGAGTCAAGGTACTGCCTAGACCACACAGATAGGCACTCTATGGTATGGAGAAGATCAGGAGAGCGATTTCATGCAACCAACATTTCTGAGCATGACCGCTATGGTGGATGGTCAATCATGGTCTGGATGGACGTACATAGCTCCGTGGCCTTGGACGTGGCACATTGACTGTACAACGGTATATTGAGGAGATCCTGGATGTCCACGTCAGATTGTATGCAGGTGCAGTAAGTGATAGATTCATTCTGATGGACGATAATGCCCGTCCTCATGTTGCCTATGTTGTCGTGGAGTACCGACAGAGGGAGGGGAATGAGCATATGGACTGGCCAGCTAGATCCCCTGACCTCAATCCAATCGAACATATCTGGAATGAGTTGCAGCTTGCAGTGTTAGCCCATCCAGTCCAGCAAAGAGGTGTCCAGGAGTTTGGTGCCATGCTGGTCCAAGAACGGAACAGCATCCCACAAAGGAGCACCAGCAACCTGGTCCTGGTTGGGAGCAGGAGAAGGCGTTGTCAAGCTGTCATTAACACTAATGGGTCTCATACTCGATATTGAAGCCATACGAGTTCACTCCATCAACTTTTTGACATATTGAAAAATTTCCTCTTTTACCGAAAATATCTATTTTTCATTGTTATCGTATTCAAAAGCTAAAACATAATGTCAAACACAAATAAAACCTTAATTTCTGTGCTTAAATCATAAAAGATATAATTAAATAAAAAGTACATACACTTTTCAAAACAATATTTCAACTAAAACGTAAAACAGGTAATTGGATGTACTTGGTGCTTAGCAAACTTTGAGTATTGTACATGCACGTATAAAGTAACTAGAAGATGGACTCGAATTTGTCTTTGAACTGGATACAAAATGTTCCCTTTATTATTATGATTTATTGGGGCTTTATGCCACATCAGCAGCTTAGGCTATATCGTGGCAATGAAAGTGTACATTTCAAAAAGACTATTGATTAAAATATGAAAGAAATGGAATAAGAGGTTTAAAAATGTTGAGTGTGAAACATAATGGGAAAGTGAGACCAGTAGTACAAAAAATACTGTGTAAATCAACCTGTGAAATAAATATGGATATATGAAATTTAAAAAGGTAAAAATTTAAAATTTATTAAAAAGATTGATTACTTTCAAGAATGAGATGAGTTTTTGTGGGCTCGTAAGATAAAATAAATCTCTCAAAGATCTGACTGTGAAATACTGCCCTCTAACATGATTAAAATCAGTACAATTCAAAAGAATGTGTGCCACTGACAGCACCTGTTGGCAGGGAACATATTCTGGTCGCAAATTACCCTCCAACAAAAAGGAATGTGTAAGTTGTGTATGACCAATATGACACCGAGTCAAAACTGCAAGATCCTTTTTACAAAGGTTACTAGATGGGTAGTGATCTGAAATAGTTCTTCAGAAGCGATGAAGCTTGTTATTTGTCGCTCCATCCCATTCCGCCTGCCACATAGATTTGATGTAACTACTAATATGAGGCTTAAAATCACTGAAAGGGATCTTAAAATCAGTGAGAGGCTTAGTTAAAGCCTGTTTTGCTGCACTGTCTGCTTTGGTGTTACCAGCGATACCTACACGTCCGGGTAATCAGCAAAACGTGATATCATATTGGTCAGACATGAGAGTTGTTAACTTCTCACGAAGTTCCAAAATGAAAGGGTTCTTCAACTTGGGGTTGAGTAAAGCAAGTAGAGAGGAAAGAGAGTCGGAAAAAAAATCGACTTCTTCTCATGCACATTCTCGAAGTGTTCAAGCGCGAGTTGTAGCTGTGAAAATAGAACTCTGATTCGGTATTCTGATTGAGGTGATATGATCACCAGTAACAGCAGCTGATGATACTTTGCCACCATCTTTAGATCCATCCGTATAGATCTTTGTATATATAGTATACTTTGACTTTATTTCGGCATATTTTTGTTTGAACTGCAAGGAATTGGTATCAGATTTTTTGGTAGAAGCAAGGTCCAAAACAACTGTAGGTTTCTTATGATGCCATGGAGGAATGTTTGATTTACGGTTTTCTTTTATAGATTCAATTTTTGCAGACTCCATGTGGGGGGGGGGGGGGGTTAACTCTAATTCCCAATGGAGGAGTATGTTTCTGATGTCGGTTAAAAAAGTCAACATTTTGAGGTTCTGAAATACAATTAGAAGCAGGATTTGAAGGATTGGCCAAAAGTTTAGACACATATTGGAGCGACAATTTAATTCTGCGCTTCTCAAGAGAAGGCTCCTCTGCTTCAAGAAGCATTGAGTCTATTTGGGGATGTTCGAGAAGCCCCTAGACTAATTCTAATATCACTATTGTGAATGGCATCAAGTGGTTTTATGTATGACTTCCTTGCAGAACCGTAAACAATAGAACTGTAATCTAATTTTGATCGAACAAGTGATCTGTACAGGTGGAGCAAAGTTGTTTGGTCAGCACCCCAATCAGTGCTACCAACGACCTTCAGTAGGTTCAGAGCGCTCTTACATTTAACTTTTAGTTGTTTTAAGTGGGAAGTGAAATTCAGTTTGTTGTCAAACAACAAACCTAAGAATTTCACTTCCTTAACAACTTTAATAGGACTCCCATCAATGTTTAACCCCGGATCGAGGTGATGCTTCCGAAGCTTACAAAAATAAACACAATTTGTTTTCATCTTTGAAAATTTAAAAACGTTTTTTGTGGCCCATTTTTGAATTCTGTTCAAGCACAGCTGAAGTTTGCGCTCTATAACATTGATTTTCTTGCTGCTATAGCAGATCAAAAAATGATCAACATACAATGAAGAATCTACCATATTCTCAATTGCCTCAATGACGCTATTAATCTTTATTGAAAAAAGGGTAACAGATAAAATACTACCCTGGGGAACCCCCAATTCCGGCTCGTGAGGATCAGAAAACGTTGACCCAACACGAACCTGAAATTGGCGGTCCCGTAAAAAAAATTCGATAAAAAGGGGCATACACCCTCTCAACCTCATGCTAAAAGATCTTTTAAAATCCCATACGTCCACGTTGTGTCATATGCCTTCTCCAGATCAGAGAAGATGGCGACCACATGTTCTTTTCTGGCAAAGGCATTTCTTATAAACGTTTCAAGTCTGACCAAATGATCCACAGTACTTCTCTGGTCTCTGAAACCAAACTGAACATCTGCAAGCAGATTGTTCGATTCCAGAAACCAGACAAGTCGATCATTGATCATCCTCTCCATGGTTTTACACGGACAACTTGTTAAGGCAATAGGCCAATAATTACTAGGGTTGCTGTGATCCTTATCAGGCTTAGGAATGGGAATTACTATTGCTTTGCGCCAAGATGGTATTTATTTATTTATTTATTTATTTATTTATTTATTTATTTATTTATTTATTTATTTATTTATTGTTGCTTAACGCCACATCAGCAGCAAAGGCTATATTGTGGCGAGAAAACTACTTAAACAACAAGTATCAAGTATGAATTAAAATTAATTGAATGAAATATGAAACAATCACAACAAAACCTAAAATCAGGTGCAGTTGAAACAGTAATAACTAAGGTTATAAAAAACAGAATACTTATAAAATCAACCTGTTGACATTTAGACTTGTAGAGTCTACGTTAAAAGAATAAAAACAAGTTTAAAATTTATTGAAAAGGTTGATTTCTTTCAAAAATGAGATTATTTTATGCGGGCACATGTGGTAAAATAAATCTCGTAGAGATTGAACTGTAAAATATTGCCCTCTAACAAGATTAAAATCAGAACAATTTAAGAGTATGTGCTCCACTGACAACACCTGCTGACATGGAACACATTCTGGTCGCATATTACCCTCTAACAGAAAGGAATGTGTAAGTCGTTTGTGACCAATATGACACCGTGTCAAGATAACATGATCTTTTCTACAAAGGTTACTGGATGGGTAGTGATCAGAAATAGTTGGTCGGAAGCGCTGGAGCTTGTTATTAGTTGCCCCATCCCATTCCGCCTGTCACACAGATTTGAGGTAACTACTAATATGAGGTTTAAAATCACTGAAAGGGATCTTAAAATCAGTGAGAGGCTTTGTTAAAGCCTGTTTTGCTGCACTCTCTGCTTTGGTGTTACCAGCGATACCTACATGTCCGGGTAACCAGCAACACACGATATCATATTGGTCAGACATGAGAGTTGTTAACTTCTCACGAAGTTCCAAAACTAGAGGGTTCTTCAACCTGGGGTTGAGTAAAGCAAGTAAAGAGGAAAGAGAGTCGGAGAAGATGATCGACTTTCTTTCCTGTACATTCTCGACGTGCTCAAGTACGAGTTGAATAGCTTTAACTTCAGCTGTGAAAATAGAACTTTGATTCGGGATTCTGGTTGAGGTGACATGATCACCAGTAACAGCCGCTGATGATACTTTGTCACCATCTTTAGATCCATCTGTATAGATCCTTGTATATGTACTATACTTGGACTTTATTTCGGCATATTTTTGTTTGAACTGCAAGGAATTGGTATCAGATTTTTTGGTAGAAGCAAGGTCCAAAATAACAGTAGGTTTTTTAAGATGCCAAGGAGGAATGTGTGATTTACGGTTTTCTTTTATAGATTCAGAATCAATTTTTGAAGTCTCCATGTGGGGTTTAATTCTAATTCCCAATGGAGGAATATGTTTCCGATGTCGGTTCAAAAATTTACCATTTTGAGGTTTCTGAAATACAATTAAAAGCAGGATTTGAAGGATTAGCCAAAAGTTTAGACACATATTGTAGAGACAATTTAATTCTGCGCTTCTCAAGAGAAGGCTCCTCTGCTTTAACAAGCATTGAATCTATTGGGGATGTTCGAAAAGCCCCTAGACTAATTCTAATACCACTATTGTGAATTGCATCAAGTGGTTTTAGGTATGACTTCCTTGCAGAGCCGTAAACTATAGAACCGTAATCTAATTTTGATCGACCAAAGGGTTCTATACAGATGGAGCAAAGTTTTTTGGTCAGCACCCTAATCAGTGCTACCAACGACCTTCAGTAGGTTCAGTGCTCTTTTACATTTAACTTTTAGTTGTTTTATGTGGGAAGTGAAATTCAGTTTACTGTCAAACAACAAACTTAAGAATTTCACTTCCTTTACAACTGTAATGGTGTTTCCATCCATTTGCAACTCTGGATCAAGATGATGCTTCCGGAGCTTACAAAAATGAACACAATTAGTTTTAGTCTTTGAAAACTTAAAACCGTTTTCTGTAGCCCATTTCTGGATTCTGTTCAAACACAGCTGAAGTTTGCGCTCTATAGCATTCATTTTTTTTTTGCTGCTATAGCAGATTAAAAAATCATCAACATACAATGAGGAATCGACCATATTCTCAATTGCATCGATGATACTGTTAAGTGTTATCGAAAATAGGGTAACGGACAAAATACTACCCTGAGGAACCCCCAATTCCTGTTCGTGCGGATCGGATCGCATAACGTTGATCCAACACGAACCCGAAATTGACGGTCCTTTAAAAAGTTTTCAATAAAAAGGGGCATACGCCCTCTCAACCCCATGTTAAAAAGATCTTTTAAAATCCCATACGTCCACGTTGTATCATATGCCTTCTCCAGGTCAAAGAAGATGGCGACCACTTGCTCTTTTCTGGCGAAGGCATTTCTAATAAACGTTTCAAGTCTGACCAAATGATCATCCTCTCCATGGTTTTTCAGAGACAACTAGTTAGTGCAATTGGTCTGTAATTACTTGGATTACTGTGATCCTTATCAGGCTTTGGAATGGGAATAATTGTTGTCTTTCGCCAAGACGGTGGAAACTGGCCAGTCACCCAAATGTCATTAAAATAGATAGTAAAAGTTCAAGAGATGATTGCGGCAGATGTTTTAAAATTTGATAATGCATTTCATCGAGTCCAGTGGTGGTAACCTTTGCTCTATGTAAAGAGTTATTTAACTCTTCCATAGATAATTGTTTGTTGTAATTCTCTAAATTATTGGAGGTAAATTTGAGCTTTTGTTTTTCTTGTTGTTTTTTAATTTTGAGAAATTCAGGATTACAATTTTCAGACGACGAATGTTTTGAAAATGTGGAGGCCAATTTATTTGAAATTTCTTTATTTGATGTGATTAGTGTATTGTTTTCCTTCAGATGTTGTACCGTTGATTTTGTGTCCCTTCCTTTAAATTTTCTTATCATTTTCCAAAATTTATTGAGGGGGTATTTTTATTAAGTTTAGAAACATATGTTTCCCAAGAACTGTTCTTTTTTTGTTTTATCAGTCGTCTTGATTTTGCCCGATTTAAACGTAGTTTGTTCAAGTTACGCGTGGTTGGTGACTTATTGAATTCCCTCTTGAATTTCTTGCGATCTTTTATAGCCTGTATCAAACCATGGTTTAGTGAAACGTCTAGGATTTGCCGAGGTTTTATGAATGACTTGGCTTGCAATGTCAAATAACTCTGTTGTAAAATGTTCAATCTGGTCGACACTTTCACTAAATTTCTCCAGTGTGATGCGTTCTGAACAGAGCAAGATGAAGGTCTCCCAGTCAGCCTTTTTAAAGCTCCACTGGGGCACCCTCCCATCGTCTGCCGGAACCACACTCTCCAGCACGACCGGAAAGTGGTCACTCACACATAAGTCACGTTCTACCTTCCATGAAAATTCAAGGAAGACATAAGGGCATGCAATTGAAAGATCAACTGAAGTGTACGAACCAGTTGCGGGGTGCAGATAAGTGTCTGACCCATCACTGAACAAGCACAAGTCATATTTTGTCATGAACTCTTCCACAGTTTTCCCTTTTACATCTTCTTGACTGCAAGAATTACCCCAAAGGGGGTTATGAGCTTTAAAATCACCCAACAAAATGTATGGGGTTGGGAGCTGTTGGACCAGCAGCTCAAGATCATTCAGTCGTATGGTTTTACTTGGTGAAACGTAAATAGAACATAATGTAATTGTCTTGTCTAAAGTTAGGCGAGCCGCTACAGCCTGTAAATTTGATTGCAAAGATAAAGGACTGTGAATAATGTCGTTTCTAACTAAGACGGACGTTCCTCGAATATGAGGATCAGTTTCATCTGCCCAGGCATTACACGAAGTATAATGCTTAAAGGCTGAATGATCTTGTGCCTCGGGTTTTTTTAAAAGAGTTTACTGCAGGCAAAAAGCTGCAGGTTTATATTTTTGACTTAAAAGACCCAGTTCATTAAAATTTGCCTTAAAACCACGACAATTCCACTGTATTATATTATTTGTGGTTGTATTAACCATACTTGCTTGGCGATTGAGATGGCGGACGTATGGTCGAAATAGCCCCAGTAGCTTTTAGAGGTGATTTTATCTTCGGGGACTTATTCTGAGTGGAGTTCGGTCGCAAGTGCCAGAACGTATCGTCTATGCACTCGCTGACTTCCATATCTTCCAAACCCTCGAACCTGTTATGTATAACAGGGTCCTGTAAAATTTTGGGAGTTCTGTCGGATAAATATTTTGATTTTTCTTTTTCTAAAAGTTTCTTTTTTTCTTTTTCCAATTTTCGTCTCTCTGACTCTGACTCAAAGTTTGTTGCTGTGATCCTTGTGTTTGTTTGGGTTGTTCGTTTTTCATGTCTGTTGTAGGTTTTTGGTCAATGTTCTGTTGTGATTTTGGTGTATCTTTTCTCTGGATGTGGACTAATTTTTTTTCTCTGGCATTTTAGCAGTATTCTCTTGTGTTTGAGTTGACTTCGGTTGATTTTGTGTGGGTTGATCGATGGTAAAAGCTTGTACAAAAGATGGAATTGTACTGTTGGTAAGCTATGTCCATGGTGTGTGACATTCAACTGATTTCGTTTGTATATTTTGTTTTAAGGCTGTTGCATAGGTGGGTGATGTTAAATTCATTCCAGGCATTGACATTACAATGTATATGGCCTCCTTAAAACTAACTTGCTTCTCACATTTTACTTTTTGTATTTCTTTCTCTCGTTTCCAAACAGGGCAATCTTTGGATGAAGCTGTATGATTGCCCTGACAGTTACAACATTTTACTTCATTATTACAGGGTAGTCGATGTTGTTTGCCGTATTTAAAACAGGTTTCCAGTCCCCTACAATTATTCTGACCATGACCATATTTCTGGCACCTGAAGCACCGAAGTGGATTTGGGATATACAAGTCCACTCCGATGTTCAAATAACCCACTTTAATTGATTTGGGTGGTCTGGAAGAGCCGAAAGTTAAAATATAAGTATTTGTTTTGATTGTGTTACCATCTTTTTTATTTCAATTCGTTTGACGTCTGTAATGTTCTGTGACTTTAGTTCTTCTTTTATCTCCAACACATCCATGTCATAAAGTTCTCGAGTTCTCATTACACCTTTAGGGTTTTGTGCGGAAACGCAGCAACCTTGATATCTAAAATCTTATCTAATTTTAATAAATTTCCTGCCTGGAATTCTGACCTACATTCTACTAAAATTCCCCCTGATCGTAATTTTTTTATCTCCTTCACTGAGCCAGCAATACCTTTAATTGTTTTCTCCACAGCAAATGGGTTGACATTTGATATTTTTCTTCCTTCTTCCGCATAAATGATGACAAATTTAGGCCAATTCTTCTCAATACTTGAGGTTTCACCATCTGAGTCAGAGTCAGATATTGTCAATTTCGTATCACAAATAAGTTTTTATTTTTTTTTTTTGTGGTATTTTTTCCATATTTTGTTTTTTGTTGTTCATTGCTCCGGCTCCCACCCACCACGGAGTCCAACAAGGGGTAGGGTTACTGCTACCCACTGGGTTGCCGGTATTCCCACATACCTGGTGTGGAGCAATATACTCAACCAGTGTTGATACCGAAGTATGCCACTGGCTGATTGGCCCGTGTGTGGAAGTGGCATGTCTTCAGAAGGCGACCATCCAACCAATCACTTTATAAAACACTGTTATTAAGGTTGCCACGTGAAACAAACAGTGCAGCAAAACTAAGTATTTGGTTAAAAAAGGTGTTTAAAAACAGCACACAATGGCGATTATGATAAATGATTAAAATAAATGACTGATTGAATGACCACCAAATGCCCCCGACGTGACACATAGTACTTTTTGGGGTGGGGGCTCCCGATTGGCCAGAACGGACCATCCGACCATCCTTCTACACCCGAAGTTGGGGCCAAAACAGTGTATTGAACAGGTAACCTCCACGATGAAGATCAGGTCCAAAGCAGTGTTTACGACCTGCTCTCCATCCTGAGTCTGTTCTCAACTGTCAGGATTCCTTCCTCCGAGGCCTTCAGATCGCACCTCAAGGAAGAACAAGGTGCCTGCAAGATGGCATAAGCAGGATTGACCATTTTGGTCCGGGGCTGTGTATTCATATATCCCGCAGCAAACCAGCTCAATTGCGCAAACCTGCTAATTAAAAAAAAACAGCAAACCTGCCCAATTGAGCAGGCCGTCCTCTATCCGCCACCTGATGACCCGCCTAGTAGGGAATGGTTAAACCCCCTCTAGGAAATGTTCCCTTTACATGGAAAGATTAAACTGAGCGGCGTCGTATAAAGTTTCAAGAGACTTGCAAGCTTTTCCGAGATACAATCAACAGTCCTTAGAATGACCTAGAAGATTAGTAGTCAAGATCACATCGCCAGTTAGTTCCAGAAACTGAATTCCTCGAAATCCACCCAGTCTTTTTCAGGTCAACAACGTTCATACAGACAGAAAGACGTATTTTCAAATTTCTCTACAATTAAATTGAACAGTTGTCGGATATCAACATATTCGAACTGAATGTATATGTAAAGTAACGGATATTTCAATGAATATCTCACCATCTGGACTCCCCGTTAGCTCAGTTTATAACGGTTTGTCCGTCGAGCCATTGGGCTGTCAACCTCTGGTTTGAGGTGTTCGAACCCAATTCCGAGCATCTCTGGTTTGGAGACGGTCTTTCCAGTCTATGTTGGCTTGAGGCTGGCTGCCAAACGGGGTAGGGTGGTTTACCGCTTTTGTGGGGTTTCCTCCACCACTGAGTGGCAGCGCGGTCTTGAAATGGTCCTAACCGCAGCTGAAACGACTTTAAAACAACAGAAAATAAATAAATAAATATCTCACCATTTATGTTAAGGTTGTCTGATATTTTCATCCACAGCCGATCCTTGTGCTTACTAATTTTTGTATTCCTTCATACTTTTATCATACAGAACTGAGTTTTCTTGAACGGCTAGTATGATTTTCTCAGTACCACCCATGGTCAAATATATGCGTTTCTACTGGAATCACAATTTGTAGATACCAGGGGAGAAACGTGATTCAACCAGGACAGATGAGTGGTTGCATTCAGTGCTGTGTCGCCGACATATGCAGAAAAATCGTAACATATTCGATTTGTAACGACACGTTCAAGACGAAATGGTCGTGCCGCCCGTGGTATGTTCATCTCATTGATTACTATGTGTTCGATTTTTTCTGCCGTTGTCGTGTGCTGTTGGTCGTCGGTCGTCCCGCCCGCGGTGTGTCACTGGCTTAACATTGAACCCACGATCTATTCCGTTTTTTCGACCTCTCGTTGGGCTAAAAAATAGTCGAACAGTCTGAATATCTGGGCTATTTACCCATAATGTAAGACACAAAATACAGAATCGAAACCATCTTGAGTGATCAGAGTGGTAAGGAATTGCATCTTTGGCAAGAAAATGTCACGATCTGATTTTACGTAGGAACAATTTGATTTTAAAGAAAATAATATAAATAGAAGAAAATTTAAAAAATATATATAAATAAAAGATACAGAAATACAAAACATTACAAAACAGCATTAAAAAACGAGAGAAAATATGGCGAGATGCGAAAATATAAAAATAAACATATCGGAATGACAGAGAAAGAAACTTGGCAAATGTGTGAAATTGGTGTTGCGACGCGATAATTTCTGGACGATGAAACTTTATCACTCTGAACAAGATTCAAGACATCAGAAGGGCGAAGGTTCTTCGCTAAGGAAGAGAAAATCACTATCATATTGGTCTATACCTTGATAATTAAAGGTGGTTGCCTGGAAAGGTTGGTGGAACTGCTGGCCAGAGAATCAGTTCTCAAGAAAAGCATACAACCAGTTATCGGCATTAGTACGCTTCCAGGTATAGCCAGTTCGAGTGTGCAGAAAATCAAGGAAGAACGAAGAAAGGACAAGGATGCATCTGTCGAACCGAACCAGTTGAAGACCGCATTGTGTTCAGGTTCTACGTTGGGTACATCATTGAAAAAGTAAGGAAATGGTTCATATCTGAAGACAGGAATGGACGTAAATGATGCTCACGGGCTTCTACTGGGTCAGAATTCACCTTTCGAAAAAATACTCATTCTGAACATATTATTGAAAACTCAGACATTATGAGAAATAATGGGGATTTTGTGTGACATTAAAAACCTAAGAGGAAAAAAGTGAAATAACAACAAATAACAATTTATATCCTAGATTACCCTCAGTTCCTTCACCAGCAGACAGATGCTGCGAATATCTTATCGATCAAATCAATCTCTGTAGGCAAGATTAAAGCGTTAGCTGATGCAAAAAGCAATTCCATAAACAACGCAATATCGGTGACCATTAAAGATGAAGCCCATCCGAGAAGGGGTATCTCTACGTTCTCTGCGAAAAGGATAGATTCGACGTGTTGAAAAAAGGTATACGAATCAAGTCGCGAATGTGTAAATGAAAATTAATCTGCTGAAAAGGTCGAAAGCAAGCCATTGACTCATTTCACAATCTCAATGGATCGAATACAAAAATACCTTGACTAACGTATAATATAAAATGAATAAAATAAAAAAAAAACAGAAAAAATGTAATTCTTAAAATTAAGGAGATTATGGATATGTAAAATGTTCGTAAAGTCAAGACGAAAATTAACTGACCAATGCGTCATGGCAAGTGCTCCGTTTACAGTACCATAAAGACTCACATCTTTAAAATAGTCTCTAGTCTTATGAATCGTGTCAACAACAAACTTCCCTTTGAAAAAGCATCTATCGAGACATCAATTTATGTGACATTGTAGCAAACTCGGCAAGCGACTCAATGCCGGATTGACGCCCAAGTCTTGGAGTCGACGCAGTTACCTATCATCGCGATCTGAACGCGAAACTTGCTGTGCACTTACACAATGTTGAACAAAGTAAAAATATAACAAATACCATAAAGAAATAATCGTTGGCGACACACATTCGAGGAGTTAAGTATCTCTTGACTGACTTGTCATCTTAAAATGCAAATGCATGGTGCCCTTGAGATATAGATATGGACGACCATAGCCGAAGCTTTTTAAAACAAATTTTGCAGCAGCGGACGCGGACCTAAAAACTACAGGCGGACAACGGATGTGAAGTCTATAACGAGAATGCTTATAGACTCGATAGACAATATTTGCTCGACGTAAAACCGAACGAAATCGAGGATTGTTGAATGTTGAAATGGAACCATGATATGAAAGATGTGCAAACTCATCAAACAATGCAGATATGTAGAGCAACACCTAACATCGCTTGATCAAGATGACACACACAGAAGCCAGTGAGAAATGACATGAAAACAAAGTCTGCCGCCCTGCACATTTTTTGTACCTTTTCTTAATAAGAAAAAAAAAACAAATTAAGGAAAATATAAATGATGGACATTTTAAACATAATGGAAATCACAGATGGGAGCATTCTGGAGTAAAAATGTATCAATACCTAACCGTGACAGGATGCTGTAAATAAATAAACCGAGAGAGATAAAAATTGATATCGAAATGCATGATCTCTTCGCGCTACCCAGTGAGAGTTATTTCGTCATTGATGAACGAGCAATGAAGACGGCAGACAGTAGCTCATGTTCCGAGGACAGTCTCATCACCTTGACCAGCAATGCCACATGAGTAGTGTACATTAAGCGGTCTCTAGCCCGAAAAAAATCAGTTCTAGCCCTGCAAAAAAATAAAGCTTGAAAGCTATGTGAGTTTCTCTTGTAAAATTTCTAACCTGGCTTAAAAATACTGGACCATTTTGCGTCAGGGCTGGTATCGAGGAGAGATCAGATGAGGTTAATATCATAGGGAGTATTTTAGACAAAAAATCGAAATCTCTTTAATAGCCTGTTCTCGTACACTTTGAGATTTATAATGACGGAAAGTAAGTAAACAGACACCAGTAAGGAAAGACAACAGGATTCCAGATAAGTCAAGTTGACGATCTTGGAACAGGTATATAATGCCACAGCACAGGGCAGATAATTAAGTCCTTGCACCGTCAAGTATCACAACAAATTAGAAAAACCATGGCGTCACTAGGGCCTCCGGGCAAATTTGGGGGATAACAGACTGATCACTTTTCTGTTTTCGACATTAGTTGATTCCAGGATTGACAGCGAGCCATTGACCTTAAAAGTCAGATTTAAAATTTCAATTACAGTTTCGAAAGTGAAAATACACAAAACGACTCCGTAACTAATCTGATCACTGGAGAAGTCTCAAAAACGCTTTATGGATTTTTATAAATTATGGGTCCTGCGAAAAAAAATGTGAATAATGAAAGAAGTTGGTAAGTTAGGGATTTTGCATACGTCTTCGATCAGGTCGAGGAATTTCTTCAACTGTCCATCGCCCAGTATCAACGGCATGTACTATACACCTGCAACTTAAGCATCGCGAAAGGTTTCATGACAGTACAGTTGCTGTTACTGATTTTTATTTTTTAACGATTGCTCCGTCTTGCAGTACATTTCATCTGTGAAACATGATGTTTTTGGTTGATAGAGTACCCCAAACACATAATCTCTTGATATCTTGGCCGGTTCCTGCAATGCCTTTGATGGTTTTTTCAAAGGCAAATGGGTTTATTGTGCTTACTTTCTTATTTTCGTCTGTTGAGTGTAATAGGATAAATTTTGGAAAGTTATCTTCTGGTGGTATTAATGATGCTATTAATTCTTCGTCAAAGTCAGAGGCATTTAGTTCAGTAACTGAAAAAGGTCGTCTAGATTTGGTTGGTTGATTTGCCATAGTGTATAGTTTAAATGGTTCATTGCCCCAGCTCCCACCCACAAGGAGCGCAACAAGGGGTAGATTTCCTGCTGTGCAGTGAACCCTCCGAGCTGCCAGTATTCCAACATACTTATACTAGGGCAGTATACACAGCCAGTGTTCATGCCGAAGCACGCCACTGGCTGATTGGCCCGTTTGTGGGAATGCCATGTCTTCAGATGTCGGTCACTCGACCAATCATTTAACCAAGCATTTTACAACACACTGTAATTTAAGTTACCGCTGTTCACTAACACAGACAGTGCAAGAAAAACAAACGATGTTCTAAATGGTAACAAAGAAGTTAAAAGTCAGTATACAATGACTACGGTGGTTTTTGGTTTAAAGAAATGACTGATTGAATGACCTCTAAATGCCCTCCGACATAACACCTTTTCTGTGGGCTCCCGATGGCCGAGAATAGACCGTTCCGAACAATCCGTCTACTTCCAAAGTTGGGGGCGAAACAGTGTATTGAACAGGTATCCCCAAGATGGAGAACAGGGCCAAAGCAGTGTATACGACCTCATCGCCATCTTGAAGATTTGCCCTAACCGGGACCAATATATGTCCTCAACTGCCATGATTCCTTCCTCCGGGGCCTTCGGAACTCACCTCACGGGAGGACAAGGTGCCTGCAAGATGTTGTTAGCAGGATTGATCATTTTGGTTCGGGGCTGCGTATTTATATATTCTACAGCAAACCTGCCCAATTGAGCAGACCGTCCTCTATACGCAACCTGAGGACCAGCCTAGTAGGGGATGGTCACCCCCGCCCCCCTCCCCCCCTCCCCCAGGGTACAGCAAACTGCATCCTTTTTTGCATTTAGATCTGGACTACATAGGGCTAAAGTACGATATGTGAATGTACCACTATGGTTTGGCATCATTATCCGGAGTTTTATTCAGCCTACCCCTGAGATTTTCACGTTAATAGTAGTATTATCAAGTATCAATCGGATAGACGTATTTTGTGCGAAAAATATAACAAATTGAACACGGTGAAATGATAATTAAACATACTTCAAGTTCTTGGATCTATGGGTAAAGCGTTTTGGTTGTTATCACCTTTACATGTTATACATCTATTCTATCGATAAACCAACGTGGCAGGTGAAACGGGTGATGTTACCAACATAATGTACCATACGTTTTATTTTATTTTATTTTTTTGTGGAATAAATGCGTATTGATAAACACAACGATTGAAAACAATGTATATTGATGCACAACATAGGCCCTTTCTGGTTGGTAACACACTTTTAAACGTTACTTTTTGTGTTTAGAAACATAAGAGACTTCTACGAATTTCTTTCATACAGTTCGAATTGTTATCTTAATGCATTTTGATTCTGAGGTCTTACATTTTCAGGATATTTCGATCGATTGAACGGGTTTACTTTGGAAATTCAACACCAAGGAAATTGGGTATTCCGGGATATTATTATTGGTGAAGGTCTGTTTGTAGATATCTCTGTACCATCCATCAATGGGGACAAAGTAAAGTTATTCCGTGAAGGCAGTGGATTTACGCTGTCCGTAGCAGAGGTTGAAGTATATTTCAGTGAGTATATTATTTATTTATTTATTTATTGGTGTTTAACGTCACATCAGCAGCTAAGGCTCGTGGCTAGAAAACATTAAAAGAAAAACATGGCAGTAATGAAATACAAAGATGAGTAAAACAAACAACTACAAAAAAAATGATAAAGACAATGTAGTATGAACAGTGATGTGTGAAGAAACAAGAAATATGAATAGTTCACAAATCAACCTGGTGAATGTAAGTCTTAAAGACTCTAGTTTAAGATAATAAAAACAATTTTAAAATTTACTAAAAAGGTTGATGGATTTCAGAGATCCTACAGAAAAATACTGCCCCTGACATGATTAAAATCTATACAATGTAAAGGAATGTTCCACTGACAACAGGGACATGGCGTCAAAACTGCAAGATCCTTTCTACAAAGGTTACTATACGGGTAGTGATCACAAATATCTGGTCGAAATCGATGGAGCTTGTTATTTGTAGCTCCATTAAATCCACCTGCCACACAGAGTTGATGTACTTATTGATATGTGGTTTCAGGTCACTGAAAGGGATGTTAGGGTCAGTGAGAGGCTTGGTTAAAGCCTGTTTTGCTGCACTGTCTGCTCTGGTGTTACCAGAGATACCTACGTGTCCGGGTAACCAGCAAAACACGATATCATATTGGTCAGACATGAGAGTTGCTAACTTCTTACGAAGTTCCAAAATGAGAGGGTTCTTCAACTTGGGGTTCAGTGAAGCAAGTAAACACGAAAGACAGTCGGAAAAAATAATCGACTTCTTTTCCTACTTATTCTCGATGTGTTCAAGCGCGAGTTGTATAGTTTAACTTCAGCTGTGAAAACAGAACTTTGATTCGTTATTCTGATTGAGGTGACATGGCCACCAGTAACGGCAGCTGCTGATACTTTGTAACCATCCTTAGATCCACCCGTATAGATCCTTGTATATGTACTATACTTGAACTTTATTTCGGCATATTTTTGTTTGAACTGCAAGGAATTGGTTTCAGATTTTTTGGTAGAAGCAACGTCCAAAATAACTGTAGGTTTTTTAAGATGCCAAGTAGGAATATGTGTTTTACGATTTTCTTTTATTGTAGGTGGTTCAATTTTGGTAGACTCCATGTGGGATTTAATTCTAATTCCCAATGTAGGAATATGTTTCTGGTGGCGGTTAAAGAAATAAACATTTTGAGGGTCTAAAACACAATTATAAGCAAAATTTGAAGGATTGCCCAAAAGTTTAGAAACATACTGGAGAGACAATTTAATTCTGCGCTTCTCAAGAGAAGGCTCCTCCGCTTCAACAAGCATCGAGTGTATTGGGGATGTTCGAAAAGCCCCTAGACTAATCTAATGCCAGTATTATGAATTGCATCAAGTGGTTTTAGGTATGACTTCCTTGCAGAACCGTAGACTATACAACCGTAATATAATTTTGATCGAACAAGTGATCTTTACAGATGGAGTAACGTTTTTTGGTCAGCACCCCAATCAGTGTTACCAACAACTTTCAGTAGGTTTAGAGCTCTCTTACATTTAACTTTTAGTTGTTTTATGTGAGAAGTGAAATTCAGTTTGTTGTCAAACAACAAACCTAAGAATTTCACTTCCTTAACAACTTTAATAGGACTACCATCGATTTTCAACTCCGGATCGAGGTGATGTTTCTGAAGTTTACAAAAATGAACACAACCTACGTTTGCTCAGTTGAGAAGGTTTGCTGCGTAAAATACGCAGCCTCGAACCAAAATGGTCAATCCTGCTAATACCCTCTTGCAGGCACCTTGTTCTCCAGGGAGGTGCGTTCCGAAGGCTCCGGAGGAAGGAATCCTGGCAATTGAGAACAGACTGGGCCCCGATAAGGGCACATCTCCAGGCTGGAGATCAGGTCGTAAACATTGCTTTGACCCTGATCTCTATCATGGAAATACCTTTTCAATACACTGCTTTGGCCCCAACAGCGGGAGTAGACGGATGGTCGGATGAACCGTTCTGCCAATCGGAAGCCCACACCTCAAAAATGCAGGGTGTCACGTCAGGGAGCAAGGGGAGGTCATTCAATCAGTTATTTATTTTAGTTTAATTTTATCAATACTTCCTTATACTGACTTTTAATGATTTTAATACCTTTTTAACATCTTTTGTTTTGTTGTGCGGTCTGCTTCCGTTGTCAGTGATAGTTTTTGCTGCACATTTTTAAGGAAATGGTTGGTTGAATGACCGCCACGACCTGGCAACGGCCCACAAACTCTACAGGTCAATCGGTCAGCGTATATGCTCTTGCATCAACGCTGTCCAAGTATGCTTCATATGTACTTCTGGTGTCGCTCGTTGGATATACCGCGACATCACCCACACGTTGGGCTCGGATTAAGGGTGGAAGGCATATGATGAAGAATCAATTACTATAACAACCTGGCTTTAATACCAAACAAAAAGAAACGGGGTTACAAATTTGAAAATGGCACAGTGGACTCTGACTCAGATATTGATAATGGTGATTTGTTAAAAACTAATACCTGGCCTCAATTTATAATTATATATTCGGCAGAAGAAGGCAAACAGGCAACAAACATCAATCCGTTTGCCTTAGAAAAATCAACCAAGGATACAGCAGGTACTGCAAAAGAAGTTACAAAATTGAGATCTGGTGGTATTTTAATACAATGTAGAAGAGAATTACAGGCCATTTATCTTCTAAAAGGTACACAAATTGGAGATATGAAAGTGAATGTTTCTCCTCATAAGACTCTAAATGAAAGCAAGTGGGTAGTAAGAACAAAGGAACTAGCTGACATTGACGAATTAACAATTGCGACAGAAAAGAAACAATGTGTAACCAATGTGAAAAGAATTCAGATCAAACGAGATGGAGCTGTGATACAAACAAATACATATATTTTTACTTTTAATTCTAGCCAACCACCAAAATCGATCAAAACTGGATATATGAACATCAAAGTTGATTTGTACATTCCAAATCCACTTCGATGCTCCAACTGTCAAAAATATGGCCATGGTCAAAACAATTGTAGGGGACAAAAAGTTTGCTTCAAGTGTGTGGCGAACAACACCATGAGCCATGTAATAATGCCCCCAAATGCTGTAACTATCAGGGCAATCACATTGCGTCATCTGTGAATTGCCCTGCGTGGAAAAAGAAGAAAATGATACAGAAAGTAAAATGTGAAAAACAGGTTAGTTTCATTGAGGACAGAGACATCGTTTCATCTATACTAAGGCTATATCGTGGCGAGAAAACTACAGAAACAACAAGTGTCAAGTGTGAATTAAAATTCATTGAAAAAAATATGAAATAATCGCAACGAAACTTAAAAACCAAGAGTGGTCAAAACAGTAATGACTAAAGTTATAAAAACCAGAATACTTAAAAAATCAATCTGTTGGCATTTAGACTTGTGGAGTCTACGTTAAAAGAATAAAAACGATTTTAAAACTTATT
Source organism: Pictodentalium vernedei (assembly GCA_031216915.1). Classification (NCBI taxonomy): domain Eukaryota; kingdom Metazoa; phylum Mollusca; class Scaphopoda; order Dentaliida; family Dentaliidae; genus Pictodentalium; species Pictodentalium vernedei. The sequence continues at coordinate 470,588,993 of CM062291.1, forward strand.
AAAAAGGTTGATTTTTTCCAAAAATGAGATTATTTTATGCGGGCTCGTCAGGTAAAATAAATCTCTTAGAGATTGAACTGTAAAATACTGCCCTCCAACAAGATTAAAATCCGTACAATATAAAATAATGTGTTCCAGTGACAGCACCTGCTGACAAGAAACACACCCTGGTCGCACAGAACCTCCAACAAAAAGGAATGTGTTAGTCGGGTATGACCAATATGGCATCGCGTCAAAACAGCAAGATCCTTTCTACAAATGTTACTAGACGGGGAGTGATCTGAAAGTGTTTGTCGGAAGCGATGAAGCCTGTTATTTGTCGCTACATCCCATTCCGCCTGCCACATAGATTTGATGTAATTACTGATATGAGGCTTGAAATCACTGAACGGAATCTTAAAATCAGCGAGAGTCTCGATAAAGCCTGTTTTGCAGCACTGTCTGCCCTGGTGTTCCCAGCGATACCTACATGTCCGGGTAACCAGCAAAACATAATATCATATCGGTTAGACATGAGAGTTGTTAACTTCTCACAAAGTTCCAAAATGAGAGGGTTCTTCAACTTGGAGTTGAGTAAAGCAAGTAAAGGGGAAAAGGGAGTCAGAAAAAATAATCGACTTCTTTGCCTATACATTTTTGAGGTGTTCAAGCGCGAGTTGTATAGTTTTAACTTCAGCTGTGAGAATAGAACTCTGATTCGGTATTCTGATTGAGGTGATATGATCACCAGTAACAGCAGCTGATGATACTTTGTCACCACCTTTAGATCCATCTGTATACATCCTTGTATATGTACTATACTTGAACTTTATTTCGGCATATTTTTGTTTGAACTGCAAGGAATTGGTATCAGATTTTTGGGTAGAAGCAAGGTCCAAAATAACTCTAGGTTTTTTAAGATGCCAAGGAGGAATATGTGTTTTACGATTTTCGTTTATTGTATGTGATTCAATTTTGGTAGACTCCATGTGGGGTTTAATTCTCAATGGGATAATATGTTTCTGGTGGCGGTTAAAGAAATCAACATTTTGAGGATCTGATACACAACTATAAAGAGGGTTTGAAGGACTGGCTATAAGTTTAGATACATACTTGAGAGACAATTTAATTCTGCGCTTCTCAAGAGAAGGCTCCTCCGCTTCAACAAACTTCGAGTCTATTGGGGATGTTCGAAAAGCCCTTAGACTAATTTTAATACGACTATTATGAATTGCGTCAAGTTGTTTTAGGTATGACTTCCTTGCAAAACCGTAAACTGTACAACCATAATCTAATTTTGATCGAACAAGTGATCTATACAAATGGAGCAAAGGCTTGGTGGTGCAGCCTTATATGATGACCTCCTGGCTTAAAAATTTGCTAGCACACAGCTGACATAATATGTATGTATGCGTGTGTGGAGGGGGTGGGGGGGGGGGGGTGATGATATAGGTGCAGTTGCCTTGGAAGTGTGATTGGGATGCCTTTAATTCGTCGTCCTTTCCTGCTTTCGTTTACTTTTCGAGGTAAGGACGCGGAGAACATAGAGGCTAATCCTACTCGACTCCTGGATGAATTTTCTATTAAGAGGGCCTGTCCCCGGTTTAACTTTTTTACACTTTGACTGTTTGAAATTGTTTAAAACAAGGAATGTCTGCATTAGCCGGAGAGAGCCCTGGGTTTTTCAGATAGAATTTCATATCACAATTCGTCCATCCAATGACTGCTGTGTGACTGTTCAATCACCGTCCTCCCTCTAATATATAAATATGTTTATAAATATTTTTCAGTCATCGTTTTCCCATATATATATAGCCAATATGATAGTGTGTGTGCATTTTGGGGCTGGTGTGGTGTAATTGGCGCTTTGAAATGCCCTCAGAAAACATATGCTTATAACTGTATATATAAATTTGTTTCGATAAATTTAAATAAAGGCTCTAACGGACGGCGGCTGTCCCTGACGTTTCGGCTCCTGTGGCCTTCCTCGGGTGGGACCGTGCCTCTCTTGAAGAAATCAAATCCTTAGAGAAAAAATCTTGCTGTTGAAACCAAATCCCCACAAAAAAATCATGCTGTGAATGGTTTAATGGTAATGTACTGACGAGGTTACTCTGCACAGTTAAAATTATTCATTAATGCGTTAACTGAATTCAAAAAATGAATATTTCGAAAGTTTGATTGAATGCAGACCACTCTGGTTTAGAGCAAACCAAATGTGCTTGGTTTCTGTAGTAGAGGTGTGGTTTCTATCTGGGAGGAATGTTGGCGTCGGGGCGTTTGGGCTGTTGCTGCTCTTAGGATCTATATATTTATACTACATTCAGTATTTCGGAGTGAAATTATATAATTGGCGCCTTGAGATGCACACGGAAAACTAATTTATAACGGTTTATGTGTGTATGGACCTCTGTCAACTTCTTTTTTTTCTCCTCTTTTCTCGTTGCTTGCTCGAAACAATGAAAGTTTAAATTAGGTGGGCTGAATAAACGTTTTCATGTGTACTTAACAGCTATATGTGTACTTTTCGAGATTAGAGTTGTACAATTGGCATCACGTGGTGCCTTTGAGAAATATATATATATAAATTCTTCAGCTATATGTGTACCTTTCGTGATTGGAATTTTGGAAGATACTGAAACACGGAATAGAAATGTCCAGTGAGGGGGTTCAAATTCAATTAGGAATTAGTTTATTGCATGGTTTGCATCGATGAGCTGATGGGGGGGTGGGGGGTGGGGGGGGGGGGTCACACACAGAAATGTAGAAAATGCATAATTATACAAATAAATTTATAATGTTCAAATTTAAATTTATTTTATCTTGAAAATAAAATACGCCCCAATTTAACCATATTGTGGGTACAAATCAAAGCCTTCATATCCTTTCGATGCTCTTCATATTATCTTTGAAGCAAAAGTAGTTAATCTTAGAGGATTTGCCTCGTTACATTTTATGGGAGAGTCTTCTATAAATAATAAAATGGCAAATTACCAACGAATAAGCATCAATTTAAATAACGCAAAGTCTTCTGGATCTACTAATTTTGGAAGATACTGAAACGCGGAAAAGAAATGTCCAGTGAGGGGGTTCAAATTCAATTAGGAATTGAAACATAGCATTGTAGGCACAGAAAAGCACGTTCTTTACTTCTGAGTTTATTTCAGGTAAATTTGTTGAGTAATCACCGCATTTGAGACTGATTATTGGCATATATATGTGCCGATACGAACGGCTATCTATTTTTCTATTTTTACACATTTTTCATAATTTGGAGTTCTCGTCGAGCAATGCTCGGCTATGATCAGTCTTGCTCTACTTTCTAGCTACACTGATGTAACTACTGGTTTCTTTCACAAGAACATAAATTTTAAAACATAATGTCGCATTCGACTATGCATTTTTTTTCTTTTTAAATAACTGTAATGATGAAACAAACCTTAAAGATACAATTTTCACATCATTTGTACAAAGTAAATTCATTCCTTTTCTTTATTTCATTTCTGTTTCTACTTCTAAATAATTCCTTCTCTCACATGCAAATTCTAGAGGTAATGAGTGGATTTCATCTTGAAAACAAGTGTGTCCTGAGGTACGTATGCGTCCATCGCGGTCTGTTATCCCTCGTCTGTCTTAAAGTAGTATGGATGGTATATATGACGCCGAAGATGCCTACCCAAAAACATACCCTATATTCCAGTTCCTTAATATTCTATGCGTATATCAATACAACAGTATAGAGCCACAATAGGCATCTTCCACGGCGGTCTAAAATGTATACCAAGAAGGCTTACCGCTTCAAGACATCCTCTTTCCAATATCTCTTGTCATATGATTGTGCCTCTGATTTTATGCACGGTCCTGCTGATCCTAGCCGGAGACATCGAATCGAACCCAGGCCCAGATAATGGGACTGGCAAACCTCCTCATTTGTTGACTATTTTCCACCAAAATATCCGTAGTATTAGATACAAACTTTCAGAGATTTCAGAAGAAATACAAGAATTCAATATCATATGTTTTACAGAGACACATTTGGATGGGAATTTTTGTTCTAGTAATATCCGTATTCCGGGTTTCTCAGATCCTGTTAGAAAGGATAGGCACCATAGTGAAGGTGGAATCGCCGTCTATTTAGATCAAGGTTTATCGTACATCCGTAGACAGGACCTGGAATTTCATGGCTCTATAATGTGTTTTGAAGTAAATTCCAAGTCAAAAACGTTTCTTTTGGGGGTCTCGTACAGATCAGAACAGTACGCGCCTTCGAATTATTGGGACCTCCGAGACATTTTCACTGAAAAAGCACTAGACATCAACCAGTCTCTAATTCTCATCGGGGATTTTAATTCGGACCTTCTTCAGACCACAGGAAAATTATATGAAATTATAACTCATTATAATTTAAAAAATTATATAGATAAACCCACACGAGTCACTGCTAGTAGCAGTACTCTTCTTGATCCAATATTGGCCAGTGATCAAATCGACATAATGGAATGTGATACCCTCGACCTTGAGGTTTCCGATCACCTCGCAGTCTACTGCTGCATTAAATTTGATTATCCGTTAAATACACCCTATACTAGAGTTGTTAGGAATTATAAAAATGCAGATTTCGATCTTGCGAATGATCTTATTACCCAGGTGAATTGGGGTGATTTAATTCAAAATACTCAAGACATCAATGTTGCCACTGAAAATTTTACACACACATTTTTGGATATAATAGATAGATGTATCCCAAAATCTACAGTTGTTATCCGCCCGAAAGATAAACACTGGTTTTCATCAGAATTGCGATGTAAAATACGTCAGCGAGACAGATGTAGGAAAAAGACCATGAGGTCCTTGTTACAGGAAGATTGGAATAAATACAAATCAATACGAAATTCAGTAAATAATATGAAAAAAATATGCCAAACGCCAGTATGAATCCAGCCTTGAAAATTTATTATTGACTGAAATATCCTCAAAGAATTTCTGGCACGTTATTAAGGAATTGCTGAATTGGAGAAAATCATCCGGGATTCCACCCCTATACAAATGTGATAAAACCACGCCCAGTAATGTAGCGATAACAGACGAAGAAAAGGCAAACTTATTAAGCGATACTTTTTATAAAGAACGGAGATATTGAAGACACAGATCACAAACTTCCGAAATTCGCTGCTCAATGTAGTCTTAAATTGAATGAAATTACCTTCGACGTCGAAGACATTGTCTCGGCTATTAACTCTTTGAAAGCTAACAAAGCACACGGTCACGATAACATCAGTGTGAGAATGTTAAAAGGTACAGTGCTAGGTATCTCCTCTCCCCTGTATTTACTATCCTAGCTTTCATTCAGTTCCTGCACGTTTCCCGACAGTTGGAAGAAAGCAACTGTTATACCTGTGTATAAAAAGGATGACCCAGCAGATAAATGTAACTATAGACCGATATCACTTTTGCCATGTCTTGGTAAAGTACTGGAAAAAGTTGCCCTAAAATATATCTTTTCTTACTTCCAAGAAAATAATCTCCTCTATCAATATCAGTCCGGTTTCATTCCTGGCCATAGCACAACATAGCATCTAATATAACTTTATCATTCTCTGTGCGATTCTCTGGATAACAGACTTCAGACCTGTTCGGTATTTTGCGATATTTCGAAAGCATTTGAAAGAGTTTGGCATCAGGGACTGATCTTTAAACTTAAAGAATATGGGATGGTCGAAAAAACGATCTTGTGTATTGAAAACTACCTACAAGGTCGTCAACAAAGAGTGTTGATTAACAATGCTTTCTCTCAGTACAAAACAGTAATAGCGGGTGTCCCACAAGGATCAGTGTTGGGCCCATTTCTCTTCTTAGTTTACATCAATGACCTGTCCAATGTCCTCGATTCATTAGCGCGGATGTATGCTGATGATACATGCCTGACCTCCTGTAGAAATGAAATAGAAACTCTGGTAAATACTATGAACCACGACATGGAGAAAATAAATATATGGGCCAAACAATGGCTAGTCTCATTTAACCCCCATAAAATGAAGGCAATATTCTTCTCGTACACACCAAATCCCGACCGTCCATATATTACTTTTAATAATACTAATATTCGCCCATGTAACTCTCACAAACATTTAGGAATATTTATCCAAAGCAATTTAAGATGGTATGTTCAAATTAACGAAATTTGTAAAAAAGTTGCACCCAGATTATCACAGTTAAGGAAACTTAAATTAAAACTTTCTCATAAAACCTTGGAAAGTTGTACCTATCATACATATTACCTCTTATGGACTATGGGGATGTTGTTTGGGACTGTGCGCCTAATTGCCTTCTCAAACGACTCGATAGATTACATGTGGAAGCAGGACGCATTGTCACAGGTCTAACGAGATCAACCTCTACAGAGAATATTCTTTTGGAGTTTATTTATTATTTATTGGTGCTTTACGCCACATCAGCAGCTTAGGCTATATCGTGGCGATGAAAGTGTATATTTCAAAAAGACCATTAATTAAAATATGAAACAAATTGAATAAGAGGTTTAAAAATGATGAGTGTGAAACATAATGAGAAGGTGAGATCAGTAGTGCAAAAATACTGTGTAATCAACTTGTGAAATGAATACAGATAGATGAAAATTAAAATGGTAAAAACAATTTAAAATTTATTAAAAAGGTTGATTACTTTCAAGAATGAGATGACCTTTTGCGGGCTCGTGTGATAAAATAAATCTCTCAAAGATCCAACTGTAAAATACTGCCCTCTAACATGATTAAAATCAGTACAATTCAAAAGAATGTGTTCCACTGACAGCACCTGCTGGCAGGGAACACATTCTGGTCGCAAATTACCCTCCAACAAAAAGGAATGTGTAAGTCGTGTATGACCAATATGACACCGCGTCAAAATTGCAAGATCCTTTCTACAAAGGTTACTAGACGGGTAGTGATCTGAAATAGTTGGTCGGAAGCGATGAAGCTTGTTATTTGTCGCTCCATCCCATTCCGCCTGCCACATAGATTTGATGTAACTACTAATATGAGGCTTAAAATCACTGAAAGGGATCTTAAAGTCAGTGAGAAGCTTTGTTAAAGCCTGTTTTGCTGCACTGTCTGCTTTGGTGTTACCAGCGATACCTACATGTCCGGGTAACCAGCAAAACACGATATCATATTGGTCAGACATGAGAGTTGATAACTTCTCACGAAGTTCCAAAATGAGAGGGTTCTTCAACCTGGGGTTGAGTAAAGCAAGTAAAGAGGAAAGAGAGTCAGAAAAATAATCGACTTTTTGTCCTGAGCAGTCTCGATATGTTCAAGAGCGAGTTGTAAAGCTTTAACTTCAGCTGTGAAAATAGAACTCTGATTCGGTATTCTGATTGAGGTGACATGATCACCAGTAACAGCAGCTGATGATACTTTGTCGCCATCCTTAGATCCATCCGTATAGATCCTTGTATATGTACTATACTTGGACTTTATTTCGGCATATTTTTGTTTGAACTGCAAGGAATTGGTATCAGATTTTTTGGTAGAAGCAAGGTCCAAAATAACAGTAGGTTTCTTAAGATGCCAAGGAGGAATGTGTGATTTACGGTTTTCTTTTATAGATTCAGAATTAATTTTTGAAGATTCCATGTGGGGTTTAATTCTAATTCCCAATGGAGGAATATGTTTCTGATGTCGGTTAAAAAATTCAACATTTTGAGGTTTTGAAATACATTTAAAAGCAGGATTTGAAGGATTGGCCAAAAGTTTAGACACATATTGTAGAGACAATTTAATTCTGCGCTTCTCAAGAGAAGGCTCCTCTGCTTCAACAAGCATTGAATCTATTGGGGATGTTCGAAAAGCCCCTAGACTAATTCTAATACCACTATTGTGAATTGCATCAAGTGGTTTTAGGTATGACTTCCTTGCTGAACCGTAAACTATAGAACCGTAATCTAATTTTGATCGTACAAGTGATCTATACAGATTGAGCAAAGTTTTTTGGTCAGCACCCCAATCAGTGCTACCAACAATCTTCAGTAGGTTCAGTGCTCTTTTACATTTAACTTTTAGTTGTTTTATGTGGGAAGTGAAATTCAGTTTGCTGTCAAACAACAAACCTAAGAATTTCACTTCCTTTACAACTTTAATGGTGTTTCCATCCATTTTCAACTCTGGATCAAGATGGTGCTTCCGGAGCTTACAAAAATGGACACAATTAGTTTTGGTCTTTGAAAACTTGAAACCGTTTTCTGTAGCCCATTTCTGGATTCTGTTTAAACACAGCTGAAGTTTCCGCTCTATAGCATTCATTTTTTTGCTGCTATAGCAGATCAAAAAATCATCAACGTACAATGAAGAATCTACCATATTCTCAATTGCATCGATGATACTATTGATCTTTATCGAGAACAGGGTAACAGACAGAATACTACCCTGAGGAACCCCCAATTCCTGTTCGTGAGGATCAGATAACGTTGACCCAACACGAACCTGAAACTGGCGGTCCTTTAAAAAGTTTTCAATAAAAAGAGGCATACGCCCTCTCAACCCCATGTTAAAAAGATCTTTTAAAATCCCATACGTCCACGTTGTATCATATGCCTTCTCTAGATCAAAGAAGATGGCGACCACATGTTCTTTTCTAGCAAAGGCATTTCGAATAAACGTTTCAAGTCTGACCAAATGATCCGCAGTACTTCTCTGGTTTCTGAAACCACACTGAACATCCGCAAGCAGATTGTTCGATTCCAGAAACCAGACAAGTCGGTCATTGATCATCCTCTCCATGGTTTTGCACAGACAACTGGTTAAGGCAATAGGCCTGTAATTGCTTGGGTTGCTGTGATCTTTATCAGGCTTAGGAATAGGAATTATAGTTGCTTTACGCCAGGATGGTGGAAACTGGCCAGTCACCCAAATGCCATTAAAAATTGATAATAAAAGTTCTAGTGATGTTTGTGGCAGGTGCTTTAAAAGTTTGTAATGTATGTCATCAGGACCAGTGGCAGTATCCTTTGCTCTATGCAAAGAGTTACGTAACTCTTCCATAGAGAAAGGTTCATTGTAATCCTCTAAATTGTTGGAGGCATATTTGATCTTTTGTTTTTCTTGTTGTTTTTTAATTTTTAGAAATTCAGGATTACAATTTTCACACGACGAATGTTTCGAAAATGTGGAGGCCAAAGTGTTTGAAATTTCTGTTTTAGATGTAATTAAGGTGTTGTTTTCCTTCAGGTGTTGTACAGTTGATTTTGTTTCTTTTCCTTTAATCTTTTTAATCATTTTCCAAATTTTAGTGATTGGAGTGTTTTGGTTAATCTTAGAAATGTAAGATTCCCAAGAACTTTTCTTTTTTTGTTTTAAAAGTCGTCTTGTTTTTGCCCGATTAATACGCAGTTTATCCAAATTATGTGTTGTAGGTGACTTGTTAAATTCCCTTTCAATTTTTTTCCGATCTTTTATAGCCTGTTTACACTCACTATCAAACCATGGTTTGGTGAAACGTGTTGGATTTGCCGAGGTTTTAGGGATGACTGTGTTTGCAATGTCAAGCAGCTCGTTTGTAAAATGTTCTATTTGGTCAGCACTATCTTGAAATTTCTCCCGTGTGAGGCGCTCAGAACAAAGCGATGAGAAAGTGTCCCAGTCAGCCTTTTTAAAGCTCCACTGGGGCACCCTCTCATCGTCCGCTGGAACTACACTCTCCAGCACAACCGGAAAGTGGTCACTCCCGCACAAGTCCTCTTCTACCTTCCAAGAATAATCGAGGAAGACAGAAGGGCATGCAATTGTAAGATCAATTGATGTATACGAACCAGATGCGGGGTGCAGGTAAGTGTCTGAACCATCATTAAACAAACACAGATCATGTTTTGTAATGAACTCTTCTACAGTTTTACCTTTTGCGTCTTCTTGCCTGCAGGAATTACCCCAAAGGGGGTTATGAGCGTTAAAATCGCCCAACAAAATATATGGAGTAGGGAGCTGTTGGACCAGTAACTCAAGATCATTCAGCTGTAAAGCTTTACTTGGTGAAACGTAAATTGAACAAAGTGTAACTGTTTTGTCTAATGTTAGGCGTACCGCCACAGCCTGTAGATTTGTCTGTAATGGAACAGAACTGTGAATGATGTCGTTCCTAACTAAGACAGTCGTTCCACGAATATGAAGATTATTATCATCTGCCCAGGCATTATACGAAGTATAATGCTTAAAAGCTGAATGATCGTGAGCCTCAGGTTTCTTTAAGAGAGTTTCCTGCAGGCAAAAAGCAGCAGGTTTATATTTTTGGCTTAGAAGACCGAGTTCATTAAAATTCGCTTTAAAACCTCGACAATTCCACTGTATGATGTTTTGTTTGGGTGTATTAATCATGTTTGTTTGGCGATTTGGAAGGTGGACGTATGGGCGAAATTGCCCCAGTGTTTCTTTTCGGTGATGTTTTACGTGGGGACTTTCCCTGAGAAGAACTCAGGCATTTGGTTGAGAAGGTGTCATCGATACACTCATCGACTGACATCTTCTCAATGCCTTCAAACATGTTGCTTGTAACAACATTTTGAAGGCGTTTTGGTAACCTATCCGATTCTTGCTTCTGTTTTTCTTTGTCTGTTTTCTTGATAAGACGTTCCTGTTGGCGTCTTTGATTCTGACTCAGATTCTGTTGGGGTCTGTGTTGTGGATTTGGTTTCGGTTTGTTTTGTTGATTCTGCTTTTCTGCTTTAGTGTTTTGTTGCTTTTGGCGTTGTGGTTTAGGTACTTCTGTTGCTTGTTCTTGTGTTTGTGCTGTATTTGGTATTTTCTCAATTGTTTGGGCTGCTGAATTTGTTTGTGTAATCTGGAATTCTGTTTCTTGTATTGTAAATGCTGTTACTAAAGATGGAATTGTTCCTTTCAGCCATGTAAACTGAGTCTGGCATTCTACTGATTTAGTTGATACTTTTTGTGATAGTTTTGCAGCATATGAAGGTGATGAAATATTCATACCAGGCATCGATGTTACAATATCTCTGGCCTCTTTAAAACTTACTTGCTTTTCGCATTTTATTCTTTGTATAGTTTTTTCTTTTTTCCATACAGGGCAATCTTTGGATGATGACATGTGATTGCCCTGGCAGTTGACACATTTAATGGCATTGATACATGGCTCTTCTTGGTGTTGTTGACCGCATTTAAAGCATACTGATTGACCCCTGCAGTTGTTTTGCCCATGGCCATATTTTTGGCATCTGAAGCATCGAAGTGGATTCGGTATATATAAATCCACTTTGATGCTCATGTAACCAACTTTGATCGATTTTGGTGGTTGGGCTGAATCAAATGATAAAATATAAGTATTTGTTTTGATGACTGATCCATTTTTTTTAATTTCTATATTTTTCACAGCTGTTACGCCCTGTGATTCAAGTTCTTTCTGAATTTCAAGTGTGTCAATTCCTTCTAATTCCCTAGTTCTAATTACACCCCTGCTGGAATTAAGTGTTTTATGCGGAAACGCATTCACCTCCATATCTGCTAATTTTCCTGTATTGAGTATATTAATTGCTTGGGCCTCCCTTTTACATTCTATGAGAATTCCACCAGTTCTGAGCTTTTTAACATTGTCAACAGTGCCAGCAATTCCTTTAATAGCTTTTTCTAAGGCAAAAGGGTTTATATCAGTTGCCTTTTTACTTGAGTCAGCAGCATATATTATGACAAATTTTGGCCATTTAGTTTGAATAGATGAAGTCTTTTGATCTGAGTCAGAATCACAACCATCTGAAAATAAATCTCTTCCACGTTTAAGTTTTTTGGAGTTTGAGGTATCCATGATTGTTTTGATTAATGATTCATTGCCCCGGCTCCCACCCACCACGGAGTCCAACAAGGGGTAGGGTTACTGCTATGCAGTGAACCCACCGGGTTGCCGGTATTCCCACATACCTGGTATGGGGCAGTATACTCAGCCAGTGTTGATACCGAAGTATGCCACTGGCTGATTGGCCCGTGTGTGGAGGTGCCAGGTCTTCAGATGGCGACCATCCAACCAATCACTTTATAAAACACTGTAATTACGGTTGCCACGTGAAACTGAAACAAACAGTGCAGCAGAAATAAGTATTTGGTTAAAAAATCAGTTTAAAAACATCACACAATGGCAATTATGATAAATGATTAAAAGAAATGACTGATTGAATGGCCACCAAATGCCCCCCGACGTGACACCCAGTACTTTTTGGGGTGGGGGCTCCCGATTGGCCAGAACGGACCATCCGACCATCCTTCTACTCCCGAAATTGGGGCCAAAGCAGTGTGTTGAACAGCATTATCTCCGAAATGGAGACCAGGGTTCCATCCCGGAGACTGCCCTAACCGGGGCCACGAGTCCTCAACTGCCAGGATTCCTTCTTCCGGGGCCTTCGGAATGCACCTCACGGGAGAACAAGGTGCCTGCAAGATGGTATTAGCAGGGTTGATCATTTTGGTCCGGGGCTGCGTATTCGTGTATTTCGCAGCGAACCAGCTCAATTGAGCAAACCTGCCAATTAAAAATTAGCAAACCTGCCCAATTGAGCAGGCCGTCCTCTATCCGCCACCTGAGGACCCGCCTAGTAGGGGACGATCAAACCCCCCTAGGTCTTTTGGAGTTAGGCTGGTGTAGTCTATCACAGCGTTGTGACATACACAAACACTGCACAATGTATAAAATAGTAAATCAAAAAGTCCCTGATTATTTAGTTAACTTATTACCTCCGCGTGTTGGGGACCGAGGAACCTACAGCCTACGCAACGCAGATCATTTTACCATGTATCAATCCCGAACCGAACATTTTAAAAGATCCTTCTTGTCTTCCATGGTAGTGGCTTGGAACAATTTACCTCAATACGTGTCATCAGCTGAAACTGTAAATAAGTTTAAAACTAAAATTAAGCTATTAAAATTAAATCCTGTCGTGAAATCTCCGCTTTATTTCTCCTCCGGAACAAGGAAACTGAACATTCTACATTGTAGGTTAGCGATCTGAACGGTGATAAATATGCAAATTATGTATCTGATGCATCCAGGTGTAATTGTGGACACGTACTTGAAAACAGTTTTCATTACTTCTTCGAATGTCCTTTCTACGTAGTCCAGTGTGAAATCCTCTTTAGACGACTTTCTCAATTTAACATTACATCCACAGACGATGTTCTTTTCGGAAAACCTAATTTTTCACAAAATGAAAACAATCTGATTTTTAAGTTAGTACAGTCCTTTATTTCAGGTAGCAATCGTTTTAGTTAACTCTCAACCTTACCCCTTTTTGGTGTGCCTTCTCTCCAACATCAAGTTAAGGCTCGGTGATGATTTGCGATGGCCGCATCCGTACGATAAGGACACAAAACTCAACTATCCTCTGCTTTCTTTTGCTTTATACCATCTTATCCCATACCTGCATGTCGTGTCTTTCGCTTCTCTCCAGCTACTATGAATTGGTATGAAGCATGTTTATTGTATTGTAGATATAAAATGTTGGTTTTTTTTTGGTTTTTTTGAGGTTTGGTTTGTTTTCGCATATTTTTGTTAGGTGCCATCGAATGTTTTAGGAGAGGAACTTATATAAGTTTAATAACTTGTGTTCCAATCCTTTTGTCAGTTTTCAATCTAATGACAATAAAATATGTTTAAACTATGGAGCAAAGTTTTTTGGTCAGCACCCCAATCAGTGCTACCAACAACCTCCAGTAGGTTCAGTGTTCTCTTACAGTTAACTTCTAGTTCTTTTATGTGGGAAGTGAAATTCAGTTTGTTGTCAAACAACAAACCTAATAATTTCACTTCCTTGACAACTTTAATAGGACTCCCATCGATTTTTAACTCCGGATCGAGGTGATGTTTCCGAAGCTTACAAAAGTGAACACAGTTTGTTTTTAATTTTGAAAATTTAATACCATGTTCTGTGGCCCATTTTTGAATCCTCTTTAAACACAGCTGAAGTTTGCGCTCTATAGCATTCATGTTTTTGTTGCTATAGCAGATCAAAAAGTCATCGACATATAATGACGAATCGACCATATTCTCAACTGCGTCGGTGATGTTATTAATTTACACTGAAAAAAGGGTAACGGATAAAATACTACCCTGAGGAACCCCCAATTCCTGCTCATGAGGGTCAGATAACGTTGACCCAACACGAACCTGACATTGGCGGTTCTTTTAAAAGTTTTCAATAAAAAGAGGCATACGCCCTCTCAATCCCATGTTAAGAAGATCTTTTAAAATCCCATAAGACCACGTTGTGTCATATGCTTTTTCCAGGTCAAAGAAGATGGCGACCACATGTTTTTTTCTGGCAAAGGCATTTCTTATAAACGTTTCAAGTCTAACCAAATGACCCACAGTACATATCTGGTTTCTGAAACCACACTGAACATTCGCAAGTAGATTGTTCAATTCCAGAAACCAGACAAGTCGATCATTGATCATCCTGTCCATGGTTTTACACAGACAACTTGTTAAAGCGATAGGCCTATAATTACTTGGGTTGCTGTGATCTTTATCAGGCTTTGTGATGGGAATGATAGTAGTTTTATGCCAAGAAGGTGGAAACTGGCTTGTCACCCATATGTCATTGAAAACTGACAGTAAAAGTTCAAGTGATGATTATGGCAGATGCTTTAAAATTTTGTTATGTATTTCGTCGTGTCCGGTGGCACGATCCTTTGCTCTATGCAAAGAGTTATTTAACTCTTCCATAGAGAAAGGTTCGTTATAATCTTCCAAATTGTTGGAGGTAAATTTGAGCTTTTGTGTTTCTTGTTTTTTTTAAATTTTGAGAAATTCTGGATTACAGTTTTCAGACGACGAATGTTTTCGAAAATGTGGAGGCCAATTTGTTTGAAATTTATTTTTTGATGTGATGACCGTGTTGTTGTCTTTCAGATGTTGTACAGTTGATTTGATTTCTTTGCCCTTAATTTTTTTAATCATTTTCTAAAAATTATTGATGGGGGTGTTTTGGTTAAGCTTTGAAACATAAGTTTTCCAGGAACTTTTCTTTTTTTGTGTTTCATTAGTCGTCTTGTTTTTGCCCGGTGTATACGTAGTTTATCTAAATTATTTGTGGATGGTGATTTGTTGAATTCCCGCTCAGTTTTCTTGCGATCCTTTATAGCCTGTTTACATTCGCTATCAAACCATGGTTTCGTGAAACGTTTTGGATTTGTCGAGGTTTTAGGAATGACTTGGCTTCCAATGTCAAGTAACTCTGTTGTAAAATGCTCAATCTGGTCAGCACTTTCACTAAATTTCTCCAGTGTGAGGCGTTCAGAACAGAGCAAGAGGAAGGTCTCCCAGTCAGCCCTTTTAAAGCTCAACTGGGGCACCATCCCATCGTCTGCCGGAACTGCACTCTACAACACAACAGGTAAGTGGTCACTTCCGCACAAGTCGCTTTCCACCTTCCAGAATAATCGAGAAAGAGGGAAGGGCATGCAATTGAAAGATCAATTGAAGTGAAAGAACCAGATGCGGGGTGCTGATAACTGTCTGACCCATCACTGAACAAGCACAACTCATACTTTGTAATGAACTCTTTCACAGTTTTCCCTTTCACATCTTCTTGACTGCAGGAATTACCCCAAAGAGAGTTATGAGCGTTAAAATCACCCAACAAAATGTATGGGGTTGGGAGCTGTTGGACTAGTAGCTCAAGATCATTCAGATGTAGTGCTTTATTTGGTGAAACGTAAATCGAACAAAGTGTGACTGTTTTATTTAAAGTTAGGCGTACCGTCACAGCCTGTACATTTGTATTCAAAGGTACAGATTTGTGAATGATATCGTCTCTAACTAAAACAGATGTTCCACGAATGTGAATGTCTGTATCATCTGCCCAGGCATTATACGAAGTATAATGCTTAAAAGCTGAATGGTCTCTTGAGCCTCGGGTTTCTTTAAAAGAGTTTCCTGCAGGCAAAAAGCAGCAGGATTATATTTTGGGCTCTGAAGACCCAGTTTATTAACATTGGCTCTAAAACCTCGACAATTCCACTATATTATATTATTTTTGTTTATATTAGCCATATTTCGAGGGAGATGTAGAGGATGGACGTATGGGCGAAGTAGCCCCGGTAATATTCTTCGGTGAATTTTCCCTCTGGGATCTATTCTGTGAAGATGTCGGACGTTATTGTTCGAGTGTTTCATCGATACAATCACTTACCTCAATATACTCAAGGCCTTCAAACATGTTGCGAACAACAGGGTTTTGAAAAACCTTAGTTAATCTGTCCGATAATTGTTTTTGTTTCATTTTTTCTTTTTTCTCTTTTTCTAATTTTTTAATTTGACTCTTACTCAGATTGTGCTGTTGTGATCTTTGTTCTTGCTGTGGTTTAGGCTTCGTTTGGTTTTGTTCATTTTGCGGCTCTAAAAAAGTGTTATGTTCCCTAGTTTGTACAGGTTTGGGCGTATCCTTTCCTATTTTTCGTTCTGTTTTATCGTCTGCTTGTTTGGGATTTTGTTCTTTTTTCCGTTCTAATTTTGTTAAATCTTTGGTTCCCCCTGTGTTTGTCTTGCTTTTAATTTCTCTGTTGTTTGAGTTGTGGAATTTGTTTGTGTTGGCTGTATCTCAGTTTGTTCTATTGTGAATCCATGTACTATAGAGGGAATCGTTCCTTTAAGCCATGTGTATTGAGTTTGACATTCCACTGAGGTTGTTGGTAATTTTTGTGATAATTGTTTCGCATAAGTTGGTGATAATAGGTTCATGACAGGCATTGATGTCACTATTGTTCTTTGTTCTCGCCTCCTTAAAACTGATTTGTCTTTCGCATTTAACTTTTTGAATTTATTTTTCTCTTTTCCAAACAGGGCAATCCTTTGATGCAGCCACATGATTGCCCTGACAGTTACAACACTTGATGTGATTTGTGCAAGGGTCCGGATGTTCTTCGCCACATTTAAAACATATATTTTTTCCTCTACAATTATTTTGTCCATGACCATATTTCTGACATTTGAAACATCGAAGTGGATTTGGAATGAATAAATCCACTCCGATGTTCATGTATCCTACTTTTAATGATTTTGGTGGCTGAGAGTTCTTCCTGAATTTCGAATACATCAATGCCTGACAGTTTCTTCGTACGTACAGCGCCTTTGCAGCTGTTTAATGTTTTATGAGCAAAGGTATTGACCTCCATATCGACGAGTTTATCTATCTTAAGTAAATTCAAAGCCTGCATTTCCCGTCTACATTCAATTAGAATTGCCCCTGATCGTAACTTTCCAACAATGTAACATCACCAGCTATTCCTTTTATGGCTTTTTCTAAAGCAAATGGATTGAGATCAGATGCTTTTTTATTCTCATCGTTAGCATAAATGATGATAAATTTTGGCCAGCTTTTCAAAATGGTTTGTTCTTTGTCTTGATCTGAGTCAGAGTCAGTGTCTGAAATTTGAAATTTGTACCCTCGTTTTTGTTTTTCTGTGGTATTTTAGCCATGTTAAAGTTTTGATAGTTCAATGTCCCGGCTCCCACCTACCACGGAGTGCAACAAGGGGTATGGTTACTGCTACGCAGTTAACCCACCGGGTTGTCGATAATCCCACATATCTGGTATGGAACAATATACTCAGCCAGTGTTGATACCGAAGTATGCCACTGACTGATTGGCTCGTGTGTGGAAGTGCCATGTCTTCAGATGGCGATCATCCAACCGATCACTTTACAAAGCACTAACATAATAGTTGCAACGTGGACCTGAAACAGAGAGTACAGCAAAATTTAGTAGTTGTTAAAAATAGAACGTTTAAAAACAGTATACAGAGGCAGTTATGATATGTGATTAAAAGAAATGACTGATTGAATGACCACCAAATGCCTCCCGACGTGACACCCAGTACTTGTTGGGGTGGGGGCTCCCGATTGGCCAGAACGGGAGCCCAGGTCTGCATATTTGTATATTCCGTATCAAGCCAGCCCATTTGAGCAAACCTGCCAATTTCTAACCAGCAAACCCGCCCAATTGAGCAGGCCGTCCTCTATCCGCCACCTGAGGACCCGCCTAGTAGGAAAGGGTCATCCCCCCAAACTTTATTGCAAGCCTTCACAATCGATCACTCAGAGAAATTGGAACCTAAATCAACTCAAACAACATCAACATCAACTACCCAAACAACAAATGAGAGAAAGAAACAAAAACAAGAACAAGCAATAGATGCACCAATAGAAGAAGCAAATAAAGACCAAAAAAGTCAGAACAGAGAAATGGATCAAACAAACCAAACACGGATCAGAAACACAAACCACAACAAGAAAACCTTAGTCAGAGTCAAAG
This sequence comes from Pictodentalium vernedei, assembly GCA_031216915.1. NCBI lineage: Eukaryota > Metazoa > Mollusca > Scaphopoda > Dentaliida > Dentaliidae > Pictodentalium > Pictodentalium vernedei. The sequence continues at coordinate 470,607,270 of CM062291.1, forward strand.
ACGAAGACAAGAAAAAGAAAACAAGAAAAATGAAAAAGAACAACAATAAGTAAATTCAAATAGAACAGCCAAATATTTGAAAAATTTAGTCACGAACAACATGTTTGGGGAGATGGAGGGCATTTCAGTTGATGAATGCATTGATAACGCGTTCTCTAATCAACTTCGCCCGAATTCTTCTCAGGATTCCCATGTAACACTTCACACAACAGAAATACGGGGGCTATATCTTCCATACGTTTACCACCCAAGTCACCACACACACAGCCTATAGTACAATGGAATTGTCGAGGTTTTGAAGCGAATTTAATGAACTGGGTCTTTTGATCCAAAAATATAAACATGCTGCCTTTTGCTTGCAGGAAATTCTTTTAAAGAAACCTGAGGCTCAAGATAATTCAGCATTTTAGCATTATAATGCCTGGGCTGATAACGATTTTTATATTCCTGGAACGTCTACCTTAGTGAGACAGGATATTATTCACAGTCCTGTTCCTTTAACAACAGACGTACAGGTTGTTGCGGTGCGTCTAACTTTACATAAGACAGTAACTTTGTGTTCTATTTATGTTTCACAGATAAAACCCTACAACTGAATGATCTTGGGATGCTGGTCCAACAACTCTCAACTCTTTGCATTTTGTTGGGTGATTTTAACGCTCATATCCCCCTTTGGGGTAATTTCGGCAGTCAAGGGGATTTAAAAGGTACAATTGTAGAAGAGCTCATTACAAAATTCGTCTTGTGTTTGTTCAATGATGGTTCATACACTTACCTGCACCCCGCATCTGGTACTTACACTTCAATTGATCTTTCACTTGCCTGCCTTTTTATCTTTCTCGACTTTTCGTGGGAGGAATAGGGCGACTTGTGCGGGAGTGACCACTTTCCAATTGTGTTGGAGAGTGTGGTTCCGGCAGACGATGGGAGGGTGCCCCAGTGGAACTTTAAAAAGGCTGACTGGAACACTTTCTCATCGTTTGTTCTGAGCGCCTCACACGGGAGAAATTTGAGGAAAGTACTGACCCGATTGAACATTTCACAACCGAATTGCTGCACATTGCAACCAAAGGCATTCCTAAAACTTCGGCAAATCCAAAATGTTTCACTAAAGCATGGTTTGATATTGAGTGCAAACAGGCTATAAAGGATCGCAAGAAATTTGAACGGGAATTTAATGAGTCACCAACCACACAAAATTTGGACAATTTACGTATAAATTTGACAAAAGCAAAACGACTTGTAAAACAAAAAACGAAGCGTTCTTGGGAAACGTATGTTTCTATACTTAACCAAAACACCATCAATAAAATTTGGAAAATGATTAAAAGGATCAAACGAAAAGAAACAAAATCAACTGTACAAGACCTGAAGGAAAACAACACCATAATTACATCAAAAAAAAAAGAAATTTCAAACAAATTGGCCTCCACATTTTCGAAACATTCGTCGTCTGAAATTGTAATCCGAAATTTATCAAAAATTAAAAAAACAGCAAGAAAAACAAAAGATCAAATAACCTCCAATAATTTTAAGGATTACAATGTACCTTGGTCCCTATGAAATACATGACTAAATTCCAAAACATTTGCCTAAATTTTCACTTGACCTTTTATTGTCAGTCTTTAATGACATTTGGGTGACTGGCCAGTTTCCACCATCCTGGCGCAAAGCAACAATAATTCTCACTCCCGAGCCTCCTAAATACCACAGCAACCCTAGTAATTACAGGTCTATTGCCTTAATAAGGTATCTGTGGAAAACCATGGCAAGGATGATCAATGATTGACTGGTTTCTGGAATCGAACAATCTACTTGCGAATGTGAATTGATCTGTTTCCCTCTTCACAGTGAAAAACAACAGTATTATCGATGCAATTGGGAATATGGTGGACTTGTCATTGTATGTAGATTACTGTTTACTCTGCTATAGCAGCAAAAACATGCGATAGAACGCAAACTTCAGCTGTGTTTAAACAGAATCCAGAAATGGGCAACAGTAAACGGCTTCAGATTGTCAAAGACGAAAACTAATTGTGTTCATTTCTGTAAGCGCCGGAAGCACCACCTGATCCGGAATTGAAAATAGATGGGAGTCGTATTACTCTTGTTAAAGAAGTGAAGTTCTTGGGTTTGTTGTTTGACAGCAATCATTAAAAATATTTGATCACTGATTTCATATCGATTTGTAATTTATGTTATTATTGTATATCGATTTATAATTTATTTGTAATCGATTTGATTAGTTTTGATCTCTGGTTAGTATCGATTGTTAAAAAATGCAATATATCTCTCATTGTTTTATTTGTAGTGTTTAGTAAACTACCGTGCTTTCTCGGCAAGTATCGCATTCGCACGCTTTTGGAAATTATTCTAAACAAACACTAGCCACTGCTACTGCGATCCAATAAAAGTTGTTATTAAGTGGGAACATTAATAATATTCCGGAATGTGGTCAAATAAAAGTCGTATTTTATTAACAAACAGGTATGCAAGTTGTGTTCGTGGGGAGGGCTCGAGTTTTGTACAAAATAAGTGTTTATCTCAACAGTCATAGTTGCTCACAGTGACACGTAAAGGACGTACTTGAAAAATTGTACATGGGAAATAATTTTGACATGCGCTGAAGTATGGTCCAACACATCAGATTTCATTTTGACTTGCGCTGTAATATGAGGCAAAAGTCGCTTGAACATAATTAATTTTGACTTGTTCTGTACATTCGACATACACTAAAACTGCACCCTCGATAAACACAAAAAGTGGACATTGTGGACCGAGGGAGAGGCTCAATTGAATGATTGTATGTGGTAATTAGTTTTGATTTTGTGTCCATAAACTCATAGTGCGCAAAGGGTGGGTTTGAGTGGGGGAGTTAGATCCGTTGAACATGCTGATCTGAGCGTGATGAAATGTCTCAGCCGAGTAACCAGCTGTAAAAATGCGCAAAAGTTTATGACAACCAGAAACTCATGGCTTTTATCCAATTTAACACGAAACTAAAACAAATTTATACAGGTGGGTTCGTGCAAGCCAAAATAAAACTGTAACCCAACTGCCTCTACATTAATAAATCTAAGACATGTCGGAATTTAACATAATATCTGCTGAAGAAAATACGCTACTCAATTACACCCGGACTTCGAGTCTTGGTTAAATATTGACGAACTTGCAAAACTGCATTAATTATTGCTGCCTCCTTCGAAAAAGAACCGCATGAGACACCAACACCGCTAAGTACCCTAGCCGTTCGCTCCTTCGCCGCGCCTAGACATGAAAAATGAAAGAAAACTTAAATACAGTCATTGCTGAGGGTCGAAAGGGGCTTGTCCCTCCTCCCCCCTCCCCCACGGTTCTCGCACGCCTTCGATACGCAAAAACATTTCAAGTTGCTCGAGGAGGTTATTTTCCCAAATCTGCACATATCCCGCATTTTTTTTTGCGGCTAATCGGGAAATAGCGTTTATACCACTTTTACAGTGGGAGGGGTAGGGGAGGTGGGTACTTAAAGACTGCTGATTTTCTCCATAGGCGCAAACCTTGTACGATTGAAAGAGACTTTTCGTGCTTTTATGATAATTTTTGGGATAAAAGGAAAAACGTTTTCAATAGAATGATATTTATTCATCAAGTTATATAGTGTTTCAACGACACTTTCTACAGTCAGGATCACCTCGTGTCGGACATTTGGAGGAAGCAAGAGAGAACCACCGAGAAATGGCTAGTAAATGCCAGACTCGCCAACGTACTAACTCCACACAGGGAGACAAGTGCACCATCGACGTGCAATACGCTTTAGTACACAACGCCACCGCGCCCTAAGTAGGCAGTTGGAGAATGGTAGTTCTTTCGTGTTTATAGCGGGGGCCCTCGTAAGACGGGTGATTTATTCTAAACATCGAACATTGAACATTTAATATAGGCTGACAAAAGACTGGCATTTAGATATGTGATAGAGGTGGGGGATTGAAGAGTGTCTCCATTCTTTGTTAGTTGGTAGACGCTATCTTTGAAATTATAAAACACGACGTTTCTGGCCTAATCATTATTAAGGAGGAGGGGGGCCGGGTTTAGTTATTTCATTTGAAGTGTATTAAAGTTTCTACGTAGCGGCGGAGCACCAAACAGAACACTGGACTGTTATCGGATTGACTTATTTTTTTATAGAATTGGCGAGGGTTCAAGGGAGTCTTTTTAAGAATGTGGTTAGCCCTGAGAAGGGCTGTTGTTTCCGTTGTTCTGGCAACTGTCGTCTTGTTGTTTCTTTACCATTTTGGTGATATGTTTTCTTTCACCGTGCTTTTGATGCTGTCTACTTCTATTTCTCAGCCTGATATCGTCCCGCCCTCAAATAGCTCTGGCGGGGGTACCATGTTCTTCATATTGTCCATCCACAGATTTTCAAGTTGCTTTGTATCAACTCTATCAAGCACCTTTGAAAAATACTTCTCAACTTGTTCATTTAGATCCTTCATCATCAGACAAAGATCGGGCTGCATTTTTGATGGACGGTCGACGCTGCATCGATAACAGGGCTCTTTGGCAACACTTGCTATTTCCTGTCCTATTAAATGGGCGTATGTTCTGTTTAATTCGTGCTCTATCCGTCTTTTTCGAAAATCATTCGTCAATTTTTTTTACCATGCGTGGATAGCGTGGGGACATCTCTCTTTCTTTTTCTGGACTCGGCGATTTTCTTTTCTTGATCGTCGATTCTCCTGTCGATTTCGTCTATAGCACTCTTTAATTCATTCCATTCTCTGATGTCCAGAGTTATGCTGGTCTTGGTGAGTGTTATAGATTCTTTAATATGTCGACGATAATAGATCTTCAGTTGACCCTTGAACGGTGTCACATCAGCATAGGTATTTGTTTCTCCAAAGTTGACTTGTTTCCATTTTTCACTTTCTCTCTTCTAAACTGAGTTTTCAATCGGAACGTTACATTGACTTATGAGAACAAGCAAGCAAGATGAATGGTTTTGCGCATGGACGATTTGATTTTAGCCCCTTTCGACCCTACTCTAGTATTTTTCGAATTTTGTTGTCTCGCAGATCATCATCATCATGGTCGGTCGCAGCAGGAGCCCAGGAAGTCGGTTGCTGATGGTCTTTTCTTGTTTGGCAGGTTATAAATATTATATTCTCCCTCGGGTGAGGACCAGTGTGAGAGTGTGACCTCTCGACAAAGGTGCTACCTGTCTCCGTGGGTGGTTATGTTGTATTTGAGGCATATTCAGGCAAGTATAGTCTGCCGCTGGCTTTATTGTCGTATAGGCCATCATCAGCAGATATAGTCTGCCTCAGGCTGGTGTCGGTGACGGCTAATTCTCTCGGATTCGATGGTTAGATAAAGTGACTTTCATACGGAAACAACGGCCCATCTCAGGGCCACCCAACGAAGACCTGAACTTCCCTGGATCGGGGGAAGGACTGCATCATTATCCTATTTGGCCGGGACGTGAATGCGCACAAGTGACGTTTACAAAAAGAGGGGCACGGGGAGGAACGTAGGACCAACGCTCGCCTCCCGGAGGTGGTTGACAACCTCTGGGAATGGAGTGAGGGATGATTAGACTTCATAACGGTTACTGAAGAATTTCCATAGCGTTAATTATTTCCATAACGGTTGCTACGTGAGAGTAAAAGATAGAAGCAAAAAAAAGAAAAAAAAGGATATAAAGAAAGAGAAATGTGTTAGTGCTGTGTGACTGTCTTTCAGGTTAAGTCGTGTCTTCAGGCAGGTATAGTCAGCCGCGTGATTACTCATATCGTGTTGGAGCTATCCTTGGCAAGTACTGCCTGCCTCAAACTCTTCTGTCGGTTTTGCAGGTGGTCTGTGGAGTTTAGTCTGCGGGTAGGTGACGTCGCTGACGTCGGTGTTTGTGTCTTGCAGGTGTATGGTGTCGTCTTGTGGTCTTGTGCAGTCTGGATCTTTCTGAAATTAAAAAGGCAGAAGTGAGGCGTACTACCATACCCCATCCTAAATTCCATCCGGTCCCATCCCCTCCCCATCCTTTTCTCCCTCCAGACGTCTCTCGTTTGGTATTGCGGAGAGAGAGAGAGAGAGAGAGAGAGAGAGAGAGAGAGAGAGAGAGAGAGAGAGACCAGGACCATTGGCGTTTTGTGAGGGGGTTTAAGTTTTGATAGTATGCAGCGAACACCGTTGTGCCAGACGGAGTCAAATGCTATTTCAACGTCAAGTAGGACAGTGGAGCCTATATCTCGGTTGAGGATGGCCGTTTTCATAATTCTACAAGGCGATAAAAATGTTCCATGCCTTCTTTTGAGTCCTGCCATTTATTGAAAAACTCAGTGTCGTCTAGGTGCTCCCTCAGTCGATTGGTAAGGATTCTATCGAATATCTTACTAATACAACTGAGGAGGCTTATAGGTCGACAGTTAGCTGGGTTACTGAGGTATTTTGTAGATTTGGGTATCATGGCATCCACAGCTGATTTCATTTGGGAAGGTATCCAAGGGTGAGACATGCCTTGTAGAGGAAATTTAGTTTGGACATGAACGTGTTTGGTGATTGTTTAAAGATTGTGTAACTGATTTCGTCTTTCACTGGCGAGGAAGAGTTTCTGTACTTTTTTATGGTATTGATATACTCTTCGTCCGTGAGAGGGCCGACGAGGTTGTCATCGTACCCTATCTCTGGTTCAGTATCAAAATTAGGGTCTCAATAAACTTCGGGGTACTCATGAAGTTGTCGATTGCGGTTTTAACCTCATCATCAAAGTGGGGATCTTCATGTGAGCGGTGAGTTTTCTTAAAGAGGTCTGCAAAGGTGTCGGCCTTTTTCCTCTTCGTTGGCAGTAGTTGTGCAGTCTTCTTTTGTTACGGGCTTGGGTGACATATGATGCTATTGCGTTTTTCATCTGTTTGCACCTTGAAGGTGTTCTAGAACGTTTTTGCATCCTTAGTACCATTAAGTTGGGAGATGGCCCGTTCCCAGTTGTTTTGTTGATCGGCCTGGATGTTTTTTTTACTTCGCCATGAAGGCGGCTGTAGGTCCTCTTTAGTTCCTTCTTTTTATTTGGTCGGTTTTGTATTGTTTACATACGGCAGTTATAGAGCAATAATACACACACGCCGTATACTAGTCATTTGTTAAAATTGTTAAACTCTATTTTGGTATTAAAATATAGAAACCCCGATTTCAGATACGCCAATTTTACGTTTCTGTTTTTACCTTCTCTTTCCTCTCACTTAAAAATTGCTTTTCGAAATTTTGGAAATACAGTTACAATTGAAATCAGACAGTGAAACTGTATTGTATTGCGTTGATCGGAAAATGGCGTTGACCAGGCTTCGTTGGATGACTTCTGCAAAATTGCTTTACGATTTCAAAACCACCTAGTAACTGTTTTTGTTTTTCTATTTTCTTTTTTTTTATTTTCTGGATTCGTTCTCTGACTCTGATTAAGATTTTGTGTCCCTGGTATACAGTTAAAACTAGAAGTCCTGTCACGAATAGTGCGCTTTTCTAGGCTTAATTGCGCGTTGGAATTTGCGCGCAATCGCCATATCGAATGGCATCCACAGCACGGCAGGTTCTCCTGGTTACTCATAGCAAACACAAGCAATGTTTCTGCCAATGGACCTCTGGGTTACCCGGAGGTTCATTGGGTGAAACATGGCTTGTACACAGGCAATATGTACAGAATTTGATAGCTTTACTTGGGTCATAACGCGTACATTAACGCGCATATCAACGTGCTATTTGTGCGCATTTCATGACAGGACTTCTAGTTTTAACTGTAGCGTTTGGCTTAGTTGTCTTGCTTTTCTGTTGTGATTTTGCTTTCTTTTTGTCGATTTTAGTTTAAGTTTGTCTTGTTTTCCCCTCTGATTCGTTTTCAAATTTTGGTCTGTTCGTGGTGTTGGAGTGGTTTGTGGTGTCGATCGCTGTGCACTCTTGTGAAGGCCTGTTATAAGGATGGTATCGTGCCTTTGAGACATGTATCTTTTGTCTGGCATTCAACTTTGTTGGTAACTTTTGTGATAATTTCAAACCATCTGAAGGAAATGTTGTAGTCACGTCAGGCATTGAGGACACAATATCTCTGGGCTATTTGAAAATGATTTTTCTTTCACATTTTATTTTGTGTGTTGTATTTTCTGTTGTCCATACAGTGCAATTTCCTGACGATATCATGTGTTTACCCTGGCAGTTGGAACATTTAACATCCTTGTTGTGCATTGTTCTCCATGTTTTCGACCGTATCTGTGGCAGACATCTTGGCCTCGCCGTGCATCTTTACTCTGTCCAAACCTTTGACACTTTGAAACATCAACGTTGATTTGGTATGAACAAATCCACTTTGATGTTCAAATAACCAATTCTTATAGATGTTGGTGGCGTAGAAGAATTCAATGTGAAAACATATGCATTACTTAGTACTATATTGACGAACGACAACAGATAAATTGTTTTGCTTTACAGGTTGTACAGATGGCTTCTTTGGTTTGGATTGCTATAGGTGTAACTGTTACAACAAATCAGAGATATGCGACAGTATATACGGTAGATGCATTAGTGGTTGTCAGCTAGGCTACAATGGAGACAACTGCCTTATTGGTAAGTTGCAGAATTATGAACATAATGTTCTATGACCAAACAACTGCTTGCAAAAACACCTTGTACTGAGATTTCAGGTAAGATGCGAACACTAAACATCTTTACACTCAACCAACTTTAATTACAAATTACTGAACACTACCATATATACCCAACTCTGAGAAATATATCCTTATTAACCATTGGCTAGTCAACAGTTTACAAACTTTATATACGTGTACTTAAAAAAACAGCATAATTAAATAAGTAACAGTAAACATGTGTTATGACAATAGCTTGTGGAACCCTATTTGAGTGAATTCTTCGAAAAGACATATCTTAGTCAGCCAGTTAAGTTGATGACGTTGTCAGGTATGATTTGAATTTGTTTTCAGAGACTTCATAGCCATGGCGATGTAAAATGTCTCATTGTACTGGAAGGACTCAAAACGTTTTAGCGGACGCTCGTGTTGCTTCCTCCGTGAAATGTTGACTCTACAATGATCAATATTGTTAACATAAATCACTAACTACTGCGGAATTAGTCTTCTCTTAAAAAGTAACTCGATCGCCGGTAGGACGGTTGGTGCCCTGGGATTGTTGAAATGCTATATCCCAGAACAGAACTTTTTATCCAACCTAACTCTCAAACACGCCAACCGTTGGTATCAAGAGAACGCACCTCTTCCTAAACTCTAAGAGGGAGTAGACACTACATTCTTAACCCCTGTTTCTTTTTGATGAAATGCCAGTCATTACTAAATATGTATCTCAAATGAAAAATCGGCCTGTACGTGCCTTGGGATTCTTCGTAAGCCCCAGCTAACTTTACAGGTAAACATAGCTTTAAACATTCAAGCTGGTACGTTTACCGTTTCTTAGAATATGTTTGGAATGTACCGTTTCCATTTCTTAAGGAACGGCTACGTGCATGCATGTCAATGTATCCCTCTTCCAAACGGAGTCCACGTTGATAGTTTTAAAGGCAACTAGGAGCATCAACAACCCCTCGGAATGTGATTCCTATGCCCTAAGCATTTTTATTCTAATGCAACTACTCGAAACAATACTCTTTGATTTTATCAACCGACATCCAGGTAAGTGGTGAGTTTATGGTTGCTCATTTTTAGCGGTTGATATCGGCGATAATTTATTCTGACATGCCGATTGGACACATCATTCAGAAATGTCCTCAACACTGCTTCAGATCTGAGGGAATATGAAGCAGCTTAATACTAATTACTAAGCACCTACGATTGTATTATATCGCCAGCCATCATCCCAAATGGTTTATAGAAAAAAATATGTCACCCCGTTAACATATTTTGCATATCAGTATTGACATCACTTATATTAATGACATTCGAAATAGTTTAATAACACCTTGATACAGCTGGGTACTTATGAGCTATCGGCAACTAGTATTTAGGGACCAGTCATCTCCCAAGGATGACTGTAGTATATCAACAGTGTGGACCAATGAGCCGTCGTAATCGCTGTTTTCAAAATCCTCTATCATAGAAGTTGTTAGTAGGAACAACTAACCGAAACGCTCTGTTGCCACCAACTGCAACTGTTACCACCCCTATCTATTGGTACATGTGGCGATTATGACTACGCTGATATCCGTGTAAAATTGTCTGGTAGAATGGAACAAATGCCCAGTTCATCTTTCGATTTCCTCAAAGGAGCCTGGGGAATGAAGCAGTGCTTGTTCATCGTGTTATACAAGCCCTTATCTACTAAAATAACACCCTGGAGAGCAATTCCTCGAGCGGAAATCCTCTAAAATGTACAACATGGGTATAAACGATTGGCTGCACTTGACTTTATACGAATATTGCGGTCAAGATAATTTATTTATTTATTTATTTATTTATTTATTGGTGCTTTACGCCACATCGGCAGCTAAGGCTATATCGTGGCGATGAAAGGTATGAATTCTAAAATAGATCACCATTTGCCCTAAAATAGATCACCATTTGCCATGAGGTAATTAAAAACCAGTCAACGAAATATGAAGTTTGAGGAATAAAATGAATCAATGAACACAGTAATGTGAAAATGAGACCAGGTGTTCAGAAAATGTTGCGTAAATCAACCCTGAATAAATGAGAATATGAAATAATAAAAACAAACAATTTAAAATTTACTAAAAAGGTTGATTTCCTTCAGAAACGACAAAACTTTATGTGGATTTATATTATAAAATAGGTCTCGAAGAGACACAACATTAAACATTGTTGTTCTCTACACTCTTTAAATCAGTTTAACCTGCCCCGAACTGTTAAATTAATTTCGTCCTATGTTTTATTTTTTAGTTTAAATGTACAAGCTCGAAGAGCCTGTTTCAATTGAGGGCAACAAACTGTTGTTTCTATAAATGGAAAAGAATGTCGGCTCCATTCGGTCAATAATTTACAGCCTACAGCAACAGGGGCTTAACGTATTTGGAGTGGTCGGATTTTTACATCTGTCCACCTAATCAGAATATCAAAACAATCTATGCAAGGTATGGGTAGAGGTTGGAGAATTTCTTTCTACGAATAGAGGCTGAATCGATAACTTTGCTACGATTTGGTCAACGCCTTTCATGGGGGCATGGGGATCGGCGGTGGTGGAGGTAGGGAGAGATAGGGACAAAGAAAGAGAGAGAGGCAGAGACAGAGGGAGAGAGAGATAGAGAAAGAGAGAGAGAGAGAGGGAGAGATAGAGAGAGATGATGATGATGATGCAGCACCCATAAAGTTGCTATAGTTACCTGAAACTTGTATTTCTAGCTTACTTTATAATTTAGCCCCTCTACAGACCTTGAGGTCGAAAAAGATGGATTTTTGTAACATTTTGGGTCCTTATTAAAAAAATTGTTTTCATTCCCCCACCGGGCCGGTACCTTCCAACTCAACGTAATATTCTTGGCGAGTATATAAAATGGAAATCTCCGCTTTTATATTTGCTATCAACGGCACAGTTAAACTATTAACCTAATCTGTTTCAATTTATGCACAACAATATTTCCATCCATCGCTGGTTTATTTCTGATGTATAACACTAATTGGCTGTGTTTGTTTGGGTGACAAAGCGCAAATCAACGGATCGCACTTGCATATATTGAGTGGCAAATAACATGCATGACTCGAGACTATGACACGCGTCGAAATCTTATTCAATTTTCAATCAAGGTATTTTTGTGATTTATGTGGGCCAGCCATGAATTTCACAATTGTCCACAGGTCAGGCACGGGGTTCACAAGAGTCTATGCTTCCCCTAACTCGAGAGTTCAAAATTGATGCAAACAGCCCACTACGTGTTAACGCAGTGTACATATTGGGGCTTTTCTTTTTTCCATGATTTTTTTTATTATTTTTTAAATTTCGTGGCAAATGTCTTCCTTTTTGTTAGATTATAGAGAGTAAGAGAGTAATTTGCGACCAGAATGTGTTCCATGTCGGCAGGTGCTGTCAGTGGAACACATTATTAGTCCCCTACGGGAACCGTAAGGGGACTATAGGATTGCACTCCGTCTGTCCGTCCGTCCGTCCGTCCGTCTGTCTGTTTTTTTATGTTACCACCTCTCCCTCCAACATGCTTTAAGCTACACCTTTCATATTTGGTACATGGATAAATGGTTCTGAGGGGATGATGCACGCTCAAATTTTGTTTTTCAAAATCCAAGATGGCGGAATGGGGGCCATTTTTGTTGTGTTTTTTAAGCTTTTTTTCTCTATTTTCATGTTACCACCCCTCCCACCAACATGGTTCAAGCTACACTTTGCATATTTGGCTCATGGATAAGGGTTGGGAGCGGATGATGCACGTTCAATATTTTTTTTTCAAAATCCAAGATGGCGGCATGGCGGCCATTTTTGTTTTGTTTTTTAAGCTTTTTCCTCTATTTTATGTTACCACCCCTCACTCCAACATGGTTCAAGCTACACTTTTTATATCTGGCACATAGATAGAGGGTTGTAATGGGATGTTGCACGTTCAATATTTTTTTTCCAAAATTCAAAATGGCGCCATGGCAACCATTTCTGTTGTGTTTTTTAAGCCTTTTTCTCTATTTTATGTTACCACTGCTCCCTCCAACATGGTTCAAGCTGCACTTTTCATATATTGTACATGGATAAAGGGGTTGTGAGGGGATTATGCATGCTCAATATTTTTTTTCAAAATCTAACATCTGTCTGTCTGTCCGTCTGTCTGTCTGTCTGTCTGTTTTTATGTTACCACCTCTCCCTCTAATATGCTTCAAGCTACACCTTTCATATTTGGTATATGGATAAATGGTTCTGAGGGGATGATGCACAGTCAATATTTATTTTTCAAAATCCAAGATGGCAGAATGGTGGCCATTTTTGTTGTAATTTTTAAGCTTTTTTCTCTATTTTATGTTTTCACCCCTCCCTCCAACATGGTTCAAGCTACGCCTTTCATAAATGGTACATGGATAAAGGGTTGTGAGGGGATTACGCACGCTCAATATATTTTTTTTCAAAATCCAAGATGCTTATATACTCTAGTGTCTTCTGTGACAAAAACACCTTATGTCACAAAAGCGCCGTAGGGGACTAATACCACCTTGGTGGTCAAACACTTGTTTTACATTGTCCTGATTTTCATCTTGTTAGAGGGCAGCTTTTCACAGTTGGATCCCTTAGATATCTGTTTTATAACACGAGCCCACACAAAATTGAATCATTTTGAAAGTAATCAACCCTTTTAATAAATTTTAAAATTGTTTTTATTCTTTTAATCTCGACTCATAAAGTCTCAATTCCCCAGGTTGATTGATAAGTTATTCACTTATCTCATTACTCATTGTTGTTCTAATCATTCGTGTCTTTGATATGTCTATTGTGGTTATTTTTTTATTTTTATTCAATCTTTTACTTCATAATTGATAATGACATTTTATATACCACTGCTTTCTCGCTACGATATAGCCTTAGCTGCTAATGTGGCGTTAAGCACCAATAAATAAATAAACTAGAGAATTGTAATTTGTTGGACAAATTTGTTGGCTTTCCCAACTTTTTAGGGTGAAAAGGCAGACTGCGTATAGCAAAGCAATGTGTTTGAAATTAACCCTTTCCAAAATGATAGAAAAAAGCACCCAAAGTTGGCCAATTCTGTCATTTTCAAATGAAACTCTTTTCATAGCCATCATTGTCCTGGAGTGTTAAATGTTAGACTAAAACATGAACAGCAATGTTCCTCTATATGTGAAAAATATTTTTCGACAAACAGTTAGTTACTTTAATAGTCATTTTAGCGGAAATAAAGTTGTGTGGGTTTGGATTTAATGACAGGAGAAATGGGAGTACATGTAGAATGCCATAACATTCATGAAATTGATAGGTTTGTACTGGATAATGCTGTCAAAACATGAGTTGGATTATGTGTGACAGCAAAACCTGTCACAGAAAATTTGTTTCCCTATAACACACAATCCACATTTGCAAAGCAAAATAGTCTATTCCAATCCTGCCCAGGGAAACTGAGAACAGAAAAGTACGAAATTAATCAGAAAATAAATTTTGTCTGATGGTACTCATGTCTGTACAGAAACCACTGGTATTGGATAAAGCGGGAAACAAAAACCTATAACACAAAATTTGTCCGCCATAGGTTTTTGATGCAGTTATGGAAAGCACAATGAGCTATTTCTTTCTTGTTTCTGGACAAATGAGTACGGAAATTTGCCGACTTCACAAAAACTCCATTTTTTTCTGACAGTACTATTATTTAAGTGGCCAAAACATATGTTTGGTTAAGCCCCAGAGAATAACTTACCATAGCGAATTTGTTCACCAAGCATCTCTACATATAGCAAAGCAAAGTGTTTGAAATTAACCCTTTCCAAAATCTTAGAAATAAGCAACCAAAGTTGGCTGCTTTTGGCATTTTCAAATGGCACTCCCATTCTCGGCATCATTGTGCTTGAGGGTTAATTCTGAGGTTAAAAGTAAACAGTAACTTTCTTCTGTAATCATTGTTGCATCTATCCTCACCAAAATAATTGTCACAATGGCCTTGTAATTAGACAAATTTGCCCATGAAGTTAATAAATTTTTAAATTCATATCAGTTGTGGCCTCTACAGGTGAGTTTTGAAATATTGTTTTGGGGATTTTGGTGTATCATATTATGCATTAAATGTGTGGACAGCAATCACAGACTGGGTGCCTGATAAGGGACATGTAGGAATCTTGAATCTTGGTATTTGAATGAACATGTACAAGTTGAGGGTACTTCAATTCAAGGCCTGACAAATGGGTAAGTGTTAAAATTTTGAATAAAACATATAACAGCAAAACTGTCCTTGGATGAATGTCATATCTTCTCATATTAAACGTTTTGAGGAAATATGGCTCCAGTGTTGAGAAATCGCACATAACATTTGGCAAAGATGACAATTATTCCGACAGTACCCTCTTGGGAAGTCTCAAATCTGCCAAGGGTTAAACTTTTAATAATAACATATAAAACAAAATTTGTCATACTCTCACTGTTGCATGCAGCCATAGAAAACATTCAGAGCTCAATCAATGAGAAATGGAGTAAATTGACACTTATATTTACAAATTTGGAATAAATGGGAGTTTTTTGGATGGTACCTACCTTATGCAACCAGAATGGGCATAGGGTTCAACTTTATAACCAAACTTACAATAGCAAATAAGCTCGGTTGTCAATTGTTAATGCAGACATGCATAGTGTTTGATTTTAACCCATTCCAAAATGATAGAAAAAAGCAGCCAATGTTGTTTAATTTTGACATTTTCAAACGGTACTCTTATTCTCACCCTGATTGTGCTTGATGGTTGAATCTAAGATTAAAAAATAAACAGTAAATTTCTTCTGCAATCATTGTTGCATCTATTCATACCAAAACAATTGTTACAACAACCTTGCAATTAGATAAATTTGCTGGTGAAGTTGGTCAATTTTGAAGACAAAAATTAAATTGTAAATTCATATCATTTTTGGCCAGTAGGGGTTAATTTCTAATATTTTTGTGGTGATTTTGGTTATCATATTATGCTCTAAATGTTGGGACAATTTTATCTAGATAACTGTAAACAATCACAGACATGACGATATCTCATTTCACTAGAATTTATGGGATTACATAAAAATGCCAAATTTGGTTAATATCGTGCAGCTTGTTTTTGAGTAGTGTAACAGGCAAAACTGATGGCGGAAAAAAAAGAAAACGAGAGAATTGTAATTTGTTGGACAAATTACGGGCTTTCCCAACTTTCCAATGTGAAAATGCAGACTACATGTAACAAAGCAGCGTGTCTGAAATTATCCATTTCCAAAATGATAGACAAAAAACATCCAAAGTTGGCTATTTTTGGCATTCTATAATGGCTCTCTTTTCTCACCCTCGTTGTGTTTAAGGGTTAACTCCTGAGATTAAAATGTAAACAGTAACTCTCTTCTGCAATCATTGTTAGATCTATCCATACCAAAATAATTGCTACAACCTTGCAATAAAGGGAAATGAGTACAGATGTTTGCAAAATTCACTGAAAATCAATTTTTGTCCGACAATACTATTCTTTATGTGGCAAAAGCATATGTTAGGTTAAGTCCCAAAGCATAACCTACAACAGCGGATTTGTTCATTAAACATCTCTACCTATAGCAAAACAGAGTGCTTAAAATTAACCCTTTCCAAAATGACAGGAAAATGTAACCGAAGTTAGCTAATTTTAGCATTTTCGAATGGAACTCTTACCCTCATTGTGCTGAGGGTTAAAGATGAGATTAAAAACTAAACAATAACCTCCTTTTGCAGACATTGTTGCATCTATGCATACAAAAATAATTGTTACAGCAACATTGCAATTAGAGAAATTAGCGCTTGAAGTTAGTCATTCTCGAAGATAAAATGCTATATTCATATCATTTGTGGCCAATAGCGGTTAATTTTAAAATAATTGTGTGGTGATTTTAGTGTATCATATTATGCTCTAAATGTGTGAACATCAATCACAGACTGAGTGTCTGATAAGAGACATGGAGGAATCTTGAATCTTGGTAGTTGAATGAACATGTACAAGTTGAGGGTACTCCAAGTCAAGGCACGACAACTGGAATAAAACATATACCAGCACAATTGTTCTTGGATGAATGCCCTATCTTCTCATGGGAAACGTTTTGGGAAAATATGGCTCCAGTGCTGAGAAATTGCATGTACATTTTGGCGAAAATAACAATTATTTCGACACTACCCTTATGGGAAGTCTCAAATCTGTCAAGGGTTAAACTTTTAATAATAACATATAGAACAAAATTTGTCATACTTTGACTGCTGCATGCAGCTATAGAAAACATTCAGAGCTCAATCAATTAAAAAGGAGTAAATCTTCACCTAAACTTACCAAATTCTAAAAAATTGGACTTATTGTGGATGGTACCTAATTTTATGCAACCAGAATGGGATAGGGTTAAACTTTACAACCAAACTTACAACAGCAAATACGCTCGGTAGTCAATTGTGAATAAAGTAAAATAGATCAATTCAATTTTAATGAGGTATCTGGGATACGAAATTTAATGGATTCTGATGTATTAAGACTGTTTCTGCTGAAATTAAGTCTTATAAACTCCCGAAAATGTCTTAAATACATACTTTTGGAGCCTCAAAGTTGTTCTCAGGCCATCCAGTTTTTAAAAAAAAAAGTTCTGGTGGGAGGGCCTCTGGACCGTCATCATTGGGAGGGAAACCCCGTCCCCCTCCCATACGCGCATCTGGCATCTACTCCTGAGATTCAAATTTTTAGGGCTAAAAGGGTTCAGCCCTCCCCCCTCCCTGAAAAATAGCCCTGTACGCCTATGCAATGAATACCTGGACTTGACTAAATACCCATATTATGGTCATGATATAGATGTAGATGCTGAAAGTGATCTTAAATATCAATAATTAATTTATTCTCTATCATTCTGTCTGTTTGTGAATGCGTGGGATTTGTCAACAAACGAGGGTAAGCAGCCTACTTCATGATTTCACAATTTTTCCAACATGTCAGTTTCAGATACAATGAAAGTAGGTATTAATTGCGGATTCGGTATCACTTGTACAAGATTTTGTACATGTACACCTACATGGATGTACACCTCCATAGGATTCAGTGTTAAAATCGTGTACAAGTACATAAAATGTCGTTTTTCATGATGATACAATGATGATAGAATCCGCAATTGGTTTTGAGGCTCACAGATCGCACTTTTAACGTTCAAATACCCGTTGGCGAACACGTACATTCGACACGTCGCTCAACAGTGAAAAAAATGTACGAAATTTTAAGAAAATATAGTTACAAATTTGTTCTCTATGTTCCCATCACGGATTAGACCACCGATCCATCGTTGATGAACGCGAGCAAAAAACGTTTTGCGGATTCTGTATCAGCATCAAAAAGTGGTTTGCAGACTCTGTATCACCTAAGTAGGTATACGTTCACCAACGGGTATTTGAACGGTTAAAGTGCGATCCGATCGGGGAAACCCATTTGCGGATTCTAGATCAGGAAATTGACCTCTGTACGGTACATGGAAAAAAGGTGATACCGAATCCGCAAAACCACTGCCACGTTCCCGATCGCGTTTGGAACGGTATAGGGTGCGATTTGATCGGTGAAAAAAAAAACGATTTGCGGATTCATCTCTTGAGTTTTGTGAAATAAAAGGTTTTCGTTCAAAAGAGTCAATTATAAAATTGAATCTGTAAAAATAGACATTCATGTTTTGTTTTGGTATGAATGAAAGGTTTTTCGTTTACATTGAAAAAAATGGAGTTTAGAAAATTAGAAAAAAATCGAAGGTAAAAACTGACACTCATGTTTTTGTTCTGGTGTGAATGAAGGTTTTCGTTCAAAAGAGTGAACTATAAAATTGAATCTGTAAAAATAAACATTCATGTTTTGTTTTGGTGTGAATGAAAGTTTTTCGTTTACATTGAAAAAAAATTGAGTTTAGAAAATTAGAAAAAAGTCGGAGGTAAAACTGACACTCATGTTTTTGTTCTAGTGTGAATGAAGGTTTTCGTTCAAAAGAGTCGACTATAAAATTGAATCTGTAAAAAAATAGACATTCATGTTTTGTTTCAATGTAAACGAAAAAAAAAATTGAGTTTAGAAAAATTAGAACAAATCGGAGGTAAAAATCGTTTGTTTACGTTTTGTCACTGCAAATTTTGTGAAATAAATTTTAATAAAACACTTTATAGAATTGTTTCATTCAAATAAAAATAGTTCGTAGAATTGACACTCATGTTTTTGTTCTGGTGTGAATGAAGGTTTTCGTTTAATGGGTCATTTTAATAATAGATAATAAAAGCGCATTTTTCCACTCAATTAGGTTTAAGTGGTAAATTTTTAATATATTCGTGATAATGTTCGGAGATATGAATGAATCCTTTTTAACAGCTGTAATTATTCTCAAACACGTTAAATCAGAAACCGGTTTCTTATACACTAAAACTTTCAAACTTTTTCAAAGTTCTCCAGTTTGTCCCTGAGTGAATAAATCTGAGATATGAATGAATCCTTTTAACAGACGTAACTATTCTCAAACGCGTTAAATCAGAAACTGGTTTCTTATGCACTAAAACTTTCAAACTTTTCAAAGTTTACCAGTTCGTCACTGAGTGAATAATCGGTGATGCGATTTTTAACGCATTTGGGGGGCAAAACGCATTTATAGAGGTTTTATCATGTAAAATGTTTTTTTCTCAACTGGTTTTTAGTTATTATATTAAAGACAGAAGATTTTTATTTACTTAAAACATAAAAAATAATTATACATTTAATTTTGAAAATAATAAATAACTCACCATTAGCATACTCAAAAGAAATATTAATAATTTAAAACGAAAAAAATGTTTTTACACGCAGATGCCAAATGTAGAGATCAGATTGTAAATGAATATGAACGTGCCAAGAAGAGCATTCGATCGGCTGACAAAAGCAGACGTCTTGGAGAGATGGAACTCGGATGCGAAGCCGCAAAAATATTTAAACCCGTGACGGAGGTTCAGGAGCGAAGCAAGAAGGAGATAGTTGAAGAATTGAGACCCATAAAAGAGAGTTCTTTGAGAATGGGCTCGTCGCCCGGTAGTTTTAGAAAACAGAATTCCTTTCAATCTACACCGGATTACGTTCCCATGGGAATCGAAACCGACGTGAGCGAGAGCGACGATACAGCTTCGACTAACACCACTGATAGCGTCGCGTCGTCCGAGGATGGCGGTAAGAGAGATCTGTTGTATGGAATTTATAAGGATTCTGACGTTAGAACTTTTATAGGCAACACCGAAGAGCAAGAGGATGATGATAATTTAATCGTCGGTTCGAATAAGTATAAAATAACTGATGGACTGCGCAAATTGCTCCTTTTCGACAGGCCTGGAGGTTACACGGAACAGGATTTCGACAATTACGGCGACATTCTGGTTCAGACCCATGCCATGAAGAGAAATAATGATGCCGGAGAAACGAGACCCAAAGCCAATAGAGGTTACAAGTGGACGAAGGTGGTGAAACCCATATGGGATATGAATAAGAAGTTCGACGAGTCGAGGACCGGGAAAGGAGTGAAAACTACTTTTCTTCCGAGCGATTCTGACGCTCTGTTTCAGAGATTGAGATTGTTGATGGCAAGAAGACGCGCTGGTAACACAGGATTACATAATGAGATAGTTAGCATATGTGACGAATTGTTAAGACAGAAGGTTTTGAATAAAAACCATTATAAAAGGCTGATAAACGAATTGAAGGATTGATGTATATAATAAGTAGAGAGAAACAAACAAACAAACAAAAAATATATAAAATAAAAATAGTAAATTGTACACTAGAATAATAAAAGTATTTAAACAACAAACGATTTACCAGTGAAAAACAAAAATATATATTATAAAATAAAAATATGTTGGTGATAAAGAACAGGGGATACGTCAGAACTTACGTCCAAGGCGGTTCTGGCATCGTCGGTTCTATAATGCGAGCGTTCACGAGCGATGCGGGTAGAAAGCTCACATCGACCGCGTTTGAAGTTGGTAAGATGACGGCTTTGGATGCTGGTAAGAAAGCTGCTTCCGAAGCCAGTGGTAGGATAGCTTCTGTGGCTGGTAATAGGGCAGCCGACGTGTTGATCGACAAGTTGATCAGTCCGCCGGCGAAGCGAGCTACGTTAGAGTGAACGCCGAAAAGTTGGAAAGATTTTAAGGATGCTGTGGTACCCATACAAGATTTAGCCAAAATGACGAGTGGATCTGGATTAAAGAGAACTCGCGACGGTGTAAAATAAATAAATAATAATATTAAAATCTGAGTTTGAAAAAAATATAAAATTGTGTTTGAAAAAATCTAAAATAACAAAAAAAAATAAACAAAGGTGAACATTAAAGATATGTCTTGGAACAACGCCGCGACCAAGAGGTCGAATAACGAGTTGTTTCCCAAAAGCATAAGAGGCTTGATAGTGGGAAAATCGAATTGTGGGAAGACCAATCTGTTGATGAATCTGTTGTTGCGACCCGACTGGTTGGATTACGACAGATTGTTTGTGTTTGGCAAGAGCTTGTTTCAACCCGAATACAGATTGCTTCGAGAGTGCATGGATCGTAGATTGCCCAAGGACGTCATAGCCAGAATCTTTGACAATAGGGAGGAATTCGACAAAAGTGAAGCTCCTCTTTCGACCATTTTGGACGGTGCGGCGATGGCATTGATGAAGAGAAATGCATCTTCGAACGTCGAGTGTCGATTTTATGAGAACGCTAGCGACGTTCTGGATCCTAGAGAATTGAAATTGGAAGATAAGAATCTCATGATTTCGATGATCTGCTTTTGGAGAGACAGAACCGATGCGAATCGTATTACGTTAGGGGTCGTCACAGCAACGTGGACTGTTTCTACCTGTCGCAGAATTATTTTCGATTGCCCAGACAGACGATAAGGGAGAACGCTAATTTACTGTGTCTCTTTCGCCAAGATCTCAAGAATCTCAATCACATCTACGGCGATTACGTCACAAACGACATGAGCGCGGCAGAATTCAGGAGATTTTGCAAGAGAGTTTGGGTGGAGGACTTTACAATTTCGTCGTGATCGATTTGACTAGCAAATTTAATCGCGGAAAATATCGGTGCAGATTCGACAAGTTTTATGTTTCTGATGATAAAAAGATACAGCGTGAAAAATAAAATTAGAAAATAATAAATCTTCAAATAGTTTAGTTTTGAAAAAAAAATAAAAAATAAAATTAAATATAATGTTCGAACAAGGAGAATTGTTAGAACAGATAGCCGTGAATACGGCTGCAAAACAATCCATTCAAATCGTGGTGAGTGGCGATTCGACTCGATTTGCCATGAAAGTCGAACCTTCCATCGAATTGAATAGAGAGAAAAGATACGAGATGGCGTTGGTGAATCTGGAGACTTATTATTCCTTTCCCAACGTCACCGAAAAGAATAACTCATTCAAGTATTCCGACGGAGTGGATTGGTTGGAGATTCGAATTCCCAAAGGAAGTTATGACATAGATGATTTGAACAATTACATTTAGACGCGAATGAAGACGGATGGAAAGGGAAACAACAAGATCAGACTCGCTCCCAACCCTAATACCTTACAGACGATGTTGGATTTGGAAGATAATTTTCGAGTGGATTTCAACACGGACGATTCTATAGGCAAGATGCTAGGATTTGATCAAAATATGTATCGAGTCCACGCGGCATCTGAAAATATGGTCGACATTCTCGCAGTCAATAGCATTCTGGTTAACGTGGATTTGATTGCTGGAAGCTACGTGAATGGTAACGCTCAACCGATGATCTATTCCTTCTTTCCAAACGTGTCGCTGGGTTATAAGATCGTGGAACGACCTCGAAATTTAGTTTATCGACCAGTGATTTTAGACACGTTGTATAGTCTCAAAACCACGTTGATGGATCAAAATGGTGAACTGTTAGATCTTCGCGGAGAGAGGGTGACGATACAATTTCACATAAGAGAAATATAAAAATAAATAAAAAAAAAAAATATTGTGTATATATAAATAACAAAATAAAATAATACGATATTAATTTACCAAAATTATTTAATATATATAATTATCATTAAAACAAAAAAAAAACAATTGAACAAAATATATTTTAAAAAAAGAATTATGACAAAATACATGGTTAACAACGTGAACATATCCGCAGGACAGAGGAAGAAACTTAAGAGAGCATTAACAGCTCGAGGCGAGGCGGTGAGATTCAAATTCACTGATGAAGATCTGACAAGTGGCGGTCAGGATTCGATCGCCTGGACCAGAAGTCAAATCAAAAGGATGGAGAAAGCGATTCGTGATGGAAGAGGATTGACGGTGAGATTGAGTCCCGCTCAATTGAGATACAATTTGAGAATGAAAGGTGGTTTCCTACCACTATTGGCAGGAATTGCCGCAAAAGCATTACCCTTTGCCACAAAAGCATTACCCTTTCCCGGAAAGACTCTCGGCGTGGGAGCTCTCACGGGACTCACGAGTTCGGCAGTTGAGAAATTAATGGGTGGCAGCGGACTGTTTTTGAAGAAGGGAGGAGCCGTGTGTCGCATCCACGTAGACGACAGCAGTGAAGGATTGTATCTAGAACACGTTAGAGGTGGCAACTCTTTGAGTGGAAATGGTCTCTATCTGAAGAGTGGACGGAACGTTAAGCGACTCGGCAAGTGTTTGTGGTGAGAATTCGCCATTTAAGAATATACCGATTCTAAGTATGTTATTATTATGTAAAAATTATATAATTATATAAAATATAAATCATAGAAAGTATAAAATAATATAAAATGGATAAAAAGGTGGAAAAACAATTAGACGATAATGATGAATATCGCGAGATAGAGTGTGAAAAAGATGTGGAAAAATGATTAGATGCTAATGATGGATATCTTAGGAAAGAACTGATAAAAGAGTTAAATAAAGATCGGGATATGCAGTTGAAATTTAAAAGAATGAGACATTTACCACTACCTTCTGAAGAGAATGGTAATGATGTGAGTGTTACCGAGAGATGCACAACATTCGTTCATAATTATGATTCAGATAAACAAATGTAATCTTATAAAAAAAACGTAACATATCACAAAAAAAAGAAAAGAAGAATCGACGCTGAAATTTGAGAAAAAAAGAAACGTTATTATAATATATGGGCAATAGTGAAGAAGGAAAACAAAAAAAAAAAAAAAAAAAAAAGTAATGAGATCTAGAGATGATCAACCTCTTTAGATCTTCTTACTTTTTTTTCCTTCTTCTTCACTAAAAAATCAATCTCTCTATTGTTTATATTTCCAAGTCCGTTATTAGCATGTTGACACTCGTGTCTTCTCCTTTTTCGAAAACGTGTTGAATGTTTATCTTTACTTTTTTGAGTTTTTTTACATCGGTGAACGCGCTCTCACCACCCGATTTGTCTACGAGTTCGAGTGAGATTTTTGGATATATGTAACTTCCATAGGACAACAACAAATCGTCCTTGTCGAATGCTCTTTCTTTGGCGATGATGATTTTCTGTAGATCGCTTTTGTAATCGTAAAACAAATCGAGCATGGCTTCGTCCAATTTCAAAGGCATGTTATATTTGTCGTATTTGCACTCTAAGCCCTTCGTCTTGACCTCGTTCAATTCGATGGAGTCGTGTCATTGTAATCTATAGATTTTAAAACCGAATTTCTTACACATTTCGACTCGTTTCAATTTCAATTCGCATTTTTTAGGTGTTGTTGTCATGATTGATTATTTGGTTTTTTGTTTTATGAATTATTGCAAATAATATATATTTTTAAATTTTGTATTTAAATAATAATTTATTAAAAAAATTTGTTTTTTTTTTACTCTTTATATATATAAAAAAAGTTTTTTTTAATTTTTAATTTTCTTTAATGTAAAAATTTTTTTTGTAAAAGTTTTTTTTCTCTTTATATATAAATAAAAAGTTTAAATTTAACGTCCTTTTTTTCTTGTATTAATTCAATTTTTTTTCATGTTAAGGAACATAAAAAAATTGATTACATTGTTTTTTTTTTTGGATGAAATTAAAACATATATATAAAAACAATTTTAAAACTTTTTAACAAATTATCATTTAAATACAAAATTCGAAAAAATATTCTTACAAAAGAAGCAAACAAATAAAAAATGGAAAATTTAAATGAGAAAACCTTACCTCAGTTAAACGAGATTTGTAAACTATTAAAAATTCCACATTTCAGAAATCATAGAACTAAATAAAAAAAAATTAATGTCATACAGGAATATTGTTTGCGAAACTATGGAAAGGCAAATGAAATATCGATAGCAACGATGCCAAAAAATGCATCGGTTGTGAAAAATGAGAAGAAGAAAAAGATAGTAAAAGGAATCGGGAATCGAAATGCCGACATCGAAAACAAACAAAAACATATTTGTGAAAAATAAGAAGACAACTAAACGAAAAGCTGTTGAAGAACTTCAAGTTTCAAAAGAAAAGAAAAAAATAACTAAAACGAAAACGAGTGATGTACTTCAGATTCTAGACAAATGAGATATATCAAGTGAAATTCGACAAGCAATCAGCGAAGGGAAAGGAGAAGAATATGTAGCATGACTCGTCGCGGAAATATTCCAATCGAAGCCCCTTGAATGGGAGAGTGCGATCAAAGGCATTTTTAAAACTTTCGACGTGGTTCCCTCATTCAAGAAAATCGATCCGAAATTATTCATGGAATGGGTGAAGAAAAAAATATTGGATTTGTTTCGCAAACACATGAACGTGGGACGAAAAATTAAGATGATACTCCATTGCGTGATGAACAAAATCGACGTGAAGTCCGGCGAGAGCATCGTGAAAAATGCATATTTCAGATCTAATGTCGAACCCATATTTCGAGGTTCAGATTTATCAGATGTTTTCAAAAAGATGAAAGACAAGATGTTGACGTCTCTCGCAAATTATCAACATGAAGGTAGTAATTGGACGTTTGATGAGGTGTTGAAACTCGAAATTCATATAACTGAAAACGATTCATTGAAAGGGTCTTCCTACATGGAATTACCGTATTTCTTAGCTAAAAAAACAGTCCGTGGTCAATGTGAGAAATAAAGATGATTAGTGTTTTAAATGTGCAGTCACCTCTGCTTTATACCCTGTCAAAATGAACTCCGATAGAGTTTCTCATTACGAGGAGACTTCTAAAAATCTCGATTGGACCGGAGTGACTTTTCCAGTGGAGTTAAAACACATCAAACATTTCGAGGCTCAAAATCCCACCATAGCGGTGAACGTCTTGAGATACGACGATGAAAAACGAACGATCTATCCTCTCAGACAGACTTCATATCTCGAAAGAGAAAAGACGATTATTTTATTATTGATTTCGAATGGTGACAATCGTCATTATTGTTGGGTTAAAAATCCGAGCCGATTACTGTCGAGACAAAATAATAAACATAAAGGAAAGATATGTTTATGTTGCAACTGCATGAACTCGTTTCACAGCGAAAAATGGTTAGCGAAACATCAGGAATATTGAAACGAAAATCAAGGTGTCGCTATCGAAATAACCAAACTCAACACCGTCATGAAGATTGAAAATCGCAATAGAAGGTTAAAAGTACCATTCGTCGTGTACGACGATTTCAAATGTTTCACCGTGAAAATGAGTTCCTGCCAACCCGACACTCTTCGAAGTTACATTGAAAGATATCAAAAACACACGCCTTTGGGTTATTGCATTTACGTGAAATGCGCTTTCGACTCGCAACACGACATGGGTCCCTTCACCTACACGAAACAGTGCGAAGATAACGACGTGGCTCAAAGGTTTGTGGAAGAGTTAGAATCGAAAATTCAAATGTCATATGACAAATTCAAAACTCCGGCGAAAATGATCATCACGCGAGAGCAGCAGGACGAAAATAACAGAGCCACCGAATGTCACATATGCAGACAATCATTCAACTAGAATTCGGAGGAAAATAAGAAGGTCAGAGACCACGATCATTACATGGGTCTGTATCACGGTCCGGCTCACAGCAAGTGTAATTTAAAATATCGAGACGCCGTTTTCTATCCGGTGATATTTCACAATCTCT
The DNA here is from genome assembly GCA_031216915.1 of Pictodentalium vernedei. Lineage (NCBI taxonomy): Eukaryota > Metazoa > Mollusca > Scaphopoda > Dentaliida > Dentaliidae > Pictodentalium > Pictodentalium vernedei. The sequence continues at coordinate 470,633,976 of CM062291.1, forward strand.
CGGGTTATGACAGTCATCTGTTCGTAAAAAATCTCGGTACCTCCCATGAAGAATTAAATTGCATCGCAAACAGCAAAGAAAGATACATTTCATTCACGAAATGGAAGGTCATGGAGAAGAAAAGAGTAATCGATGGAGAGACGTTGAAAGAAAAAACGAAATTCATTCGTAGAAGCATACGTTTCATCGACAGTTTTAAATTCATGTCGACCGCTCTGGAAAAATTAGACATCATGTTGAGGAAAGGAGTCTATCCTTATGATTACATGAACGATCTAAAGAGATTCAACAACACCACACTACCTTCGAAAGAAGATTTTTATTCAAAATGATATGAATCCGACATTTCCGACGAGAATTACGAACACGCCAAAAACGTGTGGAAATCATTCGATATGAAAACCATGGGAGATTATCATGATCTCTATCTGAAGACCGATGTTCTGCTCTTGCCAGACATGTTCGAAAATTTTCGAAATTACGATCTGGATCTGGCTTGGTATTTCACCGCACCCGGTCTGGCATGGGACGCTCTGTTGAAGACCACTGAAGTCCAATTGGAATTATTATCTGATGTGGACATGTTGCTCATGTTCGAAAGGGCTGCGAGAGGTGGCGTCACGATGATCTCCCAGAGATATTCTGAAGCTAGCAATCCCTACATGAAAGAAAGTTTCGATTCGAAATGATCGAATAAATACATACAGTATTGGGACGCTAATAATCTGTATGGTTGGGCTATGAGTCATCCTTTACCGATTGGAAATTTCGAATGTGTAACAGAACAGGAAGAGATGCAAAAATGGAGAGACTATCCTTGCATTTTAGAAGTCGATTTGAACTATCCGGAAGAATTACACGATCTACACAACGATTATCCGCTGGCTCCCGGACGAATGGAACCGAACGAAGGAGACGGGGAAAAACTCATTCCCAATTTATCTAAACAACATAACTACGTCATCTACAGCGAGAATTTGAAACAATACGTCGATTACAGAATGAAATTAGTCGACATACATCACATCATTCAATTCGACGAAGAGCCTTGGATGAAAAAATACATCGATCTCAACACAAATCTCAGAATTCGAGCCGAGAACGATTTCGAAAAAGATTTCTTCAAACTCATGAACAACTGTGTGTATGGTAAATCGATGGAAAACATCAGGAAGAGAACCGGTGTTCGACTCGTCACTTCTGAGAAAAGAGGTAAAAAAATAGTGGCGAAACCCAATTACAAACACCGAAACATATTCGACGAAAATCTAGTGGCCATTCACATGCAAAAGACGCACCTGAAGTTCGACAAACCGTATTATCTTGGACCGATCATCTTAGATATCAGCAAGCGATTGATGTATGAGTTTCACTACGATTACGTCAAACGAAAATTTGGTGATAAAGCCAAACTACTGTTCACCGACATGGACAGTTTAGTTTACGAGATAGAGACGAAAGATTTCTACCGAGATATATCTCCGTACATGGCCACGTGGTTCGACATGAACAATTATCCCGTCGATCACCCATCCAACATTCAATCGAACGACAACAAGAAGGTGTTGGGTAAATTTAAGGACGAGAGCGGCGGTAAACAAATCGTCGAATTCGTGGGCTTGAGACCCAAACTGTATGCTTATCGTTTAGAAGATGAAGAGATCAAGAAGTGCAAAGGGGTTAAAACGTGCGTGATGAAGAAAAACATCTCTTTCCGAGAGTATAAAGATTTATAAGACTATGATATCGATTCGAAGCGAAAATCACATGACTTGTATACCGAAATAGTCAACAAGATTTCGCTGACGGCCGACGACGATAAGAGATTCGTGTTAGACGATAAAATAAGCACTTTGACACGCAGACATTGGATTTTGGGTCTACTTTTAGATGATAGGATTTCAGATATGATTATGGCTGATAGGATTCCAGAAAATCAAGAAGAATTAGACGGATTCAAGATTATGAAAATCAATAGAGACATCAAGAGAGTTAGTTTAAAAAGAAAAAAATGAAAAAATAACGTCATTTTAGTGAATTATAATAAAATAAATAAATTTAAAAAAAAAATATACGCATTTATGAATAAGAAAATAGAGATATCTGTAGAAGGTGTTGTCTTACCTAACGAACCCCTATCCAACATCGATCTGTCAAATGCGGCGAAGGATTTGAAAATCAAAGATTTTCTAGGCGTGTTTTCCAGAGATGCCTTGCCGAAGAGAAGACCTCGACAATCAGAATGCAGAATTTTAAATCTAGATGATTTATCGGGTGAAGGCACTCACTGGGTGGCGTGGTTCAAGAACGGGAAGAAGAAGAATTATTATTTCGACAGCTATGGAATCTCACCACCGAAAGAAATAAAGAACTATTTCAACAAATCGATGGTTCGTTACAACACAGAATGCGTGCAATCACCAGATCAAGTATTTTGCGGTCACTTATGTCTCTATGTTCTCAAGAGATGGTCTGAAGGAGATCAGTTTCAAGACATGCTCAATGATTTACATTAGAGAGAGATTTTTTTTATAGTATATAAAGATAAAAAATTATTTTAAAAAATTTAATCGAATAAAAACGAAAAATAAAATAAGTGAAATAATGAATTTTTTAATAAACTGCGTTTGAAATATATTTTTTAAAACAAAAATCTCAAAACGACATGCCAGTCGATAAATTTGGTAGAAGTGACGTCGAAAGTCGATCCAAAAAGAAGAGGAAGACGCTCGAAGTCGATGATGGTTACGACATTGCCAACTTGGATGAACGTTACTTTCAGAGATACGAACCTCGAAAGGAGCCTTTGAACATGAACGATAAGAAGCTCTACAATCTTCACGAGCCGATAGATCTCGCAGATGCTGCGACTAAAAAATACGTCGACAGGGGGAACGCCGATTTCGAACGAATCATGCTAGATAATTACGTGGATAAATCCATGACCGACGATCTCGATCTGAAATCCAAACGTTTGGTGAACGTCACGAATCCCCTAGATTCCACCGATACCGCGACTAAGAAATATGCTGACGACTCACCGCAAGATTCAGCGAACACCTGAGAAATAGATACGTTCAGAAAATTATGCAATCAGAATTGAACGCTAATTCTAACAAGATAACGAACGTGGCCACTCCCACGAATCCCAAGGACGTGGCAACCAAACACTATGTAGATCTGGAACAGAGAAAGTCTGACAGACAGGAAATGAAATTGGATCTGAATGCGGGATTCAACAAGATATTGAATCTGTCGAAGGTCGACGACACGGATGCGGACTCAACTGCAGTCAACAAGGGCTACGTAGATCCTGCCGTGATACGATCACAAGAATACGTAGAATCGCAAGTGGACGATCTCTACCTGAACAAACAATCTGGCGGAACTATGGAGGGTGGCATCAACATGAACGGTGAGAATTTATTCGGTCTCGGTCACGATCCCGAATTCGATTCCAGCGTGGTCAGCAGGAAGTACGTGGATGACAACTCGGTCTGGAGAAAGGGCGACATCATGGAAGGTAAACTAGACATGGGTGGACACGCGCTCACGAATCTACCGGATCCCGTGAACATGACGGACACCTGCACCCTGATTTCGGTGGTGGAGAAAGTCAAATATGCTAGAAAATTGATCGCCGTGTGGGCTGAGGAGGCCGGCATGTTAGAGGAGGGAAAAACCGAGTGGTCTTTCGGAAACGGAGGTAGCGGATTGAAACATGGTCAGGTGGGATATCCCATGCGTTAGGGGGTGAAATCATTCGAATGAGTCTGGCTGCCTCAGATTTGAATAACAGAGTGGTCGTCAATCTCGTGGTGAATGGAGTAGAGAGCGATAAGAAATACAGAGACTGAGAATCAACACTCGAATGTTAGCACGTTCGGCACGCCTCTCAACGTGAACTCTGGAGAAAGGATTAATTTCGTTATGAAAACCAATAATCCCGAAGCCGCCACTTCCGTGGTGAGCCTACTGATCAAACTAGATTCTTTAAACAAATAGTGAACGCATGGAAAAATTAATTAAAAATAATGAGTGATTATTAAAAACAAAAAAAACAAAAAAAAGTAATGAGATTTAGAAAGATGTTCAATCTCTCTAGATCTCATTACTTTATTTTTTTTTTTTGGGGGGGGGGGGTGTTTTAATACGTTATTTCTCATAAAGTTTCATCTTGTGAAATTGGATCACCTATCTCGAAACATGCGTCAACATCTATTTTAGCATTTCGAAAAGCTTTTATAATTTTTTTTTTTCACACACATCTCTCATCGAACGATCAACATCTTATTTCCATCCGATTCGAATTGTAATTCTCTGTCAGACAGGACCAGGACGAAGGCTTCAGTTTTTCTCGACACGTTCCTATCGAATTGCATCTTGATCTGAATGTCTAAGACGCTACTCTTGAGTCGTTCACTCTGTTTACTAACGTCGAATACGAACATGGGATACATCGACTTGTATTCGCCGGGAGATATGTTAGGGTTGCTCATCAATTCGTCTAGACCATGATACTTCTTTCTAAAATCAGCGGCGTCACCGTACAGTCTGCAGAAATCGTTCATGCGAACAACGCATTGTAATCGATTGCTAGATATCTCGTGGCATTCAGAAACACTTGCATGTTTCTCAAATGGCAGTGATCGAACAGCGACACATTCTTTTCCTGAGACCCGTCCCTGTCGGTTTGAAATGCAATCATGATGAAACGCGGTCTCTCGGAAGCGGATTTCACTGTCAATCTCCAATCAAAGTGATTCATAGAGGGTGGAATGCTAGCCGTGTTGCACTGTCTCATTCTAAATCCCACGGGTAATTTACTCTTGGATTCTATGATCTTGTAGAGACGCGCTTTTTCCATGATCGAAGGCTCCACGTGCGGAACGAACCACGATATCTTGTGTAGAGTTATCTTACCCGCATCGGTTGTAGTGAGTCTCACTATTGCATCGTCGTTTCCTTTTCGAATCAACGTCAGATTGTGTTTGAATCCGTACATGATCTTGTTGTAATCGTCTGCAAATCCGAAGATGTGTTTCAAAGGTATCCTGAACGAAAACGTTCCTTTAGGTCGGGACGTCTTGACGACGTAGTCGAATATCGCGACGGCGCCGGCGCTAGCAAGGCCGGCGGTGTCTTTCATCCACAACTGATTAAGTCCTCTGGATTTCGAAAAATCATCCAGATACGTCAAGAGTCCGAACATCGTAGTGGCCTGACTGGGATGAAGCACAGATTCTATCTCTTGTCCGGATAGCATGTATTTTATATTACTGAATAGATGCATGATGCCATTATTGACTAGAGTAACCGTGTTGTCGTTGGCGTAGTCGGTTCCATCTTCCTTGGTGAGACGTCCCTGCACCACTATGTAACTCTCGCTAGGATGAACGAATAGATCTCTCCCGCATTGTTCAAACTCGTTCCGGTTATCGGTTCGTATTCGTAAACCTCATATTCTTGAATACTTTCATCTTTCACTATGCTTTGTGCGATATCTAGTATATTTGCCATTTTTTAAAGGGTTTCTGTTTTTTGTTTATTAATTAGCTTGCTTTTTTTATCTAAAAATAGTTTAATTATTTTTTATTATTATTTTTCTCTCCTATATATATGTGTAAACAAGAAAATGTTAAAGAGAGTAAATAAAAAAAATTGTTTTCTTTATCAAAACTTTGTCTTCTGTAATTGTTGTTCGTAAAACTTTCCGATGATCTCTTCTCCATCCAAAGCTTCGATTTCGTAAGTCACCAGATCGGTGTGAAATATTTTGCTTATCACGAAGATTTCTGAGGTCCATCGAGGAGTATAACCCTTTTCGAAGTGCTTCTTATAAGCGTAGATTCTCACTCGATCGCCCACCGCAAATTTTGGCGTTCTAGACTTCTTCCTGATCTTAGATCTCTCAGGATATAGATTCGCGTAGACCCGTTTTTCATTTCGAGGATCGCTAGCTTTCGCGGGAGTCATCTTGCTCGATCTGTGTCGCGTGTTGTTGTAATCTTTGACCAGACCGTTCAGAGCGTATATGTATTTCTTGGTCAAATTCGTCGTGAAATATCTCTGCATCATTTCCTTCATAGTTCAATTCCAGCGTTCCACCACGCTGGCTTTCTCTTCGTTTTCGATCGAGTAGAGGTCGATCAATCGATGAACGTGCTTTTTGTTGTAGAATTCCTTTCCCTTGTCCACAATTTATTCGGTTTTCGAAAAGACGAGTCGAACACGCTCTTCAGAGCCTCGGCGACGCAAGGTCTCAATTTATTCTTCAAAGCTCTGATCCAACCGTATTTGGAAAACACGTCGATGACCGTCAATAGATATTTAACACCCTCGTTCCACCTCGAAAACGATCTCATGTCGACCAAGTCGGCAGACCAAATATCATCCAAACCCTTCACGAACACCCTTCTCTTTCGAAATTTACGCACGATGGGTTTGTGTAACTCCTCGGCCAATTCTCTCATCAATAATCGTTTCTTCTTCTTTTCAGATGCGCTTTTTTTTTTGAATGCCCCATCCGAATCGACGTTTCGCACCGATCAAATTGCCGACCAGCGAACGTTCTATCTTCTCTCTCCTGGTCGGATTCGATATACCTCTCAATTTCCCCAACATGTTTTTATCGCAGACATCGTTGCGAGTCTTGGTGTCGGGATGTCCGGCGTAGCACAGATCGTGATCATACGCGGCCGCGTCCACCCTATTCACAGGTTTGCTCCAAGATTTAGGAGTCAAATTGGCGTTGAGTCTCTTGTTCAATTTCGTTCCAGGTCCCGTGAAACTGTGACCAGGCAGATGCATTTCGAAAGGTGGATTATTGATCATTTTATTCATGATGCCTTTACCTTTGCTCGCATTCTTTTTTTTTGGACGAATTGAGTCTTGATAGAACCACACACGTCGCAAATTCCGCGAAGCATCTGTCTGTCGTTTTTAGTTCGTACTTCTCAAGAATTACTCGTCTCGGTAACTCTCTTACACTTTACGAAATACATTTTTTTAGAGTTATTTAAATTAATTTCGTTTTTATTTTATATATAAATTTAATATTTCTTTTTTAAAAATTCTGTTCTTATTATATATATATATTTTTTTTCAATCACTGCTCTTGAGTTCTATCATCCTACTGAATTCCTCCCTGGCCTCTTTCCTCCCCTTTTCCACGAGAGAATCCTTCATCTCTTCCTTGATGATCTGATGAGTCTTGATTCTCACAGCTTCTTTCATGGCTTCATATTTCGTTTTCTCACCCAATATCGTGAAGTATTCTCCATCCGATATCCTACCGTCTTTCAACACCATCAAGATCATTTCGGATATCGTGTCGATCTTGGAGTCGGCCAAGACGCGAATCTTGTCGTGTTTCCTTGCCTTCAGATATAATTTCCTACTCAAAAAGTTTCCGAGCGTGCTAAACAATCCGGCGGCGAGAGCCACTCCTTCTACGGTTAACACGATCGGAATACCGACCGCGGTCAACAACAATCCGATGCCGGCCGCGTGTAAACCCATGGAAATCGTGATGAGTGTCGTGTCGATCACGTTGACGAATTTCATGAAACGCAAACACTTCTTCTTGAGAGAACGACGAGAATCTCTCTCTTGAGTTAGATACGATTGGATTCTACTGATTTGATCGATGCGATACCTCTCTCCTCTTTCTTTTTCTTCTAGCGACGGTGCCGTCGGCAAAACGCCATTCGGCTTCTCATCCTCGTCGTCATCTAACGTCAGATACAATTTATTTCTGGTTCTCATTTTTGTGTTTTTTTCTTTCTTTCTAATATTAGATAAACAATTTATGTGTGTATTTATTTTTATTTTCTATTCTCCCTTATTTTTTATCAACGAGAAAACTTAGACGTATGCTTCATTGAACAATAATTTCATGATGCATCCCTTGTCTTCTAAAGTCAGACTTCTACGCGCCAATTTCAGTTCTTCCAAAACTGTGGGCTTGACTCAATCCTTACAGAAGAATAATCTCTTCCAAAGCGTGATCACATCATCGAATCTAACGCGTTCGAACGCCGGTTCGAAATACTTGACGACCATATCTTCCCTTTTCATCGTCAGACACGAATGATTCTCGTGATCGAAGTCTAGATGATCCCGACATCCAACGCATCGTTCTAACAAGATGGGACGTAGTTCTTCGTTCACACAGATTGCGTATGCTCTCATCAGCATGTTTAAAAGAAACCTCGCTCTAATAGTCTGGGAAGCGTTCATGATTTACGTATTTTTTTTATTATCTATTTGATTTTATATATTTATCTTTTAAATAACTATTTATTTATATTTTTTTTCTCTCTTATATATATCAATCACTTTTCTTATTTCCTCGGGAACGTGGCAGTGGTTTTGCGGATTCGGTATCACCTTTTTTTCATGTACCGTACAGAGGTCGATTTCCTGATCTAGAATCCGCAAATGGGTTTCCCCGATCGGATCGCGCTTTAACCGTTCAAATACTCGTTGGTGAACGTATACCCACTTAGGTGATACTGAGTCCGCAAACCACTTTTTGATGCTGATACAGAATCCGCAAAACGTTTTTTGCTCGCGTTCACCAACGATGGATCGATGGTCTAATCCGCGATGGGAACGTAGAGAACAAATTTTTAACTATATTTTCTTAAAAGTTCGTACATTTTTTTCACTCTTGAGCGACGTGTCGAATGTACGCGTTCGCCAATGGGTATTTGAACGTTAAAAGTGCGATCTGTGAGCCTCAAAACCAATTGCGGATTCTGTATCACCATGAAAAACGACATTTTATGTACTTGTACACGATTTTAACACTGAATCCTATGGAGGTGTACATCCATGTACGTGTACATGTACAAAATCTTGTACAAGTGATACCGAATCCGCAATTATTACCTACTAATGAAATACATGTAATATGAGTTGCTGTCACACACAAATTAGATGTTTATTTGATATGGTTTAAACCATCTAGAGAGCTAATATACACAGTGATAGGTACAGTTCAAATCAAAATGAGTTGATTAAAGGGATGTTGAACAGCTTGTTAATATTTCTTTCATTACATTACTACTTTGCTATTTATTGCTATTTATTGACAGAAGGATTTCACAGAGGGTTTCCCTGATGGTATTTATTTATTAGTGTTACAGTCACATATTTATCCACAGTGGTACGGGTGGACGAAGTCGGAGGACCCAGAGAGAACCACCGAGCATCGAAGAGCAACTGTCAGCTCAACATTCTATCTATGTCCAAGCTCCGCTCAAGCAGTGTACCAGCGGTTGAAGACATATGCACCATCGACATGCAGTACGCCTTAGTACATGACATCATCGTGCCCCCGTGTTGGCAACCCGGATAAAGTGCCTTGCCTAAGTACATTACGTCGTCCAAGACAGGGATCAAACTCGGGACCTCTTTCATAGAAGTCATACAGTCTACCACTGAGCCACTGTGCCACTGAGCTCCCTTTCCTGGCGGTATAACACGGAACACCAAAACATATAACACAAAATTTGTTCCCCATTGATTTTTGAATGTAGTTATGGAAAGCACAAAAAGCTCTTTCCTTCTTGTTTTTGGACAAGTGAGTACAGAAATTCGCAAAATTCACTCAAAGTCATTTGTAAGAGGCCAAAGGACATGGTTCATTAAGTCCCAGAGAATAACTAAAATCGGATTTATTGATTAAACATCTCTACAAAAAGCAAAACGAAGTGTTTCAAATTAACCCATTCCAAAATGACAGTAGAGAGTAACCAAATAATTTGGGTATTTCCAAATGGTACTCTTATTCTCGCTCTCATTGTTCTTGAGAGTTACATCTGAGACTGAAAAAGTATACCAATCTTACTCAGGGAAGGTGAGTACAGAAAAGAACGAAATTAATCAGAAAATGAACTTTGTCTGACGGTACTCATATTTGTACGAGCAAAATTGGTACTGGATTTAATTATTTACTCGCAGGATTACCCGATGTTGCTCGGGCTGAGGAGAGTAATCTCCTTTAATCTGTACTATATTTTAGAATATCCGTGCCACCCCACCCCACCCTGGAACTTTTTTAAACCTCACCATCAGATTCCTGGTAAAAAAGTACCCCTAGTTGACCCTTTTGAAGACCTATATCGGTGTGAAATATTTTGGTCGTAGCTTTTGGTGCCCCTCTACACCCCACACCAACCCGATACTTTTTAAACCTCACCATTCGATTCCTGATAAAAACGTAACCCTAGTAGACCACTTTGAAGATATATATCGGTAAAAAAGTTTGGTCATAACTTTTGGTGCCCTCCTACACTCACATCCCCACCCCATACACGTTTTTTAAACCTGACGACCACCTCCGCCATAAAAGTACTCCTAGTAGACCCATTTTGGACACTCGTGGTGGTCCTATATTTATTAGCGGACAGACATACAGACAGACAGACAGACAGACAGACAGACAGACAGACAGACAGACAGACAGACTGACATTCTAAAATATACATGTAGTATAGATTTATTAGGGTTAACGACACATTAACAGCCAAGGTCATATCATGTCGGCGACTTATTTATTTATTTTACTGGTGCCTAACGCCACATCAGCAGCTAAGTCTATATCGTGGCGAGAAAACGTTAAAAGAAAAACATGGCGTTAACGAAATACAAAGATGAGAAAAAATCAACTAAAATAAAAATGATAAAGACAATGTAGTATGAAAAGTGATGCGTGAATAAACACGAAATATGAATAGCTCACAAATCAACCTGGTGAATTTAAGTCTTAAAGACTCTACTTAAGATAATAAAAACAATTTAAAAATTTATTTAAAAGGTTGATTGATTTCAAAAATGAAAGAATCATATTCGGGCTCGTACAATACAAAAAGATCTCTCAGAGATCCTGCAGAAAAACTGCCCTCTGACATGATTAAAATCTGTACAATGTAAAAGAATGTGTTCCACTGACAACACCTGCTGGCAGGGAACACACTCTGGTCGCACAGTACCCTCCAACAAAAAGGAATGTGTAAGTCTTGTAAGACCAATATGACACCGCGTCAATACTGCAAGATCCTTTCTACAAAGGTTACTAGACGGGTAGTGATCACAAATATCTGGTCGAAATCGATGGAGCTTGGTAGAAGCAAGGTCCAAAATAACTGTAGGTTTTTTAAGATGCCAAGGAGGAATGTGTGATTTACGGTTTTCTTTTATAGATTCAGATTGGATGTTTACAGACTCCATGCGGGGTTTAACTCTAATTCCCAATGGAGGAATATGTTTCTGATGTCGGTTAAAAAAGTCAACATTTTGAGGTTCTGAAATACAATTAAAAGCAGAATTTGAAGGATTGGCCAAAAGTTTAGACACATATTGGAGAGACAATTTAATTCTGCGCTTCTCAAAAGACGGTTCCTCTGCTTCAACAAGCATCGAGTCTATTGGGGATGTTCGAAAAGCCCCTAGACTAATTTTAATACCACTATTATGAATTGCATCAAGTGGTTTTAGGTATGACTTCCTTGCAGAACCGTAAACTATAGAACCGTAATCTAATTTTGATCGAACAAGTGATCTATACAGATGGAGCAACGTTTTTTGGTCAGCACCCCAATCAGTGCTACCAACGACCTTCAGTAGGTTCAGAGCTCTCTTACATTTAACTTTTAGTTGTTTTATGTGGGAAGTGAAATTCAGTTTGTTGTCAAACAACAAACCTAAGAATTTCACTTCCTTAACAACTTTAATAGGACTTCCTTCAATATTTAACTCCGGATCGAGGTGATGCTTCCGAAGCTTACAACAATGAACACAATTTGTTTTTCTCTTTGAAAATTTAAAGCCGTTTTCTGTGGCTCGTTTTTGAATTCGTTTTAAGCACGGCTGAAGTTTGCGCTCTATAGCATTCATTTTTTTTGCTGCTATAGCAGATCAAAAAATCATCAACATACAATGAAGAATCTACCATATTCTCAATTGCGTCGATGATGCTATTTATCTTAATTGAAAAAAGGGTAACAAATAAAATACTACCATGAGGAACCCCCAATTCCTGCTCACGAGGATCAGACAACGTTGACCCAACACGAGCCTGAAATTGGCGGTCCTTTAAAAAGTTTTCAATAAAAAAGTTCATACGCCCTCTCACCCCCATGTTAAAAAGATCTTTTAAAATCCCATACGCCCACGTTGTATCATATGCCTTCTCCAGATCAAAGAAGATGGCGACCACATGTTCTTGTCTTGCGAAGGCATTTCTAATAAACGTTTCAAGTTTGACCAAATGATCCACAGTACTTCTCTGGTTTCTGAAACCACACTGAACATCTGCAAGCAGATTGTTCGATTCCATAAACCAGACAAGTCGATCATTGATAATCCTCTCCATGGTTTTGCACAGGAAACTTGTTAATGCAAAAGGCCTATAAGTATTAGGGTTGCTGTGATCTTTGTCAGGCTTAGGAATGGGAATTACTATTGCTTTGCGCCAAGACGGTGGAAACTGGCCTGTCACCCAAACATCATTAAAAATAGATAGTAAAAGTTCAAGAGATGATTGCGGCAGATGTTTTAAAAATTGATAATGTATTTTATCGGGTCCAGTGGCAATGTCCTTTGCTCTATGTAAAGATTTGGTTAACTCGTCCATAGAGAAAAGTTCGTCGTAATTCTCTAAATTATTGGATGTAAATTTGAGCTTTTGTTTTTCTTGTTGTTTTTTAATTTTTAGAAATTCAGGATTACAATTTTCAGACGACGAATGTTTCGAAAATGTGGAGGCCAATTTATTGGAAATTTCTTTTTTTGATGTGATTAGTGTGCTGTAATCTTTCAGATGTTGTTTGTTTCTTTTCCTTTAGTTTTTCTTATCATTTTCCAAATTTTATTAATGGGGGTGTTTTGAATAAATGTAGAAACATATGTTTCCCAAGAACTGTTTTTTCCCGATTTAAACGAAGTTTGTCTTAGTTACGTGTTGTAGGTGACTTATTAAATTCCCGTTCAGTCTTTTTTGCGATCTTTTATAACCTGTTTGCAATCAGTATCAAACCATGGTTTAGTGAAACATTTAGGATTTGCCGAGGTTTTAGGAATGACCTTGCTTGCAATGTCAAGCAAATGTGTGGTGAAATGTTCTATTTAGTCAGCACTTTCTCCAAATTTCTCCCTTGTAAGGCGTTCAGAACAGAGCGACGAGAAAGCTCCCCAGTCAGCCTTTTTTAAGTTCCACTGGGGAACTCTCTCATCGTCTGCCGGAACTACACTCTCCAACACAATTGGAAAGTTGTCACTCCCGCACAAGTCATCTTCTACCTTCCAAGAGAAATTGAGAAAGATAGAAGGGAATGCAATTGAAATAATAAGAACCAGATGCGGGATGCAGGTAAGTGTCTGAACCATCATTAAACAAGCACAAGTCATATTTTGTAATGAACTCTTCTACAGTTTTACCTTTTATATCTTCGTGACTGCAGAAATCACCCCACAGAGGGCTATGTGCATTAAAATCACCCAACAAGATATATGGAGTTGGGAGCTGTTGGACCTGTAGCTCAAGATCATTCAGTTGTAGGGTTTTACTTGGTGAAACATAAATCGATTAAATTGTAACAGTTCTGTCTAATGTTAGGCGTACCGCCACAACTTGTAAATTTGTCTGTAATGGTACAGAACTGTGAATGATGTCGTTCCTAACTAAAACATATGTTCCACGAATATGAAGATCATTGTCATCTGCCCAGGCATTATACGATGTATAATGCTTGAAAGCTGAATGATCCTGAGCCTCGGGTTTCTTTAGAAGAGTTTCCTGCAGGCAAAAGGCAGCAGGTTTATATTTTTGGCTTAGAAGGCCCAGTTCATTAAAATTCGCTCTAAAACCTCGACAATTCCACCGTATTATATTGTGTTTAGGTGTGTTGGACATGTTTGAGTGGCAATTTTGCTGGTGGACGTATGGGAGATATTGGCCCCGTTTTTTAGGAAGTTTTACGTGGGGACGTACCCTGTGGTGAAGACAGGTGTGGTTTAGACGAGAACGTGTCATCGATGCACTCATCGACTGTCATTTCCTCGATGCCGTCAAACATGTTCTTCATCACAACATTTTGAAGGCATTTTGTGATTCTGTCCAATTCTAATTTCTGTTTTTCTTTATCTTTACGGGCTTTTTCTTGTCGTGGCTTCAGATTTTGCTTCTGGCAGTCTCGTTGATTTTGTTTTGACTTGTCTGACTCATTGTTCTGTTCGGGTTTCAAACCTTGATTTTTACTCTTCTGTGTTGAGATGTTTGCTTCTTCATGTGTTTTTTTGTTTTTGTTTCATTCGATGTGGAGGGTGCAGTTGAGTGTGTTTGTGTTGACTTTGGTTCTGTGTGTTCAATTTGTTCTATCATAAATGCCTGTAAATGGGTTGGTATACCGCCTTTAAGCCATGTATATAGTGATTAACATTCCACTGATTTTGTTGGAATTTTTGTTTCAGTGTTGTAGCATAGGATGGTGTTGTCATATTCATGCCAGGCATGGATGCTACAATGTCTCTGGCCTCTTTAAAGCTGACTTGTTTCTCGCATTTAATTTTTTTAATTGATTTTTTCTTCTTCCCGACAGGGCAATATTTAGAAGATGACATGTGATTGCTCTGACAGTTTGTGCATTTTATATGTTCACTAGTATCTGGCTCATCATGTTTTAGACCGCACCGATGGCAGATTGCTTGGCCTCAGCAGGCGTCTTTACTGTAGCCGAATTTCTGAGACCTGAAACATCGAAGTGGATTTGGAATGAACAAATCCACTTTGACATTCATATATCCTATTTTCACTGATTTGGGTGGCTGGGATGTATTGAAGGTAAAAATGTAGGTATTGGTTTTAATAATATTCCCATCTTTTTTAATTTCAATTCTTTTGACTGTTTTAACTCCCTGAGATGCCATATCGTTAACAATTTGAAGTTCATCAATATCAACCAGCTCACGAGTTCGAACAACACCTTTGCTGATATTAAGGGTCCTGTGATGGCATGCATTTACATCTGTATCATGAATTTTAGGAACTTTTAATAAGGCCATTGACTGTTTCTCATGGACACATTCTATTAAAATACCTCCTGTTCTCTTTTTTGTAACATCTTTCACTGAGCCGGCGATACTTTGTATTGATTTCTGTAAAATAAAAGGATTCATCTTATTGATAGGTTTATTGTCATCTGCTGAAAAAATGTTGATAAATTTTGGCCATGTATTTGTTTTAGGTTGTTTCCTGTCAGGATCCAAATCTGAGTCAGAATATAATTCCGCTGATTCATACCGTTTTTTAAATTTTGGTGTATTTGAATCCATTATGTTGTAAATAGTTGTCCTTCTGCCCATGACTTCCACCCTTACTCGAGCCCAACCTAGGGGGTTAATGTCGCGGATGTCCAGCAAACAGCACCGGCAGTACATAAGCAGCATACTCCCCTAGCGTTGATGCTAACGCATACCGCTGGAGGATTGACCCGTCGAATGTTAATGGGAAGTGCCAGGTCGTGGCGGCCATCCAACCAATCATTTCAGTAAAAAAACAGTACATCAAAAACTACTTCTGACAACCGACGCAGACAGTGCAACAAAACGGAAGTTGTTAAAAAGATATCAAAATCATTAAAAGTCAGTTTGGGTAGTAACGATGAAATAAAACTAAAAGAAATGACTGATTGAATGACCACCCAATGCCTCCCGACGTGACACCCGATATTTTTGGGGTTGGAGGCTCCCGATTGGCTAGAACGAGCCATCCGACCATCCGTCTACCCCCGAAATTGGGGCCAAAGCAGTGTGTTGGACACTATCTAAAAAATGGAGATCAGGGCCAAACAGGGTTTACGACCTGATCTCTATCTTGGAGACTGCAATAACCGGGGCCACGAGCCCTCAACTGCCAGGATTCCTTCTTCCGAGGCCTTCTGAACGCACCTCACGAGAGAACAGGGTGCCTGCCAGATGGTTATAGAAGGAGTGATCATTTTGGTCCGGGGCTGCGTATTTGTGTATTTCAAGGCAAAAGCAACTCAATTGAGCAAACCTGCCAATTAGAAATTAGCAAATCTGCCCAAATGAGTAGGCCGTCCTCTATCCGCCACCTGAGGACCCACCTAGTAGGGGATGATCAAACCCCCCTAGGTGTCGGTGACAGTTGTACGGGTGGGGGAAGCCGGAGTTTCCGGAGAGAACCACCGAGTAATGACGAGCAGCTGCCACCTCTCCAACATAGTGACTCCGCACTGTAGCACAGGAAGGGTTAGATTGGTTGAAGACATGCGCACCATCGACGTGCAGTTTGCCTTAGGACACGGCGTCATCGTGCCCCCATGCTGACAATCGGGGTGGAGTGTCTTGCCCAAGGACACAAAGCGGGAGCCCGAATCGTTCGCTCAGACGGTCACCCATCCAAGGAATAACCGGGTTCGACGTTGCTTACCTTTGGTTATCTGATGAGAACCGGCTTCTGCAACGCCACAACGCTCCTGAACTGGTATTGGATAAAGTGTTACACAAAAATATATAACACAAAATTTGTTACGCAATGATTTTTGAATGCAGTTATGGAAAGCACAATGAAATCTTTGATTTGCTCAGCTGACTTTCAGTCAGGAGAGGTATTTTGATCTCTCACCGTCCGGCGTCCGTCGTCGTCCCTTAACATGGTGTTTGCGTCGTATTTATTTATTTATATATTTATTGGTGGTTAACGCCACATCAGCAGCTAAGGCTATATCGTGGCGAGAAAACAGTTGTATGTAAAAGTCATTATCAATTATGAAGTAAAAGATTGAATAAAAAGAAAAAAAAAGGAAAAAAAAGACACAACAGACATGTCAAAGACAAGAATGAATAGAACAACAATGTATAATGAGATAAGTGAATAACATGTAAATCTACCTGAGGAATTGAGCCTTGATGAGTCGAGATTAAAAGAATAAAAACAATTTTAAAATTTTGTAAAAAGGTTGATTACTTTCAGAAATGATACAATTTTCTGTGGGCTAGTATAATAAAATAGATCTCTAAGGAATCCAATTGTGAAGTACTGCCCTCTCAAGATTAAAATCGGCACAATGTAAAAGAATGTGTTCCACTGACAACACCTGCTGGCATGGAACACACTTTGGTCGCAGAGTACACTCCAACAAAAAGGAATGGGTTAGTCTTGTGTGACCAATATGACATGGCGTCAAAACTGCAAGATCCTTTCTACAAAGGTTACTAGACGGGTAGTGATCATTAAAGGTTGGTCGGAAGCGACGGAGCTTGTTATTTGTCGCCCCATCCCATTCCGCCTGCCACAGAGATTTGATGTAGTTACTAATGTGTGGTTTAAAATCACTGAAAGGGGTGGTAAAATCAGTGAGAGGATTGGTTAAAGCCTGTTTTGCTGCACTGTCTGCTTTGGTGTTACCAGCGATACCTACATGTCCGGGTAACCAGCAAAACACGATATCATATTGGTCAGACACGATAGTTGTTAACTTCTCACGAAGTTCCAAAATGAGAGGGTTCTTCAACTTGGGGTTGAGTAAAGCAAGTAAAGAGGAACGAGAGTCGGAAAAAATAATCGACTTCTTTTCCTGAGCATTCTCGATATGTTCAAGGGCGAGTTGTAAAGCTTTAACTTCAGCTGTGAAAATAGAACTTTGATTCGGTATTCTGATTGAGGTGATATAACAGCAGCTGATGATACTTTGTCACCATCTTTTGATCCATCTGTATAGATCGTTGTATATGCACTATACTTTGACTAAATTTCAGCATATTTCTGCTTAAATTGCAGAGAATTTATTTCAGACATTTTGGTAGAGGCAAGATCTAAAATAACCGTTGTTTTTTTAAAATGGCAGGGAGGAGTCTGTGGTACACAATTTTCTTTAATGGTATCTGGTTCAATTTCGGCAGATTCCATATGGGGCTTAATTCTAATTCCCAATGGAGGAATATGTCTCTGGTGGCCGTCAAAAAATTAGATATTTCGAGGTTCTGCAACACAGGTATAAGTAGGATTTGATGGATTTATTTATTTATTTATTGTTGCTTAACGCCCCATCAGCAGCTAAGGCTATATCGTGGCGAGAAAACTACAGCCACAACAATTGTCAAGTATGAATTAAAATTAAATGAATAAAATATGAAATAATCACAAACTTAAAACCAAGAGCAGTCGAAACAATAATGACTAAAGTTATAAAAAACAGAATACTTATAAAATCAACCTGTTAACATTTAGACTTGTGGAGTCTGCATTAAAAGAATAAAAACAATTGTAAAATTTATAAAAAAAAGGTTGATTTCTTTCAAAAATGAGACTATTTTATGCGGGCTCGTATGGTAAAATAAATCTCTTGGAGATTGTACTGTAAAATACTTCCCTCTGACGGGATTAAAATCAGTAGTACAATATAAAAGAATATGTTCCAGTGACAACCCCTGCTGATAAGGAACACACTCTGGTCGCATATTACCCTCTAACAGAAAGGAATGTGTAAGACGCGTGTGACCAATATGACATCGTGTCAGAAGAGCATGATCTTTTCTACAAAGGTTACTGGATGGGTAGTGATCAAATATTTTAGGTCGGAAGCGGTGGAGCTTGTTATTTGTCACCCCATCCCATTCCGCCTGCCACAGAGATTTGATGCAGTTACTAATATGTGGTTTAAAATCACTGAAAGGGATTTTAAAATCAGTGAGAGGTTTAGTTAAATCCTGTTTTGCTGCACTGTCTGCTTCGGTGTTATCAGCGATACCAACATGTCCGGGTAACCAGCAAAACACGACATCATATTGGTCGGACATGAGAGTTGTTAACTTCTCATGAAGTTCCAAAATGAGAGGGTTCTTCAACTTGGGGTTCATTAAAGCAAGTAAAGAGGAAAGAGAGTCGGAAAAAAATAATCGACTTTTTTTCCTCCACATTCTCGATATGTTCAAGCGCGAGTTGAATAGCCTTAACTTCAGCTGTAAAAATAGAACTCTGATTCGGTATTCTGATTGAGGTATCACTAGTAACAGTAGCTGATGATACTTTGTCACCATCTTTAGATCCATCCGTATAGATCCTTGAAGATGTACTATACTTGGACTTTATTGCAGCATATTTTTGTTTGAACTGCAAGGAATTGGTATCAGGTTTTTTGATAGAAGCAAGGTCCAAAATAAATGTGTGATTTTCGGTTTTCTTTTATAGATTCAGAATCATTTTGTGCAGACTCCATGTGGGGTTTAACTATAATTCCCAATGGAGGAATATGTTTCTGATGTCGGTTAAAGAAGTCAATATTTTGAGGTTATGAAATACAATTGTAAGCAGGATTTGAAGGATTGGCCAAAAGTTTAGACACATATTGGAGAGACAATTTAATTCTGCGCTTCTGAAGAGAAGGCTCCTCCGCTTCAACAAGCACCGAGTCTATTGGGGATGTTCGAAAAGCTCCTAGACTAATTCTAATACCACTATTGTGAATGGCATCAAGTGGTTTTAGGTATGACTTTCTTGCAGAACCGTAAACTATAGAACCGTAATCTAATTTAGATCGAACAAGTGATCTATACAGATGGAGCAACGTTTTTTGGTCAGCACCCCAATAAGTATTACCAACGACCTTCAGTAGGTTCAGTGCTCTTTTACATTTAACTTTTAGTTGTTTTATGTGGGAAGTGTAATTCAGTTTGCTGGCAAACAACAAACCTAAGAATTTCACTTCCTTTACAACTTTATTGGTGTTGCCATCCACTTTCAGCTCTGGATCAAGATGATGCTTCCGGAGCTTACAAAAATGAACAGAATTAGTTTTGGTCTTTGAAAACTTAAAACCGTTTTCTGTAGCCCATTTCTGGATTCTGTTTAACCACAGCTGAAGTTTGCGCTCTATAGCATTCATTTTTTGCTGCTATAGCAGATTAAAAAATCATCAACATACAAGGAAGAAGCTATCATATTCTCAATTGCATCGATGATGCTATTTATTTTTATAGAAAACAGGGTAACGGACAAAATACTACCCTGAGGAATCCCCAGTTCCTGCTCGCGAGGATCAGATAATGTTGACCCAACACGAACCTGAAACTGGCGGTCCTTTAAAAAGTTTTCAATAAAAAGGGGCATACGCCCTCCCAACCCCATGTTAAAAAGATTTTTTAAAGTCCCATACGTCCACGTTGTGTCGTATGCCTTTTCCAGGGCAACGAAGATGGCGACCACATTTCTTATAAACGTTTTAAGTCTAACCAAATGATCCACAGAACTTTTCTGGTTTCCGAAACCACACTGAACATTCGCAAGTAAATTGTTCGATTCCAGAAACCAGACAAGCCGATCATTGATCATCCTTTCCATGGTTTTACACAGACAACTTGTTAAAGCGATAGGCCTATAATTACTTGGGTTGCTGTGATCTTTATCAGGCTTTGAAATGGGAATTACTGTAGCATTATGCCAGGAAGGTGGAAACTGGCCAGTTACCCATATGTCATTGAAAACTGACAGTAAAAGTGCAAGTGATGATTGTGGAAGATGCTTTAAAACTTTGTAATGTATTTCATCAGGTCCGGTGGCAGTATCCTTTGCTCTATGCAAAGAGTTATTTTACTCTTCCATAGAGAAAGGTTCATTATAATCTTCTAAATTATTGGAGGTAAATTTGAGCTTTTGTTTTTCTTGTTTTTTAATTTTGAGAAATTCTGGATTACAGTTTTCAGACGACGAATGTTTCGAAAATGTGGAGGCCAATTTGTTTGAAATTTCTTTTTTTGATGTGATAAGCGTGTTGTTGTTTTTCAGATGTTGTAAAGTTGATTTGGTTTCTTTACCTTTAATTTTTTAATCATTTTCCAAATTTTGTTGATGGGGGTATTTTGGTTTAGCTTTGAAACATAAGATTCCCAAGAACCTTTCTTTTTTTGTTTATTTAGTCGTCTTGTTTTTGCCCGATTTATACGAAGTTTATCTAAATTATTTGTGGATGGTGATTTGTTGAATTCCCCTTCAGTTTTCTTGCGATCCTTTATAGCATGTTTACATTCGTTATCAAACCATGGTTTAGTGAAACGTTTTGAATTTGTCGAGGCTTTTGGAATGACTTGGCTTGCAATGTCAAGTAACACTGTTGTAAAATGTTCAATCTGGTCAGTACTTTCACTAAATTTCTCCAGTGTGAGGCGTTCAGAACAGAGCAAGATGAAGGTCTCCCAGTCAGCCTTTTTAAAGCTCCACTGAGATACCCTCCCATCGTCTGCCGGAACTACACTCTCCAACACAACCGGAAAGTGGTCACTCCCGCACAAGTCGCCTTCCAACTTCCAAGAATAATCGAGAAAGAGGGAAGGACATGCAATTGATAGATCAGTTGAAGTGTAAGTACCAGATGCGGGGTGCAGATAAGTGTCTGAGCCATCATTGAACAAGCACAAGTCAAATTTTGTAATGGATTCTTCTACAGTTTGACCTTTTACATCTTCTTGACTGCAGGAATTACCCCAAAGGGGGCTATGTGCGTTAAAATCACCCAACAAAATGTATGGAGTTGGGAGTTGTCGAACCAGCAGCTCTAGATCATTCAGTTGTAAGGCTTTATTTGGTGAAACATAAATAGAACAAAGTGTAACTGTCTTGTCTAAAGTTAGGCGTACCGCCACAGCCTGTAAATTTGTCTGTAATGGTACAGAACTGTGTATGATATCGTCTCTAACCAAAACAGATGTTCCACGAATATAAAGGTGACTATCATCCGCCCAGGCATTATACGATGTATAATGCTTAAAAGCTGAATGATCTTGAGCCTCGGGTTTCTTTAAAAAAGAGAGTTTCCTGCAGGCAAAAAGCAACAGGTTTATATTTTTGGCTGAGAAGACTCAGTTCATTAAAATTGGCTCTAAAACCTCGACAATTCCACTGTATGATGTTATTTTTGTTTGTATTAGCCATATGTCCATGAAGAATTAGAGGGTGGACGTATGGGCGAAATGGCCCCGGTAGTTTTTTTTCGGTGAATTTTTCCTCGGGGATCTATTCTGTGAGGAAGTCGGACGTGATTGTTCGAAGGTGTCCTCGATACAATCACTGACACCCATTTCCTCAAGGCCTTCACACCTACTGCGAACAACAGGGTTTTGAAGTACCTTAGGTATTCTGTCCGATAGTTGTTTTTGTTTCATTTTTTCTTTTTTCTTTTCTTCTTTTTCTAATTTTCTCATTTGATTCTGGCTCAGATTATTTAGTTGTGATATTTGTTCTTGCTGTGGCTTAGGCTTTGTTTTGTTTTGTTCATTTTTTATTCTCTGAATTAGTGGCATGTTCCTTATTTTGAACAGGTTTAGATGTATTGTTTTCTGGTTTTTGTTCTGTTTTATCTTCAGTTGTTTTTGAGTTGTTGGCTCTGGTTTGGGATTTTGTTATTTTTTCTGTTCAAATTTTGTTTTTAATTTCTCTGTTGTTTGCGTTGTGGAATTTGTTTGTGTTGTCTGTGTCTCGATTTAATCTATTGTGAAATCCCGTACTAAAGATGGAATAGTACCTTTAAGCCAGGTGTATTGGGTTTGGCATTCCACTGACGTTCTTGGAAATTTTTGACATATCTTTTTTGCATATGATGGTTTTGATAAATTCACGCCAGGCATTGATGAAACTATTTCTCTGGCCTCCTTGAAACTGATTTGTCGTTCACATTTAATTTTCTTTATTTCCTTTTTTTTCCTTCCAAACAGGCCAATCCTTGGATGCAGCTACATGATTGCCCTGGCAGTTACATTTGATGGCATTACTGCACTGGCCTAGATGTTCCTCGCCACATTTAAAACAGATTTGTTTTCCTCTACAGTTATTCTGGCCATGTCAATACTTCTGACATTTGAAACATCGAAGTGGATTTGGTATAAATAAATCCACTCCGACGCTCATATAACCTATTTTTAGTGCCTTTGGTGGTTGAGACGAATTAAAAGTTAAAATATACGTGTTTGTTGGTACATTTTTT
Organism: Pictodentalium vernedei; assembly: GCA_031216915.1. Taxonomy (NCBI): domain Eukaryota; kingdom Metazoa; phylum Mollusca; class Scaphopoda; order Dentaliida; family Dentaliidae; genus Pictodentalium; species Pictodentalium vernedei. The sequence continues at coordinate 470,656,979 of CM062291.1, forward strand.
CCGTCTTTTTTAATCACTATCCTTTTAACTGTAGTAACACCCTGAGATTTTAGTTCTTTTTTCAATTTCTAGCTCATCAATGCCTGACAGTTCTCTACGCCTTTGGAACTGTTTAGAGTTTTATGAGCAAAGACGTTGACCTCCATATTAACGAGTTTGTCCATCTTCAGTAAATTAATTGCTTGCATTTCCCTTCTACATTCTACAAGTATTGCCCCTGATCGTAGTTTTTTTTAACATCTCCAGCTATTCCTGTGATGGCCCTTTCCAATGCAAAGGGGTTAATATCTGATGCTCTTTTATCCTCATTATTTGCATAAATTATAACAAATTTTGGCCAGTTGTTCACAATAATTTGTTCTTTATCAAGATCGGAGTCAGAATCAGAGTCTGTAAAATTCAAAGCATACTCTAGTTTGTGTTTTTTGGTTGTTGTAGCCATACGCAAGTTATTTATGATTCAATGGCCCGGCTCCCACCCACCACGGAGTCCAACACGGGGTAGGGTTACTGCTAAGCAGATAACCCACCAGGTTAACAGCTTCCCCACATACTTGTTTTGGAGCAGTATACTCAGTCAGAGTTGATGCTGGAGCATACCACTGACTGATTGGCCCGTGTGTGGGACATGCCATGCCTTCAGATGGTGGTCATCCAACCAATCATAGTACAAAACACTATATAATGTTGCCACTCGTAAAGAAACACACAGCGCAGCAAAAAACAAGGATGGTAAAAACATAAAGTTATTAAAAACAGTACACAGTGGCAATGAGTTATGTGATCAAAAGAAATGACTAATTGAATTACCCCCAAGTGCCCCCCGGCATGACACTCAAACGGGGGCTTCCGTTTAGCCAGAACGGACCATCCGACCATCTGTCTACTCCCGAAATTGGGGCCAAAGTAGCGTGTTGGACATTATCTGAAAAATGGAGACCAGGGCCAAACAGAGTTTAAGACCTGATCTCCATCTTGCAAGACTGCCCTAACCGGGGCCACGAGTCCTCAACTGCAAGGATTCCTTCTTCCGTTCTTCCGGGGCCTTCGGAACGCACCTTCCGGGAGAACAAGGTGCCTGCCAGATGGTATTAGCAGGATTGATCATTTTGGTCTGGGGCTGCCTATTTGTGTATTTCGCAGCGAACCAGCTCAATTGAACAAACCTGCCAACTAGAAATTAGCAAACCTGCCCAACTGAGCAGGCCGTCCTATATCCGCCACCCGAGCACCCGCCTAGTAGGGGATGATCAAACCCCCCTAGGATTTGATGGATTAGAAAGAGGTTTAGAGACATATTGCAGGGAGAGTTTAATTCTGCGCTTCTCACGAGAAGACTCCCCCGCCTCAACAAGTATTGATTCTATTGATGAAGTTCTAAATGCACCCAAGCTAATTCGAATACCACTATTATGAATTGCATCAAGTGGTTTCAGGTATGATTTTCTTGCAGAACCATAAACCACGCAGCCATAATCTAATTTAGATCTGACAGGTGATGTATACAGATGAATCAATGTTTTTTGGTCAGCTCCCCAATCAGTGCTACCAACTACCTTCAAGAGGTTCAGTGCCCCTTTACATTTTACCTTTAGTTGTTTTATGTGAGAAGTGAAATTCAGTTTGTTGTCAAACGACAAACTCAAGAATTTCACTTCTTGAACAACATTAATACGACTCCCGTCTATTTTAAATTCCGGAACAAGGTGGTGCGTCCGGAGCTTACAGAAATGAACACAATTAGTTTTCGTCTTAGAGAATTTGAAGCCGTTTTCTGTAGCCCATTTCTGGATTCTATTCAAACACAGCTGAAGTTTGCGCTCTATAGGATTCATTTTTTTGCTGCTATAGCAGATTAAAAAGTCATCTACATACAATGACGAATCAACCATATTCCCAATTGCATCAATAATACTATTGATTTTCACTGAGAAAAGGGTAACAGATAAAATACCACACTGAGGAACCCCAATTCCTGCTCGTGAGGATCAAATAACGTTGACCCAACACGAACCTGAAACTGGCGGTCCTTTAAAAAATGTTCAATAAAAAGAGACATACGCCCTCTCAGCCCCATGTTAAAAAGATCTTTTAAAATCCCATACGTCCACGTTGTGTCATGTGCCATTTCCGGGTCGAAGAAGATGGCAACCACATGTTCTTTTGTGGCAAAGGCATTTCTTATAAAAGTTTCCAGTCTGACCAAGTGATCTACAGTACTTCTCTGGTTTCTGAAACCACATTGAATTATTTATTTATTTGTGCTTAACACCACATCAGCAGCTAAGGCTATATCGTGGCGAGAAAATAGTGGAAAGTAAAAATTTCAGAAGTAAAAAGATTGAAAAAATATAAAATGACTACAATAGATCTGTCATAGACCAGAGTGATTTAAATAACAATGGGTAGAGAAGGGAAATGAATAACTTATAAATCAACCTGATGAATTGAGACTTGATGAGTTTAGATTAAAAGAATAAAAACAATTTAAAATTTGTTAAAAAGGTTGATTACTTTCAAAAATGATACAATTTTGTGTCGACTTGTATTGTAAAATAGATCTCTAAGAGATCCAACTGTGAAGTACTGCCCTTTAACAAGATAAAAATCAGTACAGTTTAAGAGAATGTGCTCCACTGACAACCCCTGCTGCCATGGAACACATTGAGGTCGCATATTACCCTCTAACAGAAAGGAATGTGTAAGTCGTGTATGACCAATATGACACCGTGTCAGAATAACATGACCTTTTCTACAAAGGTCACTGGATGGGTAGTGATCAAATATGTTTGGTCGGAAGCGATGAAGCTTGTTATTTGTCGTTCCATCCCATTCCGCCTGCCACATAGATTTGATGTAGTTGCTAATATGTGGTTTGAAATCACTGAAAGGGATGTTAAAATCAGTGACAGGCTTGGTTAAAGCCTGTTTTGTTGCACTGTCTGCGTTGGTGTTACCAGCGATACCTACATGTCCGGGTGACCAGCAAAACACGATATCATATTGGTCAGACATGAGAGTTGTTAACTTCTCACGAAGTTCCAAAATGAGAAGGTTTTTCAACTTGGGGTTGAGTAAAGCAAGTAAAGAGGAAAGAGAGTCGGGGAAATAATCGACTTCTTTTCCTGCACATTTCTGAAACCACATTGAACATTCGCAAGAAGATTGTACGATTCCAGAAACCAGCAAGTCGATCATTGATCATCCTCTCCATGGTTTTGCACAGACAACTTGTTAAGGCAATAGGCCTATAATTACTAGGGTTGCTTTGATCCTTATCAGGCTTAGGAATGGGAATTACTATTGCTTTGCGCCAAGAAGGTGGAAACTGGCCAGTCACCCAAATGTCATTAAAAATAGATAGTAAAAGTTCAAGTGATGATTGCGGCAGATGTTTTAACATTTGATAATGTATTTCGTCGGGTCCAGTGGCGGTATCCTTTGCTCTATGTAAGGAGTTGTTTAACTCTTCCACAGAGAAAGGTTCCTTGTAGTCCTCTAAGTTATTGGATGTAAATTTAATCTGTTGTTTTTCTTGTTGTTTTTTTAAGTTCGAGGAATTCTGGGTTACTATTTTCAGACGATGAATGTTTAGAAAATGTAGAGGCCAACTTGTTTGAAACTTCTTGTTTTGATGTTATGACTGTGTTGTTATCTTGTAGGTGTTGAACAGCTGATTTTGTTTCTTTTCCTTTAATTTTTTTTAATCATTTTTCAAATTTTAGTGATGGGGGTGTTTTCATTTAGTTTGGAAACGTAAGTTTCCCAAGAACTTTTCATTTTATGTTTTATAAGTCGTCTTGTGTTTGCCCGATTCATACGTAATCTATTCAAATTTTGTGTAGTTGGTGACTTATTAAATTCCCTCTTAAATTTCTTGCGATCTTTTATAGCCCGTTTGCACTCAGTATCAAACCATGGTTTAGTGAAACGTTTTGGATTTGCAGAGGTTTTAGCAATGTCAATCAACTCTGTGGTGAAGTGTTCAGCCTGGTCAGTTCTGTCCGGAAATTTCCCCCGTGTGAGGCGCTCCGAACAAAGCGATGAGAAAGTGTCCCAGTCAGCCTTTTTAAAGTTCCACTGGGCACCCTCTCATCATCCGCGGGAACTACACTCTCCAACATAATCGGAAAGTGGTCACTCCCGCACAAGTCATCGTCTACTTTCCAAGACAAATCAAGGAAGACAGAAGGGCATGCAATTTTTAAATCAACTGAAGTGTAAGAATCAGATGCGGGGTGCAGGTAAGTATCCAACCCATCATTGAACAAGCACAAGTCATATTTTGTAATGAACTCTTCTACAATTTTACCTTTTACATCTTCTTGACTGCCGAAATTACCCCAAAGTGGGCTATGTCGGTTAAAATCACCCAACAAAATATATGGAGTTGGGATTTGTCGAACCAGCAGCTCAAGGTCATTCAGTTGTAAGGCTTTACTTGGTGAAACGTAAATAGAACAAAGCGTAATTGTTTTGTCCAAAGTGAGGCGTACCGCCACAGCCTGTAAATTTGTGTGTAGTGGAACAGAACTGTGAATGGTGTCGCTCCTAATTAAGACACTCGTTCCACGAATTTGAAGATCATGATCATCCACCCAGGCCTTATACGAAGTATAATGCTTAAAGGCTGAATGATCCCGAGCCTCTGGTTTCTTTAAAAGAGTTTCCTGCAGGTAAAAAGCAACAGGTTTATACTTTTGGCTCAAAAGGCCTAGTTTATTAAAATTCGCTCTAAAACCTCGACAATTCCACTGTATAATATTTTGTTGGGATGTATTATCCATGTTTAAGTGGAGATTTGCAAGATGGACGTATGGGCGATATTGCCCCCGTATTTTTCTTTGGTGATGGTTTACGCGGGGACCTATTCTGAGAAGAGTTCGAGCGTAAGTGCCCGAACGTTTCATCGATGCACTCACCGACTTCCATTTCTTCAAGACCCTCAAACCTGTTGCGGGTAATTGGGTCGTGAAGAGCTTTAGGCAATCTGTCTGATATTAGTTTTGCTTTTTCTTGTTGCTTTTTGATTTTGTCGTGATTTCTTCTCTGACTCTGACTAAGAGGTTTGGATCCTGGTTTTGATTTCGATTTATTGTGGTCATGTTTCTGTTCCGATTTTGCTTCTTTGGCTTTTTCGCTTCCGTTTGGTTTCATCTTGTTCTTTCTTCTCATTTGTTTTAAATTTTTCTTCTATTGTTGTGCGTTTAGCTGGTGGTGTTTGAGTCGACGTTGGTTCTACTTGATCACTGTGATCTATTGTGAAGGCCCGAAGCAATGATGGTATTGTGCCTTTGGGCCATGTATATTCTGTCTGGCATTCTACAGATTTTGTTGGTTTTTGTTCATGAACTACTGTAGCATATGATAGTACTGATGTATTCATGCCAGGTATTGACAAAACAATTTCTCTGGCCTCCTGGAAACTAATTTGTTTTTCGCATTTTATTTGTTGGATTTTTTTTTCATTTTTCCAGACAGGGCAATCTTTGGAAGATGATATGTGATTGCCCTGACAGTTGACACACTTGATTGGGTTGTTGCATGGCTCTTGATGTTGTTGGCCGCATCGGAAACATATAGTTTTTCCTCTACAGTTATTTTGCTGTGTCCATACTTTTGACACTTGAAGCATCGAAGTGGATTTGGAATATACAAATCCATCTTGATGTTCATGTAACCTACTTTAATAGCTTTTGGTGGTTGTGCGGAGTTGAATGTCAAAATATATGTATTGGTTTTATTACGTTTTCGTCTCTTTTGATTGATATTCTTTTGACATTGTCAACACCCTGTGAATTCAGCTCTTTCTGTATTTCAAGTTCATCAATGCCAGACAGTTTCTTTGTTCTTAAAACGCTTTTGCAGCTATTTGGAGTCTTATGAGCAAAGGCGTTGACTTCTAGATCCACAAGTTTATCTGTTTTGAGCGAATTGATGGCCTGCATTTCTCTTTTACATTCAATTAATATTCCACCTGATCTTAGTTTTGTGACACCTTTTGCATTCCCAGCAATTCCTGTAATGGCTTTTTCCAGTGCAAAAGTGCTGATATCTGTCGCCCTTTTACCATCGTTTGCCGCATAAATAATAATAAATTTTGGCCAGTTGTTTATATTAGCTGGTACTGTTTCATGATCTGAGTCAGAGTCAGAGTTAGATAAATATATCTCGTGCCCTCGTTTTTGGGGATATGTTTGCCATGGTTATTTTGATAATCGTTCACTGCCTCGGCTCCCACCCACCACGGAGTCCAACAAGGGGTAGGATTACTGCCATGCAGTGAACCTACCGGGTTGCCGGTATTCCCACATGCCTGGTATGAGGCAGTATACTCAGTCAGTGTTGATGCCAAAGCATACCACTGACTGATTGGCCTGTGTGTGGAAGCGCCAAGTCTTCAGATGATGGTGATCCAATCAATCACTGTATAAAACTCTGTAATAAAGGTTGCCATGCATAACCGAAACAGACAGTGCAGCAAATCCAAGTGATTGTTAAAATATAAAGTGTTTAAAAACAGTACTCAATGGCAATTATGTTATGTGATTAAAAGAAATGATTGGCTGAATGACCACCAAATGCCCCCTGACGTGACACCCAGTACTTTTCAGGGATCTCCCGATTGGCAAGAACGGACCATCCGACCATCCTTCTACTCCCGAATTTGGGGCCAAAACACTGTATTGAACAGGTACCTCCATGATGGAGACCAGGGCCAAAGCAGTGTTTACGATCTGATCTCCACCATGGAGATTTGTCCTAACCGGGACCCAGTCTGTTCTCAACTGTCGGATTCCTTCCTCCGGGGCCTTCAGACCACACCTCACGGGAGAACAAGGTGTCTGCAAGATGGCATTCGCAGGATTGACCATTTTGGTCCGGGGCTGAGTATTTTTATATTTCGCAGCAAACCAGCTCAATTGAGCAAGCCTGCCAATTGAAAATTAGCAATCCTGCCCAATTGAGCAGGCCGTCCTCTACGCCTAGTAGGGGATGATCAAACCCCCTAGGGAAAATATGAATAATTCACAAATCAACCTGGTGAATTTAAGTCTTAAAGAGTCTAGTTTAGGATGATAATAACAATTTTAAAATTTACCACAAAGGTTGATTGTTTTCAAAAATGAGAGAATTATATTCGGGCTCGTACGATAAAACAGATCTCTGAGAGATCCTACAGAAAAATAGTGCCCTCTGACAAGATTAAAATCAGTGTTTATTTATTTATTGGTGCTTAACGCCACATCAGCTAAATCGTGGCGAGAAAACGTTCAAATGTAAAACGTGATACTGCCATATATGAAGTAAAAGGTTTGAATAAAATTGGAAATAACTACAAACGACATATAAAAAACACGAGTTATTTGACAGCAAAAAACCTTACAAATCAACCTAATGAAAACTCTAGATAAAATGAATAATTACAATTTAAAATTTAGTAAAAAGGTTGATTAATTTCAGAAATGACACAACTTTATGTGGATTTGTATTGTAAAATAGGTCTCGAAGAGACACAACATTAAAATACTGTCGTCTGACAAGATCAAAATCAGTACAGTGTAAAAGAATGTGTTCCACTGGCAGCACCTGCTAGCAAGGAACACAATCCGGTCGCATATTACCCTCCAACAAAAAGGAATGTGTTAGTCTTGTGTGACCAACATGACACCCTGGCAGAATAACATGATCTTTTCTACTAAGGTTACTGGACGGGTAGTGATCAAAGACATTTGGTCGAAAGCGATGGAGCTTGTTATTTGTCGCCCCATCCCATTCCGCCTGCCACATAGATTTGATGTAACTACTAATATGGGGCTTAAAATCACTGAAAGGGATGTTAAAATCAGTGAGAGGCTTGGTTAAAGCCTGTTTTGCTGCACTGTCTGCTTTCGTGTTACCAGCGATACCTACATGCCCGGGTAACCAGCAAAACACGATATCATATTGATCAGACATGAGAGTTGTTAACTTCTCACGAAGTTCCAAAATGAGAGGGTTCTTCAACTTGGGGTTGAGTGAAGCAAGTAAAGAGGAAAGAGAGTCGGAGAAGATGATCGACTTTCTTTCCTGTGCATTCTCGATGTGCTTAAGTGCGAGTTGAATAGCTTTAACTTCAGCTGAGAAAATAGAACTCTAATTCGGTATTCTGATTGAGGTAATATGGTCACCAGCTGATGATACTTTGTCACCATCCTTAGATCCATCCGTATAGATCCTTGTATGTGTACTATACTTGGACTTTACTTTGGCATATTTTTGTTTGAACTGCAAAGAATTGGTATCAGATTTTTTGGTAGAAGCAAGGTCCAAAATAACTGTAGGTTGTTTAAGATGCCAATATGGAATGTGTGATTTACGGTTCTCTTTTACAGATTCAGAATCAATTTTTGCAGACTCCATGTGGAGTTTAACTCTAATTCCCAATGGAGGAATATGTTTCTTATGTCGGTTAAAAAAGTCAACATTTTGAGGTTCTGAAATACAATTATAAGCAGGATTTGAAGGATTGGCCAAAATTTTAGACACATATTGGAGAGACAATTTAATTCTGCGCTTATCAAGAGCAGGCTCCTCTGCTTCAACAAGCATCGAGTCTATTGGGGGTATTCGAAAAGCCCCTAGACTAATTCTAATACCATAATTATGAATTGCATCAAGTGGTTTGAGATATGGTTTCCTTGCAGAACCGTAAACTATCCAACTGTAATCTAATTTTGATCGAATAAGTGATCTATACAGATGGAGCAAAGTTTTTTGGTCAGCACCCCAATCAGTGCTGCCAACGACCTTCAGTAGGTTCAGAGCTCTCTTACATTTAACTTTTAGTTGTTTTATGTGGGAAGTGAAATTCAGTTTGTTGTCAAAAAACAAACCTAAGAATTTCATTTCCTTGACAACTTCAATAGGACTCCCATCAATTTTTAACTCCGGGTCGAGGTGATGCTTTCGAAGCTTACAAAAATGAACACAATTTGTTTTCATCTTCGAAAATTTAAGACCGTTTTCTGTGGCCCATTTTTGAATTCTATTTAAGCACAGCTGAAGTTTGCGGTCTATAGCATTCATTTTTTTGCTGCAATAGCAGATCAAAAAATTATCAACATACAATGAAGAATCTACCATATTCTCAATTGCGTCGATGATGCTATTAATCTTAATTGAAAAAAAGGGTAACAGATCAAATACTACCCTGAGGAACCCTCAATTCCTGCTCGTGAGGATCAGATAACGTTGACCCGACACAACCTGAAATTGGCGGTCCTTTGAAAGTTTTCAATAAAAAGGGGCATTCGCCCTCTCAACCCCATATTAAAAAGATTTTTTAAAATTCCATACGTCCATGTTGTATCATATGCCTTCTCCAGATCAAAGACGATGGCGACCACATGTTCTCTTCTGGCGAAGGCATTTCTTATAAACGTTTCAAGTCTAACCAAATGATCTACAGTACTTCTGTGGTTTCTGAAACCACACTGAACATCTGCAAGCAGATTGTTCGATTCCATAAACCAGACAAGTCGATCATTGATCATCCTCTCCATGGTTTTGCACAGACAACTTGTTAAGGCAATAGGCCTATAATTACTAGGGTTGCTGTGATCCTTATCAGGCTTAGGAATGGGAATTACTATTGCTTTGCGCCAAGAAGGTAGGTGGAAACTGGCCAGTCACCCAAATGTCATTAAAAATAGATAGTAAAAGTTCAAGTGATGATTGCAGCAGATGTTTTAACATTTGATAATGTATTCCATCGGGTCCAGTGGCAGTATCCTTTGCTCTATGTAAGGAGTTGTTTAACTCTTCCACAGAGAAAGGTTCGTTGTAATCCTCTAAATTATTGGAGGTAAATTTGAGCTTTTGTTTTTCTTGTTGTTTTTTAATTTTGAGAAATTCAGGATTACAATTTTCAGACGACGAATGTTTCGAAAATGTGGAGGCCAATTTATTTGAAATTTCTTTTTTTGATGTGATTAGTGTGTTGTTATCTTTTAGATGTTGAACCGTTGATTTTGTGTCTTTTCCGTTAATTTTCCTTATCATTTTCCAAATTCTATTGATGAGGTGTTTTGATTACGTTTAGGCACATACGTTTTCCAAGAACTTTTCTTTTTTTGTTTAATTAGTCATCTTGTTTTTGCCCGATTTATACGAAGCTTGTCCAAGTTACGTGTGGTTGGTAACTTTTTTAAATTCACGTTCAGCCTTTTTGCGATCTTTAATAGCCTGTTTGCAATCAGTATCAAACCATGGTTTGGTGAAACGTTTAGGGTTTGCCCCGAGGTTTTAGGAATGACCTTGCTTGCAATATCAAGCAACTCTTTGTTGTAATGTTCTATTTGGTCAGCACATTCGCCAAATTTCTCACGTGTTAGGCGTTCAGAACAGAGCGACGAGAAAGTCTCCCAGTCAGCCTTTTCAAGTTCCACTGGGGCACCCTCTCATCATCCGCCGGAACTACACTCTCCAGCACAATCGGAAAGTGGTCACTCCCGCACAAGTCATCTTCTACCTTCCAAGAAAAATCAAGGAAGACAGAAGGGCATGCAATTGAAAGATCAATCAATGTATATGAACCAGATGCGGGGTGCATATAAGTGTCTGTTCCATCATTGAACAAGCACAAGTCGAATTTTGTAATGAGCTCTTCTACAGTTTTGCCTTTTGCATCTTCCTGAATGCAGGAATTACCCAAAAGTGGGTTATGAGCGTTAAAATCACCCAACAAAATGTACGGAGTTGGGACCAACAACTCAAGATCATTCAGTTGCAGCGATTTATTTGGCGAAACATAAATCGAACAAAGTGTAACTGTTTTGTCCAAAGTTAGGCGTACCGCTACAGCCTGTACATTTGATTGCAAAGGTACAGGATTGTGAATAATGTCGTTCAGGACAGACGTTCCTCGAATATGAAGATCATTATCATCAACCCAGGCATTATACGATGTATAATGCTTAAAAGCTGAAGGATCTCGAGCCTCGGGTTTCTTTAAAAGATTTCCTCCAGGCAAAAGGCTGCAGGTTTATATTTTTGCCTTAACAGGCCCAGCTCATTAAAATTCGCTTTAAAACCTCGACAATTCCACTGTATGGTGTTGTATTTGGAAGTATTATCCATGTTTGGGTGGAGATTTTGCTGGTGGACGTATGGGACATATTGCCCCCCCCCCCCCCTATTCTTTTTTGGTGATGCTTTACGTGGGGATCTATTCTGAGAGGAGGTCGAGCGTAAGTGCTCGAATGTTTCGTCGATGCACTCACCGACTTCCATGTCCTCAAGACCCTCGAACCTTTTGTGGGTAACCGGGTCTTGAAGAGCTTTAGGTAATCTGTCTGATGCTTGTTTTGTTTACTCCAGTTTCTATTTGAGTTTTTCTGGGTTTTTTTCTTTGACTCTGACTCAGGGGTTGGGCTTCTGATTTTGATTTACTTTGGTCAATTTTCAGTTCAAATTTTGCCTCCCTCTCTTTTTTCTCTTCCGTTTTAGTTCCAACTTGATCCTTCTTCTGATTTGGTTTCGATTTCTTTTCTTCTGTTGATGTGCGAGTGGTTGGCGGAGTTTGAGTTGACTTTGGTTCAACTTGATCACTGTGATCTATAGTGAAGGCCCGAAGCAAAGATGGCACTGTACCTTTGAGCCATGTGTATTCTGTTCGGCATTCCGAAGATTTTGTTGTTATTTTTTTTTTTTGAACTACTGTAGCATATGATGGAATAGATGCATTCATGCCAGGCATTGATGCAACAATTGCTCTGGCCTCCTGGAAACTAATTTGTTTTTCACTTTTTATTTTCTGGATGTTTTTTTCTTTTTTCCAGACAGGGCAATCTTTCGAAGATTATACGTGATTGCCCTGACAATTTATACACTTGACTGGATTATTACATGGCTCTTGGCGTTGTTGGCCGTATCCGAAACATATCGTTTGTCCTCTACAGTTATTTTGACTGTGACCAAATTTTTGGCACCTGAAACATCGGAGTGGATTTGGAGCGTACAAATCCACTCTGACGTTCAAGTAACCAACTTTAATTGATTTTGGAGGCCTTATGCTATCGAAGGTACAAGTATATATATTTGTTTTAATTGCTTTACCATCTGTTTTAATTTCTACACGTTTTACAGTTGTTACTCCTTGGGGTTTAAGTTCTGTTGTAATTTCATTTTCTGTCATATCATATAGTTTACGGGTTCTGATAACATCTTTGCTAGAATTTAGGGTTTTATGATAGTTGGCCTTAACACTTATATCAATCAGTTTTGTTGTGTGCAGAAGGTTATGGACCTGAATTTGTTTATGCACTAAATGAGTAGATCCCCGGATCGTAACTTTTTAACATCCTTAACAGTTCCTGCAATACCCTTGATAGCTTTTTCAAGGGCAAAGGGATTGATGTTACTAAGTTTTCTATTTTCTTCCACGGACGTTAATAAAATAAATTTTGGTATGTTGTCTTCTGGTGGTATCAAAGATGCTATCAATTCTTCTTCTGAGTCAGAGTCACCTAGTTCTGTTGCCAAAGAAAGTCGTTTTGTTTTGGGTTGTGATGCCATATTGAATAGTATAAATGATTTATTGCCCTGGCTCCCACCCACCACGGAGTCCAACAAGGGGCAGAGTTACTGTCGTGCAGTGAACCCTCCGGGCTGCCAGTATTTGAACAGAATATATTGTCGAATGGGCTTTGGATTAAGTTGCCACTTTGCTCTCTATAAATATTTTGCCTACTGGCATTAAATATTTCATATTGCATTTCTACAAACTACGAAATGATTTTTGCATTTTGATTTGCTAACACTTGATTGCCTTTGAATACTTACATGAATGTAAGAGAGTATCTAACCGCTAACCTCACGAAATGTAACCTTCAAGGAGAGCAGAAAAACCTAAACGGATACAAAATAAAATCTTTTCTTGTCAAATTATGATGATTATTTAAGATCAGCTTCAACACATTTCCACCATGCAACTATAACACATCCATAACTGTTTGATCAACCGATGCATTTTAACAAGTGACAGTAACTGAATGAAATAAAGCAAAAGCATTACAAGGGGACAGGTGAGTTTATATGTAGGCAAATTGTCATGTCTTTTAAAATATAAATATTTGGTTTCGACCATGAAAAACCCAAAATAGAAAATGCTATGCTGGGCAAAGTATTGACACTATATGAATGAAAAATACAAATGCCTTATGTTTGTAATGGTCAACTCTATCTGTATAAATCAGCAGGGGTTGGATGTAATGTCGTGCAGGTTTATCGATTGTTTATATTTATATTTGAACATGAATCACTTGAGTCTCAACAGTGAATATTGTGCAGTGTTGGAAATATTATGTGCTTTATATTTATAGAATGTTCAGACGGAAAATTTGGAAGGGACTGCCGGTATTCATGCAACTGCCAAGACCCCAACGAAGCATGCGAGAAGTCTCTTGGCCATTGTACTACAAGTGGTTGTAAAAAAGGATACGGCGGTGACGGGTGTCAGCATGGTAAGTATAGCTAAGAACCAATGACGTATTCCCGTTGTCATTTTATATGGGACTTAAATTTATTTCCCAATTTAAAATTTGTAAATACAAGATGAACCTTTCTCTCAGTCTTTGGTTTAGATACCTTTCAACTAGATTAGTGACATATATCAATTGCATTCCCTTTTCCTTGTTCCTTCGTTCTTCGGCGCTGTAGTTGTTTGGCACGTTCTGGATACCCTACCTCGTTGAAAAGCAAAACATATTACACTTTACTTGAATATTTATTCCCCAAGAGAAAACCGTGTGTTTAATTTTAACACTGTGTTCCTTTGTTTTCAGAACGAAACACTGGAGTTCAACCCCCCTCAAAAAGGTGTTTGGGTATGAGTTTCTGATTTTCTAATTTCTAATTATTTTCTCCAACAGGTGATCTGACGTCTATCCTGTGACGTAGAATGTTAAACTTGTGTAAAACAAAGTAACCAAATAAACTAAAATCAGACTGAAAATAAAAAATGCAACATTTCCGTGATTGACGCAAAATATCGGGCAACGTGACAAAAAGTCGCGGGTAAAGTAGCTAATGGCAAACCTGCAATGGATTGATAAGAATCTTTCAAGAAATTCTGCCCAAGGTTCGAACGTGGAGCCCAGTTATTCCGATTGACGCATGCTTTTCATATAGACTATATAATTTTAAGTTTCGTAACTGCGGACAGTTAAAGGCGAATGAGGTTAAGGAAAACAAAAGACTCGAAAGTATTCGCTGTCCCGAATAAGGGATACGAAGATAGAATTTGACGGCCAAATTCAAATGTTGGTGTAATGTGCAAAAACCGGAAGAGAATATAACGACTTTCGCGGTGCATATTTCATACTAACCAAGAAATATATTGATAGAAGATTTATCATACACCAGCATGGGAAGTAGACAAAGAACTTGGGAAGAGAAAATTAAACAAACGTAAAGAGAAAATCGATCTTCACTTTATCAAAAGTTTCTTTATGTTCCAACGAATCTCACTTGACTGGGAATTGGAAAATGTCTCTCATATATATACTGAGGCGAAAAAGAAAGTATAATAAACTTTGAGGAGCAATTTGTTTTATCGACTTTTTCCCAAACAGATTATTGTAACTTCATATTTTGTGTCTAGCTGCATGAATTTGCATAATTTCATGTTCAAATAATAGAAACAAATGTGAAAAATAGTATAAAGGATGAAATATAATAGTTCTAATGTTGTATGTTAGTGGACAAAAAGTCGTGCAAAGAGTTTAAAAACGTGTTAATGTTGCCCACCCAACGTTATACAATTTCGCTACGGATTTCAAAATAGCACGTGCTACCCGAGAAGGTCAAATTGAATGGGTGACCGACGATTTTCTTTGTGTTATGTTGTGCTAGAGAGTCTGGGTTATTGAGAAAACACGCTAGTTTTTGTCTTCCGACTTTTTAAAAACTGCCAAGGTTAACCGAAAATCAGAGGTTGCGTGCCATTATTATGTATGAGGCTGGGATACCCCCAGATGAGCTCGCTACTGAGTCCCTGTGGCCACTATTTACCGCCTCATGGGAATGTATAGAACCACTGGATCTACAGCCGATCGACCGCGTTCAGGTCGAACAAGAGTTACGACCCCTGCAAAATATCGACACATCAGGACGTCTCACTTTCGAGATCGCTTCCTTCTGGTGACGAGGACATCAGCAATTACTCCTGGTAGAAGTAACAATACAATTAGTGCAAAAACTGTCCGCAACACCTCGCTGAACACGGCATCCGAAGTAGACGTCAAAACCACGGACCAATCATTACACAACGTCATCGTACCGTCAGAATGGAATGTGTACGTCCGCGTGTTCGCTGGACTCAGCAGAGTTGGAGCACAGTTCTTTTTAGTGATGAATCAGGATTTTGTCTACGGCGCGCTGATGGTAAGGCAAGAACGTATCGCTGAAGAGGAGAACGGTTTTCTGATGCTTGCGTGCCGGAATATGACCATTTCGGCGGGGGCAGTACAAGAATTTCCTTGGACCATCGAACGCAGTTGATTTTCATCGGTGGTAATCTGAATGGGCAGCGATAGAGGGATAAAATTCTTAACGCTGTTGGGGTTCCGTTGTTCAACGCTAACGCAATTATTCCAGCAAGACAATGCCAGATGTCTCGTGACGCGTATCTGTCGTGACTTTCTTAGCGAGCAGAACATCGAACTTCTTCTCTGGGACCCACGTTCACGAGATTTGTCTCCAATCCAGCATCTTTGGGATCAATTGGACCGTTGGGTACGACTTCATGGTCTTCAGATGTTAGGCGATTTAAACAGTGTTTCGAGGCAGGAGTGGAACGCAATACCACATGTTGACATCCAGAGACATCCATGCGCGTTCGATGTCTTGCCCTCCAAGAGGCAAACGATAGACATACACGCTATTGACTGCATGTGTGAACTTTTCATTTCACCCCATGTCTGAATTGCGACGCCCTGATGTGACACTGGAAATAGTAATAACATGGAATTATGCAAATCCATACAGCTGGACTTGAAATATGAATTTACAATAATTTGTTTGGAATTAAAGTCGTTAATACTAAAAAAATTGCTCCTCAAAGTTTATTATACCTTCTTTTTTGACTCAGTGTATATAATCTTCTCTGCATCCGACGCAGTGTATGACAGAAATTAGATTTTGCGTTTGGTTTGAATTTGTCGTTTTGAAAGTGTAGGAATCTCCTTCAATGATGCTGTCGCACAGGTCTCAATTTGGTCTGTTACATTTTTCTACTTCATATTTGTTTTTGGTGTAAAATTTTGCCTTTAGTAGTATTTTTAGGGTTTGGTGGTTGACATTTACTGTTTATTATTTCTGTTTGATCAAGAATTTCATTCATTTTTTAGCGTTTGTTAAAACATCCAAGTCTTGGCCTACCGCTTGAAACATGTTTGTATTGTTTGCATTATGTGTATTCACAAACGCTAAAACATCTGATTCCTTTTTCTGTTTTCGTTGACCTACAGCCCCTCCACTTTTTTGCCGGGCCATTTCTTGTTGTATGCATATAATTTAACACAACCAATGACTGGTGAAACAAGGGGCGGATCCAGAGCCTTCCCGATATTTTGGCCAGCTATGTTTCTCTCGTACTGGTTCA
The DNA here is from genome assembly GCA_031216915.1 of Pictodentalium vernedei. NCBI lineage: Eukaryota > Metazoa > Mollusca > Scaphopoda > Dentaliida > Dentaliidae > Pictodentalium > Pictodentalium vernedei. The sequence goes on from CM062291.1 coordinate 470,673,624, forward strand.
GTTTCGATGGATTTCGGATCAGTTTTTGCAGTAAGTGGCAGCAAAGGCTAAAATGTATACAGTCTGTTAAAAAATCGGTTAACTGAAATAGATTGTAATCTTACAGGCACACAAGTACCAAATCTACCCCAGACAAGATAATCCACAGAGAATATAATTGCTGGAAACGTTTGGTAAAGCATACAGGTGAGGTCTATTTATCAGCTTTGGTCATAACGACCAAAGCGGATAAATAGACCTCACCTGTATGCTTTACAGACGTTTTTAACAGCTCTCAAAGTGTGAAATCTTTCAAATACATCTCTTGAAAAATCTCAAAATATCCACTCAGATGCATGGAAATGGGGAATCTGGGACCCAGGAAGTGAAAATTGTCATACCGATGACCATCCATCGCCCGATCTGCCCTCCCCCCCCCGCCCTCTCCCACTTTGAAAATCGCTTTGCCGCCCTGCCTTAATGGGCTGATATCGATTTCTTCAGCTCTTTTTATTCCGTTTAGGATTAATTGTGTTGGGTAACCACATTTTAGAAGAGCACTTGCCATTTCAGGTAAGCGCATGTTCCTCAGGTGAGAACCAATTATTATTGTACAAATTCGACATGCTAAGTTGAATGGAATGTTTAGTTTCATATCCCAAGGATGACAAGATTTCAAATGCAGGTATTGTTTGATGTCGGTAGGTTTTGAACGTATGTCCGTTTTTAATTGAATATTTTCTTTAATTACCATTATGTCAAGAAATGGATTTTTATGTTTTGTTGAAATCAGCAGAGAATTTTAAATCACTGCATATTGTGTTCGGTAATACATGAAATTCAGAAATATCTCGTGTACCGGGTTCGTTCTTTCCATATAATAAACCAGTCATCTATGTACCTTTTCCAGTTGTTAGTAATACAGTTAGCGTAGTTATGAGAATATTTTTGCGCATTAATGGCAAATTATGGTTTCTTCTAAGTGGTGCAAAGTTAATATTGAATACACTGTACCGATGTTTGATCCCATACAAGTCCCTTTAATTCGAGTAAAATGCCTTTTGCTAAACAGGAATGAACTATTGTTTAATATGAGTCTATTAGATTCCAATAAAAATGCCTTAGAAAACTTTGTTTTGTATGAGATTATGTATATGACTACAATATTTATATAATAGTTTTATTTTATTATACGCTAAACAATAGATTACCAAAAAAGTGCGAAAAGGTAGAAATCGTATGCCCACAGTGAATATATAGAACGTTCATTTTCACGGTATTAATCAAAATGGCAGCTTTCAAAGCATCACTTCAAGGTAAATACGTGACAAGTTATCACTGTGGAAAATCAGTTTCTTCTAAAAAAAGAAAAGCTAGTGTTTTTGAGTGGATACAACACGTTTTCATCTTGAATTGATGCATGAAACTATTTATTTATTTATTTATTATTGGTGCTTAACGCCACATCAGCAGCTAAGGCCATATCGTGGCGAAAAAAACTTCATAAATCACAAGTGTCAAGTATAAAATAAAATCAATTGAATAAAAAATGAAACAATCACAACAAAAGTTAAAACCAAGAGTGGTCGAAACAGTAATGACTAAAGTTATAAAAATCAGAATACTTATAAATCAACCTGGTGAAGTTTAGACTCGTGGAGTCTACGTTAAAAGAATAAAAACAATTTTAAAATTTATTAAAAAGGTTGATTTCTTTCAAAAATGAAAGAATTTTTTGTGTGCTCGCATGGTAAAATACATCTCTTGGAGATCCAGCTGTAAAATATTGCCCCCTAACATGATGAAAATCAGTACAATTTAAAAGAATGTGCTCCACTGACAGCACCTGCTGGCGGGGAACACACTCTGGTCGCATATTACCCTCTAACAAAAAGGAATGTGTAAGTCGTGTATGACCAATATGACATTGCGTAAAAACTGCAAGATCCTTTCTACAAAGGTTACTGGACGGGTAGTGATCAAAAATAGTTGGTCGGAATCAATGAAGCTTGTTATTTGTCGCTCCATCCCAACCCGCCTGCCACACAGATTTGATGTAATTACTGATATGTGGTTTGAAGTCACTGAAAGGGATGTTAAAATCAGTGAGAGGTTTGGTTAAAGCCGGTTTTGCTGCACTGTCTGCTTTGGTGTTACCAGCGATACCTACGTGTCCAGTAACCAGCAAAACACGATATCATATTGGTCAGACATGAGAATTGTTAACTTCTCGCAAAGTTCCGAAATGAGAGGGTTCTTCAACTTGGGGTTGAGTAAAGCAAGTAAAGAGGAAAGAGAGTTGGAAAAAATAATCAACTTCTTTTCCTGTGCATTCTCGATGTGTTCAAATGCGAGTTGTATAGCTTTAACTTCAGCTGTGAAAATAGAACTCTGTTTCGGTATTCTGACTGAGGTGATATGATCACCAGAAACAGCAGCTGATGATACTTTGCCACCATCTTTAGAACCATCTGTATATATCCTTGTATATGCACTATACCTGGACTTTATTTCGGCACATTTCAGATCTGGTATAAGATTTTTTGGAAGCAGCAAGGTCCAAAATAACTGTAGGATTTTTAAGATGCCAAGGAGGAGTATGAGTTATACGGTTTTCTTTTATAGAATCAGAATCAATTTTGGCAGACTCCATATGGGGTTTAATTCTAATTCCCATTGGAGGAATATGTTTTTGGTGGCGGTTAAACAATTGAACATTTTGAGGTTCTGAAATACAATTATAAGCAGGATTTGATTTATTAGCCAAACGTTTAGATATATATTGGAGAGACAGTTTAACTCGACGGTTCTCAAGAGAAGGCTCCTAAGTTTCAACAAGCATTGAATCTATTGTCAAACAACAAACCTAAGAATTTCACTTCCTTGGCATCTTTACTAGGACTACTGTCGATTTTCAACTCCGGATCGGGATGATGTCTCCGAAGTTTACAAAAATGAACACAATTCCTTTTTGTCTTTGAAAATTTAATCCATTTTCGATCGCCCATATTTGAATCCTATTTAAACACAGCCGAAGTTTGCACTCTATAGCAGTCATGTTTTTGCTGCAAAAGCAGATAAAAAATTCATCGACATACAATGACGAATCTACCATATTCTCAATTGCGTCGATGATACTATTAATCTTAATAGAGGGTAACGGATAAAATACTACCCTGAGTAACCCCCAATTCCTGCTCGCGAGGATCAGATAACGTTAACCCAACACGAACCTGAAACTGGAGGTCCTTTAAAACGTTTTCAATAAAAAGAGGCATACGCCCTCTCAACCCCATGTTAAAAAGATCTTTTAAAATCCCATACGTCCACGTTGTGTCATATGCCTTTTCCAGGTCAAACAAGATGGCGACCACTTGTTCTTTTCTAGCAAAGGCATTTCTTATAAACATTCCAGGTCTAACCAAGTGATCCACAATACTTTCTCTGGTTTCTGAAACCACACTGATGAACATTCGTAAATTGTGCGATTCCAGAAACCAGGCAAGTCGATCATTAATCATTCTGTCCAAGGTTTTACACAGACAACTTGTTAAAGCGATAGACCTGCAATTACTAGGGTTGCTGTGATCTTTATCAGGCTTTGGAATGGGAATTACTGTAGCTTTATTCCAAGAAGGTGGAAAATGGCCAGTCATCCATATGCCATTGCAAATTGACAATAAAAGTTCAAGTGATGATTGTGGCAGACGCTTTAAAATTTTGTAATGTATTTCATCTGGTCCGGTGGCTGTATCCTTTGCTCTATGTAAAGAGTTATTTAACTCGTCCATAGAGAAAGGTTTGTTGTTATATTCCAAATTGTTGGGGGTAAATTTGAGCTTTTGTTTTTCTTGTTGTTTTTTAATTTTGAGAAATTCTGGATTATAGTTATCAGACGACGAATGTTTCGAAAATGTGGAGGCCAATTTGTTTGAAATTTCTTTCCTTTTGATGTGATAAGCGTGTTGTTGTTTTTCAGATGTTGTACAGTTGATTTGGTTTCATTTTGTTTTTAATCATTTTTCAGATTTTGTTGATGGTGGTGTTTTGGTTAAGCTTTGAAAAGTAAGTGTCCCAGGAACCTTTTTTTTGTTTTATTAGTCGTCTTGTTTTTCCCGATTTATACGTAGTTTATCTAAATTATCTGTGGATGGTGATTTATTGAATTCCCGTTCAGTTTTCTTGCGATCCTTTACAGCCTGTTTACATTCGTCATCAAACCATGGTTTGGTGAAACGTTTTGGATTTGTCGAGGTTTTAGAAATGACTTGGCTTGCAATGTCAAGTAACTCTATTGTAAATTGTTCAATCTGGTCAGCATTTTCACTAAATGTCTCCAGTGTGAGGCATTCAATCCACTGGGGCACCCTCCCATCGTCTGTCGTAACCACACTCTCCAACAAACCGGAAAGTGGTCACTCTCGCCTTCCACCTTCCAAGAATAATCGAGAAAGAGGGAGGGGCTTGCAATTGAAAGATCAATTGAAGTATAAGAACCAGATGCGGGGTGCAGATAAGTATCTGACCCATCAATGAACAAACACAAATCATATTTTGTAATGAACACTTCTACATTTTTCCCTTTTACATCTTCTTGACTGCAGGAATTACCCCAAAGCGGGCTATGAGCGTTAAAATCACCCAACAAAATATATGGGGTTGGGAGCTGTTGGACCAGTAGCTCAAGGTCATTCAGTTGTACCGTTTTACTTGGTGAAACGTAAATAGAACATAATGCAATTGGCTTGTCTAAAGTTAGGAGTACCGCTACAGACTGTAAATTTGTTTGCAAAGATACAGGACTGTGAAAAATGTCGTTTCTAACCAAGACGGACGTTCCACGAATATGAAGATCAGTTTCATCTGCCCAGGCATTACGCGAAGTATAATGCCTAAAAGCTGAATGATCTTGAGTCTCGGGTTTCTTTAAAAGAGTTTCCTGCAGGCAAAAGGCTGCAGATTTATATTTTGGGGTTAGAAGACCTAGTTCATTGAAATTTGCTCTAAAACATCGACAATTCCACTGTATAATATTTTGCTTGCATGTATCATCCATGTTTGGGTGGTGATTTGGATGGTGGACGGATGGGCGAAATTGCCCCTGTGTTTTTCTCGGGTGATGTTTAACGTGGGGACTTATTCTGAGAGGAGATCAGGTTTGAGTGCCCGAACGTTTCGTCGATGCACTCACCGGCATCCATTTCTTCAGGACCCCCAAACCTGTTGCGGGTAATTGGGTCATGAAGAGCTTTAGGCAATCTCTCTGATATTTGTTTTGCTTTTTCTTGTTGTTTTTTTCTTGGTTTCTTCTCCGACTCTGAGTGAGAGGTTTGGGTTCTGGTTTTGATTTCGTTTTATTATGATCATTTTTCTGTTCCGATTTTGCTTCTTTGGCTTTTTTCTCTTCCGTTTTGGTTTCATCTTGTTCTTTCTTCTGATTTGTTTTCTAGTTTTCTTCTATTGTTGTGCGTTTAGCTGGTGGTGTTTGAGTCGACCTTGGTTCTACTTGATCACTGAGATCTATTGTAAAGGCTCGAAGCAATGATGGCATTGTGCTATTTAGCCATGTATATTCTGGCTGGCATTCGACTGATTTTGTTAGAAGTGTTCGCTTTAGTGTAGTTGCATATGATGGTGATGTTGAATTCATGCCAGGCATAGATGAAACGATGTTTCTGGCCTCCTTAAAACCGACTTGCTTTTCACATTTTACCTTCTGTATCATTTCCTGCTTTCTCCACGAAGGGCAATGCTTGGATGGTGCAATATGATTGCCCCGACAGTTACAACATTTGGTGGAATTATTACATGGCTCAGGGTGTTGTTCGTCACACTTGAAGCATACTTTTTGTCCTCTACACAATTGTTCTGACCATGGTCATACTTTTGACAGTTGAAGCATCGAAGTGGATTTGGGATGTACAAATCCACTTTGACGTTCATATATCCAATTTTGATCGATTTTTGTGGTTGGCCAGAATTAAAAGTAAAAATATATTTGTTTGTATTACAGCTCCATCTCGTTTGATCTGAATTCTTTTCACATTAGTTACACCTTGTTTTTTCAGTTCTGTCGCAAATTCCAATTCGCCAATGCCAGCTAATTCCTTTGTTCTTACTACCATCTTGCTTTCATTTAGTGTCTTATGAGGAGAAAAATTCACTTTCATATCTGCAATTTTTGTAACTTTGAGAAGGTTAGTGGCTTGTAATTCTCTTCTACATTGTAATAAAATGCCACCAGATCTTAATTTTTTAACTTCTTTTACAGTACCTGCAATTCCCTTGATTGATTTTTCTAAGGCAAACGGATTGATGTTTGTTGCATGTTTGCCTTCTTCTTCCGAATATATAATTCCAAATGTAGGCCAGGTATTAGTTTTTGACAAATCACCATTATCAATATCTGAGTCAGAGTCCATTGTGTCATTTCCAATTTCGTGACCCCATTTTTTGTTTGGAATTAAAGCCATGTTATTATATGAATTGATTCTTCTTCACATACCTTCCACCCTTACTCCGAGCCCAACGTGGGGGTTATGTCGCGGTATATCCAGCGAACGGCACCAGAAGTACATATGAAGCATACTCGACCATCGTTGATGCAAAAGCATACCCGCTGACCGATTGACCCGTAGATTTTGTGGGAAGTGCCAGGTCGTGGCGGCCATTTAACCAACAATCTCTTTAAAATGCAGTGCAACAAAAATCTACCACTGACAACTGACGCAGACAGCGCAACAAAACGGTAGGCATTAAAAAAGTATTAAGATCCTTAAAAGTTAGTATAGGGTAGGTAGTGATAAAATCAAACTGAAAGAAATAACTGATGAATGGCCACCCAATCCACCCCACCCCCCCCTCCCGACGTGACGCCCAGTACTTTTGGGGGTGGGTCCATCCGTATACTCCCGAAATTGGGGCCAAAGCAGTGTGTTGGACATTATCTGAGAAATGGAGACCAGGACCAAACAGGGTTTTCGACCTGATCTCCATTTTGGAGACTGCCCTAACCGAGGCCACGAGTCCTCAACTGCAAGGATTCCTTTTTCCTGGCCTTCAGAACGCAACTCGCGAGAGAACAAGGTGCCTGCCAGATGGTATTAGCAGGATTGATCATTTTGGTGCGGGTCTGCGTATTTGTGTATTTCGAAGCAAACCAGCTCAATTGAGCAAACCTGCCAATTAGAAATTAGCAAACCTGACCAACTGAGCAGGCCGTCCTCTCTCCGCCACTTGAGGACCCGCCTAGTAGGGGATGATCAAACCCACCCTAGGATGCATGGAACTCGCCACTTGAATGAGATCTAAAGATGCTACATGTTCCGAGCGTCGATCAAATCACTTCCGCGTATCAATTCGCGGCGGAGGGCGGACTATTTAAAAAAAACTCTCGAAAAACGTAGAGTTATATCCCCAGGTCCAAACAGTTCATGTGCGTTGTTACATTTTGGGTAAAAATAATAAAACATGAAAAACCGTTATTTTGACTCGTACCGTACCCAGACAGACGGTGAGTGACTTTTCTATGGCAGAGGATCCTGGGAGAAAGTAACTTTGTAACTTGTAAGCAGTAAACTGGAAGGTGTCCGTGGGGGGGGGGGGGGGGGGGGGGGCAGAGCCGCATGAGATGAATACTCATAGTTAGGCCCATCAAACCACTTTCATGTTTTCTCTGTAGAGTAATTTCAATAAATTATAAGTAATTTCGAGAACTTTTAGTAATTCCAAGTAGTTCTGGGTAACTTCGGTGTTTAGAACATGCATGTCCCCCGTTGAGGTCTGCAAGAATTCTGGAAAGTTGGCTAAGTCCATGCTTAGCGGTAATACCTTCTATTTCCAGGCTTCCCAGAATCACGAAAACACTAATAAACAGAATGTCACCTTTGATCCGACGCGTTTTAAGCGTATTTGCGTATTTAACAAGACAAAACAACCCAGTTATGGTGAACATTAATGGGAGTATATTGGAACTATATTTCCTTAAGCGATCTGCGAAAGATCGTCGCAGCGTGGATAGGCAGCGATAAGCTGTTTATTCTCACGCATCAATTCAAGGTTGAAACGAGTGGAATTGTCGATAGGAATGACAGGATTCTCTTAAGAAAGAGAAAATCTAGTGTTTTTGAATGGATACCGAAAATTAACCCACTCGTGGCCGAGACAAAAGCAAGCGCTCGCGAAAAATAACACATTTTGCTACAAAGTAATCTCAAATTCGTTATGATTTCAGAACCTCGCTCACTGAAATCGAGCTGAGCCTTGTTAAACATTAGCTTTTATCGATTGCAGTTAATCAGGTACAGAAAGTTTATATAGAATGACGACTTATCAGAAATCATCTACGTCTGCTGCTTCATCTAAGCATTGTCTCGGAAATATTGGAAACCCACATAAATTTTAATGGTATTATTTGTACTTCCCTTAAATTGTATTGTCCCTATATCCCTATAAAGTCTGTCTATTGATTGGTCAGAACATCTTGGACAAATAGCCATGGCAAAAGGTGACCCAACATCCAAGGTATATGAGGGCGTGCAACATCCAGGGTATAAGCGCACGCGAAACATCGGGAGTACAGGTTTCGATGAAAGCTTTTCGCTTCCGCTCGCCTCATTATAAAACTCGAACCAAAAAACCTGAAAATAGTCATAAATATCATCAGATTTCCGACAATACAATCATAAAAATAAAATAAGAGCAAATAATTCTTCTCCTGAGTACCAATGTGTTCTATGTGCCAGTAGGCACATAAAACACATTGGAACTCACGGGACGATTGTCAACAAAATACTGTTTACTCGTTTCCTTAACGACCGGAGGGATATAACTCCATCTGTTGACTTCTGCGATTATAAAAACAAAATTATCATCACGAATTTGGTCCAAATGATTGTGGAGCTGAAAAATGTGTCCACAAATTTTTTTCCACTATGTTTGTATTGTGTTTCAAAAGGCACAAAAACGTTTTCTCCGCCAACATGTATGGTATATGGAGATTTAATACTTGGATGTCTCATTTAAACACCTCGCCCGCGGCTCGGTGTTTAAAAACTGACATCCAGGTTTTAAATCTCCATATACCATACATGTTGGCGGAGATAACTTATATTATCTATGCAATAATTTAAAGAGTACGTTTCAATACACAGCGTTTTACGGCATTGCTTTGGGCAATTTTAAAGACCATAACGATGCATTAATATGAAGAGTTGTTTATATTTTTGCCATTCGCTCATGCTATTTTTGAGGACTTTTATTTGTACCTGAAGCACTGAAAAGCAATTATCCGATTTCAATCAGTTTTAATTTGTCTATAGAGTGCTTCGAACCATGTGTTGTGTACGGGGAAGGGTGTATATTACTTGTACTTTCAATCTACTTCATCTGAGATAAAGTCTGCTCATTTCCTTAATATGCTAAGCTTTTCGGCGTGAATTCCTTTTATAATAAAATTGAGAATTCGTTAAACTAAGAAAACATTTACATTTTTGCCCTGGTGCATTCCGATGTTCTTCTCCAGCCACTGTGTTTAGAACATTTTTATACATTCGCTTGAGTTGGAAAATAGATAACCTGATTCTGATTAATGATTCATGTGCGTACGGTAAACATTGCAGGGTTGTTTTATTTTAGAATGTCCAGATAAAATATTTGGAAGCAATTGCACACATTCTTGTAACTGCTATGACCCCCAAGAAGTGTGTAGTAAAACCGATGGACATTGCGAAAGTGGTTGTAAAAGTGGGTATAGAGGAGATGGCTGTTTACAAAGTAAGTATTAACATTTAGATTGTGAGTACAATGACATAGTTTTTCCTAGATGTCGGTATGCTATCCGGCATCCATTAACCTATTTCATGATTTGTAAGGGATGTTTTAGCAAGGTTTCAATCAATCAGAAGTCTAACGGTGCCTATTGAATGTATTATCTGTTTTGGATGGACTTGCTTTGTTTGGGTATTAGTCATTTTAAGAGTTGGATATTATTAAGTTGTTTTCTTACTCATTAAATGAAAACTCTTTCGTTACTCCCTCTGGGGTAGTCGTTTATTGGATCTAAGAAATCGTAGAAGTTAAAGTTATTCATTTTGCATGTAAAGAGATCTAGAATTTGCAGAAATTGAACTTCATTGTATTCTCGGATTACCTTTCTTGTTTACAACATTTACTCTATCCCAAGCTATAAAAAACATTGATATTGGAACTCGGTAAGACGGCGAATGCACTAATACCTCGTCAATATTGCATTGTCCTTTGCTGGTTTCCTGGACATTTTGGTATTTCCGGTAACACCACACCAGACCATGATGCCACAGCGGTTTTAAACAAGCATTTAATTTTTTTCAGTAAATTCAAACCACATATCTGTATTTATTTATTTATTTATTTATTGGAGTTTAACGGCATTTTTGACAGCCAGGGTCACCTCGTGTTGAACATGGCCCTGATACCACGACCGCTACATAAGTAAGAGAAAATATATGAAATAAACTCGCAGAATTGACTACAGGCACCAATGGTTCCTGGAAGTCTGCTGCCGTATTCTTACCTGATACTGATAATAAAATAATATCTCAGGCAAACAACTCATGTCCAAATGTGCTTCGGATATCCAAGAACAAAGCTAGGGCATAAAAATTCTCCAAAACACAACGACAGAGCTGCGTGGGTTCAAATTCCAAAACGGTGGGCTTTGTTCACATTGCAGCGTAATTTCGATTTCCGGTCAATGTCATCGGACGGAAAAAGTATCGATATACAATGCCGTCTGAAATCAAACAACGAGAAGAATCGCCTTAACACAGCATACTATAATTATACAGAGACTGCACAGCTGCCCTATTCTATGGCAGGTATCATGACACCCGCTGAAATTTCCTGAGAATTAAGATTTTGTTTTTCGATAGAAATTCATAGTATCGAGTGCGCATGTCCATCAAACATGGACATTCATCTTCAATAAAACATGCAGATAGTGTTGTTGTTTTCCCAAATGCAGTCCTATCGCTGCGTCCTAAAATGTTTTGAGTGTCTAGCTTTGTTCTTGAATATCAGGAGCACATTTAGCCAAAAGTTGTTCTCCCGAAAATTTTTATTTATTGACACTTCTGGGTCGAATACGGTAGCTGACTTCCAGGAACCATTGTTGCCTGCTGTCAAATCTATGAGTTGACTGCATATGTTTTCCGTGTCCTATACATCAGAACCGTCATTTTGGTGTATAGTTTGTGTATTTTTAATTCGAAGTTAAGGAATAACAGAGGCGGGAATTTCAAAATAAACAAATTTCTCTTACTTATGTAGCACCTTAAGTTATTCAGTACCTACTTTGGGTTAATATTAAATCCAAGTAAGATTGTTACATATCTGTATGAGTGCGTGTGTCTGTGTGTATGTAAATGTGGTTATCCTTCAGGATCTAATGTGGGCAACATTTTTAATCCAACAGAATACTAATTTATAATAATCTTGTTTTCCGTAACACCATAAATATGTCCATTTAGCATAGCAAACATACACGCTTAACCTATACTATTACAAAAGTAGAAAATATTTGATAAAAGTGAGATATATGTTTTCATCAAAAAGATAGTTGAGGCATTGCATTGTGACATCTGGTGAATGATTTCAGCGATAGTTTGGTGTTTGACAAGAACACATTCCACGCACTGAGCTACAGAAGACATGGACGGTCAATCAGAGAATTTACCACATTCAGTCCAGGATCTCAATACCTCGTAAATCCTCCTCGGTTCTCGAGACAAGCGCAGATCCGACGTGGCATACACCTCATCAAACGCCCAATATCAGCTTGACTGATGTTATTACAATCAATTATACCGTGCAGCGGCGAATTCCTGGGCATTGGTAGGGGGCTGTTGGTGTTGTCGTAGGCGTCTGTCAAGCATATTCCAGACGTGCTCGCTTGATGAAAGGTCTGGACGTAGTGCTGGACAAGGCAGTGTAGTGATGTTCTGCTCCTGGAAGAACTATGTAGAGACACGGGCCATGTGTGCTCTTGTATTGTCATCTTGCATTGTCATCATAGAAAATGAATCGATGGCAGAGACGTCGCACAAATGGCACCATATGAGCTGCTAACATGTTGTCACGGTAGTACTGCCCCGTGACACGCACTTGGATGACATGTAATGCTGTTCGGCTTGACAACACTATAACCGATGCACCACCAAAACGATCGTTCTGCATAACGGTTACGTCATTGTATCGGTCTTAACGCCACCGACACCACACTCTGTTTCGCTTGTCGTGGAAGTCAAGAGCGAACCTCGATTCATCGGAACACATGACGTTGCTCCACCCGCGATTGTTCCAGCTGCTGCCCAATTTCTGAGGCACTTTGATGGCGGTTACGTAATGCTGTAGTCCGGATGAAACGATCCTGGTTCGCAGGTGTTGCCCTTGGACGACTTGACCGACGTCTGTCATCAACATTGCCTGTCTAACGGATGCTTGACCACAACCTGCTAATCGCCGATTGAGAAACGTTGAGAATTTGAGCCACTGCAGTGTGTCTGTTGCCTGCTTCCAACATGCCAACGGCACGCAAACGTTCGTCACGTATCAGTCTTTGCATACCTTAAAAGTTACGTTTCGACCAGAAACTATTGATGAACGAGTTTATACCCAGAAAAGAACGATGAGACCCCCGAAAAAGCCCGTCCAGTACAAATGAAAATTTCAAAATGTACCACACAGACATTAACGCGGCGCTAGTGCGAAGAACGTGCACGAAGTTTTCGTGGGCCGGTGACATTCATGATCCACACTAAACTTGGTAACATATTGATGTGTTCTTTCACGCGTATCCAATACCATTTTCCGAAAATATCAACATCAATTTGGATATACCATACTTTTTGTTTAGTAGTATATTTTGTGTAGCATGCCAACAAAATTAATGTCAGATCGTGTTTATCACACGTGTGTCCTAGCCCACTTTTTAAGTACATAGAAAAATGTATATAATATGGGAATGCATTGGGCTCTTGTAAAGCATGTGCGATTTCCAGCTATGCTTGCTTGTAATCTCAACGGCAGAAACGGAATTTACTGTCATCGGTAAATTCGAGTCTGTGTGAAAATTGTGAAAGAATCAGAAAAAAGCTTTACACAAAGAGAGTAAAATATGTTTAAAGAAATCATAAATGGGTTTTTGTAAACAGCATTTAACGATTTTCATACATGAATCAGATAAACAAATTCCAAGAGACCAGATGTCAATAAAGAACACAGAAACGGATAGTTTTTATTTTGATTAAAGAAATACATGTATCAAATTCCGACATGCATATGGTGGGGGGGGGGGGGGGGGTCATAAAATATGACTTCCAGCAATCTAAAAGTGTACCAATCCAATGAACCCAGGGTGACCTCAGTGACCTTAACCCATATTTTGAATCCAATGAGTTTTGACCTATGTTCTGAACCTCCATCTAGTTTCGATTCATATGTGTTGGTACCAGGTCTATACATGTACATGTAGGTTATACCACTCTTGAGATATGAGCATGACCTATTTTCAAAACTCTCATAGGAACACCCCCAGTGTCCCAGTGGCCTGAAAAACATAGATGACAGAGTGCTCGTGACTGTATGTCAGTTCATAAGCGAGATTGAATACAAATTATCGTGCGGACAACGAAGTGGGTAGAAGACGAAGAAGAACAACAACAAGAAGAAGAACAAAAAGAATAGAAGAAGAAAAAACATACAAAAACACCGACTAATGAAAAGAGAAATATAAAAAGCAGCCCGAACGACTCCTAGCGTCTGGGTAACGACAGTTGTTAGTGTTTCTCAAATTATTTTTTCGCTGGGTGTAGGGATTAGTAGGTCATGTGTACTGCCGACATTAAATCGTTATTCTTTACTCTAGATCATATACACAAGTGGCACCAAGTTAACTTTTAGCGGGTATCCTGTTCGAATGTGAGACAGTTCTATCTATACTACACAAAGTTTGCTTAGCACCAAGTACATCCAACTACCTGTTTTACGTTTCAGTTGAAATATTGTAATGAAAAGTGTAGATATTTTTTTATTTAATTATATCTTTAATGACTTAAGTACAGAAATTAAGATTTTATTTGTGTTTGACATTATTTGTTAGCTTTTGAATGCTATAACAATGGAAAATGGATATTTTTGGTAAACGAGGACATTTTTCAATCTGCCAAAAAGGTGACGGAACGAACTGGTGTGGCTTCAGTATCAAGTATGGAACCCATTATTGTTATTACAGCTTGACAGCGCCTTCTCATGCCCCCAATCAGGTTCCTGGTGGTCCTTTGTGGGATGTTGTTCCATTCTTGGACCAGCATGGCACCAAGCTCTTGGACACTTCTTGGCTGGACTGGACGGGATGAAATTGCAAGCTGCAACTCATTCCAGACCTGTTCGATTGGACTGAGGACACGGGATCTTGTTGGCCAGTCCATACGGTCAATCCCCTCGATCTGTCCGTATTCCCCGACAGCATGGGCAACATGAGGACGGGCATTTTCGTCCATCAGGATGAATCTATCACCCTCTGCATCTGCGTACAATCTGACGTGGACATCCGGGATCTCATCAATATACCGTTCTGCAATCACGTTCAACAACACAGAGTTCCGTATGTCCATACCAGCTGATGCCGCCCCAGACCATGATTGACTCTCCACCATAGCGGTCATGCCGAGCAATGTTGGCTGCATGGAAGCGCTCTCCTGGTTTTCTCCATACCCTAGAACGCATAGCTGTGTTGTCTAGGCAGTACCTTAACTCATCTGTAAAAAGGAAAGGTGGTCAATCTTCTCTGGTACATCCAACATGGCGGTGGTTCTGGGACAGTGGAATGTGAATACGGGGTTTTCACTATCGGAGACTACCTTCGTGCAACCTTGCCCGGGTAGTCTGCGTCGAAACATTTACTCCGAATGCATTCTGAAGATCACTGCGAAGCTGGATTGCTGTGTCAAAGCGGTTCCTACGAGCCTGGATGATCAAAAACCGGTCTTCGGCTGCAGATGTTTCCCTGTCTCTGCCACCACCATGCCGTCTTACTGGTGTGCCATATTGCTGAAATTTTACCCAGACTCTGGTGATCACTGTATGGAGCACACCAAGGGTTTCACCAACCTGACGATGGGTAGCCTCTTGCTCTAGCATCCCTACAGCCCGCCACATTTCTACTTCAGACAAATGTCTTCTTCCATTTGCATTTGCCATATTCAATCATTAAATCACAAAAGTTTGTGTTGAAATGAAGATCGAATACCCTAAACATGCCATGTACATGTAGACAGTACACGAAAACATCATGAAAATCAAGGGGTACATGCTTTCCATGATTGTCACGAAAAGTCTGCCTGTCAAGGGAGCTAATGTAAACACTGGGGACCATCTCGATACATCCCTCAATCATATCTACCAAAAAGTTCGCAAATATGTCACAAGCAGATTTCACAATGATGTGTCAAATATTTGGTACTTAGCAAACTTTCAGTAGTATATATTGGAATTGTGCATCAACAGAACAATCTGTCTGACCCTGAGGTAAAACTCAAAGTCTTCATGGGCCGGTGACATTCATGATCCACACTAAACTTGGTAACATATGATGTGTCCAATCACGCGTATCCAATACCATTTCCCGTAAACATCAACATCCGTTTGGATATCCCCTACTTTTTTTTATTAGTGTGTTATCCATTATCCTAATTTTCCCTCTCTCCCTATCTACCGCACCCCCTCTTCCCCTCTACCCCCTCTATTTCTATGTTTGGGTGTGTATGTGTGTGTGTATGTGCGGGCGTGTGTGTGTGTTTTTAAAGTAACACAAGCATGATTTAGAGGAATTTTGAATGTTGGTTTCTGATCCCCCGCCGGGATTCGAACGCTCGGCAACACCACCTAGCAATCAGGAGTCCAGCGCCTAAACCAGTAGACCATTGCACACCGTCAAAAACGATGGCTGGAATCTAGCTTTTTAGGTGAATTCCTCATAATCACTTAGTTCATCTTCCTTTCGGAAGCTGCATGAAAATGTGGAACTCGCTGGCTACAGTACTACGAAAGTGCTGTGGATGGCCTCAGAGGAAGACTGGCACGGGCTTGGGTGTGTTTTTTTTTTCAAATGACACAATCATGTTTTAGAGGAATTTTGAATGTTGGTTTCTGATCCTCCGCCGGGATTAGAACTCTCGGCAACACCGCCTGGCAATCAGGAGTCCAGCGCTTAAATAAACCACTATAGCATTGCACACAATCAAAAACGATGGCTGGAATCCAGCTTTTTAGGTGAAGCCCTCATGATCACTTGGTTAATCTTCCTTTCGGCAGCAGCATGAAAGTGTGGAACACACTGGCTACATATGTGTGTGTAGGTTACCCTTTCAGAATTTAAGTTACGTGAGTATACTATAAGCTCGGACAATATTTCCTAAAATAACCCACCAGGTACTAAGACAAGCATACATCTTGCTCAGTACTGCTCACATGCTAACATAAATGTTTCTACTTAGTACGGCAGTTATAGACATAATTCTTGCCACGCCACACGATGTCTAAAGTTATTTGACCCATCATATACTAAGTTAGGTATATACTCTGTTATTTGACTTGTCAAAATATGTTTGGGCCTTTTTGTCCTTTTAAATTTTGGAAAATGGCGGGGGTAGGAAAGAATACCGGGACACTAGGACTAAAGCTTTGTTTTGGCCATTCCTGGTATCCACCCATCCTTTTCACGGGAGAACTTGAGTAGTTGGGGGAGGCATTATAGCCCCAAGATTTTGAAAATTATAGCCCCAAGAACTTATAGCCCCAAGATTGTGAAACTTATAGCCCCAAGATTGTGAAACTTATAGCCCCAAGATTTGTGAAACTTATAGACCCAAGAACTTATAGACCCAACATGTATGCACTGGTGGCAAGTTTCACAAATCTTGGGGCTATAAGTTTCACAATCTTGGGGCTATAAGTTTCACAATCTTGGGGCTATAAGTTCTTGGGGCTATAATTTTCAAAATCTTGGGGCTATAATGCCTCCGCATCATGCTTTTTTTTATGGCCAGATCCTATAGTACATTTTTGCTTATAAGTTTTTTTCACTGGAGGATAAGGGAACTGGTTTTTTGTCTTTTCATAACAAAGACTTGATTGTGTACATGAGAAGATCTCTTTCTAATAGTGTGGGTACCCCTTAGAAGGGCTGCCACGAAGGCACATTTTGAAATCACACTCATTTGTGAGAGTAACAAATTATTGATAGGTTAGAATGACAAACAGAGATAATTTGACGTCGGACGGCTGTGATAGTAAACGTCTGTTATCAACAATTTTTTCCCGCACTCGATCAGATTTGTCGCGTGAGGGTTCTCCAGTGCATTTTCGATCCTCGCAATGTCTATAAAAACACTGCTGGAGATATCATAATGTCATTTTTCTTATCATCAGTCATGAGAGTTGAGCTATCCATCGAGGTAAAGATTCCATCACTAGAAGGTGAATGTGGGCCACGAGGAGTGAAGAAGGAGAGAGAGGAGTGCAATACTATTCCACCACAAGAGGTGAAGATGGAGAGAGAGGAGCGTAATACTATTCCAAGGAGTAATTTGCGAAGATTGGCAAGAAAAGCTGGGGTGAATAATATCTCACCATTGTCACTTGATGAAGCTGAAGAAGCCTTACACTGTTTTGTTCGAAAATTGATAAGAGATACCTATCATTATGCAACAATTTGGGGAAGAGGATCACAACATCTCGTTAATCAAAAGGATGTCAAGAGAGCCGCAAAGAGAAATGGAATAAAGTTGGTGAACTAAACATGATTTGTTTAGTAAAAAACGGCCCTTATAAGGGCCACCATATTCTTAAAAAGAGATATCACGTTTACACACTTGAGTGGCACATTTCAGTGCTACCACAATGGAATGAATTGAACTTTTTGTTCAATTGTAATTTCATTACTCAATTCAAAAGAGGTTAACCTCATAGCTCCCACACTAGATTTCCCTGTCATGGCATATTGTTTTGTGTTTGCAAATTATTTTTGTTTTTACCTAAATGTTTTTGTGTGAAAACATTTAGGTAAAAAACAAAAATAATTTGCAAACATAAAAATATTTTTGTGTTTGCAAATTATTTTTCTGTCTTGCAAGTTTTTTATTTTATAAGAAAAATATTTTTTGTGTTTGTAAAATGAATGTTATGAAAAAAACTTTTTCATAACATTCATTTTACAAACACAAAAAATATTTTTTCTGTTTGCAAATTATTTTCTGTCTTGCAAGTTTTTTATTTTATAAGAAAAATATTTTTTGTGCTTGTAAATGCATGTTATGAAAAATGTTTTTTTATTTTTAAAAAATCTTGAGTTGGAAAAAATTTTCCCCTGTTTAAATAACAACAAAATAATATTACCTTTTTTCAAAATCCGAAATTTTTTTATTCCATGAATATTTACAGATTTGTAAATGTCTTTTATGAAAATGTCACTTTCAAAAACTGTTTTCAATGTTTCTTGGCAAGTTTTTCCATTTTAGAATTATTGTCTTTAGCTTTTCGTTTTCTTGTAACTTTCTTTGGTGGTTCCTCTTTCTCTGGAAATAATACTTCTAACTCATCATCGATTTCCATTTTTGTTTCTTTGGGTATATCCATATTATATAATAATGTATCATCATTATCATCAAACTCTGGTAACACAGGTTCTGCTAAGTCAACTTTCTCATTTGTATGGGGAAGTGGTGGTGGTATTGGTATCATGCTCATCCCCTGTAAAGTGTGGTTGTCAATGTCTTTTTCATCAAATTGTAAGTTGAAACCTGTAATCGGTAATTTATCTTCTGTATGCTTTATGTATTCTGACCATGGATAAACTTTTGCCGGTCCTCGTTGATCAACAGCTGGTGAACCCCATCTTGGTTGAGACACAGAGTTATTCGATAGCTTTCTCAATCTACATTCATTAATCCAATGTCCTCTCTCATTGCAATAAAAACATGGCCCTTTGTCTGAACATGTACTCGCCCAATGTCCTTTCTGATGACAAATGGAACAATTAGGTGTTGATATCAAATTATAAAGTTCATTCACAAGTCTTCTAACTTCTCCCCATTTAGATGGTTTATAGTAAATACTTTTAGCATCACTTGCTTTTTCTAATCTTGGATCTGTAACTCTATCCATCTTTAACTTTTGGAGCGTTTCAAAAATATGTCTTGTCTTCTTGAAGTCAAAAACCCAAGTGTGAAACATCCTAAGATTCTTCCTCCTTTTATACTTTTTAATGTACATTTAATTGTACACTTAAATGTTCCATAACGTGCATTTGCACACAATTGTTTAAATATGCATTCATTTGGTTACAAACAGTTATGCTATCTCTTACACTCAATAATCTCTGGATACTATATTGCTGTTGTTAAATATTGACTGAAAGATACACTTAACAAATAAAATATTTACCATAGGAATATTTCCCATACAGTGAATGGATTACATTTTATGACTTTTCAAATGTGTATAAGAAACATTTATTAACAGTATAATTCAGTGGGGTATTAAATGTACATTTAATTGTACAATTAAATGTACATTAAAGGGAAGTATAAAAGTGGGGGAATCTTAGGATGTTTCACACTTGGGTTTTTGACTTCAAGAAGACAAGACATATTTTCAAAAGCTAGAAGACGATAGAAGAAAAAGATGAAGAGAGCCATTGAAGAATATAGTGAGACAGAGAGTGAAGTAGATAACAAAAAGCAGAGAGTAGAATCAGCAAGAGACATATACACCATTCACCCACTCCTACAAAGAACATCAAGAAAATTCCGTTCCAAATCCCATGTATGCAGAATAACCTTTAAACAATTCAATCAAAAGAATCCATTTGACACCCTTGGAAAAGTATTTGACAGTTTGGTAGACGATATTAAAGAAGAATGTGGAGTAGAAGACAATGATCCGATGAGAATATCAGTTGACCACCCAGGATTAGAAATAGGTATATTTATTCCATTTACTAAGGCTTCGGGTATCACTGGTAACACCATATTAGATGAAATAGAAAAAGTTGTACAATCAAATGATAACTTTACTATCCATGATGGGCAATTATCTTTGGAAATAACACACACTTCTCTACCACAAGGGTCTGGGCGACACGCACCAATTTCATTTTCATCTGTTGATAAAATGGTGGGAAACAAGAAATGTATTATTGAAATTAAAAATGTTAATGATTCAATGTGTCTCGCACGGGCCATTGTAGTGGGAAAGTGTCATGTTGATAGAGATAATTCTGATCTTTGGCAAAAGAAATGGAAAAATATTAGAAATTCTGATAGACCGACACAAGAGTTGGAAGCTAAGGCATTGATGGACAAAGCAGGTCTTGATTATAATATTCCTTGTGGATATGAAGAATATTATAAAATACAAGACCTGCTTTACCCAGAGTATGTCATCAAAATTCATCCACAGTATGCAAAAAGTGAATTTTTATTCAAACCTCCAGTTACCACCACTGATAGTAAAGTTATTCATATTTACCACCATGACCAGCATTTTGATACTATCACAACAATTAAAGGGTTTTTAGGATGCTCCTACTATTGTGAACTTTGCAGTAAAGGTGTCCGACAGAGAGAACGTCACATGTGCCCTTTTGGTTGTATTTGCTATGCTCCAACAAAATGTATTCCTGAACATCCCATCACCTGTTACAGTTGCAATAGACAATTTAGAAGTTTATCATGCTATAATAACCATATCACTAGAAAGGGGAAAGAAGAAAAAACAATTTGTCAATTAGTTCAAAAATGTAAAACATGCAATTCATTAATATATCCAACCAAAGGGAAACATATCTGTGAAGGATTCAAAAAATGCAAATATTGTCAACAAGTAGTTAATTCTGATCACCAATGTTTTATTCCAAAATACACTTCACCCGAGGATGAAAAAATACCAAACATTCCATTTGTATTTTTTGATTTTGAAACCACACAAGACTCAGGAGTTCATATCCCAAATTTCTGTGTTGCTCATCGTGCATGTGGGGAATGTATTTGCAAATCTATAGATCAAGAATGTATTTCCTGTGACAAATTTGGATATAGGCAATCAATATTTAAAGGGGAATCTACTTTATCAGATTTTTGTGATTGGCTTTTCAGTAAGGAACATAAAGGGACAACAGCTATTGCTCACAATTTAAGAGGTTTCGATGGACAATTTATTTTAAGGCACCTCATTGAAACTGGTACAACAACTCCTGATGTAATTATGAATGGGAACAAAATTCTTTCACTTAAAGCTTGTGGTATTAGACTTATAGATTCTTTAAATTTTCTTTCAATGAGATTGGCACAATTTCCCAAAACATTTGGCTTGACAGAATTAGCAAAAGGTTATTTCCCCCATTTGGCAAACACACAAGCTTTTCAAAATTATATTGGCCCTTATTTAGATTCAACATTGTATATGCCAGATTCAATGTCTCCATCAGATAGGGAAGATTTTATCAAGTGGTACAAACAAAAAATTACTAGTCATGCCAGTTTTGATTTTCAAAAAGAAATGGAATTATACTGTAAATCAGATGTAGATATTTTACGTAGGGGGTGTGGGGAATTCAGACAAAAATTTATAGATAGTGATGGCATAGACCCCTTGAGAGAAGCATTTACCTTAGCCGATGCATGTACAAAAGCTTGGAGAAAAAATTCACTTCCAGAAAACAAAATGGCAATCATTTCAGACATAGGTTACCCAGCTAAAGTCAAATACTCCATTAAAGCCATTAGATTTTTACAGACACTTGCACAGGAAAAAAACATACATATTCAACATGCACTTAATGGTGGGGAGGTTAAAATAGGGGGATATTATGTTGATGGGTTTCACAAAGACACAAATACAATCTTTGAATTTTATGGATGTATGTGGCATGGGTGCATAACATGTTACAAAGACAACAGACATGAGAAAAATCCAGTCAATTTGCTAAATTACCAAACTCTATACAACAAAACACAGGAACGCATACACCATTTAAAATCATTAGGGTATAACATGAGAATAACATGGGAACATGAACTTGATGATTTTTGCAAATCAAATCCTGAAGTAAAATCAACATTGAATTCATTTTTTCCAAACATGGATCCTATTAAACCACGTGAAGCATTATTTGGGGGGAGAACAAATGCCATTAAATTACATCATAAAATAGACCAAAGCACAGACAATGAAATAAAATACATAGACATCTGTTCACTCTATCCTTATGTCAATAAACACAGAGAATATCCAGTAGGTCATCCACATATACTCACAAAAGAAAACATAAACATGGATGCTATAAGACAGTACAGGGGACTTATCAAATGTAAAGTTTTACCACCACAATCTCTACACATGCCAGTAGTACCAATTCATTGCAACAAGAAAATGGTTTTTACACTTTGCAATACATGTGCAGAACAAGAATTAGACAAATGTGAACACACACCAGATCAACGCAGTATTACAGGTACATGGACATCTGTTGAACTTTTTAAAGCATTGGGGATGGGATACACATTACTTGACACTTATCAGATTTGGCATTGGGGAGAATGGTCTTCAGAAATTTACAAACATTATGTGAACAAATATTTAAAAATGAAACAAGAAGCCAGTGGATATCCAGATTGGGTGAAAACAGAAACAGACAAAGATACATTTAAGAAAGACTATGCACAAATTGAAAACATACGTTTGGAAAATATTGAAAAAAATCCAGGACAAAGATCATTTGCTAAAACCATGTTAAACTGTTTATGGGGGAAAAGTGCACAAAACAATTTAAAAACAAAAACAGAATACATACAAGACCCATCCAAATATTTTGACCTGATACAAGATAAAGACATCATTATTAAAAATGTTGAATTGTTTGATCATGATAAATGCATTTTAGTCAATTACACAAAATCTACAGATGTTTATGAACCTCACAAATCAGCTAATGTTGCAGTTGCCTCTTTTGTCACAGCTTATGCACGAATGGAATTATATAAAGTAATAGGACGTTTGGGTAGACGGGTATTATACTTTGACACAGACAGTTGTATTTACATCCATAACCCCACACTTTGGAATCCACAAATTATAAACAGTAGGTTAGGTCAATGGACAGATGAACATCCAGATGCAAAAATTATTGAATATGTAGGTTTAGGTCCAAAAAATTATGGTTACAAATACATTAAAGATGGTCAAATACACACTTCATGTAAAGTTAAAGGAATCACATTAGACTACAATACATCACAGAAAGTCAATTTTGAATCCATGGTGGAATGTGTACAAGACAGACATAATTATAAAATGAACATTGAATACACACATAGAATTAAACGCAACAAGAACAGACAAGTTACAAGTGAAAGACAAACCAAAACATTCAGATCTGTGTACACAAAACGTTTTGTAGTGGATAAATATGATACAAGACCTTATGGGTTTAAGGTATAAAAATTACTCTTTAGAATTCTCATTTTCAAGTTTGAACAAGACCAGACATGTCACAATTGAATTACAAACCAAAACATTCAGATCTGTGTACACAAACCATTTTGTAGTGGATAAATATGACACAAAACCTTATGGGCCTAAGGTATAAAAGAACCCTTCAGATTTCTCATTTCAACTTTGAACACTGAGCAGGCAAGATGTCTCTACCACTCAATCCTACTTATCCCATATACTTGTCAGAGTTAAGAAGACTTTCGAGTTTTAGCATGACTACAAACCCTATTTTAAAATCCAAGAAAGAAGACTTAGCTAAAGCTGGATTTTTCTATGTGGGAGATGGTAAAGTAAAATGTTTTGTATGTGGACAAGGTTTAATGAATTGGGAAGAAAAAGATATTCCTTTGCAAGAACATGTTAAGTGGTCACCAAATTGTTCTTATATTCAACTGATAAGAAATTGTCAATTATACAATCCACCAACAAGTATGCAAACACCCCCAGATAAAATATTATCAGTGATGGATTATGGATTCACTTTAAATCAAATATTTTCAACAATGAAAAAATATGACAAGTGTTTAGATGATTTTCCAGATTCTAAGTCTTTATTTGCACTCATGGTGCTAAATGATCAAAGTACATCATTTAGTACCATAATTGCAAGACAAGCTGCAGGACAATTCAAAACTAAGTTTGATAAAATGTTTTCAGATAATGCAGGAAATGATTTTCCTGACCGTCCTGATGTATTTTGTGCATCAGGTAATATAGTACCTGATGGACAAAATACATCAGAAGAGACAAAAGAATCATCACTTTGATTTCAACCATGGAACCAGTAAGACGTATGTTAGACAACAAGATTACACGTAAGGCATTATTATATGCATTTCAATTGATCACTCCTGGTTATCTAACAATAACAAAAGAGTTTATTCATAATCAATTGGGAAAAGATGAAATGTATGGGGAATTTTGTAATGCATTACAAATCATGAATGCTTTTTACAAAGATAATATAGAAAATATTTGGACAAGAGTTGTGTGGGGTAATATAATTTATGATAAAGAAATCATTAATTACTTGTATAGACAATGTGTACCACAAATAGATAGAAGAATAGATTCTTCAGAAACTGTATTTGAGTTAAAAGCACCCTTAAAACGAATACCTACTAAAAGACATGAAGAAGGTATGGAATCAGAAAGTATATAAGTGAATGATTTGACAACTCTTATTCACACAAATACAATTATGGCATCGAGTGAATGTTTATTGTTTCAACACCCTTGTAATATCTTTATTTCGGGACCTAGTGGTTCAGGAAAAACAGAATTTGTCAAAAAGCTTATTGATATGAAACATGACTTATTTCAAATTCCCCCACAAAAAATCATTTGGTGTTATAAAGAATGGCAAAATACATATACTTTACTTAAAGAAAGTGAAGATATTAAATTCATAGATGGTATCCCTGATGATGAATATGAAATTGTCAGTGATGTCACTATTCCCCATCTTGTAGTTTTTGATGATATGTTAGGAGATAAAGATGAAGAAAAAATTAAATTATGGTTCACACGAAAAGGACATCATAGAAATGCAAGTGTCATTTACATTACACAAAATATGTTTCAACAATATAAATCTAGTCGTACCATAAGTTTAAATGCATATTATATGATTTTATTTCAAAATACCAGAGATAAAGGGCAAATTAAAGTATTGGCAAATCAAGTTCAATTACCACATTTAAATGCATGTTATCAAGATGCAACAAGTATTGATCATGGTTATTTATTAATTGATTTTCATCCTAGAACTCCTGAGTCTTTGAGATTAAGAACTGATATTTTTCATCCTTGGGTAACACAAAATGAACGTGGTCCCATCATTTATACAAAACTATAAATTCCCCATGTTCTAATGAGTTGATGTTAGTTAGTCAAAGTTTGTCAACGACTACACATCATCATGGTATCATTCATACAATCTTTGGAACAACTTGGTCAAGAAACAAGTCCATTTACAAGACAAAAATTACTTAAGAAAGGTTTTAAGAAAATTTTAAAATGGTTTACATTAGCAAGTAGAATCATACTTAATAAGAAAATTAAATTGCCAAAACAAACTTTAACCTATATGGATAAACATAAACAAGATCTTGAACAACTTGCAAATCCCAGAGTTGATCTTGCAACAAAACGAAACATTATTTTAAAACCAGGAGGTGGTGGATTTTTTGGTGGTGTTATCATTCGTAATTTA
This sequence comes from Pictodentalium vernedei, assembly GCA_031216915.1. NCBI lineage: Eukaryota > Metazoa > Mollusca > Scaphopoda > Dentaliida > Dentaliidae > Pictodentalium > Pictodentalium vernedei. The sequence goes on from CM062291.1 coordinate 470,699,407, forward strand.
ATTCGATGGGATGGTCATAAGACAAGTAGATCATTCTATTCACCATTCAAAAAAACAAAGAGTAAGAAACAAAAGTCACCTAAAAGGAAACGAAAATCCCCTAAAAAAAGATCAAATAATTCATCAAGCTCTAGAGAGATAAAAAATCAACGAAAGGTAGGACCTAAATATATGTACACAAATTTTGAAATTGCACCTCATAGATCTCCATCTACAAAAACAAAAGCATTACTTGTGAAAAATCTTCAAAGACAAAGAAAAGTATCACCACTTAAGTTAACACGTGTAGTGTCAATAACAAAAGATGGTGTTAAAAATCATGACCCAATGTATTCTGTACAAAATACACAACATGTACCATTAAAAGAAAAGATTCCCACAATGGCACGTTTTACAGCTTTAAATACACCCAAACCTGTTAAAGGGATAAAGTCTTACTTTAAATAATATAAAGTTTGCACATATATAAATAGCATTACATTTTTATATTTGTTTCATTTAATCATTAGATTCTATAAGAGCAAGATGGTGAGACAAAATAAGAAACAAAAAATTCCTTTAGTTAAAAAATATGGTGGTATGTTAATAGGTTTAAGTCAAACTCCTCCAGCATTTCAAAAACAAATTATGAAAAATGCACCTAAAGAATTAATTAATTGTGTGTCAGAATGTTGTCATAATCTTTTAAAAGGCAACATACATCTAACAAAAAATCAGAAACAAAAATTACATCCAAAGCGTCAACAACTACGAGCACTCGCTAGTAAATCAATAACTCTTAAAAAGAAAAAACAAATTTTAAATCAAAAAGGTGGTTTTTTACCATTACTTGGTTTACTTGGACCTGCTATAGGAGTTGCAACAAATCTTGCAAATAAATTAGTCGATAAAATATGAAAAAGATGGCTATTGTACCTTATCAAATGTTAGAAGATATGCAACGTTTTAGAAATGAAAAAGCTCAAAGACCAAGATTACCCCCTAACCCACAAGTTACAAATACTGCACAACTTCAAAATGATTTATCATCTGTGTTAGGAAATTCAGAGTTGTCCGAAAGTGAGAAAGAACAAAAGTATGGGGAAACTTTACAAAAATTTCAAATGTCACATAAGAAGGCATTACAACCAACATTGGTTCCATTGCCTGAGTCAGGAGAAAAATCATTATTTTTACGAGATCGTATTATAGAAAGTGTCCCTGTTACAATGAGACGTAAAGCAACTTCATTATTATCTGCTTTATCATCTCATCCACACATGAGTTGGAATGATCAGGGTGTATTAAGTTACGATGGAGAAGTCATAAAAGGTTCAAATATCATAGATTTAGTCAATGATGTTCTCAGACACCGAAAAGGTTTTAAACCGAGTGGATGGGAAATGTTTAGTCGTGGATTAAAAGATATAAATATCCCTCAAGATTTTGTTGGTAATCGTGAACGTTGGTTATGGATGAATAGACAACCTATACCCAAACCCAGTAAATATCAAAGTTCTCCAGAAGATAGTTGGTCTGAAACTCCTCAATCCTCCCCTCCAAAACGTAAAGTTCGTCGAGGTCATAGAGTGCAGTGCAGTGAAGACACACCAAAGTCAGCACTAAAGCGTAAATTGACAAAACGTAGATTATCTGAAAAATGGGAGCCTTATTGAATGATTTATTAACTGAAATATATTACAATACAAAACATCCTGCTGGTTATGGTGGTATACAAAAATTGTACAAAGCAGCTCATAGTAAAGATAATTCCATCACAATTGATCAAGTGAAAAAATGGTTGAAAGGAGAAAGAACTTATACTTTACATAAACCCATCCGTAAAAAATTTTCAAGACGTAAGACTATAGTGGGTGGTATTGATCATCAATGGCAGATTGATTTAGCAGACTTACAAAGTTTACAATCTTACAATGACCAATTTCGTTATTTAGTTTGTGTTATTGATGTATTTTCCAAATATGCATGGGTAATACCCATTCACAATAAAACAGGAGAGACATTAACAAAATCTTTTCAGAGTATTTTGAAAACTTCTGGACGTAAACCTTTATCATTACAATCTGATAAAGGTTCTGAATTTAAAAATAAAGATGTACAAAAATTTTTAAAGAAACAAAACATTCATTTCTTCACAACAGAAAATCCTGAAACCAAAGCTAGTATTGTTGAACGTTTTCAACGTACATTGAAAACACGAATGTGGAAATATTTTACACACAAACGTACATTAAGATACATTGATGTGTTGGAAAATTTAGTTGATGGATATAATCATAGTTTTCATCGAAGTATTCAGAGAACTCCTGCTTCAGTATCATTAGAAAATGAAGTAGAAGTATCTCAACATTTGTATGGTAAAAAAAAGTCTAAAAAGAAAAAAATACAATTTAAAGTTGGTGATATAGTACGTATTAATAAAACCAAACGTACATTTGAAAAAGGGTATTTACCAAATTGGACAAAAGAGTTATTTAAAATTACTCATGTAAAACATACAATACCACCCACTTATAAACTTGAAGATATGGGTGGTGAAAATATACAAGGGACATTTTATCCACAAGAAATTCAAAGTATAAAAGATGATAAAAAATATATAATTGAATCAATTCTTAATAGACGGTCAAGACGTGTGGGAAAGAAAATTATTAAAGAACTTAAAGTACATTGGGAAGGTTATCCAAAGAAATTTGATAGTTGGATAGCAGAATCAGATTTGATATAAAAAGAATATGTCATTAAATGAAACTTCATTACCTAATGAAACTACAAGTGTTGATGTACAAAGTCAACAAAGTCAACAATTTAAAATTTGTGGAAATCGTGTTGCAAAAAATCAAGTCACTTATTTCACACAGATTATTATCATTTATGGTATTATAATTACTGCCATTGCACATTTGAGTTTACAAAGCCCTGATAAAGAATTGTGGTTAGTGTTATTAAGTAGTTCATTAGGATATATTCTTCCAAGTCCAGGTTTAAAATATTTGAAACAACCACAAGATAAGAAAAATGAATTCATTTTACGTAACACTTCTCAGTGATAGTTCTATGGATATGTTTCCAAGTAATAGCCAATGTTGTTTTCAAACACAATTATCTAAACCCATTCATGTTGATAAAGAACATTGGGAAGTGGGATTAGTTGAAGTAATTTTACCTTCGGAAGCAAAAAATATTACAGATGAAGAATCTGTTTTTAAAATCATTGTGACAGATAGCAAAATATCAAATCGTATTAATAAAACGAATTTGAAACATACATTACACAAAGGTGTTGCTGTTGTTGAATTAAATATTTTATCAGGTGCATATTCAAATGGCGCTCATGTCATAGATGCAATGCAAACAGAAATTCAAGAAAAACTTGGAGACATATTTAAATCATTTGATGTATTATTTCATGTTGGATTTTCAACTCTCCAAGGGCGTGTAAAAATAGTAGGAAATAGTATTGGGAAAGTGGGTATTGAAATGTCAGAAAGTTTATTACAAAAAATGGGATGTAAAGACAATATTTTTCCTGTCATTTTTCCTAACACATCAAAAGGTGCATTTAAATATAATGTGGACTTAAATGTGGATTTCAATCAAATCTTTATTTATTCTGACATAGCAGATTATACATTTTTAGGTGATATTGAAGCACCTATTTTACGTGTGATTCCATTTGAATCACATAAAGAGTCTCTACATACTCATATAGAATTTGATAATGTACATTATGTACCAGTATCAAAATCTTATTTTGATCAGATTAGTATAAATATAAATGGGAACACTGGTAAACCCATTCAGTTTGCAAGTGGCAAGACAGTTGTCAAGTTGCATTTTAGACAGAGACATAAATTAAATTTGTAAAAAATGATGCCAGTGTATCAAGGTGTACCACGGCAATATGGATATGGATTAGGGTCTATTTTTCGCACAGCAATAAGAACAGCTGCACCATTTATAAAACCAATTGCAAAAAATGCATTTCAAACCTTAAAGAGAGATGGATTAAGACATGGTTTAGAAATAGCAAATGAATTGATAAAAAAACGTAAAGCACCTAAAGACATTTTATTAACTCATGGAAAAGATCTTTTGAAATCAGTTGGTGAATCTGCTTTAGGTATAAAAAGACAAAAACAAGAACGAAAACGTCAGTCTGTGGTTCGTTCTCGTAGAGGTAAGACACGTCAAAGACAAGCTTATTCAAAACGAAAATCAAGACCACTTGATATATTTGATTGAAAAAAATCATGATGTTACATGGATCTTGCGAACATTTTGGTAGTAGTTTTGATCCAGATAATGTATCACCAACATCAAGTGGTATAGAAAATATTGGTGAAATTGAACAATTTCCTATTGCATCTTTAAATAATTCTTCACCAATAGAATTTTTAATTCCAAGACAAACAACCAAGTGGTTAGATCTTGCAGCATCTACACTTGAAGTTCAATTTAAAATTACAAAACAAGATGGGAGTGTTTTGGCTGGAGATACACAAATTGCTCCTATCAATAATTTTTTTCATAGCATGTTCAGTAAAATTGATGTTACACTGAATGGCAATCTTATCACCACCAATACAGATCTTTATCCTTATAGAGCATATTTTGAGAATTTTCTTAGTTATTCAAAAGATGTGAAAAAAACACATCTAGCTGCTAGTGAGTTGTGGTATAGAGATACTCCTGGACACCTCACAGAAACAAGTAAAGCTTCGTCGAACAAAGGTTTGACTGAGCGAGCTAAAATAATTGGTGGTAGCAAAAATGTACAACTAAGAGGAAAACTGCATTTAGATCTGTTTGTGCAAGATAAGTATTTACCAAATGGAGTTGAGATGAGAATTAAATTGCATCGTGCTCCAACTAAATTTTGTTTGATTGGTAGTGAACATGGAAAAATAGAAATTCAAAAAGCCATATTCAGAATACCGGCATTGGATTTATTTCCAAAATTTGCGAATGATCTTAATGCACAAATAGAGCGAACAAATTATAAAATGCCCATAAGACGTAGTGAAATTAAAACTTTTACTATTGGAAGTGGTCTTCGTTCAAAAATAGAAGACTATCTGTTTCATAAACAGATGCCAAAACGAATTATTCTTGGTTTAGTTAGTAATAGAGATATAAATGGAGATGTTGGCAGTAATCCATTTAATTTTCAACATTTCGATTTGAATAAGTTGGAAATCACAATAGATGGACATTCCATTAAAGCACGTCCCTTTGAACCGAATTTTGAAGGTGGACTTTATCTAAATTCATATTTATCATTGTTTGAAGCTATGGGCTATTTTGGACAAAATCAATCATTTAATTTATCTTTGCAGGATTATGCAAAAGGGTATACCCTTTGGGGTATTGATTTGACACCTGATCAGAGTAGTAGTGGGCCCTTGGCTCACCCAATAAAGTCTGGCAATCTTAGGTTTGAACTTCAGTTTGCTCAAGCTCTTCCAGAGGTGATCAACGTTGTTGTCTATGCAGAATTTGATAGTGAGATAGAAATCAACAAATTCAGAGAAGTGATATTTGACTATTAAACAAGATGAGTCAGTGTGAACATTGCAAGATGTGTAAAGAGAAAATACAAACATTATTTCAAGAATGTGTAGTGATAGAACTGACAAAATCCATTCAACAGAAAATGAAAAATATCTGTGAAGAAGAAAATCGAACCAACACAACAACATTAATAGATATGAACATTGCAGAGTGTTTACAGAAAGTGTGTCCAGTGACTATACTATATAATCTACACAAGAGAGCAAGAAAAATAAACTTATTAGAATATTGTGCTCATATAGACTTTGAAATAGACTGCCAAAAAGACATTCAAAAGTGGGCAGATTTAGTGAAAAGAGACTGGTCATATTATACAGGATATCTTGATTAATGGCTCCGTGCCAGCCTTTTTCAAGGCTAAGAAGATGGAAACCATACAATTACAAACTATACTTGACAGTTCTCAAAGGTTATCATCCTTAAAAGGAAAAGTGTGTTCAAAAGACTTGTTACCAAAACGAAAACCTAAACACAGACAAGCATATATTGTGAACACAGATTCATCAAAAGAACCAGGAGAACATTGGATAGCAATATATTTTAAAGACAATCATTCTGCTATCTACTTTGATTCATATGGTTTACCACCATTAGATAGAGACATATACAATTTCATAGTGAAAAATACAGATTCCTGGACAATAAATACAATGAGACTACAAAGTGAATTTACTGTTGTGTGTGGAATGTACTGTATATTTGCTTTAGATCATCTTGCAAGAGGATATGATTTAGAGACAGTTCTTACTATCAAATTTGATCCAAGAAATTTTCAAGAGAATGATAGAGATGTTCGACGATGGTTTGAGCAAACTTATAGACATTATTTGAAATAACTGTAATAAATATCAGGTGTCAAAACAATCCCACAGAGGTAATTTTTTACATCTTTTAGTTTTTTAAGTTTTTTATTAAAAGTCAATCATCTATTATATAATTTTCGCCAGACATTTGTGTAACAGAGAGATAGGGTTTTTTTAGTTATTTTTTATATTTGTTTCAAGATCAGATCACTTGAGTGATATCAGTTTTTTATTTGATACCCAAGATTGTTTTCAAAAAACAATCATGGGTATCAAATAAAAAAGATAGCATAAAAAAGAATCTTGATGTAAATAGGTTTTCTCATGGATAGGCAAACTCAGATCTCGGTGTATATATGTTCAGAGTTCATTTCAATATAATGATTCAACTTTAAATACAGTTTTGTCTTTTGTTAAAACCTCTGTGATAGTTTAGTCGATTTTTGTTAGGTTAGTCCTATAATCCCTTTTTTATCACCGTGTCCCTATTATTTCCCAACAGTAAAAAGAGTTAAGAGTCACTTCTCTTTTTCACTGTGAGTATTAGGTTTTAATATTGTATGCATACTTATCGAAAACTTTTATAGTGTAACCTGATATACAGTTTATACTGTAGAGATAATTTTGATTGCTAAACATACAATGAATACTATTCTTACTATAGAAAAAACAACTATCACAGAGAGTTCGACCACAACGCGATTCACTAAGTTTTTTTTATTTTGTGCATGTGTTCTTGTGTTTTGTTGTAAGCATAATTTCCTTATACTTACAACAAAACACAAGAAGACACACAAAATTTCCCCAGTTATAGAAGTTGTATACACAGGGTGGAGAGATGACAAACCCAAAACCATATGGATAACCCCTAATATAAAATGATTTTAAATTAATATAGACATTGGGTCACACTCTAAGGAGGGAACTGTTTTTTGTCTTTTTATAACAAAGACTTGATTGTGTACATGAGAAGATCTCTTTCTAATAGTGTGGTTGGCCCTGAAAAGGGCCGTTTTTAAAAATCTTCAGTTCCGTAGAGAGCTGTTTGGTAAAGCCATCTCTGCTTCGGTGAAGAATTCACCTTCCCACACGCCTATGGTTGTTGCTAGCATCTCTTCATCTGTAAAGCAATCTTGTTCCCATGCATAGCTTCGTCTTACAAGAGCTTCCTCCTGCAAATGTACGGGGAGATCAAACCAGTGTTTAGGTCGATTCTTGTACTGGATCTCCCCGAACGGACGTGTGGTGGCTTTGACGAAAGGGTGGTCTTCAATCTTCTTAAGTTGTTCTTCCATCGAAAGTGTTGCCGACCACCACTTTCTCAAAGCCAAGGCGAATTCTTCATCGGCTCTCTGTTTCTTGGTTCTCTCATAACTCTCTACGGAACTGTAATTGATCTTCGTTGGCTCCATGTCTTTTTCCTCTCTGTCAAAAGATGATTTTTTCTTTAGTCAGATGAAATGTATCCAAATCCTCAACTCACCTTCTTTTTATAGACAATGCGAGGATCGGAAATGCACTGGAGAACGCTCACGCGACAATTTTGATCGAGTGCGGGAAAAGATTGTTGACATCGGGCGGCTGTGATAGTAAACGTCTGTTATCAACAATCTTTTCCCGCACTCGATCAAAAATGTCGCGTGAGCATTCTCCAGTGCATTTCCGATCCTCGCATTGTCTATAAAATCTAACACACATTCCAGACAATTCATTTGATAAAAAGCAATCGCCTGTTCTGCATTCAATCATGGATGAATACAATATACTAGATGATTTTAACGATTTAATTCGTATTGACAACTCATTGATGACACAGCAGAGAATACCAAACCAAAAGGATACCATACCAAATAAGAGGGTGAATAATACTTTTTCACAAGATGAAAAAAATGAAACATTATTACAGAAAATCTTGGAGACTCTACAAGACATGAAATCATCTCACCAAAAGATCGTTCTCTCAGCTGATAAGATTACAGTTCCTATAGAATTCAAAGTGTCATCTCTTCCTTTAACAGTACCACATGAGTTGGCAGAACCGACACCTAAACCTAAGAGAAAAAGGGGACGTCAAGCACAGAATCAGTTAGTGACTACATCCACACAAACAGATACAGTAATTCAACAACCTATTCCAGAGGAAGAATCATCTGATGATATTGTTAAACCTAAAAAAAAGAAACGGGTACGATTCGATGGCCTTGGGCGATACATGAAAAATATTGCTAACTGTTGAGTGACTTGCACTTCATCAAAACTAAAACAGCCCTTCTCAGGGCTACCCACACTATTAGAAAGAGATCTTCTCATGTACACAATCAAGTCTTTGTTATGAAAAGACAAAAAACCAGTTCCCTTATCCTCCAGTGAAAAAAACTTATAAGCAAAAATGTACTATAGGATCTGGCCATAAAAAAAAAGCATGATGCGGAGGCATTATAGCCCCAAGATTTTGAAAATTATAGCCCCAAGAACTTATAGCCCCAAGATTGTGAAACTTATAGCCCCAAGATTGTGAAACTTATAGCCCCAAGATTTGTGAAACTTATAGACCCAAGAACTTATAGACCCAACATGTATGCACTGGTTGCCACTGGTTTGATACAGATGTTTGATACGCACCCACAAGTTTGTCGTAAAGTATTTTCTTGAATTACTGTCTGGGGTGTACAGGTTTTAGTTGATTGTCGAGTTCGTTCCATATGGCTGGCAATTTATGTTTTGGCAGGTTTGCACTGAAATTTGTTCGTGGTTTGTCACGATGAATTTGAGTATATTTGAACTGTTGAGTATAAGTAATGCACGATTTAATCTTGAAGATGTCGTTAAACGACATGGGTAGATTTCTATTTATCAAGTCAAACATAAAGAGTGTCGATCGCGCTGTGTAGAGGTCATCTATTTTTAAAATATTAGACTTCCGGAATAAAGGGTCGGTGTGACAGTTGTACTTGCCTCGATTTATAATGTGAATTGCACGTTTCTGGAGTGTGAGTAATTTTTTGCATGCTGAGGATTGTCCCCGTACTTCGATTCCGTACAGGATGTGGCTATGGATTAGAGAGAAGTAAAGTTGTTTCATGGCGGCTAGAGGTAGTATGTTTTTGATCTTCCTGATCACAAAGATGGCTCTGGATAACTTAGCACATACGTGGGCTACATGATCTCGAAAGGTAAAATTTTCATCCAGGAGAATACCAAGAAATTTAACATGTTTTTCTGTCTCTGAATTGCTTACTAATTTCATCCTGTTTCCATTTATTTTAATATATCTATTTCCTAGTTGTACTTTTGTGTTTGTGGGGCGAATTAACATGTACTTTGTTTTATCTGCATTAAGGGAGAGGTTATTTGCTGAGCACCAATTGCTTATTTTGTTGATTTCCTTGTTGACTTCCAGGAAAAGAGAGTAAAGCTCGTGTCCTGATTTGTATACTGTAGTGTCATGGGCAAACGAGCGAAGTTTAAATGTTGTTGAATTTGTAATATCATTAATATTTATTAGGAAAAGTATGGGACGTAAGATGGAGCCTTGGGGGACACCACACGTAATGTAGTTACCTTGGGACCTATGACCTTGAAAACTAACATACTGCCCCCGCCCCGTCAAATAACTTCTGAACCAATCGTTAGCTATACCTATGATTCCGTAATAATCCAACTTCTTGAGAAAAGTATTATGGCTGATGGTGTCGAATGCCTTAGATAAATCTAGAAAAATGGGTAAAGTGTATTCTTTTGTTGTTTTGTCATTGTCTGACGCCACATCATAAAGGAGATGTAGTATCGGGTGCACGGTAGAATGTTTTGCTCTGAAGCCGTATTGGTGTTCGTAGAGAATGTTATATTGGTTCAGGAATGATGTTAACCTAATACAGACTATATTTTGAAGGACCTTTGAGAAAATCGACTAATCGGCCTGTAATTATTAAATTCTTTGTTGTTGCCGCTTTTATATACAGGTATAACGTTCGCTATTTTCATTTTTGTTGGAACGATTCCAGCTTCTAGTGAGTTATTTATTATGTGACATAGTGGTTTTGACACTATCGGAATGGTTTCTTTTAGAATCTTAGTTGATATATCATCACAGTCTGTACTTGTTTTAGATTTTAACTTTTTGACAATTGATATAATTCCCTGCGGGGTTAGTTGGTGCCATAAAGAAACTATTAGTGTGTTTGTTATTGAGGTAGTCAGTGAAATGCTTTTCTGTATGGGGTACTCTGTCGCTGACCTCTTGTCCTATTTTAGAGAAGAATGTGTTGAAATATCCTGTTATAACTGACGGATCTGTAATGGTTTCTCCATTACCCACAAATGATGAGCATACAGAGATATTTTGTTTCCTTTTCTGGATTGCCTTGTTCAAGATATCCCAAGTTTTTTTAATGTTATGTCTATTTTCATAACATAAGTATTTAGCCTTGCTTAAACGTTTTAATTTGTTGAAAATTTGGATATAGAGTTTTAATTTCATTTCATTATCTTCTGACGCGTTGTTTAGTTTCTTTCTATATAGCTTGTTTTTACTTTTGGAAGACTGTATTAGACCACGTCATCCAGGGCTGATGTTTGATATGTTGTTTGTTAGCATTTACTAACTTAAGAGGGAAGGTTGCTCGGCATATGGTTGTGAAAATATCTAACAATTATTTATACCCTACATTTGGAGAGGTTGTTTCCAGTACAGATGAAAAACTGCAGGACGATAATGCGTTTTTAACTGAGTTTGATGTTTCTTGGTTAACGACGCGCACGGCGGTGTATTTGTTTGCTGGTGGGTCGGTTGAACATATTTCATTTTTCGCGGTAAGCAATCCAGGGTAAAAAATATAATGTCTCTCTGACCTGCAGGACATAATTTATACATTCCCTACCCTCTATATAAAAGAAAGGGGATTGTTATGTTGCACAGCTCGTATAGATAATGCATAATGCTAGGTCATGCTTGTCTGTATGGTACAATAATATAGGAAGTACTGTGTGTATCTCATAGGTCTACCTCGAACCCTAACTACCACTATCCATCTGAGGCGTTGTGCTAATCCATAGTTGGTATAGGTAGTGCGTAATGCTAGGTCGTGTGTGCAATGTATGGTCGTCCCTTACTTTATTAAAAGGTGGACTGCATGAACATTGTTGGTATACCGGTCTTGCGGTGTGGTGGAGTATGTTTTGACGTCTCGCACGGTAGTATAGGATGTACTGTAGGTCTCCTGATGGTCTGGTTTTAACCACGGTACAAGTACCCATTTAATAGTTTATATACTGAGTCAAAAAAGAAAGTATAATAAACTTTGAGGAGCAGTTTATTTAGTATTAATCCCAAACAATTGTTGTAAATGCATACTTCGAGACTAGCTCTATGAATTTGCATAATTTCAAGTTCTTACTGTTGCCAGCGTCACGCCAGGACGTCGCAATTCAGACATGAGGGTGAAATGAAAAATCCACACATGCAGTCAATAGCGTGTATGTCCATCGTTTGCCTCTTGCATGCCAAGACATCGACGGCGCATGGACATATAAGTCTCTGGTTGTCAACCTGCGGCATTGCGTTCCACTTCTGCCTCAGAACATAACGTAAATCGCCTAACGTCTGAGATCGTGAAGTCGTACCCGACGGTCCAATTGATCCCAAAAATCGACAAATCTGGCGAAAGTGGGGGCTAGGGAAGAAGTTCGATGCTCTGCTCCTAAAAAAGTCACAACAGATACGCGCCACGTGGCATCGGGCATTGTCTTGCTGGAATAACTGAACTCCGACGTTAGCGTTGAACAACGGGACAACAACAGTGTTAAGAATTTCTCCCCTATATCGCTGCCCATTCAGTGCACCATCGATGAAGATCAACTGCATGCGATGGTTCAAGGAAATTCCTACCCAAACCATTGCACTACCCCCGCTGACACTGTCGCATTCCCGCAAGTAAGCATCTGGCATCAGAAAACCGTTCTCCTCGTCGGCGATACACTCTTGCCCCATATCAGCGCACCGTAGACAAAAACGTGATTCATCAATAGAAAGAACTGTGCTCCAACACTGCTGAGTCCAGCGAACACGCTGACGTACCCATTCCACCCTTACTGTACGATGATGTTGGGTAAGGATTGGTCCGTGGTATGGATTCCTACTTCGGATGCCGTGTTCAGCGAGTCAATTGCAGACAGTTTGTGCACTGATTCTATTGTTAGTTGTACCAGAAGTAATTGCAGCTGTCCCCGTCTCCGGAAGGAAGCGATCCCACAAGTGAGAGGTCCCGATTTGTTGATCTTGTGCAGGGGCCGTAACTCGTGGTCGACCTGAACTCGGTAGGTCGGCAGTAGATCCAGTGGCCACAGTGACCCCGAAATCAGCAGCGAACACATCTGAAGGTATCCCAGCCTCATGCATACCAATGTCACGCAACCTCTGATTTTCGATTAACCTTGGAATTTTTTCAAGTGTCTAGAGCCAAAAAGTAGCGTGTTTTCTCAAAACCCAGGCTCTCTAGAATAAAATAACGCAATGAAAATCGTCGGTCACTCATTCCATTTGTCATTCTCGGGTAGCACGTGCTATTTTGAAATCCGTAGCAAAATTGTATACGGTTGTGTGGACATGCACAACATGTCAATAACCTCTTTGCACGACTTCTTGTCCACAAACATGCAACATTAGAGCTATTATAGTTCATCCTTTAGGCTATTTTTTCACATTTGTTTCTATTATACTTTCTTTTTTGTCTCAATACATTATCCTACGGGGTAATTCGGAATGCTAGGTCGCGCAGGTGTGTGGTGTATACTTGTTTGTAGCATCGTAGTAGAGCATGAATGGCCATTCTAAGACACGCGCGAAGGTAGAGGTCGTGATATGATCTAGTCCCGAACCAGTAGTAATGATAGAAGTCAGTAGTAATGATAGAAGCCCACAAAAATGATAGAAGACTATAGTAATGGTTGATACAATAGAGACTGATCCAGAAATGGTGGGAGCTGATGGTAAGACTACCAGGAACTGTTTTGGGGCTTGGAATCTCTCAAATGGGATTACTCTAAGAAAATACCTTTTGGGGAAACGTTTGTGTTGCATAAGTGTCGTATGTGAAGTCAGTCGTACGCGCAATTCATCGATACCTCATTTTCTCGATGATTTTCGAATCATTCGAACAAGGTGAAATGGCCAATAAAGCTGAAGTAGTGATACAAGTTAGTAGTAATCGTATAAGGCTATTAGCGTGGTATCCAAAAGTTGTGTTACAGACCAGCAGTTGTGGCAGTAAAAAGTGGAAACTGATCATATGAGATGGTAGGGATTATGGGTAAGTCGGCAGTAATGGTATCAGACAATTAAAGAATATGGTGTGGTCTAGATGCCAGGACGTGGACAGACGCAGGGTGGCCATACCTATCTCCAGATACATATCCTACGATAGGTATCCTCTGACACATCTCCATGCAATAGGTATCTTTTAATACTCAGATGAGCATAAGTGTCGTATGTGAAGACAATCGTTCGTTAAACTGCTCGATAGCTCATTTGCTCGATGAGATTCGAGTTATTCGAGCAAGCCGAGATGGCTAAGGAACCTTAAGCAGTGGTACAAGTCAGTAGTAATCGCACAAGGCTATAAGCGTTGTGGCCAACAGTGGCGGTGAAGACAAGTAGTAGTGGCAGTAAAGAGTGGCAGCTGATCATAGGGAATAAGGCGGTGACTGTGGTATGCCAGCAGTTATGGTCTTAGACATATGAAGGGAATGAGGGGGGGGGGGGGTGTAGATGCCAGGAACTGAACGGCGCTAGGTGGCCATTACTATCTTCAGATAGATATCCTCCTATTAGTATAATCCAATAGTACATCGCCATGCCATTGGTATCGCCCAATACCCAGATGAGCATAAGAGTTGTATGTGGAGTCACTGGTTCGAACACTTGCTCTATAGCTCATTTGCTCGAGAAAGTTCTTGACGCTGAGGGTACTGAAAGCCATAATAGTCAGTAAGTTAGATTGGCGGAATTTTGTTTAATGCACAACAGAAGTTCACCTAAAAGATCACAGAATTTCAAAATCGAAGCAGCTGTTCTATTTGTCTAATATTTCATGAACCCAGTGTAGAGTAAAACACCATCTCAATATCAGAATGTTTTTAAGCTGTGATTTCGTGTAAATTGTTTCTATCATTTATTGAATATTTCACCACTAGTCGCTGAACGTTTCCTGATTTTGTGTGAGGAGAAAGTGGGACTCTCCTTCAATTTTATATAAAAAAGATGGGGCGGGCAGATCATTCCTCCATCCGAGTTTTTCTTGTTCAGCATACATAAATAATGCAGGTTACTAGAGACCCGCGAAGTGTCAAATCACAGTGGGGACAAGCAAAACAGCTTGTTTATGAACAAAACAAAGAAATGTGTGATGGCGGGATATGTTAAATTTATAAAGACAGTATTCAGTGGGCAGATAGTTGTCCATTAAAAAGTTCTGATTACGTTCTATTACTATATTTGCAAACTTCCTGTGCATTTTTCAAGTGTATGTCCAAAACCAAATTACATTTACGCTATCCTTCCTGAAGTCGCTAATAGCTTTAGGGGATGTGAAATAAAAATTCAGAATTTAAAGATAAGAATGAATTTGTAGTTTATAAAAGAATTATGGACCATTCTTAGGAAAATAATAGTCTTAAGAATGAAGAAAATCAATCTGTAGAATTCCACAAATACATTTACGCGAAGATATTCAAGAAAATTAAAAGCCCTGTTGATGCAATCGATAATAAAGATGTGTGTTCAAAGAAATATCAGCGACATGGCGTTCTGATTTTTTTCCCTCAGTTTCTGAAAAAAACTAGAAATTTTGTGTAAGAGACAAACTCTGTTATGAGTTTGATAATAGCTCATTGTGGAAATGTGTTTTATCAAACAATCATATAGATTTTGGCCTGAAAACCACGAAAAAGGGTACGTATCAGATAATGTGTTCCGATTCCGTATCATAACAGGCGCATGGATACATTCTATGTGCGTTTCAATGATCGACCGAACATTATGTCCCAAAAATGTTTTAAAATAATTTAACCCTTTACCTAACATGAAAAGCAGATAACACTTGCAAAAACAATTCTTGAATAACTAATTATATCATTTTTTGTCTCAAAAACATAGGTTGTGACCACTCATTGGAACGAGCTCGACGAGCTCGTTCCAACGAGGGGTCATAACCTATGTTTTTGTGACAAAATATGAAAAAATAATGAAAATTAATTGGCGATTTTTGAGAATAGCATTTGGGCCGTTACGTTGGGTAAAGGGTTAAGATTTAATTTGTTTATGTGACAGAATTGTTAAATAAATGAATTATCATGATAATGTGCATGTCCAGTGATTTGTATCAGATTTTCGGTGGTGTCCAAAAATGGGATCACAACTCGCCGGCAAAGCGGGCTCGTTGAGATCCCATTCTGGACACCACCTCGAATCTGATACAAATCACAGGACATGCACATTATCATGATAATCTGTATATATCACAACTGTATAACGCTTTTGGAATAAAGAAGTAACTAAAAGTCCTACGTTTTGTTGCAATGTGTTCTCAATCTCAACGGATTATGTGAGAAAAACTAGTTGCGAAAAATAAATGTATCCCACTGGGGATTAAAATGAATATTTAAATGATATTACTCTCAGCTAAACAGCGAGAATCAGTTTATTCTGTTTGGGCGAAGCATGCTTTTCTGTCCAAATGCATTTCCGTACAAATGAACTTTTATATTTTAAATAAGAAAATCAAAGCAGTTCATTTAGCACCAAGAGACAGTTGAGGAAATTTAAAGATAACTGAATCGTAAAGTCAAGACAAGAACCTAATTGTCTCATGATTCATAACTCCATATACTTAAAACAAAAGAAAATCCATGTTACCGAGTTCAGATGATTTTTTAGAAGTGGCGGAACTGAATTATTAACACTCAGTGAAAGAATCCGAAAGAAATGATAGTACAATAAAATCCTTCACATTCTCCACTGAACTCAAGAAACAGTTGTTTTTCATTTCAAAACCAAAGTAAACAAAATCACAGATGTGTGGAAACATCGAAGCCCTTTCCTAGTACAGAAATCGGACAATTGAATAACAAACCTTGAACGTTTTTCGTGAAACCGAGAAAAGATTGTTGGAGAAGTGGCGTGGGTGTTTTAGTAAGACTTACAAAAGGTATGATTGCTCAGGCAGAAACGCGTAGGACTAGAGAAAACTGTGAATTAAGTTGCATGTGGTATATAAATAAAATGGAAAATAGCCATTTCGTAAATACATTCATTCTTTAAACTTCAAACTTGGTGTAAGAAAAAAGTAAGAAAAGCGTTTTGAGAACAATTATAGGTCGGTTGGCTCTTTTCAGTTGTACACAGATATTTTAGACGTAGTTTTCTAAAGTGACAGTCTGAGAAGTTTGATTTTTTAGAAATTGAGTAATTTTTAACTGACGCCAGACTTTAAGTCAAAAAATCTGTGAATTTGGTTTTGAAAAAGTAGAAATAAATCATATGATAACTTGCAAAATGGAAAAGAATTTTCTCTTGGCTATCAACGTGTGATTCTAAACATGCTCGTGTCGAAATTTAACCTTGATTACAAGTGTGTGCTAATGTAAAATATGTGGAATCCCCAACACGTCTTACGTACATTCATATTAAAAATAATACCTACAGTTTTTGAGTGGTAGGTACCACAATTATGTCATCAGCTAGCGCATGAGAATCTAAATTTTCTCTCGCGGCATTCAGTCATTAAAACTGTCATTTTGTCAACTTGGAAATCTAGATTTTCACTCGCGGCTTTTAACCGTGAAAACTTACAATGTCTATCAACATGGGAATCTAGATTTTCATTCGCGGGTTTTAGTAGTGGAAACTTACATTTTCTAGCAACATGAGAATCTAGATTTTCATTCCCGGCTTTCAGTCGTGAAACCTTAAGTTTTCGAGCAAAATGGGAATCTAAATTTTCATTCGTGGCTTTCATCCGTGGAAACGTACTTCTCCAGGCAACATGGGAATCTCAGAAAGAGGCACAAACAGAGGGTGTGGGGGGAGTGACGTGTGTGGGATGGTGAGTAGGGGGATGTGTGCGATAATTAATAAAAATGAATAGTCCGTTTGCTTTCCGAAGAACCCTGACAGGTTTGTTGGAGCCTTCTCTTGTGAAGTAATACATTTCAAAACTATATTTAAATCCACCGAATCATGCTTATGGTTGCTTTGCGAATCGATAACAACTGTTGATTCAACACTATTGGAATTTTTCATTAAATCCCAATGGAATCTGCTGGACTAGAACCTTATTCTATAAGCGAGCACCGTGAAACACATTCACCTCCAATGTATTTGAAAAAGCTGAGTGCTGATTGAAGTGATAGATCCCCTTTTGAGAAGTGCATGATTAAACTTTCGACGCAAAACGTTTCACACGTTTGTGCAAATCAACCGAATCCTGCTCATAGTTGTGTAACTTCTCTGCAAGAAATATTTATCAATTCAATTCCATTGGCAATCAGGATTAAATCGCAATGACATTTTCTGCACTGCTGCCCGATTCTATAACCATGGTCCACATTCACCTCCATGGCATTTGAGAAAACCTAAAGTCATATTGGATCTTTTTTGTGTTATGTTATGCTAGAGAGCCGGAGTTATTGAGAAAACACGCTAGTTTTGTCTTCCGACATTTAAAGAAATGCCACGGTTAATCGAAAATCAGAGGTTGCGTACCATTGGCTAGTAGTCTTCCAGATGAGCTCGCTGCTGCGTTCGTAGTAACTGTGGCCACTATTTACCGTCTCATTTTAATGTATAGAACCACGATCAACTGCTGACCGACCGATGGTGTTCAGGTCGACCAAGAGTTACGACCCCTGCACAAGACTGACACATCTGGAGAATTACTCTTGGTAGAACTAACAATAGAATCAGTGCACAAACTGTCCGCAACAGACTCGCTGAACACGGCATCCGACGTAGGCGTCCATACCACGGACCATCCTTACTCAACGGCATTGTTCCGGCAGAATGGACCGGCAGAATGGAATGGGCACGTCAGCGTGTGCGTTGGACTCAGCAGCTTTGGAGTACAGTTCTTTTTATTGATGAATCACGATTGTGTCTACGGCGCTCTGATGGTAGGGCAAGCATGTATCGTCGGCGAGAAGAACGTTTTTCTGATGCTTGCGTGCGGGAATGCGACCGTTTCTGCGAGGGTTGTGTAATGGTTTGGGCAAGAATTTCGTTGCACCATCAAACGCAGTTCATCTTCATCGATGGTAATCTGACTGGACAGCGATATTGGGACGAAATTCTTAACGCCTTTGTTGTCCCGTTGTTCAAGGCTAACATAGGATTGCAGTTATTTCAGCAAGACAATGTCCGTTGTCATGTGGCGCGTATCTGTCGTGACTTTCTTGAGGAGCAGAGCATCGAACTTGCGAGCATATTTTGACATCGGAGTACATTATTGTACACTGCACATATGTTAATATCAGACGAAAACATTATAACATAGTTTCTCTCAGGAGTTTAGTTTACAATATCAAATGTCATGCGATTTTATCATTCAATGAATTATAAATTGTTTTTGTTTCTTTAAACTAACTTTTATCTTTTGATTTATTCTAATCAATATGCTGATCTACATATTTTCCAGAAACTACTCATACCATTACCCATTACTATTACCACCACTCATTTCTGTATAATTTTTGTGTTACGTTATCTAGGTTTGAAAGGACTATTTTATTTTAAAGATATACATAATATCTTTTACACTAAATACTGTTTTCTCGCAACGATACAGCCGTAGATGCTGTAGTGACGATGTAAATCAATACATAAGTAATAAATAAATCCATAAACTCTCTTACACAGAATTAACCCATTTTTTACTTCAATCAATTATCACCGACGTCTTTGACTAATCGGTTTTGATTCTCACACTATCTTCCTTCTGTAAGTCTTACAGAGCAGAAATAACAGAGGACGTCTCTTTCTCAAACAGATCCATATCCGGTAGTAACACACTTACGTCGTTGAGTAGAAATTTTATGAATAAAATATTTGTGAATCAAGCTTGTGGGAAGAAAAACAAACAAAATAGTAACTGATATTCCATGTTGCCACGTTTATATTTCAACGTGTAGGATTCTAACGCTTTGTGGTGAAGAACACAAACATAAATGGCGACCCTATCCAAAACCCCAATCTATGTTATGCCTCTCCCCCGTCTCTCTCTCTCTCTCATCTCTCTCTCAGTGTGTGTTTCTCTCTCTCTCTCTCTCTGTCACTCTCTCTCTGTCTTTGGTGTTAGACAAAGATGAGAAATTTGGAGCCAGGTTGCAAGGCTCGGTTGACACTATAGCATGTAATTTCCGTTTAAAAAACATATCTGTTGGACTGTAACCACGACGTGTTGTAACTAAATATTAGTATAATATAAACACTTAAATAGGATTTGACATGTCTTTGGCATTAATGCTCCAACTGCACTTTAGATTATGCCGTTGCCATGATAAGTTTTTGGGCTAGAGAGTATTACATGATAGTATATGGTGAGTATAATGTTTGTCCTCACTGTTCTGAAAAAAGTCTTAAATTCATGGGACATGAACTGAGACTCATTGTCAGAAGCAATGACGCTGGATGTACCATATTGAGCTAACAGAACTTTATCACTTTACCAACCCGCTTTTGAATACTGAACGAATAAATAACTTCTATGAACCTTCAAGCCTAATAACTTCCAAGTTAAAGTGTTTGTCCACACAATGCAAATAAGACCGTTCCTCCAAATTTCATTTTCTTCGGAATATCCGGGAACACTTGAGAAATATGATATATTAATTCTTCCCGGAAAATATTTCGTATACACTTCCTGCACTTTAGCTTAAGGGTTTTCTAGGTCTTTATTCAGCGTTGGACAAAAAAACTGACAATGAAATTGTTTCCTTAGACTTTTCAGTTCTCTGGTTACTCAGGACAGTTTTCTTTTACACGAATTAACATTTCAACAAAATACTATCTTAAGTGAATAATATTGACCTGAAGTATCAATATAATTTTATATATATTCTTATATCTGAATAATGACACATTCGTTTTGTGTTCAGCCCCAATATAAACCCTTTTTACCTAAAATATAATCACTACAAACCCCATATTACCGACAGTGCTTTTCTATTTTCTGTTTTTTACTGTTGTAAGGGAGCATAAACAGTGAGCAATGGAGAGCCACATCACATACTTCCTTTGTAAGCGAATTCTGTTAATACTTAATTGAGATTATGATCAGGTTCCACAATTAGTGATGAACAATCAAAAATATCATTCGTATCGGCAACAAGACCTACTTAGAATTTGAAAATGTCCAGGTTCTGGTTTTAAAAAGAGGGGTCCGATGAAATTCCAAACTGAACTCTATTACGACAATAATGTTCGAATGGTGCATGACGAAAGTTGCCTGCTACTTTGAATTTTCTGGTAGAGTCACTTGACAACAAATTCGAATTAGCATTACACTTAGAAAAATGGAAGTTCTCTCTGCTGACGATAAAACAAACCTCCCGACTGACAGTTCATCCAGGTGATAATAATGTTTGTCCTCACGAACAGTGTCAGTTCTTCCATTTTGTTTTGCATCCTTTGGGCTATGTGTTGGCGAGCACAATTCGGTAGGGCCATGTTCGCTATATCCGTTCATGGTCAATCATAACCTAAATCATGAGTGTTGAATAGTTCAACATTCGTTGAGCCCAACACGCAAAACGTTAGGACAATCTTGCAAATAACTTCACCCACATACATACTATTCTGCAAATTTAAAGTTAAATGCTTAAACGTGCTGGCCCCATTACCTTCTTTTACTGGCTCCAACATTAATAAGAACATTATAGGGATTAGAAATTCATATACCTTCCATTCTATTTATAATCATCCATTGCCTCTTTGTAAATCAGCAGAAAGGAGTTATCAGTCAGTGTATGTTTTATCGATTGTTTATATTTTAACATGAATTACCGGAAACTCAGCAGTAAACATTTGCATTTTTGAAGAATTTTCCGTGTTAATTTTATATTTGTAGAGTGCTCAGATGGAACTTTTGGCAGGAATTGCCAACATAAATGTAACTGTCACGATACAGGAGAAGTATGTGGTAAGCCTGATGGGTATTGTAGAAGTGGTTGCAGAAAAGGGTATGTAGGTGGCGGGTGTCAACACGGTAAGCATACTTAAGATTCACTGATTTCTTCCCTTTACCGTTTAGTAGAAATTAAATCAGTTGTCAATTTTAAGCAACTTGAGTATGCGATGGATGTTTCTGATTTACTTAGTATATGTATCATTCATCTAAATTAGTGACGTATATCGATTGTATAGGTTTATGATTTCCCTTTGTTCCTTTGTTCAGTTTCCGTACACGCAATAGTCGATCGACATCTTCGGGATACTCGCCGAGATGCAAGGCATTTTACACCCTACATGTTTGAATATTTAGTGCCCAAGAAAAAATCATGTTCTTAATTTTAACCTTTCGTCGGTTTTCAAAATTTATCTTTCTATTATTGCTTAACGCCATATAAGTAGCTAAGGCTACATTGTGGCGAGAATATGATGGAAAGTAAAACATGTCATTGTTAAGTAAAAGGGTTAAGAAAATAGAAACTAATTACAATAGAAATGGCGTATTCGAAAAATAATGGTACAAGAGAAGTGAATACTTATAAATCAACCAGATGATTTCAGACTTGAGGAGTCCAGATCGAATGAAGAGAAACAATTTTAATTTTTTTTAAAAAGGTTGATTACTTTGAGAAATTAAAGAATTTCGTGTGGGCTCTTATGATAAACAGATCTCTGAGAGATCCAATAGTGAAATACTACCCTCTAAAATTATTAAAATCAGTGTAATGTTAAAGTATGTGGTCCACTGAGAATAGCTGCTGGCAAGGATTACACTTTGGTCTACCCTCTAACAAAAAGGAACGTGTAAGTCTTGTCTGACAAATATGATATCGTGTCAGAATTACATGATCTATTTTTACAAAGGTTACTAGACGATTAATGATAACGAATATTTAGTCGGAGGTGATGGAGCTTGTTATTGTTTACTCCATCCCATTTTGTGTGTGAAAATATTACTTCTATTTAACATTCTGATTGAGGTGTTTAAACGACTTTTTAGTAGAAGCAAGGCCAAAAATAACTGTAGGTTTGCAAGATGCCAAGCAGGAATATATGGCTCACAGCGCTCATTTATCATATCAGATTCAAGTGTGGTGGGCTCCATATGGGATTTAATTCTAATTCAACATTTGGAGGGCCCAAGACACGGTTATAAGCAGCGTTTGATGGGTTGGCAAATAGTTAGGAAGCATATTGATGTGGTAGTTTAATTTTGTGCTTCTCCAGAGAAGCCTGTCCTGTTTCAGTGAGCACTTAATCTATTGGCGATGTTCTAAATGGACCTTGGGTAATTCTAATACCACTATTATGAATAACATAAAGTGAAGTGATTTAGGGCACGACTTTCGTGCAGAAGCATAAATCACAAAGCCATAATCTAATCTGATCTAATAAGTGAACTGTACAGATGCAGTAACGCTTTCTGGTCAACGCCCCTTCCAGTGCTGCTAACGACCTTGAGCAGGTTAAGCGCCCATTTACATCTCACTCTTTTTTGTTTTATATAAGCAGTGAAATTCAGTTTTTTTTTGTCAAACAACAAACCTAAGAATTTCACTTCCTCAAAAACTTTATTTCTACTCCCATCTATTTTTCTCTAAAGACAGTACCCACCGCGAAATCTACGCTCTTGTCGTAGTCTGGAATTTAGTTCTACACTAAAAAAAAAATGCGATCTTAGTTTTTTAACAGCTTGTATATTTCCTTTGATTAGGGTGGTGCTAATGCATACCGCAGAACGATTGACCCGTGTAGGTAGTGCATGTCTTCAGAACCTGGTCATTCGACCAATCATTTTGTGACACATCGCCTTGCAAATTGTCACCCATAACAAACCGAGACAGTGCAATCAGACGGACTTGTCCAAACACTCTGAAATGTGTTAAAAATCAGTTTACGTTGGCAATGGTGAAGGTGTGTTAAGAGAAATGATTGGTTGGATGACCTTCTATTACCCCATGGCGTGACACCTTTTTGTGGAACTCCCGAGTGGCTTGACCGGGCCCATCCGACAATCCGTCTACGTCCAAAGTTGGGGTCAAACCTGTGTGTTGGAAGGGTATCTCTAGACATTGGAGACTGTCCTTATCGGCACATTTTTTACCTCAACTTTCAGATTCCTTCCCCGGGACCTTCGGAGCGCACTTCACGGGAGAATAAGTAAGGTGCCTGCAGGATGTAATAACAGGATAGCACCATTTTGGTTCGAGGCTTAGCATTTGGTTATTCTGCAGCACACCTTCTCAATTGTGCAGGCCGTCCTCAATCCGGCCGCTCCTATTAGGGGATTGTCAAATTCCCCTAGGAATTATTAGAGAGCCGATCTCTATTTTCAGCTCATTTGTATTTTGAGCACGCATGATGAAGATGCCTGGCAAAAAGTATTCGCTATAATGTACAAATTAAACTGACTTATGCTGTTTTATTCAAGAACATTATGGGATTGAAACTGAACAGCCTGGAACTGGAACAAGAGAATCGTTCCATTGAAGAAGTAAATCTCAGAAACCTAGGCCATTGCATCACAATCGGTGCAGCAAAGAAACCAAGATATGCTGCGCCACCGTTTTGTGCGGATCACTTGTTTACTAAAAAGCAGATAAAGAACGAAGTGATGGACTTACCTGCGTACGAAGCATCAGAAAAGAAGAGAACGAAATAAACTCTAAATACAGCACCCACCACGAATGAACTGAAAAAGACTGAGGTGCAAAAAAATTATGTTAAGAACGATAACGTTATCACCCAAACTACAGACCAGCCTGCAGACATGATGTTGACACCCAAATGAAAGATCAACCTAAGAAAGAAGATAGCACTCAAACTACAGACCAGCTGAGAAATGAAGGTCCAAAGAATGAAGTTCCACCTGCTCACAATGCAAAACTACCTGCCTATAAAAAAAATTATTCATCAACAATAACGACAATGGCAGAGTAAAATAACTGGAATGAACAAAGAAAAACATTCCTTAGAGGCCACTACGCAGTCCGTGGTCAGATGGTTATCCAACTGCACAGGAAGACAAGGGCGAAAACCAAAGAACTGCATTCCACTCAGAGATATACTTGACAATTACCTTGGACAATTGACTATGAACTATAACTGAATTGACTGAATAGTGTAATTGTATCAAAATAATAGAATAAGAATGAATAGGATGTTATATATGCTTATGCTGTTTTTTAATTGCCCTTTTGAATACAACCTTGCAGCACCTTACTGACAGGGCGTTGGTACCCCATTTTGTAAGATGAGAGTCTCGTTAAGTCCTATATGGGGTCACACTTCCGAGCAGTTACTCGTTAGCTTATTTATTCGTCGAGAATCGAGTCTCGAGAGCAATGCCTGTTCCAGTC
This sequence comes from Pictodentalium vernedei, assembly GCA_031216915.1. NCBI lineage: Eukaryota > Metazoa > Mollusca > Scaphopoda > Dentaliida > Dentaliidae > Pictodentalium > Pictodentalium vernedei. The sequence goes on from CM062291.1 coordinate 470,724,360, forward strand.
ACAGCTTTATTGACTCATTGACTGGTTCATAGGAACAACAAGGCGGATAACTCTACAGAGTTATATAACGACTACGGAAATAATTGGTCGAGGGCAAGGGTCGGGGTAGGATTGGTGATAGTTCAAAGTTGCTAAAACTATATACCCCATCGAATCGAACATAGCCCGTTCTTTTAGAGGACTTTCGGTTTCGCGTGTCACCATAAAAATCGACATGGTGGCATCAAGTGAACAAAATGAACGATGGAAACACGTATCTCCCTGACATCACGGGTTGTGCAAGCACACTGGCACCGTCACTCGCCATGGTGATGACATCACAATATATGTCCGCGATCGCTACCAACTCACATGACGTTACTGGGTCACGTCCTTAGGACACGATTTCCCAGGTCCCCCACTAGGCCCCTCAAATATTGCACAATCCACCTTCTTCTACTATTTATATGATTTAATACTAAATGCCTTTCAATTCTTTCGATTTTGCCTGTTATTTTTGGTACTTAGTTATGTACAATATCGCTAAAAAATAAACCTAGAGACAACTTTTGAACTACTTCTCTACTTGCATTTATTACCCCTAAATTCCAATCAAAATTTAAACATGCTGTAACTTTTTGTGAGAAGTCAACATATCTTTGTCTCAATGCGTCAACAAATAGCACAACCTGTTTTCACTTTAGGGTTTTGATGGTGCTGGTTACGACGGACGAGCAATTATGTTTTAATGAATTTGGAAATTATACCATTCAACAGATACCTTTAGGCTACTTACCGTTGACATAAAGTTCCGAAACTTGGTTTGTCATTTGCATTTTACACCACCATGTTAGTTTTTTTTCAAAATTTAATTTCAACCTCATTTTGAAATATATCCTTCTGAAATTCTGGGAATATTGTCTCCGCAAAAAGTCATGTCTGAAATATGAAACCGTCATGAGCAATTCTCAACCAGTAAAGAAGTAGGCTTGATGACATCATAGTGGGTGATGGTCATAATCTAGAAAAACAAGATTCTCAAATTTTCATGACAGTTATTATGTTGTAGAGCTTGTTTGGTTTATACGCAGTTTTAACGTTTTAAGTCCCTTTAACTGTTTTCAAATTGTTGGCCCTTTTCCACCAGAAACGCCAAATCTAGGACAAGCAAATTTCTTATATGGCAACATCCATCTGACACCAGACGCTATTTGTTTGACGACGTCTATAGAAATGGTTGTAATATCGTTGTCGATGACGTCATAATTTGACGTACAAACACCAATTTCTAACAACTCGACATCTGATGTATACAAACAAATAAAAAGGGTATTTACTTTAGAAAATTTTGGAAATATAATGTCGAACAAAAATTATATCTAAAATACAATCAGTTTTCAGCCTACGGAACAAAAAGAATCCCGGTGGAAAAATTGTGATGTTCTGAAGTTCTCGTCGCCGTAATTGAAGTTTGTCAAATTTGAATGAAATTTTAGACCTGAAATACATATAATACACAGTGTTACCGAATTGCACACACAGACATGACCGACCTTGTATTGCATTAATGTTCATGAGGCTACATCCGAAACGCCCGCGGTTACAGGTTTAACAAAGTCAACAAAAATCAATTGCAGTTTTTGACAGGTACGAGTTGGCTTTCAACTTTAGGAAATAAGATGATAGGAGAGATTATATATATACCCATTCTATTGTTTTGATGGGTGGTCGGAAATTGGACGGGATTTGAAACTGGACGCTTAAACATTATATGCATCAAGTTGCACATGCCTTTTTTGTTAATTATTTACCTTTGAGCAGCCATGGGAGTGGCTGTGCCCTTTGCGGGGAAAAAAAAAATCAGTCTTTTGTATAGGAATGTTTTTAAGCCCATCCCTCTCCGCGAAAAACAAAAAAAAAGAGCGTCAATTGTTAAAGTCTTCCCATAGAGTGACCGATTTGATGTGTCGCGAAGGAATGTGAATAGATGTGAAAAGATTCTTCGGCACAGTAAAACACACGGTGGCTTCGAATTGTTTACGATGTGCAATGATTTCCCACAGGCCCCGACAATTATACAGCAGCAGAGGTTATAACACCCAGAGCGAAAAATGTGTATCAATGTTGATCGGTCTTTGCGCTTTGGCAAACACCAACAACAAACTATGGCGAGTTTATAAAAATTCTTCGACGATGAAAAAGGATCGAAAATGTAACTGTAAACTGCGTAGTTTTTTGTACATACAAGTGAACAGGAGATCTAAATAAAAAAAATGCTGTTTTTCGAGTGGCGCTCAAAGAAATACGGAAGCGAAATTATGCGGAAGCGATATTCTGAAAGTAATCAACCTTTTTACAAAATTTTTAAATTTTGTAAAAAGGTTGATTACTTTCAGAATATAAACGTTTCTTTCAAATTCCGCTATGATGAAATGAAAACAAATAAAAGAGAAGCCTCAGATTAATTGTTATTATTATTTATTGGCGCTTAACGCCACATCAGCAGCTAGGGCTATATCATGGCGAGAAAACATCAATAATGAAGTAAAAATTGAATAAAAATAAAAGTAACCACAAAACTCATGTCAAAGACAAAAATGATTAGAATTGCAATGAGTAATGAGATACGTGAATACATTATAAATCAACCTGAGGAATTGAGACTTGATGAGTCGAGATTAAAAGAATAAAAACAATTTTAAAATTTTGTACAAAGGTTGATTACTTTCAGAAATAACACAATTTTGTGTGGGCTCGTATTATAAAATAGATCTCTAAGGGATCCAGATGTGAAGTACTGCCCTCGAACAAGATTAAAATTAGTGAAATGTAAAATAATGTGTTCTACTGACAACACCTGCTGACATGGAACACACTCTGGTCGCAAATTACCCTCTAACTGAAAGGAATGTGTTCGTCTTGTATGACCAATATGACCTCGTGTCACAATAACATGTTCTTTTCTACAAAGGTTACTGGATGGGTAGTGATCAGAAATAGTTGGTCGAAATAATAGTAAAATCACTGAACGGGATCTTGAAATCAGTGAGGGGCTTTGTTAAAGCCTGTTTTGCTGCACTGTCTGCTCTGGTGTTACCAGCGATACCTACATGTCCAGGTAACCAGCAAAACACGACATCATATCGGTCAGACATAAGAGTTAACTTCTCACGAAGCTCCAAAATGAGAGGGTTCTTCAGCCTGGGATTGAGCAAAGCAAGCAAAGAGGAAAGAGAGGCAGAAAAAATAATCGACTTCTTTTCCTGTACATTCTCGATATGTTCAAGTGCGAGTTGTAAAGTTTTAACTTCAGCTGTGAAAATAGAACTTTGATTCGGTATTCTGACTGAAGTGACAAGATCATCACTGACAACAGCTGATGATACTTTGTCACCATCTTTTGATCCATCTGTATAGATCCTTGTATATGCACTATACGTTGACTTAATTTCAGCATATTTCTGCTTAAACTGCAGAGAATTTGTTTCAGACTTTTTAGTAGATGCTAGGTCCAAAATAACTGTTGGCTTTTTAAGATGCCAATGAGGAGTTTGTGGTTCGCGGTTCTCCTTCATTGTAACTGGTTCTATTTTGGCGAATTCCAAACGAGGTTTAATTCTAATTCCCAAATGGAGGGATATGTTTCTGATGATGGTTAAAAAATTCAATATTTTGAGGTTCTGAGACACAATTGTATGCAGGGTTGGACGGATTAGAAGGAAGTTTTGAAACATACTGGAGTGAAAATTTAATTCTGCGCTTCTCGAGAGAAGGCTCCTCTGCTTCAACAAGCATTGAATCTACCGGTGTTGTTCTAAAAGCACCAAAGTTGATTCTTATGCCACTATTGTGAATGGCATCAACAGGTTTGAGATATGACTTTCTTACAGAACCGTAAACCACAGAATCATAATCTAATTTTGATCTGACGAGTGATCTATACAGACGAATTAATGTGCTACCACCTACCTTCAGGAGGTTCAGTGCCCTTTTACATTTTAGCTTGAGTTCTTTATGTGGGAAGTGAAATTCAGTTTGTTGTCAAACAACAAACCTAAGAATTTCAATTCCTTAACAACTTTAAAAGGACTACCATCAATTTTAAACTCCGGATCGAGGTGATGTTTCCGAAGCTTACAGAAATGAACACAATTTGTTTTTGTTTTTGAAAACTTGAAACCATTTTCTGTGGCCCATTTTTGAATCCTATTTAAACACAGCTGAATTTTGCGCTATATAGCATTCATTTCATGACTAAAACGTCATCTGCATACAATCACGAGTCAACCATATCCTCAATTGCATCAATAATACTATTGATTTTTACTGAGAAAAGGGTAACAGATGAAATGCTACCTTGCGGAACCCCCAACTCGTTGACCCAACACGAACCTGAAATTTCCCTTAGAAAGTGTTCAATAAAAAGAGGCATACGCCCTTTCGACTCCGTGTTGAAAAGATCTTCTAAAATCCCATACGTCCACGTTGTGTCATATGCCTTTTCCAGGTCGGAGAAGATGGCGACCACATGTTCTTTTCTGGCAAAGGCATTTCTTATAAACGTTTCAAGTCTAACCAAATGATCTACAGTACTTCTCTGGTTTCTGAAACCACATGGAACATTCGCAAGAAGGTTGTTCGATTCCAGAAACCAGACAACTCGATCATTGATCATCCTCTCCATAGTTTTGCACAGACAACTTATTAAGACAATAGGCCTATAATTACTAGGGTTGCTGTGATCTTTATCAGGTTTGGGAATAGGAATTATTGTAGCTTTTCGCGCAGGAAGGTGGAAACTGGCCAGTCACCCATATGTCATTAAAAATAGATAATAATAGTGCAAGTGAAGTTTGAGGCAGATGTTTTAAAAGTTGGTAGGGTATTTCATCAGGTCCAGTGGCAGAATCCTTTGCGCTATGCAAAGAGTTACTTAATTCTTCCATAGAGACAGGTTCATTGTAATCCTCTAAGTGAATGGATGTAAATTTAATCTTTTATTTTTTATGTTGTTTTTTAAGTTTTAGACATTCTGGATTACTATTTTCAGACGACGAATGTTTAGAAGATGTAGAGGCCAACTTGTTTGAAATTTCTTGTTTTGATGTAATGAGTGTGTTGTTATCTTGTAGGTGTTGTACAGCTGATTTTGTTTCTTTTCCTTTCATTTGTTTTAATCATTTTCCAAATTTTAGTAATGGGGGTGTTTTGATTAAGTTTCGAAACGTAAGTTTCCCATGAACTTTCTTTTTTTTTGTTTTAAAAGTCGTCTTGTTTTTGCCCGATTTATACGTAGTCTACCCAAGTTGTGTGTGGTTGATGACTTATCAATCTCTCTCAGATTTCTTGCGATCTTTTATAGCCTATTTGCACTCAGTATCAAACCATGGTTTAGTGAAACGTTTTGGGTTTGCCGAGGTTTTAGGGATGACTTGGCTTGCAATGTCAATCAACTCTGTGGTGAAATATTCAATCTGGTCAGTACTCTCCTGAAATTTCTTCCGCGTGAGGCGTTCAGAACAAAGCGATGAGAAAGTGTTTCAGTCCTCCTCTTTTAAAGTTCCACTGGGGCACTCTCTCGTCATCTGTCGGAACTACACTCTCCAACACAATTGGAAAGTAATCACTACCGCACAAGTCTTCTTCTACCTTCCAAGAGAAATCAAGAAAAATAGAAGGGCATGCAATTATAAGATCAATTGATGTGTATGAACCGGGTGCGGGGTGCAGGTAAGTATCTGACCCATCATTAAACAAACACAAGTCATACTTTGTAATGCGTTTTTCTATTGTTTTGCCGTTCAGGTCTTCTTTGTTGCAGGAATCACCCCAAAAGGTGCTATGAGCGTTAAAATCACCCAACAAAATGTACGGAGTTGGGAGCTGATGAATCAGATGCTCATGATCTGCTGAAATGGTTTACTTGGTGACACGTAAATTGAACATGACGTGATAGTCTTGTCTAAGGTTAGGCGTACTGCTACAGCCTGTAAATTTGATTGTAATGATACAGAAGTGTGAATAATATCGTTCCTGACCAAGACAGACGTTCCTCGGATATGAAGATCGTTATCCTCTGCCCAGGCATTATACGAAGTATAATGTTTAAAAGCAGAATGATCTTGAGCCTCGGGTTTCTTTAAAAGAGTTTCCTGCAAGCAAAAGGCTGCAGGTTTATATTTTGGGGTTGGAAGACCTAATTCATTAAAATTTGCTCTAAAACCCCGACACTTCCACTGTATAATATTTTGCTTGTGTGTATTATCCATGTTTGAGTGGTGATTTGGATGGTGGACGTATGGGCGAATTTGCCCCGGTGTTTTTCTAAGGTGATGCTTTTCTTGGGGACTTATTCTGAGATGGAAAGCGAAGTGTTCGAACATTTCATCGATGCCATCACCGACATCCATCAGCTCAAAGCCCTCAAATCTGTTTCGGGTAACAGGATCTTGAAGGATTTTGGGAGTTCTGTTTGACAATTGTTTGTTATTTTCTTTTTTTCCAATTTTTCTTGTTTTTGTCTCTGACTCTGACTGAGATTTTGCTGTTGCGATTTTTGTGTTTGTTCTGAATTTGGTCTTGTGTTGTCTTTCTTGTATTGCTGGACTGAATTATTGTTTTTCATGTTTTGCCTCCTCTGGTTTAGATTTTTGTTGTTCTTGCTGGATTTTGCATTGTGCTTTGGGTATGTCTTGAGTAGTAATATATTGTTGTATCGGTTCCTGTTTCTGTTTTGTTTTTGTCTCAGTTATTGCTGCAGTAATTGACGTACTTTGCGTTGGCTTTGGTGAAATTTGGTCAGAATGTTCTGTTGTAAAGGCTTGTAATAGTGATGGAATTGTGCTCTCGAGCCATGTCCAAGGTGTCTGGCACTCTACTGATTTTGTAGATATTTTGTTCTGTAATGTATTGGCATATGATTGTGTTGTGTTATTCATGTCAGGCATGGATGATATTATGTCTCTGGACTCTTTGAAACTTATTTGTTGTTCACACTTTATTTTTTGAATCAGTTTTTCTTTTTTCCAGACAGGGCAATCTTTGGATGATGACATATGAATGCCCTGGCAGTTGATGCACTTGAAAGTTTCGCTGGTGCATGGCTCGTCATATTGTTGGCCGCTTCGATGTCAAATTGCCTGGCCTCGACACGCATCTTTATTATGGCCAAACTTTTGACATCTGAAACATCTAAGTGGATTCGGGATGAACAGATCCACTCGGACGTTCAGGTAGCCAATTTTACTGACTTTAGTAGTTGAGGGGTATTGAACGTAAAGATATATGTATTTGTTTTGATTTGTCTTCCATCTTAGCTAATTTCAATTCTTTTTACCCTATAACTCTCTGAGATTTCATTTCTTCTTCAATATATCGTTCTTCCATATCTGCTAGCTCACGAGTTCTTATGACACCTCTGCTGTTATTGAGGGTCTTGTGAGCACTAGCATGCACTTCTTTTTCATGTAATTTTTAAATTTTTTTAACAAAGCCACCGACTGAATTTCATGAGCACATTCCACTAGAAGACCACCTTTCCTAATTTTTTCACATCTTTAACTATACCTGCAATACATTGAATAGCTTTTTGTAGTAAGAAAGGATTTAATTTAGTGACCGGAGTATTTTCATTTGTTGAGTAAATAGTGATAAATTTCGGCCAAGATGTATTGTTGGTGTCAATAAAATTTTCAGAGTTAGAGTCAGAAGTACTGTCAATGTTTGCTAATTCATGCCGTCATTTTATTTTTTGTGGAGGTTCAGTCATGGTGTTATAATGTTAAAATTTTTCACTTCATGCCTCCCACCCTTACTTCGAGCCCAACATAGGGGGTATGTTCCTTCCTAACAAGAGGTGGTGACAAAACCAGGAGTACATGAAGAGTATACTCCTCCACCGTTTACGCAAGCGCATACCGCTGGAGGATTGACCCATAGAGTATTTGGGAGGTGTTAGGTCGTGACAGCCATTCAACCAATCATTTGGTGAAACGTATCAGAAAGACAATCACAACGTAGCACTGATGCAGACAGTGTAATAAAAACTATAGATCTTAAGAAAGTTTGAACCTCATAAAAAATCAGAATTCCGAAGCAATTACCAAAACCGAATTGAAAGAAATGACTGACTGAATGACAACCCAATGCCCCCGACGTGACACCCGGTATTTTTGGGGTTGAGGCTCCCGATTGGCCAGAACGGGCCATCCGACCATCCGTCTACTCTCGAAATTGGGGCCGAAGCAGTGTATTGAACAGGTACTCTCCATGATGGAGATCAGGGCCAAAGCGGAATTTACGACCTGATCTCCATCCTGAAGATTTGTCATAACCGGGACCCAGTCTGTTCCCAACTGCCAGGATTCCTTCCTCCGGTGCCATCGTAACGCACCTCACTGGAGTACAAGGTGCCTGCACGATGGAATTAGCAGGATTGTCCATTTTGGTCCGGGGCTGCGTATTTTTTTATATTTCGCAGCAAACCAGCTCAATTGAGCAAACCTGCCAATTAAAAACCAGCAAACCAGCCCAATTGAGCAGGCCGTCCTCTTTCCGCCACACGAGGATCCGCCTAGTAGGGAATGGTCAAAACCCCCTAGGCTCAGATTAATTAAATAACATTTCCACAATTGAAAAATGTGATTTCCAAAAAAAAAATCAAAGAAGAGAAAGGGGACGATTCGGCAATTTCTCGAATGGAAGCGAAATATTCAAGAGACCGACACAGAGATCGAGGATATCGAATTGAGACAGGAGACGTCTAAGTTATTCAAACCCGGCGTCGAAACTCAGGAACAGCGAAGAAATAGATCGTCAGTCAAAGAACTGGAACCCTTTGGAGAAATGATAACTTCTTCTTGGTATGACTCGCGACCACAATACGAGGCCTAGTTCTTTTCCTTTTGTCAGCAGTCATATCGCTCTGAGACTGCTTTTCTTCGCCTTTCTCAGTACTTTACTCACCACCAAGGCCCCCAGAAAACATTTTGAGAAGATTAAGCAAGTCTCAAACCTTACACACCATAGAGATTTTTAGAAAGCATTATATTTAATCGGTGAATAATTTTTTCCGCACCTTTTAAAAATGTTCGTCATCTAAAGAAGCTGGATTGACTTACTCGGTTTCGGGTAATTCTGTGAATCTATTCTCATCAGTTTTGGCACTTTTTATAGTCCTTTAGGTCTAGTTCTCAGCTTCGGCAGCGATTTCTTATATCACGATTTTTATTCTAAACATCGTCAATTTGAAGTCTCTCTCTTCACCTTGTAATTGTTACTCTTTCCATATTAAAAATTTGTAAATGTATTCTCCAACAAAACAGTATCTAAACTGTGGCGCCGACATCTGAAATTCTGAAGAGCTTTGGCCGCATTTTCGGGTGACGTAATTCACGTGAACACGTCAACATAACAAAAGAGTAAATTCCTTCTAAATTTTATGAAATTTGCTCGAAAATAAAATTATCAGTGGTTTTGGATTTAGATTTTTATCATTTAACGCCACTTTAAGGTTATGACCAAACTATAGAGACTGTGATTGTCTATTATGGTAATTGTCGCGTCCGCTAATAATAATAACAATCAAACGTCTTGATCAAAATAATACACGGTGATGTGAATAATAATCTCACTCCCTGATATTTCCCAATGACGCCATGTTACAATTTATAACTCACTTCCGCCTTTGTTTTCTTCAGAACTAACCGAAAAACCGGCATTTGCTTTTCTTCAAGTCATCCGTTCGCTTTGTATGGACGAAAACGACAAAATTTATCACTATTTCTTCGACCTTTTTTCACCGTTGATTTCTTTTAACTCGCCATAGGGTTTGCGTAGGAAAATATCTCGCACACCGGAAAATACATTCGAAATGCAACAAGGTTTTCAACGAAATGCAGGTGGTGCCAATTTTCACACACAAAACGAATGGGACATTTGACGTCATTGAATGCACGGGAACCTCCCAAAATGGACGTGCCAATTTTTCCACACAAAACGAACAGAAGATTTGACGGCATTGAAAGCGCGAAAACCTTCCAAAACGGACGTACAAAGTTTGCCCTGACCGTTGTAATCTCGTCATTTCAGATGGGGAGTAAGTGCAAAAACAACAATCTGATCAGTTGTCTGTCCTGTGATCTTATTTGTCAGTTTGGTGATCAAACTGTGATCTTAATCCTAAAATTCTAGGATGTTCCTCTCTGCAGTTTGTACTGATTTAGAACATGCCAAGTTACAAACCTCTGTCCATTGCAGGAATGTCAATAAACTCGAGTGCATTCCTACGTCCATCATTTGTACTCAACCAGCCACACGGGAAAAGATGAGGCTAATTGAATAACCTATCTGGACTTCTAAGAAAAGGGGAAATGTGATGCCTAGAGGTTTCCTCAGTGACTTTTAAGCAGAAGTAAAACAATGCCAAACCTCGGTGTTTAAAATTGCATGTTTTATTCTTTTCTCTAGATTGGTAAATATCAATGTCGAATACCTACTACCGAGGCTTTCCTGGTGAAATGATGGTGGCGCTGATGATGATTGTCCTCTCGTTAATCTAAAGTGTACACGGAAATAACAAACTGAAATTACAAGACAACTTGTTATCTTCTCTGGTTACAATGAGTAACATATATTATGCCAGAAACCTAGAAATTTGAATTTCCAAGACGAATTATTCTCTCTGCTTACAGTAGAACTAACTAAACGTATACCATTGAGGTGAAAGTTGAATTCCAATGAACGAATGATGTTGGTTATTGAAGAAACTAAATAAAAGAAGATATGTTCTCAAATTCATTTAGAGTGAATTTTAATGAACTGGTCGTTCTTCGTAAAAAATATGAACCTGCTGCTTTTTGCTCACAGGATACACCCAGAAAACTGATACTCAAGATTGTTCAGTTTTTAAGCATTATACTTCATTCCTGGGTTGACGAAAATGACCTTCATCTTCGTGGAAAGTCTGTCACATAGTCCTCTTAGGGGTGACTAAATAACTACTCACTTTTTTCTGAACATTCTTTATCTGAAAATAGTAATCCAGAATTCATAAAAATTAAAAAAACAAAATGAAAAGCAAAAGATCAAATTTACCTTTGACGACTTATAGGATTGCAATGAACCTTTCTGTATTGTGCATAACGCAAAGTGTACTTCTACGGGACCCGATGAAATACGCTCTTAACTGTTAAAACATCTGCCTCAAACTTCACTTGAAACTTCACTATCCGTTTTAATGACATATAGGCGACTGGACAGTTTCCGCCTACCTGGCGAAAACAATAATAATTCCCATTACAAAGCCTGATAAAAATCACAGCAACCCAAGTAATTACAGAACTTTTGCATTTATCATTTACCTGTGAAAAACCATGGAAAGAATGACAAATGAACGACTTGTCTGGTTTCTGGAATCGACAAATATACTTGCGAATGTTCAACGTGGTTTCAGAAGCCAGATAAGTACTGTGGATCGTTTTGTTAGTCTTAGAACGTTTATACGAATGTCTTTGCGAGTGGCTGCGATTTTCTTTGATCTGGAGAAGGCAAGGAATCCAATGGGATTTCAAAAGACCTTTTTAAGATGGTGTTGAGAGGGCATATGCCTCTTTTCATAGAAAGTCTTTTAAAAGATCGTCGATTTCAAGTTCGTGTTGGGTCTAGATTATCTGGTCCATACGAGCAAGAATAGGGAGTTCCTTAGAGTAGTATTCTATTTGTTACCCTGTTGTCTGAAAGTCAATGGCTTCATTGAAGCAGTGGAGTATATGGTAGCTTCTTCTTTGTATGTTCTTTTGATTTGCTATAGCAGTATGTCTTTGCGAGAGGCTGCGATTTTCTTTGATCTGGAGAAGGCATAGAATACAATGGGATTTCAAAAGACCTTTTAAGATGGTGTTGAGAGGGCACATGCCTCTTTTCATAGAAACTCTTTTAAAGGATCGTCAATTTCAAGTTCGTGTTGGGTCTAGATTATCTGGTCCATACGAGCATGAATTGGGAGTTCCTCAGGGTAGTATTCTATTTGTTACCCTGTTGTCTGAAAGTCAATGGCATCACTGACGCAGTGGAGTATATGATAGCTTCTTCCTTGTATGTTCTTTTGATTTGTTATAGCAGTATAACCATGTATGCCATTTCGTGCGAAGTCCAGTTGTGTCTAAACAGAATTCTGAAATGGGCTACAGAAATTTCAGGATTTCGAAGACCCAAGCGAATTGTGTTCACCTCTGCAAGCTCCGGATGCACCACGTTGATCCGGAATTAAAAATAGATGGCAGAATCATTAAAGTTGTCAAGGAAGTGAACATTCTGGATTTGTTGTTTGACAATAACCTAAATATTATTTCGCATATCAAATAATTAAGAGTGAGATGTTAAAAGGCACTTAACAGTCTAAAGGTAGTTGGTGACACCCATTGGGGCACTGACCAAAAACACTTCTCCATCAGTATACATAACTAAGTTCAATATTAGATTACGGTTGTGTGATTCCCGGTTCTGCGAGAAAATATTTCCTCAATCCACTTGATGTAATTCATAATAGGACTATTTGAATTGGCCTTGAAGCTTTGGGAACATCACTAGTAGATTCGATGCTCTCTGAGGCAGAGGAACGCTCTCTTGAGAGGCGCAGAATACACTGTCACTCCCACATGTTTCTTAACCTTTGGTTAATCCATCAAACCCTGCCTATAACTGTGTCTCGAATGTGTTCGCGTTGTCACCAGACACCAGAAACACACTCCTCCATTTGGGTATTAGAATCGCACCATTTGGAGTCCGCCTCACTTGCTTGAATCTGATTCTATAAAAGAGAACCGCGAACCACATATTCTCCCACGGCATCTAATAACACCTTCTGTCATTTTGAAACTTGCTTCCCCCAAATCTGAAAGAAACGCGCTTCTGTTCAAACAAAAATATGCCAAAATGAAGTCTAAGCAGTGATGAATTGCAGGGGGCACGCGGGGGTACGCAGTCCCCTCACTTTATTTGAAGCAGGGACGTCGACGACCCTCAATTTTTTTTTTTTGGAGTTAGGCAGATTTCGTGTTTTTGTTTTTTTGACGATCTTGAAAATAACCGTTTTGCCTAACGCGTTGTACTATGAGACAAGAAGTGCTGAAAATCGATCACAGAGCTCTCCAGATAATGATTTTTTTTCAAAAAAGTACCCGGGCCCCAACATACAGTACAGTTAGTATGGATTGGCACCTTTTCACTGTGTTGGCCGTTAGTTCACGCAGGCGATGTTGCTAAAATCTGTCAAGTGTCTAAGCCAGCAGATGTTTTATTAATGAAGCACCGGTGTAACAGGAATGGAAGTCCGTAGGAAAATTAGTCCCTCTGGACTATTATTCCGCAGAATTATAGTCCTAGGTCTAACATTTCTAGGAATAGTAGTCCGGCGGACTACTATTCCTAGAAATGTTAGACCTAGGACTATAATTCCGCGGAATAATAGTCCAGAGGGACTAACGTTCCTACGGACTTCCATTCCTTTTACACCGGTTTAAACCGGTGCTTCATAAATAAAATTCTGCTAGCTTCTTGTGAAAATTATCTCAGAAAATTTCACTGGTATCAACAAAATGCCCTCTCATGGAAACGTGTCCGTTCACGCCGGTTGTACTGAATTAGTGGGGTTACCCCACTCGAGCTCTGCCCTCTGATCCCTTCGACGTTGGTCATCGCTTCACACTGTCTCACCGTCCACTCACTATTTTATTTAGCAATTCATCACTGAGTCTAAGAATAGTACATATAAATGAATCTAAAGATGGTAACAATGTATCATCGGTTTTTGTCACTGCTGATCACGTTACGTCAGTCAGAATGTATCATCGGTTTTTGTCACTGCTGATCACTTTACGTCAGTCAGAATGTATCATCGGTTTATGTCACTGCTGATCACGTTACGTCAGTCAGAATACCAACTAATTTTTTTTACAGCTGAGGACACAGCTTTAAACCTGGCGCTTAAGCACATCGAAAATATACCAGAAAAGGATGTCGAGTATCTTTTCAAGACTCTCGTTCTTCTTTGTCGGCTTTACTCAACCCAAGCTGAAGAAACCTCACATCTTGGAACTTCGTGAGGAATTTGAATATTCTCATGTCCAAACAATATGGTATCGTGTTAGAGGGTCATCTGTGATCAGAATGCTTTCGCTGCCAATGTCCGTTGACAATCGAACACATTCTATTAGATTGTAATGATATCAAATAACGATTTTATAATGCATAATCTCTGCGAGAACTATTTTTTCACAATCACTTCTCACCAGATACTCTTGTTCCTAAAGAAATCAACCTTTATAATAATTCCAGTTATTTTTAATCTTCTCTCTATATCTCATTTCACGAAGAGTTTTCCTGTCATCGGGTTGATTTACACAGTATTCGTTCAGTTTTTGGCATCATTTTTCTCTACTGTCTTCACAATGTTTTTCCCGATGCTTAATTTATATGCTTTTAAACAAATATTTAACTTTTTGATGACAACATTATTATACATACCCGTTTGTCGTCACGATATAGTTCCAGCTGCTGATGTGGCGGTAAACACCAATAAAAACAATAAATAGATAAATAAACAACATACAGCAGTTCATGAAATGAATTCATGACTCTGTAAGTCATGTCATTTACATCTTCGTCGTTGCCATAGTACAAAAATCGAGGCTTCTGTTTATTTCTAACGGTTTTGTCACATCCAGAATTCTTAAATAGCATCGCAGTGACAACAATGTTCAATTTAATGAGGTTTTGTCCTCTAGCCTTGGGTACTTTATTTCCAAACTTCTGGCAACATCTTTTCGGTTAGTAATGTATAACGTGGTAGACGTTGTCGACTTTAGTACCATGCCTATATACCATTGCAAGGGTAGGGTTTCAAGCAAGCGATGCAGCTTCTGATCAAACGTGTGCGTGGCTTCTTCACTTTCCCATTCCTCCAGGCAAAGGACTTTACGATTCACCAATATCTCTAAGAAAAGGCTCTGTATTCTTACAAATGGGGGTCATCTATTCAAAGTACTCTTTGAAGTGATCTGGTTTATGTATCATCACACTTCACCAAGCCAAACAATCCATCAAACTTCAATTTTCATCACATATCGTCTGGCTATCACCTAATCATTTTTCCCTGTCGGGAAAGCTTTTAGTGTGGCATCATTCCTTTTCATCTCATTTCACTCACATTCCCCGTTTTCAATGTGTGTGTCACCCAAGTAGGTGATATACTTTGCATTGGTACATGTGTCTTTTTTGTAGTTCTTTAACTGCTTTATCTCTAACTTCATTAAGAATAGGAAGCCCGTTGTTATCTTTCGCCCTTGTATGTCCATCCCAGAAGTAAACATTAAATAACTATACAATCTGTGTTGGACCAATAACATTTCTTAACTGTGAGCCATATTTCAACGCGCACACGCAGCACTCATATAATTTACAGATCTGGTCAATACTAATGATGTAGCTGAAATGGTTCTTGCAGATGCCCATGTCTCTTCATATCAATATTCAAGCTCTCATTATCCCTCAGGACAAAACCAAAAAAAGGGTTAATCTTCAATTTTAGTTTCTGCAGCAGAAAATACGTCGGTCATCGGTTATTTGTTCGTCGTCTTCAGGTTGACATCGTTGTTGAGACTCGCCGGTCCTACACCATCAGACTGCCGATTACCTCGGGTCTACCCGACCAAGAAAATTTAGACCACAAGTTAATGGAATTGGCCGCGTCACAGCGAGAAGCCACAAGACAAGCCATTTTGACCCATATCACGGAGCCCAGGGAAGGAGAGGCTGAACCTGAGAAATACGGGGATGAGCAGCTAGCGGCCCTCGCCGCTAAAGTATCAATCATGGTGGCCGAAACCCTATTAAAACAGGCACCAACATCTGTCGTCGCACCAGCTACACCCAGTAGCGAATGAGACCGTACCATATGACCTCTCCAACGGCTCTTTTCAGGGTCACCCAAATTATCAAAAGAGTACCTAATCAGAACACATACCCAATCGTGCTTTCCATGTTACCTGAAACTGCAATCTTCCCTTGAATTGCATGATAATTAATCTTCACCACAAATAATACAGGTTGCCCCGTAACATTAAAACTACCCATTTACCGTTCCCCCTCAAAATATTTTTTGTTTCCTCCTCTCCGAGGGTAACATTTTGGTTTATAACCCCCTAAGACTGTTATAACTACTTTGAGTGATCATCCCGATTAGTATCACGTTAAAAGATGTTCTCAGCCCCCTCCCTTAATGCTACTCCCTATCCCACAAGGATCCCCTCCTTGCATTTCCACAGTAGCCCCCAACCCAATATATAACCGGCGTAGCAGTGCCAGCCGTCCTATATATGCCCCCTCCTTGGAGATTTTTGCCGTGCTGGGGGGTAGGCCGCTACCTCTTTACTTAATTAGTCGGTCTTGTGCAGGGATCGTAACTTTTGGTCGACGTGAATGCGGTCGGTCGGCAGTAGATATAGTGGTTCTATACCTTCCAATGAGCTCATCTGGAGGTATCCCAGCCTCATGTCTCATGCCTCATGCATACCAATGGCACGCAAGCTCTGATTTTCGTTAACCTTGGCATTTTTTAAAACACCGGAAGATAAAAAACAAGCGTGTTTCTCAATAACCCACGCTCTCTAGCCCAACAGAACACAAAGAAAATCGCCGGGCACCCATTCAACTTGACATTCTTGGGAAGCACATGCTATTTTGAAATCCATAGCAAAATTGTATACGGTTGGATGGACAACAACAGCATGTCATTAAACTCTTTGCACGACTGCTTGTCCACAAACACGCAACATTAGTACTATTATTATATTTCATCCTGTATGCTATTTGTTCACATTTGTTTCTATTATACTTTCTTTTGTGACTCAGTATATATATAATAAATACACAAGAAATGGGGGGAAATATATCTCTGATGATATGTAGAAACATTCTACATATCGAACGCAGGGCTTCAAAATCAAAATATATTTATTATGTTACTCTCTGTCATTTGAAGTGTTTTCAATTTATTTTCTGCAATATAATATATATAAATAATCATTAATATAAAATAATATATATATAGATAATCATTAATACAATATAATATACACTTCATCAAATATTTTATATAACTTCGTCAAATTGTCGTCATGCTCGGAAGTTTACTTCCTTCAAGCGGCTTTCAATTTTGACTCAAACCCTATTGAAACAGGCACCAACATGTAGTACAGATAATATGCTTATTGGCTTGCAACAATGATGTTAAACGATCACGATGACGCCGAAACAATATAATATATATATAGATAATCATTAATATGATATAATATATATTGATAATCATTAATATGATATAATATATATTGATAATCATTAATATAATATATATATATATATAATCATTAATATAATATAATACATATATAGACAATCATCAATACAATACAATATATATATATATATATAGATAATCATTAATATTATATAATATATATAGATAATCATTAATATAATAAAATATATATAGATAATCATTAATATTATATAATATATATATAGATAATCATTAATATAACATAATATATATTGATAATCATTAATACAATATAATATATAGAGATAGTCATTAATATAATATATATAGACAATCATTAATACAATATAATATATAGAGATAATCAATAATATATATATAGATAATCATCAATACAATATCAATACAATATAATATATATATATATATATATATATATATAGATCATCATTAATACAATATAATATATATAGATAATCATTAATATAATATATTTAAATAACCATTGATATAATATAATATATATAGATAATCATTAATACACTATAATATATCTAGATAATTATAATATAATATATATCGATAATCATTAATACAATATAATATATATAGATAATCACTAATATAATATATATAGATAATCATTAATACAATATAATATATATATATAAATAACCATTAATATAATATGAAATATATAGATAATCATTAGTATAATATAATAATGTATATTGTCATCTATTTGTGGTTTAGGCATTTCAGATTCTGACACAGACATTTCTACCACCGCAATTATTGTGATCTCTGTTTTGGCCGTTGCATTAACTGTAATCGGAATAGCATTCGCAATATTTGCTTACAGACATAGAAGGTAAGCTTAGACGATAATCAGCCTGGGGATTTTGCGAAAAGATACAACCCTCATTTGACAATAACTAAATGGCAAAAGGAGATTACCCACTAAACTAGGTGGAAAAGATTGTGCGTTATGGGGCAAAGCGTGCCCTTGCTTTTTTACCCTCTCAACCCAGACCAAGCAGGAATTTGATAGTGGATAGTCAAGTAGCACGATAAAGTCTACACTGATAATAAACAACAACAATTTAGTTATAACCCCCATAGGTCTGAATGGTTATATGATTGCTGTAGGATCTTTACACAGAGGATTTGTAGGTTTTACTACCTACAGTGTGTATTAAATAAGGTGGACACTTCAGTAAAACAATTTTAAAAAAATAACGCGTACATTACTTGGCTACGTATTTGCAAGTGGTGCAATTTATTTGCAAAATTCAAGTCAATCACATTAATGTAGCTTCATTCAGATGATCAAGTGTGTATAAGAAAGCACACGAGGTCACGTACTCCGTGGCTATCTATTTGTATGAGCGGATCTTTTGTAAGATCATCAGGGATGTTCAAACATGTGACTAAAGCATTGTAGATGACGCCTTATTGCACTTCTCAAGAGACACAATACTCGTTTGATACTACTCCTTGGTAATGATAGGTCAACATCAACTTGGAACCTACCGGGGGGGGGGGGGGGGGGCGGGTGACGTTGCGGTAACCGGTTCTCGTCAGATCACCGAAGTTAAGCAACGTCGAGCCCGGTTAGTCCTCGGATGGGTGACCATCTGAGCGATCGATTCGAACTCCCGCGCTGTGTCATTGCGCAAGGCACTTAACCCTCATTGTCCACATGGAGGCACGATGACGCCGTGTACTAAGGCGTACTGTACGTCGATGGTGCGCATGTCTTCAACCAATCTAACCCTGCCTGTGCTGCAGTGCGGAGTTACGAGTGCGGAGTTACGATGCTGGGGACCTGTCAGTTGCTCGTTGTTGCTGAATTGTTCTCTCCAGGTACACCGGCTTCCTCCACCCGTAAAACTGTCACTTTCATGATTAGCCATTGTGCATAAGTATGTGCAGAGCAATAAATAATAATAATAATAATACCTACCGGGGCTATGAGTGAAATATTATAGGCTCATGATCAAATATCCATTTGTGATTCCACGTTACTTGATCGTTTGTACTATTTTCAAATACACAAGCTTTGGGTCAAAACAAAATGTTTTGATTGCCAAGCAATCCCTCAGTTCAATCAAGTTCTCCCGTTGGATGCTTTATTGCCTTAAATTGTCTTCCAATAATAATATAATCACGTGACTCGATACTTTCAAAGATCTGTTTATTTATTTGCGAGTGATTACAATAATACACTGTGAATGTTTTATAACCAGGGGAGGTGGAGGAGGGATATCCGAAGTGAAGGTTTTGACCAAACAGTTTTTCACAGAAACGGACCAGACCAGGGTATTAAAGGAATCAACTCTGTTCTTGTCCCGTCATAATGAATTCACTTGGTTTAATTTTGTTAGTTACGTGGAGAAGGGATACATATTTATGCTATATACATGCAAGAAAAACAGAAACTATCTTTGTTGCGTTGAGTTCGGCAATGTCCCAGGAAAATCTCATCTAAAATAGGACAAACTCGGCCCAGGCGAAATGCCCTAATTAACATAATTTCAAAATGGCGGCTGTCGGCGACCAAAACGAGCTATATCTCGAAAAATATTGATTTTAGACACGACAAATGTATTACCAACAGATAGGAAAGTCGTACTGAGGAATCCAAAAATGTGACTAATATCGACGTGTGACGTCACTGTGACGTCATAACTTATTTTTTACCTCAAAACTCTGCTGTGACGTCAAACATTACATTTTTTATATTTTCATTTTTTGCTTCCAAAAGATAGGTTATGATCCCACATTGGAACAAGTGCGTCACGCTCGTTACAATGAGGGGTCATAACCTATGTTTTGAAAACAGAAAAAAGTGAAAATATTTAGTTACACGAGTGTTTGTTTATGAGTGTCATCTGCTACTAGCGTTAGGTAATAAGGTAAAGGGTTAATTAATAAATAAAATCAAACATAAAAGAACAACATTTTAAGGAGATATCTGCGCTCCTCTGCAAAGGAAAAACTAAATGTCTATCAAAATTTCGGATGCCAAAGAAGTACTGCTAATTATTTGGTTAAACGTTTATAAGAAATGCCTTTACCAGAAAAGAACATGTGGTCATCATTCATCTTCTTTGAATCTAGAAAAGACATATGGGCCATGAGCTGCGAATAGGGACCTCAGGGGTCAAAAATTCGAAATTGAGTTAGAGCCACATCTCCACTCTCCTGAAATCGAGGATTCCAACAGAGTTTACTTTAGGTTCATCTGACATTTATAAATGGGTCAACGCGACGTGTAAAGTGGGATGTCCAAGAGCCCCATAACTTGAATCGACCGTTTGACGTTTCAACGTAATACTTATATGATGCATATGTGCAACGTTATCTCTCGTGAAAATGTGAACGTTTAGCGAACAGTAACAAGTTATTTCTTTTTCGAAAAAATGCAATATTTAAGAGTGAAGGAAGATAACAAACTACCATCTGAGCTTTAATTCACCGTGGATATAGTTTAATTCATGGTGTGAGAGGAGCAATCTGCAAAGAAAGTTTTGAAAAAGATTTGTTTTCCTGAGATGTCATGTTTTTCATTTTTGTTTATTTTCTGTTCATTTTTTTGTTTTTGTTTTTTGTTTGTTTTTTGTTAGGGGAATGGGGGGGGGGGGGTGGGTCGGAGGTGATGCTTTTTGCACTTTTTCGGCTGCTTTCCATGCATCGGCAAATTGAATAAAGAAAATCCATCAACACACGACCCTCCTCACCAATATAACTAGTTGACTGAAAACAGACAATAATACAGCAAAAAAACAAAAAAAAAAAAAAAAGAAGAAGAAACGGGACCAACAGAAATTTTACAGTGCTATCTCCAATAATGGCAATATGGGTCAACGTGCACAACGTCGGAAAGGCATCAGACAAATTTTTCTCGAGAGAACTACAGTACGTGGAGAGTGGATTGTAACTAAATCACCCGCGGAGTGAAGTTATCACCCAAATTATCACTTTCAAGTTCTGTGCATATGGACATAAAACACAAGCAATGTTTCGGCTAATGGACATCTGGGTATAACCCGGAGGTCCATTGGCTGGAACTTTGCTTGTTATTGTGATGGTGATGCTTTCCAATAAATGTGTAATTATTGCTCGGGTGGAATCTCCACTCTGCGGGTGATTTAATGATAATACACTCTCCACGTACTGTAACACCGAATCTCCAACTAACCAACTCACTCCCACCGCCGTCCAGCCAGCGTGATATATTATGTCTATAACATATCCCGTCCAACTTCATAACGACTTCAAGAAAACAATTCTTAGAGATTTATTCATGGATGGATTCACATACAACACTACTGCATTAAAATTCACCCTGATAATTTTGTGGTAAAATTTTATTATTCTCTAAGCAGTACCAGTGACTCTCAGGTCTTCCATTTGCACAGCTCTGCATAGAGAATTATCTAAATGTACCACCCTAGCATACTATACAAACATTCGTTCGTATATTTTGCACCCCCCCCCCCCCCCAATTAAACATCCTGGCTACGCTAGTGAGTATTTATCTCCCCCCCCCCTCCCGTGAGCATAGGTCTATTCTCGGACCACTATTAAAATCATTAAACAAATACAGGCTGGGTTTTTGTTTGTTTTTTGCTAAATATTAATGTGTTACCCATTATTTTTAAATTGTTATGTTCTCTTATTTTTTGTCCCCTACCAAGCTTTAGATTAATTGATATTCACAAGACAAAGACATGATTTCTGAGTGTCATTTATGCAAAGCACGTATTTCGGTTTGAATTTAAACACCAAACTGCTTACAAAATCTCGTTTTCAATTTCTAAGCACCACTGAAGTGCAAGGATTACGTGCAAAAGTGTTTTTACTCGTCAGTTTGTGTCCAATTCCGGAACGTGTTAAGATATTCAGTTGCTACAAAACACAACTTCGTGTGGAATTTCTAAACGCATTTGGTTGTGGTGAAGGGTAACTCTAAAATGCGACTCGATTTTAAACATAACATTGAAACACTTTGGGTCTGAACATGTAGGCCTATATAATTCGTGGAGCGGGCCATCCAACTGAACAATTTCAATTTTAAAATGTCTTGAAATCAAATGTAGATTTAGCCAAGACCTATGTGAGTTTCCTTCGAAAGTTGCCTGAGTGTCATTAGTCTCAATCTTTGCCGGGAGGGGTTATCAAGCTCAGTGTGTTTGACCGCATGTTGGTGTATGTGTATCAATCTCAAAACTTCTACCCGTGGGCCTCCCACGATATAAAAGTCTGCATGTCCACCTATGTAGATTGTTCTCCTCCACATGTCTCCATTGGTAAAATAGGACTTGGTAACCAACGCAACTGGGTGCCATCCCTCAGTAAGTGGGAAACATAGGCATAAATGATTGGCAAGACTTGACTTAATAGTTATGTTGAGTCATGATATTGCCTTGATGCTGGCACCAATAAATAAATACATGAATTGCAAATCGTATTTAGTCAAAGTTAGGTTCAGCTAATGGTCCGTATGAGACTTCTCTACAAGAAACCTAAAATGGTGACTGATATATATTGTCACAAGTTTCACTCCTTTTGTCGGGAGAGGCTGTTATAGGCCACACATAGGTCATATATCCCTTTATTCGATGAGAAAAACTGAAACAAATATTCCCAGAGCAGTCAGGTAACCTTAGGGCCGTATTTAAGAATGGGTAGACTGGGCGGACGCACACGGTCTCACATTTGAAGGGCGCCCACATTTGACAGGGAATTTTGTCATATTGTTCAACATACCCATTTTCCTGTTGAAATGCTCCACATTCTGGAGCTCAGAATGCGTTCAGAAACTTCCTGAGAGCCTCCAGAAATCCAAATTTACCTGGGGTAACCCCCCCCCCCCCCCCAAGACTCCAATTATGCCAGCCGTCGGCCAGACCACTTCGGGATCTGGATGTTATGAGTTTAAGAAAAAAATTGAACTTCTACTCGAGGCTGCCCAGGCTACCCATATTTCTGAAACCTGACGTATCTGGACAGGTTTGTTTTTGTTTTTGTTTTGTTTTTGTTTTTGTTTTTGTTTTGTTTTGTTTTTTT
Organism: Pictodentalium vernedei; assembly: GCA_031216915.1. Lineage (NCBI taxonomy): Eukaryota > Metazoa > Mollusca > Scaphopoda > Dentaliida > Dentaliidae > Pictodentalium > Pictodentalium vernedei. The sequence goes on from CM062291.1 coordinate 470,747,752, forward strand.
GTTGTTTTTTTTTTTTTGGGGGGGGGGGTCCACTGACACTTACTCTAAAGTTAGAAACAATGTGTGGGAATGTGGGAATGAGCAATCGCGTATCTCATCTTGGTGACAGCATTTCTTCTATTAATTTCTCAGTATCAACCAATAAATTACATGTAGTTGGAAAAAAATTGGAGGCGTTATGATTTTTCAGTAAGCATATTTGTCGGAGGCTCTAAACACGAATCTGTAAGTGGATCGAGGAGTCAGGATCAACCAATACACGCATACATACACAGAGAGGCACCTGTAATATTTTGTTGCCTAGGTGAAACGTTGGCTGACAAACGCCATCATTTTCTTTGAAATGAAATGGCATGAAAAGAAATCTTGAAGACAACAACATAATTTTAGGCAAAAACTGATTTATTTATTTGAGCTTCCATTAACAAATTATCTTGAAGTACAATGTACTGCAAGACTGTCTTCCCAATTCTAAATGTTTTTGCCATTCAGTACTTTTTGACACCTCCATTAACACTTTTTGCAGAATCACAATTCACATGTACAGTCGAAAGTCGAAAGTTTACGGGACCGACCTATAACTTCGACTTATCCCGGTCTTCGAGTTATGCACTTCAGATGTATTTGAGGGATTTGGAAGCCTTGAACGCAAGAACACAGAAACTTGTAATCTGGACAATGGAACCACCTCCACACCTCCCAGAAAATAAATACAGAACAGCGACAGTCTATATTTCCTGGGAGGGGTGGAGGGGGACTGCTAATCCCTGATTGCTAGGACCGATTGCCAACTTCGAGTTATCTCATGTATTCGAATCATCCGATTTCGAGTTATCTACTTCCGACTGTAGTTTTTAGTTTTTCAAGACAACTCCCATTCCCAACCACCTCTCGCTAGTTCCAGGAGAAAAGAGATCAGTGAACAAGACACGCAAAAAACCTAAACAAGCAAACAAAAACAATACTGTGAAAAATAAGTTATTTTACACGATAACGTGGTAAGTATTGTTTTTGTTTTTGTCTCTCGGTATTCCCAGGGGTGGGGTGGAGGGAGGGAGGGAGGGGGTGGATCAGTTGTAAAAAATAAATAAAAACACGATTTGTTGGGGGAGGTGGGCGGATAAAAACTGCAAGGCACAGCGTCCCCCGGGGAGAGGGGGTCCCCCGAGGTCGAAGGATTTTTTCAAATCAACTTTTTTTACATTCAGTAATAGAAGACTTTTGAGCATTGTCATGCATGTCATTAGTGGTCATTTAAGAACATGACGGTTTCATTTACCTTGAAAGATATTTTTTTAAAGGTTATCGAACATCAAGATTGAAAAAAAATTGTCCCCCCTCCCGCCCCTTGCCTCTCCCCCCCCCCCCCCAAAAAAGACAATTTTTGTTTATGCTCAAATTGTTTTTCTGGGTAGTCCAAAGCAGAACATAACTTTTCGGACCTAGTGTATTATGTTTACCCCCACTAACACCACCCACCCCCACCCCCCGCGCTCACGGGTTTTCCATTCTGTGTTGTTGTGTATGCGTATTTGTGATATTGGCATCATGCTGCAGTGAAATTGCATCATCTAATTATTTCAGGCTTACATGCAGTGTACCTTACCACCCAAGCAATCATTCGAACAAGATTATTCTTTCATGTTTCAGCAGAAAAAAGAACTCAATTGTCACCAAGGGACTTCAGTTCATGAAGAATGGTGGGACGTCAGCTGTAAAAAAAAAATACCCTAGGCCGAAAAAGCAACATTCCGCCCCTGGACTACCTAAAAATAAAATTTGAGCCATTTTGTGTGTGGTTGTGTGTACAAAAATCCAATTTTGATGAGAAATATGAAAACAGAAGAAGTAACTTTCAAAGCAAATAAATTAAAACCTATATCTTTTACCTATCATGTTCTTAAGTGACCACCAAAGATATAACAAAGCTCAAAGGTTTTTTATCAGCGACATAAATGTGGAAAAAGTGAATTTGAAAAAAATGGTTCGGCTCCGGAAACGGGGGGGGGGGGGGGGGGGGGGGGGGCTCGAGGGGGTGTTTTTCTGACCCCACCGGCGGTTATTCCAAGTGCTAAATTTTTGGCCTCGAGTATTTTTGTTCACAGCTGACGCCTCCCCCCCCCCCCTGCCTCCTATGAGGACTGGAAAAAAGTGAAGATGTTTTCTTTCCACTTCTTTGAAACGCAGATCCCTTCTAAAAACGAGTTTGGGAAGATGGTATACATTATTGGTCCCAGCAACAATTACCAGAACCGAGAAATGTTTCTCGAACAGCTTCGAAGGAAAGTTTTGAAAGATACTTGAATTTTGTCATTTTTAAGAATTTTGTTAAATAGATATATAGTTGATTTGCATCACGATCACAAAATTAATAAGGCTCCAGTTGAAAGAAAAACTGACGCACTTGTGAGGTACCTAAGTTGACCAGTAGCAGGGGCGAACTAGAAATTCTGGCATGGGGGGGGGGGGGGAATTAAAGGACATGACATGCTCCCCATGGTTGAGGGGGTGGGGGTAGAGGTGCTTTTCAATAATTTTTAAGGCAGAAGCAATCCTTGAAGATTTTTTATTAGAGGGTTTTATTTTTATTTATTTATTTATTTATTTATTTGTTTAAGTTATTATTTTTTTTTTTTGGGGGGGGGGGGGGTTGAGGTGATTCAATTCTTCTCAAGCTCCCAGATCTCTCCTCCTAGATAAAAAACAGACAAAAAATTGTGCTTTCGGACTATGCTGGTGGCTTTTAAAGGTTCACACAGTTTTGAACGTTGAAAATAATGAGGTAGGGCCTACTACCCATATTTTGAGGGTAAGATTCACAAACTGTGTAGCCTAACTGCATTTGAATTTCGAGCTTATAATTCTTTACTGAATAAGTTCATCGACTGGGTGTGTATGGGAATAGCAAAAAAAAAAAAAAAAAGAAAAAGCAGAGTCAATGTTTGAGTGAGAGAGGGTGTGTGAATGTGTTTGTGATGAATGGGAGAAAGGGGATGGCTGGCAAAATCTTTGTTTGGGGACCGGGTAAATGCCCTTCACCTCACCCCCACCCGTAGCATCGACACAGGTCACAAGTTAATGCGCTTGACATGAGGTGTTGTGACTTCTGAGGTTGTAAAGAATGTAGGCTGTGGACATGCTGTAGCCAGGGCTGTAGAAAATAAATCACGTTCAATTTCACAGTCCAACTATGCTGTTAGAAAATAGAACGCCGCAAGGCTTTGTCAGTAGTATGATCTAGTGACGTAGAGTAGAGCTTGAATACAGAACAGACAACTTCAGTCATTTTTACGACACATGGGAACTTCAAATAAAAACAAAAACAACAACAACAAAAAAAAAAACCGTTCCAACGTTAAAAATCATTTTATTCCTGGCACCGAAAATTTGTAACTTGTTTTCAGAAGGATTACCACACGAACATGATGAATTCAAGTTAGAACAAGTGACGGAAACAAAGATGATTTTGAAGCCTGAGTTCTCGGCAACTTTCTTTTCGATGTCAATGGTTTAAAAATAGAAACACTCGTTATGTAAACAATTCAGCGAGTGCGAAACGTTATTCAAACCAAACAGAGTGAAGCGAAAAATCAGTCGTTTCACATCTGCTGACAGCCCATCGAACTCTCTTGGAAAACAATGAAATCGGTGTGTTTTTGTCAATATATTTTTTGTGGGTGTTAATTTTCATCAGAAAATGCTGTGTGCCTCGAAGTTTTATGACATTAATGTCATCGATTAATAGGAAACATGTAAAGTCATATGGAAACAACCAAACAATTGGATACGCCTGACGCTGGTTTGCTACACAGTAGACAACACGTCTTCATGAAAGTCAAGAACGCGTGTTGCACTGTCGCCTCGGCTATTTCGTTGGCAAAGAACTGTTCAATTCATCAGAATTCAAGAGGATGTTTTGAGAGTCTGATTCTATCTCTGATAAAAAAAACATTTATTTAGTTATGGTAACCAGTTTTAATTTATTAAATACATCAAATCAGTGCGTTCCTCGTATGGAAAGAAAAAAAATAAAAAGCCGCGTGTGTTTATAAAACTTATTTGATCACGCTCACAATTTTTACGTCGTTCGTTTTTGACGTCTTTCTCTGTTTTCATTGGATATCCTGTAAGGTCCCTTTTCGCGGCTCACGGCCCAAATGTAATATTTAGAGCCATTTAAAAATGTCGAGAGTTTCTTGTTCTTCTAGCTCTTCCAGTTCTTCTTCGTCTTGAAAGACGGTGTCAGGGGTATTGGTGCACATTTCCCATTGCAGTTTCCACACACATACGTACATTGGATGCCATATCGTAGACATGTACATTGTTTATTTTTACAATCCCCCTTACAATCACAACGAATTTACTTTTAGAAGATGATCCGACGCAATCGGCGCATCCATCTTCTTCGGCATAAAAGCGCCATTTTTCATCTCCCATCCCCAGTTTGACGGATCTCTATCAACCTGCTCTGCCATCCAAGTTCTAACTTGTAGAAACTCGCGTAAGCTATGATACTGAGCCACATCAGATGTAGGCGTAATGTTTTTACATGCATGGCTGTTGACCCAGTTACTACCTTCTCTCTGAATTTCCGCGCTCTCAAACTATTCAGATTTTCACTTATTTTACCTTCATTAAGAGAAACTAGTGTTTTTTCACCTGCCTTGATTATGTCACTTCGGTTGGGTATTTCGTTCCCACAAAAAAGTGCAGCTTGGTGCTTGAAGGAGGTGTTCTGTTTTATCTTTAATGCAGCGGATTTCCCGATCCCAAAGAGTCTGGACGTCGTGTCACTACCTATTATAGCATGAATAAAAGGTAAGTAATGACATATAGGTGCCGAGAACATTGCATAAATTTTCTATATCCCAAAATTTGTGTTTTGCTTTTTTCTTGTCAGTTTTGAAGAATAACTGACCTTGTTGTATACCGTGTTTAGAAGCATGATGACATAATATCACGAGTAAGTCTGTGTCCTCGCCAATTACACAAGTCTCACCGCAAGCAGTTGTTTCCATTGCTGTCAGCGATATTAAGACATCGGCATCACCATCAGCCTGTTTAGTTTCAATTTCCCCTGATTCGAAACATCCTTTAAGAAGATTGATGAAATTCTCTTTGTTTATAGGATTACTAAGGCACAAATCTCTTTTCGTTTTCAGTTTTTCTTCTCCATCAAAACCACTGACTTTCGAACCAACCAATTCTTTCGACCGACGTTGATGGGTGCAGTCTTTTGTTGACGGACCTTGATATCCATCAAACACTACGAGGGGTTGAATCTTTTGCATGACCAATGTCTTGTCATCCGACGTATAGAGTCAAACGATTCTTCCTTCTTCCATGGTATCCTATGTAGTAAAGACCCACCGTCTAACACAGTATATCTAACAATCGGCATCAAGTTTACTTGAGACAAAGGTGATGAATTTAGCTTTTTGTGAAAGAGAGTCTGCTATTTATTTATTTATTGGTGTTTAAGGTCACATATTTCTGCACAATGGCTAACCATGACCGTGAGAGTCTGCTAATTGTGACTTATTGGCTTCTCGTGTCAATCCATAATCGTCAAATAAGGCTGGTGGATTTGCTGTCAATTCATACTGCAGTAACTGTTCTATATCAGTTTCATCAGTGCGTGCAAGTCCGACGGCAAGTTGTCGCTGAGAAAGCAACTGTGGGTAGATGTCCCCTTTCTCTCCATCTACGTTCACAACTTGTTTTGCCTGGCCCATTACAATAACAAAGTCTTTCTTCGAGAAAGAAAATTCAAACGCATTTTGACCATACATTTTATCCAATATCGCTTCACCCATTATTTTAGCATCATGCGCATTAACAGATGGTTCAGCCGTGAGACCACTAGTGATACTACGTAGGTCTTGTGTACGTTCGAATGGATTATGATCGCGCAAAAACGCAAAACGTTCTCTGCATCTTTATTGTCACGTTTTATTCTAGCAGACGCCAACTCTTTATGTTTCTCAATTATTGAATATGTTCTTCCAGTCAATTCTTGCATGGCATCGTTGAATGTAGCACACACTGGCAAAGACAGCAACCATTTGTTCCGCTCATTCTCACCCATTACACCTCTACCGTGCACTAAGCCACCAGTAACTTTCATACTTCGCATAAGACTCTGCTCTATAATCGATCTTTTGAAAGTCCTGCACAGAATCTATCTGTTCTACTAATTACAAAAAAAGATCAGAATTGAACATCTCATAAACTTTTGGATTCTTGCTTTTTATTTCTTCCAAATCTTGTAAATGTATCTGCACACCTTCAGTATAGTTAATATGCCCCGACGTTGCAAAATAAGGTAACATTTTGAGCAGATAATCCTTGTGTGAGGACCAGCTTCCCGTCCTCTGAGCGCGAATAAAATCTTTCAAAAGTTGAATCATATCTGAATACTTTTGGTATAACTTCTCCGTTGGATATTGACGTAATTCGGCCTTTGGTTATCCTATCAGCGATTCTCTTCATAGTTGAATCCCCGATTGCAACGTGTGTTGGCATCTCTTTTGCCATTGGTTGCTCAAATATGTTCAACAGTGCCGCCAGATCAGATTCCCGTTTGCCATCAGTGTTATCGTCAAAATGTGAACTTTTGTATTCATCGAGAAACACCCCATTCGGCATCGCCTCAACTATGAAGTGGCCACGACAAGCACTAGCGTACGATTTTCCACTCAATATATGGGTAACAACGTTTTCGCCATACATCAAATCTAATATTTCGCGAAGCCCCGAATTTGTCATCAATTTGGCAATGCAACCTAAGATGCTCAACATGGTGTGAAAACCACCAAGGTCAAGATTGATATTCTTCATTGGACTGTCCTGTTTTTCATTGGCTACAATTATTCTTGCCTTTAACCATTGCGGTTGGTCAAACGTTATAATTGGTGTACATCCATGGCGAATACATTCATTGGTTAAGAAAGATAGAGTAGAAAATACACACGACATATCCGCTGGATCTAAAGCAAGTATTGGAAAGAATCGAATTTTAGACTTAGCAGGATATCTTGTACCTACAGTCACTGCTTGCATGACTCCTGACCAGTTTGGAGTACCTGGTTTTAAGGCAGCGCACATTTTCCACATTAAGTCAAGTTTGCTAGAAGGATTTTCAATATCTTTCGGTGGCAGTTTGTAGTACTTGATAGGGCTATTTTCATTTGGACTTTCATAATTAATGATCTCTATCATTTCACGTAAACATCTAGCTGTATATCCAGTTCTTTTTATTAGCGCCTTACATTTTACGGACGGTGTCAGTGTTTCTATTTTACCTATGGCGTGTAATGCTTTTCTGCCGTCAACACACCAAGGACTTCGATCTGCATTGTCACACACGAACTGTATGAAATGCCCAGTATCCAGTAACACTGCAACAACAGAAACATTGTTGTTAGGTATAATTGCTGTTGTTGGAGTTTGTGCAGCAGCGCAAGCCTCGAAATGCCGTACTTCTGTGTATGAGGAACATAATCCGTGGTCATGCAGCACATTGATTAGGTCCTTTGAGCCAAAATGATGATGTAACTGAACAGCTAACCCGATCAGTAGAGGAGCGATGATTCCTCGAAGCCGAGTGGCTTGTACTAAACACTGACCTAAAGTAGCCATCTTTAGTTCTTTTTACCAATAAAAAGCTCGTCTGGGAATATTCTTAGGGTATCTGGAACAAACTCTAGCGTCACCTGATTTCAAATCTTCACGGTCGGGGTATTATTCCTTGGAGAAGTTTTTTGTGTTTTCCAATATATCACTGCGAATCAACGCCTCTGCAGTTGTTATAAATTTTTGTTTCTGTAGCCCTATATCGTCGTTTTCTAGTTTCGTATTCTGATAAAAATCATTCAAGATCTTTGCAGCGGTCTTATTGAAGGTTACAATATTAGGTTTGCCATCGACATTAGATACAGTAACACAATCACCCAGAACATCAGTTATCTTCTTCATGTATACACATTTTTGCCATTTCCTCACACAAATCACTGACTGTCCACTGTTCATAGTCTCTGTTCATTAGTATCTGCAAAATATTTGAAAAAAGCTTCTTCGGTGATCAAGTCCTTGGGTCTTCCAGGTTTTACTTCTTTGTTCGACTCGCTTGAGCAAAATATATCTGGCTTTTGCTTCCCGGGACGAAAATTGACGTTGCATATTTGATGGTATAATGCATCAGCCGCATGGAGGTCATCGCCCGCTGAAGCTATCCGTCCCTTAACTTCTGTTGCCCATCTATCTCTCCTATCATCGCAAGCCTTCAAGATAGTCGTTTGAAAATCAAAATATCTTATGGTTCAGTTCTTGTGCCACGTGTAGCTAATTCTATGGCTTTCTTATTGCAGAAATTCAGTCTGCAATTTACATGCACTTTAACACCAGCAGTCACATTTATTTCTACTCCTCGCAAAGTAACCGCCTCATTGATGCTTCTCGCTCCCTTTTCTGTCAGAGTAACCGTTTGATCAGTCTCTGTGTATTCGTTCTCACGAATAGGACATGCATTCATAGTTTACTTTCAAACATTAATAGTTCAACTTCTAAACGTTGTATGGGCAGTATTGATCTCATCACAGAGCAGTCCTTTCCCAAGTCTGTTTCTACCCCATCATATTCTATTCTAGAACTTTTTGTCTAAAACCTTCCATCGAAGATTTCGGAGAATTTCACAGTTTCTCAATAACATTTTAGTTATTCCGATTCATAGTTTCTTGCAGTTCGACACGATCCTACGAGGTTCCAGCTATTTCCAGTCAAAATTTAATTGGATTTTCTTGAATGTTCTTCGAACTTCTAATTCTTCTACAGGGCTCCACAGACCTAAAAAATATTCAAGTAAAACAAAATAGTTTAGGTGATGAATACAAATATTTTGAACGATGATATATAAAGAGCACGACAATGCAACCACAAATGATAGTATAACATAAGGTCGTAACAAAGAGGTTAGAGAGGGTGAGATAAAATCATAGTATACACATATGATTTAGCGAGACATATGAAGCGTCCGAGTCAATGCATATTATTTTCTGTTACTTAATTCATCATATTAGGACGTCATAACATATTATGACGTCATAGTGACGTCATATGTCGGTATTAGTTACATTTTTGGATTCCTCGGTATGACTTTCCAATCTGTTAATAATACATTCGGGGTGTCTAAAATCAATATTTGTCGAGATATAGCTCGTGCTGGTCTCCGACGGACGCCATTTTGAAATTATGTTAATTAGGGGATTTTGCCTGGGCCGATTTTGTCCTTTTTTGAGTGAGATGTTCCTGTGACATTGCTGAACACAACGCAACAAAGATAATTTCTGTTGCAATTTGTTTGAGGTCATATGGTAGTGGTGCCCGCCTAACAGTTGATGGGAGACAAATACATAGTGAAGTAAGTACTTGAATGTTGATCGTTGGGTGTGAGCCAACAAAGTTTAGTTATGTATTTGAGGTCCACATATCTGTATAACCTGTTTCTTATTACGTGATGACATAACGCATAAAGGTACAAATGGCTAAGATCTGTCTATTACGGTATGCCTGTGAGCACTCGGAATTTGTTTTTTTTTACACAGGTAGCGACTGGCTGATAAGTAAATTAATTTTTGTCAGCCACAATTTATGCATATGAAGTGGTTATGTTACACACTTTGGGAGAGTGACAGTCAAAATACAAAAAGACCTGGAACGAATTATCTGTCTCGTTATCGGGGCTTGAGATGAGGATTATAACACGTGTACCCCACATTTGTGTCGGATAAAACGACAACTAATTCTTTTGAAATGTTATATATATATGTTAATTAGGAAGTGGATTACTTCGCTCAATTATTTAGTTTCGTAAATTGTGTGGAAAATAGATATATAGCCGCATTTCACAATCATTATGTAACGTTATAACATACTCATTATTGGGCGACGGCACTAACACATCCTCTCAATATAGACTTGACCGCCTCGAGGTAAATGCTACACAATATTGCAAACGCATAATGCTTCATATATACACAGCTGTGCAAAAATTAAGCACCATTCACCAAGCACCATTCATATTTTTGGCAGGTATAAAAAGGTTACCAATAAACATATTGCACCAATGTAATAAGTAGTATACCTTGGAAAGTGCCATAGCCAGATTGGATGTCTATTTGCCACCCCCTGGACGATTGGTTGATTGCAAACAGACTGTGACCAAACGAATGAACTTAGAACCCGTTATGTGACACATGGTGGGGAATATCGATCGAATCATTTCTTTTCTGGGGTCAGAGATATGGTCCAACAAATACGCCTGCGGAAATTTGTTGCATCAAGGTTGGCAAGATGCAACCTACTTATGGGACTCCCTCTACTACTCATCATAACACCCGAGAGCGGCAGCAAGTCCCGTCGTGAAGTTCGTGTCATGTGCTTCAGACATTCCAATAATTTGCCATCGAAAATTGTCAGACACCCGTCGTCGGACCATATCACAAATTATTTTCGCTTCTGTTTAACGTGAGCTTGAATATTCTGATGATTTTCAAACTGACATTTTCGCTTATATATACGGGGTTAATGACAAATCAGCCACGTGAATCTCAAAATGTTTGTGCAACATATTATACACAGGGTGCCAATGCAATTCCTCGTCGTATCATTTGGATAAATTACTGTTGTCTATCGGTGACATATACTTTTCTGTCGCAGTTTGAATAGGTGGTTCTTAAATTTTGCACGGGTGTATATATATACCATAGCAAGTTGTGACTTCAAAAATCAAAACCCGCAAATCTCCGCTGTCCTACCAAACTTTAGAGTTTAGATGAAAAATTAATCGACCAAAAAGCCACTGAGCATTATCAGTAATTATAGAACTTTGTTGAATTGTGTGATGTGTCTCGCCGGGTACTCCGAACTCCGTGCCCGTAAAACTGTCCGAAGAAATGCGATCCTGGCTTTCGAAAGTGTCGTTCATCTCCAATAAATAAATAAATAAATTTGTAATATTCATGTCATATTCAAAATGATGGTGTTGATTTACATCAGACACAATGTATCGCTATTGACAATGTTAGTTATTAACGAATTGAAAAAAATGTTGATGTCCTAAATTGATGTGGATTTTGCCTCAATATACAGATTGTGTTGAATATTACATATGTTGATGCCATATTTTGCAAATAGACCACCGACCTTTCAATAGCGCCGTGTATGTGACCACTTGGTTGTAAACCTGATTCATCCCGACTGTGAGGGATAAAAATAAACTATGAAAAACTATATCATCAAGGCATGCCTTCGACAATGATGATGCATTTGAAATATTAGTAAGCTGAGATTATAATTAAAAATATCGAGACTACCAGGACATTTGGAAGTGAAAAAATGTAACATGCATATTGTTGTGGCGCAATTTCTTATTTAATTGATATGTGTCGTACCGATACTCCATGCTAGCCCCCATCTCACCACCCCAGCCGAAATCGGATACAACAGTCCTCCATGACGATTTTGTCTTTGAGAAATGTATAAATCTAATCTTTTAAGAAACTACTAGCAAGATAGAATTGATACCTTAGACTGATTGGAATGGTGAACTGGAAGATTATTGGCCGGAGACCCCCACCTAAACCCCCCTTAAAGGCACCTCTGTGCCCATTGCGTAATGCTCGAGAAAGCTGGTGTTATCGTACTCCTCAGAAATGCATTTCATGAAGAGCGCGAGTAACAGCACAACCAGCCTCGTCTTTAGGACCGAGCTGATGCGCAAGGGCAATCATGCACCAAAGTTTCGAAGGCCTGATCGATCCTTGTTCATTGATCATCGATCGATTATTTAGTTAATTGATTCATTAGTCATTCAAAAAAATTCGTGGTTCGGGAAGCGATTGTTCAGAAATGAAAGTCCATGTACTGAGATTGCATTTCCTATTTTTGTTTCAGATTTGTTCAGGAAATAGCTCGACGAGATCTGTATACACATATTGCACCGAAGCCGACTACTCAACCCTCTGACGCGTACAACGAAATTGACTATTCTGGTGTGTAGAATCTTATATTAATTTATTGTAAATGTCATTTAATGTTTGGAAAATTTCATTAACCAATTGTCTTTGAAGTTCGAGTTCAAAATCTAATGGTGTTCATAAGATTTGTGTCAAATGTCTATCAGTTGTGGGATGAAAGCAGTAATTTATAAAACAGCCATAAAAAGTTATTTTTAATGGCATGGCGGGAGTTTTAACCCAAGCTGACAGAATTTCCTTCGGCACCAACCTCCTAGCGAAACTATACTGAACGATGCACATCACTCGGCCACTGACAGTTGCATCTAAGTAACATGAAGTAATTTAAAAAAGACACGTGTCGCTGATTTCTTCTGAGGTGCAGTTCGTAGAATTAGATGCAACTATCTGATCAATATTTAAATAATTGAGTATTCCGTGTGTTCTGTACTGGCCTCGTATATACTTGGTTAACTAGCGTTCCTGTTTGGGGCCTGTCGGTGGCCGAGTGGTGTGCGTGGTTCAGTATTGTTTCGCTAGGCGGTTGGTGCTGAGGTAAACTCTCTCGGCGTGGTTCGAACCCCCGCCATGCCAATGTAAATAAAACCAGCGTCCTTTCTTAATTCTATGGCATCCGGGAAATTTGAAAAAGACAAGTGTCGCTGATTTCTTCTGTGGTGCAGTTCGTAGAATTAAGTACATAGATGCAACTATCTGATGAATAAGGCGTTTATCTTTGTAAGAACGCATGAGCGGGTAAGACTAGATCGAATTGTTTTGTAGAATTAGATTGATTCATATTTATTTTATTACCAGTTCTTAGGCTCGATTATTTTGTTCAAAAACAAATATGTCTGCTAACAAACAGTGTGTGTGTGGGGGGGGGGGGGGGGGGGGGGGATATATAAATAACCCACAGATACAGTATTTTCGTTATAGCGCACTCACATGGCCATAAGGAAACGTAAGGCTGATGAGCGAAGTCGAAATATAAAATCTCAAACTGCATTTTTGACCAATAATGTACTTTGAAATTTAACTAATACATTTGTGTTTGACATGCTCATTGTGCTAATTAAAGCAATTCAGTCTCGAGCTCTGTCTGACAGTATGGAATTGGCTAGTTGCATTATGGGCAAAGTATCAGTATTTAACATCATGTTGTAGAGGGATGATTAACTTCGATGCCCAACTCCAAGTGAACACAAAAAGTAAACAGTTCAATCTCACATATGTAGAAGCCAACAAAGGAGAGAATGCCCGATTCGTAATCAACTTTATTTAAAAGTCGAAAGAAAGTGACATAAAAGTAAACTTTCAGACACACTTGACTTTTTTTTAATAACTGCATGTCATATCATTTAGAAGAATACTTGGTGGTGGCATTCGGAGAAGCCGAGGACGAATCGTGTTGACAGTTCAAAAGAACAGACTAAATATTTGGGCAATGAAGAAAGTACTCTTATTAAAAAGACTAAAATCAGACGTTAAATAAAAACAAAAGTTCAGTTTTCAAGCTGAAGATTCCAATAAATCAGCATTATCAGTTCAAAGCTAAAGCATCACCTGCAGGATACATGCAGAAATATTCTATAGGTTACACATCTTCACCAGTAGAAAATGTAAGTCCTACAACATATCTCTTCTTTATCTGAAGGGGGCGCGGTGGCTCAGTAGGTAGAGGTGCAGGCTGCAAGACGAGAAATCCTCAGTTCGAATCCCAACTGCGGCAACCGTGTTGTGTCCTTAAGCAAGACACTTCATCCCCATTGCCCATGCGAGGGCTCGGTGGCGTTGTGTACTAAGGCGTACTGCACGTCGATATTGCACATGTCTTCAACCAATGCTGACCCTGTTTATGTGGAGTTAGAATGTTGGAGAGCTGACAGTTGTTCGACGTTGCTAGGTTTTTTTTTCTCTCTGGGTACTCCATCTTCCTTCACTCGTAAAACTGTTGTGGTCATCATTAGCCATTGTGCAGCAATATGTGGCCTTAAACGCCAATAAGTAAATAATAAATAATTCTTTATCTGAAGCAAAACCTTGTATATGTATATTTTGAAGGCCACAGCCACACATCAGGAGTCCAACATCTTAACATTTCTCCAGTACTTATTGAAGATGTCAAACTCAATGGCCACAATGCGGCAAGCTTTGGTTGGCCGCAGTCGAATAGTGATTCTCCTCTGTCTGTATTTTATATTAAGGTACGCAATCACGTTTTGGATGAATTCAGAATACTTGTTTCTGATCCTCGGCGAGAATCTAACCCTTGGTAACCCCACCTGGCAATCAGGACCCCAACATCCAAACCATTTGACCAACACGCACTGAAAGCATGACGCGCGTTGGTTATTTATTTGTTTATTGGTGCTTAAGGTCATATACTTATGCACAATGGCTAATCATGACCATGACAGTTTTACGGGCGGAGAGAGCCGTAGTACCCGGGGAGAACCACCGAGCAACGACGAGCAGCCGCTAGCTCCCCAACATCGAAATTCCGCACTGTAGCACAGGCAGGGCTAAACTGGTTGAGGACATCGACGTGCAGTACGCCTTAGTACACGGCGCCATCGTGCCCCCATGTGGACAACCGGGGTGATGTGAATTGCCCAAGGACACAGCGCGGGAGTCCGAATCGATCGCTCAGACGGTCACCCATCCGAAGACTAACCGGGCTCGACGTTGCTCAACTTCGCTGATCTCACGAGAACAGGTTACCGCAACGACACCGCGCACCCAGCGCGCTGGTTACAGAACACCAAAAGTGCTTTTGTTGGTCCGCATATTGTGTGGCACCGCCAGTATATATATTTTGAATAACACCGCGTTCCAATCAGGAGTTCGATACACGAACTACACTACCAACACACTAACACCACCCATAACCATGGCGCTGACGTCACGTGTGCCGGCTGACACACACAATGCAACGCAACATGACGTCAGATAAGATCATGAAATGCAAGATCTCAACACACGTTACAACTGGCAATAGACGTTTATTCATGGGAGAGAGACGTGTTTGTCATTAGACTGGGTTTCACCCAACGTAACCCGTAGAACCCGACAGACCACTATTCCGGTCCAGGAACATGATAAGTCATACTTTCATTTACTAGGATGGCTTCTAAGTGAAAGAGTGGTGGTGGTGGCGGGTTTAACCAATCAAGACTGCACGTTGAAAATATTAATTGGCGTACCCACAAATAATGAACATTCACCCGTCCAAGTGCTTTCAGTGAACCGACATAACAGATACCACCAGCCAGTGTTCAAAGGGTTAATTAGAGGCAACACATTTATATCGTTAGAAAGTAACAATGTTTATTTTTGTAAAAAAAACAAGCAACAAAAAGCACCACAAGCATATTTAAAAAAAAACACCAATTAACATAATACAGGAATTCGTGTCGTCGTCTCTTCTTGTATCGACCATGTGGAACATTTTGCTGATACTGATGTTGAAACCATACAGAAGAATGTTGGATACAGTGTTGCAGTTGCTTGCTGCAGAAGGACTGAAGTAGCATTATTCTAGCTGGAACCTAGCTTCACATTCTATCTGTTAAATGCCACCTAAAACACTATATTGGTTTTATTAAGAACATTTTGTTTTATTGGAAAAACATATTCAATAATGAATAAACAAATTTAATTGACTTGTGAAAAGCCGAAATCGAGTTACAGTTCGATGGCGTGAGTGGTGGCGCAAGCAGGCATGCAGACCGGCGGTATGACTGGTGTATTGGTTGGTTGGTGGCGCAAGCAGGCATGCAGGTCGGCGGTTGGACTAGTGGATTGGTTGGTTGGTGGCGCAAGCAGGCATGCGGGCCGGCGGTTGGACTGATGGATTGGTTGGTTGGTGGCGCAAGCAGGCATGCAGGCCCGCGGTTGGACTGGTGGATTGGTTGGTTGGTGGCGCAAGCAGGCATGCAGGCCGGCGGTTGAACCGGTGGATTGGTTGGTTGGTGGCGCAAGCAGGCATGCAGGCCGGCGGTTGAACCGGTGGATTGGTTGGTTGGTGGCGCAAGCAGGCATGCAGGCCGGCGGTTGGACCGGTGGATTGGTTGGTTGATGGCTCAAGCAGGCAGGCAGGCCGGCGGTTGGACTGGTGGATTGTTTGGCTGGTGGCGCAAAGCAGGCATGCAGGCCGGCTGTTGGACTGGTGGATTGGTTGGTTGGTGGCGCAAGCAGGCATGCAGGTCGGCGGTTGTACTGGTGGATTGGTTGCTTGGTGGCGCAAGCAAGCATGCAAGCCGGCGGTTGGACTGGTGGATTGGTTGGTTGGTGGTGCAAGCAGGCATGCAGGCCGGCGGTTGGACTGCTGGATTGGTTGGTTGGTGGCGCAAGGAGGCATGCAGGCCGGCGGTTGGACTGGTGGATTGGTTGGTTGGTGGCACAAGCAGGCCGGCGGTTGGACTGGTGGATTGGTTGGTTGGTGGCGCAAGCAGTCGTGCAGGCCGGCGGTTGGACTGGTGGATTGGTTGGTTGGTGGCGCAAGCAGGCATGCAGGCCGGCGGTTGGACTGGTTGATTGGTGTTCGAGAGGGCATCAATAATTTGGTTTCCGATATATAGCTTCCGCTCTGTCTCCGGACTTACGAACTTACAGGACTACTATATCATCGAAAACTGAAGGACCACATGTTTGTTAATGAAATATGTGTTGTTAGTTCCCGTGCGTTGACATTGGTTCTATAACTCAATCAAACTTGCAGAAAAATAGACCTACAATATCTGATTGATTTTGGTCTCGGTCGCCGCAACGCCACGGAACTGTTACTATGACTAGAGTTCCGGCCGAAACCCTCTATGAGGCCATAGCATTTATTTCATATATCGTATGTTCGCCAGATTTGGAGATTATTTAACCTTTTAGAATGTGAAGAACCGTATTACTTTTTACAATTTTCAAAAAACTGGTTTCCGGGCAATAACGTTTGTTCTAAATGACCAAGCCCCCTTCCTCCCCAGCACATGAAGTTGGAGCCCTCCTCTGGTAATTCATGTATTTAGGCATTGGTATTTAAGGTCACATATTTCATCACATGTTCAGCCAATTGAAAAGAGAATCTGGAACGAGAACACATAACCAAATCTGCAATCTGCAAAATATTTTCTTATGGAAGGAGAACAAGAGTATTGATATTGGAGTTTTAGCTGTAAGATCAATGGTCATATGACTGTTACTAAAATAAAAAAAAACTAATTAATTGCAAGACAATACTGTTGTATTTTTGGTTTTTGTTATTACAAAATGGGTATCCCTTTGAGAGAGGGAGAACCCAACCGAATATTCAGTCTTCAACTGTATAGTTGAAGGCGGCGCGGTAATTGTTTTTTTCTATTACTTAAGGGGTCGTCCAACCTAACTTTGGTCAATTTTTTGACATTTTTCCCAATGCCTCAGAAACAGATAAGAGAAGTAAGGAAAGGCAAATTATATATCAAAATAATGAGTAAAGTGCATAGAAAAGGTACATATAATTTTTTTCAGGAAAAAAGTGAATTTTATGATTTTGAAGAAGATTAATTTGCAAATGGCATAAGTAACGAACCGGTAAAACCACAAAATAATCGGTAATTCGAAAGCCTTGTCCTCAATATAATGATAACATACTACAGACTCGGAGAAAGCATTTTTTTGACACACACTCTGTTTGAATGTAATAACACCAACACAAATTTTTGATGTTCCGGATGTGGCCATGTTTCAACGATGTTTTTCCGGTCATGTGATTACGATGTGGTTCCTGCAGAAATACTCAATTTGGGCAATCGTAAGAATGCAAGGACGTGATCACGCCCTTTATTTGTTCGAGACAATGTATGAGCGGATTTGCAAACAGGTGACAGCAAGTACTTGAGCTGTTAATGTCATAACTGCAAAATATGGTTCGAAATTCCCTCTCGTGTTTACAGGCCGTCTGAACATTTTTGTTGACAAAAAATCTGAATTATTGCGCACTAGAAAGACAACATGAACCACTTGTAAAAAAAATAACCGAGTGTATAAAATCGGGACGATACACATAAAATAAGGCAATATTCATAACAAAGTAAGCAGAATGCTTCAGAAATTACTTTTTCACGAAGTATATTCCAAGTGACCTGGAACTATATTGAGTGTGTTAATTTCCCCCTGTCGCTGCGAAGTTATTTACTTCCTAGTAACCATGGAATTTGAAGGCGGGTATGTTTGATGTCTGCAAAGGACCGATTGAAGATGGGTTGAAAATGATGCATTCGTGATTTTAAATAAGGTGCGCTTGGACGATGCTGAGCATTTAGTTTTTTCTTGCAACTAACCATAGTAATACAAGCGTCGATCAGTGTCTTTTATGATCGTTTTACACTGACAAATGTGACAAATCTCCTTCACCGGAAACCATCCCCCAACTTGCATATCACAATAAACATAACCGCTGTCACGGAGTGTCAGCGTGGCCGTGTGGTCAAAACCGAAACGAATTATCGAATGCACGGTCAATATTAGCTGCAATTGGCTTTTAAATAAATGAAATATTCGCAATTTCTTCATTATTCATGCCGAGTTACTTTTTAACCAAACCACATGCGTTCTGTTTCGTTTGTCGGCATTTAACTGATATTGTTTGTGGTAATTAAATAGTACGAGAAGGCGAAGGAAGCCAAATATTTTCCATCATCCATTATTTAATTCAAATTGATAATTTCTTTTATTTTACTGAAATTATGAACTGATAAGGTGGGTGTGTTGCGATTATTATGCCCCAGACCTGGAAGTTGGAAAATCAAAGGTGCATCTAGGGCCGTGCAGTGGTGACCCCTGTCCTCTTAATCTTAGTCTTACCCATTCACCATTACATGTACCAACATTCCCCCTTGTATCTCAACCATTGCTACTCCAATTTGAAGGATGTTTGGTTTTGTGATCGAGCATCATGGGGAAACAATGCCTGTGTAGCTGCTGTAGCATGTGTTTCTTCCCACATTTTTTCAGAGTTGTGGTATTTTTTCACTCTTTTGAGTTAGAAAATTTTGTTTAGAACTAGTTGATTTGTTACAATTTGTTGCAAAGTGCCTGCTAATACTCTCAATTGTATTGCTACAGACTTTTCTTGTGAAGATTTTGTTCCTATTACTTATCAAGCAACAACCTAATGAATATTCTGTATAAAGCCACCAATCTGATGTTTGACACTTTTATCGGAGCTGTTTTGAAGGCTTATGGAACTCAAAATGTTGATTGTGGCAGGACTTTTCTATTCACCCATTAATCGATAAATTAAGTGTTATAGTTGGAAGTAAGAAGCACGAAAGGTCCAGAACTAAAACTCCTGAAAGAATGTTTTGCAATGTAACATGATTTTTGCAGATACACTTATTTGGAGGTTTACCTGTCTGATAGTGTTTGGAACATGTGTGGCCAGGATCTTCAAAAAGAGTAACTCCCCACCCCCCCCCCCCCCCGAAATTTTTTGTGTCAAATGGAGCTCACTTGTAATCTTTTGGGGATCGCTTTGTGTACTGCGTTCTTGAAAAAAATATGTGAGACCCTCTGGATGTGCCCTTCTGATCTCAATATGTCAATAAGCCTCCTTGGGGAAAGTACATGCAATAATGGTTATGTAAGGTTGATTTGATGTGTTTTGAATGACAATTTACTTTTAAGTACTTTAGATGGTTTATTGCAGTGACAGGTTACAGTTACCCTTATTTCTTCTCCAACAGATATCATGAGTGTCTTGGTGTCCAAGAGTTAAACAAAGCTAATATACTTATTGATAAACCAGACAAATTTAACAATTTAATCACTATCAAATTGATGCATGGGATAAAAGGGGTTACAGTGCAAGGGGCTTGTAAATATATTTATTCAACTACAATGTATGACTTTGCAGTGCATTGTACATAGGAGAATATCATAGTTTCCAAACCACCACAGTAACACATACATCTTTATATTGGGAGACACTCTTTTGTCCTTCCATACTTCTTATGCTGGACTCCTTCAAGTTGACCTTTGTTGAACTCCCCAAATCAAAACATAAACAAAAGAGAATGTCTGCCTTCAATCAGTGAGCACTCCACTTATAACATTTGGTCTCAATCTTCATTACTTTCATGAATGAGGAAAAGATTTCTTCGAGTATGTACTTAAATGTTTATAGAATACAGCTGTTATTTTATTTTGAGGTATTTTATTGTAAAAATTTTGTTCTCTTACTTATGCCATAGCAGACTTTCAGGCGGTGCTATTTACACATGGCAGCAGTTCCATGGCAAATTTCAGTTTCCACATGTTCTATGTTTCATTTCAAGCATTTTGGTATATAATTTATTGGGGTTATTCATTTTGGGCCTTTTTTAGACTTGAAAGAAAATTACATGAAATTTGACCAAAGTTAGGTTGGACGTCCCCTTAATCAACAAGTGATTTCCCGACAATAACTTCAGTTTTATTTAAAGCAACTTAGTTTGGTGGGTACCGTTATGGACAAAAATCTATCGACTACAATTTAGATCTTAACAGCGACCTTGGCCTGTACAGAATTAACCTGTAATATATTGTATTAGGTTTATGAATGCTTACATCAGTGATATTCTATCAATGTTCTATCGTGTTAATCGCCGTTAGTAATAATGTCAAAGACTTTCAACCCTGGTTGGAGCATGTTACATTTTTATGGCATCTACCTGCACGCCCGATTCTGCAACTGCTATTCACGTTGGTGCCATTGCGGTATACACGGGGACAATGCAGTATGTTATCCTCATTGGCGTCCAGTCAGAGACGGAAACTACACCTCCTGTGGGATTTCTTCGCCCAAACTCATCGTTAGCGATAATGAGATCGAATGTTTGTAACACGATGCACACATTGCGTGTTGTTGTATCACCCTGAACTCTGAACAGTAGTGCCTTGTTGTGATTTCGTTACGGGTATGTGTGATAAGTGCGAGATTTATGTAAGGTTTGTTTTGAGGTTAACTTATTCACAATTCGAAATTTCAACGAGTTGGACAAATGTACGTTTAGAAAAGTTTCATCAGTGTATTGGAATGGCAGCGCATTCTCAGTATTTATTGTATGATTTTGCCCTTTCTCCGATTATATATCAAACCTATGTATTGAAAATGGTAATGCACGGCCCATCAAGCGGCAGAGGAAATCGTAGATTCAGACTCGAGGGACGAGGAATGATGAAGTTAATTTGAAAATTAATTCATTAAATTTGTGTCATTAAATACTTACGTATCTATTCGTTTGCTATTTCTTGACGCGGACTCTGCGGACAAACCCCTCATTTCAAGATGCAAGGTAATTGCAGGCTTCATAGAAGCCGGTGGTTGGTTCAATAGGTGTCTTTTTGTGCGGTTATGTGGATCATATAATAAATATAAATATTCAACTCGTCACAAATTTAAATCGAACTTTATAAAACTCGTCCAGTAAATTAGGTCTGGTGCTCGGTAAAGCTCGATGTATGTAATTTACTAATCTCGTTTTGAAAACTCCAATATAATCTGTGGACTTGTTGGTAATCTAGATATAATATTCCCCAACATCAAGGGTCTGCTTGAACAAAAAATAGTTCAGAGTCAGTGATTGCAAATCTGGAATTTCTCCAGGCGCAGATTTGGGATGTTTACTGATTTTCAATGCAGCCGTATTTAACCTATAGTCTATAGATAAACCGTGTGTTCACATATCCCAATACCGTCCATAAAACATGAGTGTCGTGACTCTGTGTTGGCGAATAAGTCGGAAAATAATCAACAACATGATGCATGTTCTGAGTCTTTGATTTTGATAACTTTGAGTTGGATTAAAACATTCAAACATATCAACATTGGATTTATTTTATCATCTTAAATGGAGCCGCCTGTTAGTTGATGGTATTACTTCATCAGCATTCTTCTAGAGGGTTTTTGTTGACACACAGAGATTGCTCTCTCATTTTGGTCACGGTATAATTGGCTTAACGAGTCACGTGTTAATTTAAATCCATGGAATTATTCTTGTCTCTTTACCACACGTGTATGGCATAAAATGATGCTCTGACTTACTATTTCTTGAATAACTGATTATTTTTATTTTTATTTTTACAACAGGACGTTTGACCCTTATTAAAACGAGTTCGATGAGCTCGTTTCAATGAGGGGGCATAGCTTTTGCGTGAACGGCAGAACATTAGAAAACAAAACAATTTGAATGGTAATTTTTGTGAATAGCTTTGGCTGTTGAGTTGCGAACCTCATTCTAAGATCAACACCAAATCGCCGAGTCTGATTACAAACAACCACATTGTCAATGACTATAATATAAAATGTGTAGAGCTTCATTTAGAAGTGAAACAAAATTCAATTCGATAAAGGATTCGATTCGGAAACTTCCTTTAATTCGAGATAAGATTCGGTCTACAAAGGGAGATTTGTGGTGTCCAGGGTGTTCGGAGTCAGCTGGTCACCTATTAGAACATCAAGGGTTTGTGTGCCTACAGCATTCAAGGATCTGAAGGAGTCAAGGGTTATATTCGAATACCACCTGTACAGAATATTTCGTTGCCCAAAGACTCGTGTTTCTTAGCATGCGCTTACATCGCGTTCGACACCTCCCAAATCTCACCATACCCACAATATCACTATTTTCTCACAAAAGGATGTAAACACAACATTAATGGAGCTTGTTTTATGCTCTTTTCCAAAGCATGTCGGGTGATAGGGCCGACAGGAATTTTCAGATTCATATGCTCAGGCATTTTGCATGCACATATGTTTCTGCTGAACAAAAATTGTGTTCCCTGCTGTTTGAAAATTATCGTGACGCTGTAACAGATATACAAAGAAATTGTGGGTCTAACGCTCTCTTTTCAAAACATAATAAGCGTAATAACACCGATATAATTATCTTACCACGACGAAACTGTTTATTATATCAATCAACTTTAAGGTGTTTTCAACTATATTTGTGTAGTTTCTATTAATCACCTCGAGATTCTGTAAGGTCATTTAATAATATAACTATATTTATTTATTTCAGTTTCCCCAGAATCAAGAAACGCAAGCACAGAATATCATTACGAGAATCCGGCATTCATTTCATCAACCCCGAAAAAATAATTTGATTGGAGTTTTCCAAAATATATTAGGTTCAGGGTATGTTCAAGTAGTATATCACGTACCTATTTGTCCACGGTTTGTGGATGGAAACCTGGATATGTGTGTGAGATCCATTATCGTCCACGGCAGCGTTGTGTTCAATGGGTTAACTGCCCCCCCCCCCCCCCCCCCAGTTACGGGCAAAACAGTGGGGGGAACTTGGCTAAAGTAAGACGGAAATAAATCTGACAGAGAAAGCAAAATGATCAACAGATTAGCAATGATGGGCACTTCATGACAAATTAATTGCTAACAGTCAACCAAATCCGATAAACAGCCTTTTTAAATTTGTCCCCCTTTAAATTTCTTCAGGAACACAGGAATTAACCAAGCACTTTTATTTCTCCGAGTTAACTGTCAAGTTTTGTCGGGTTTGGAAATCGGGAGTCGACCAGGCCCACCCCAAGCACCTATTCACGATCAAAACAGGAAAGCCGAACACGTGCAATTCGGGCTATAAGGATACTCACCGTAAGTAACATTCGGAAGTGTGCATAGAATTCCTTCGCAATCTGGAAAAGAAGTCAAATGCAAATTAGTATATTTGGTAGTCGAAAGACGGGGCCAACATCTTGGTCTGTATAGTGGTCTGATGGTGGTATAAAGTCGTCGGTAGACATTCAACAGTCTGTGAGTTATTTTGAGGGTGCGTTCGATTTACTGAGAATATGCCAACTTTCCGGAATTGATTCAACGCCTTACGTTGCAGAACAAGACCAGACTGACGGCTTGTCGTCTTAAAGAACGTGCGCTGCTGCAGTCTTACCTCGAGAGTAGGCAGTAAACAAAGTATATCGAAGTAATTATAGCTCATAGCCCCTTCGCTAATGACTTTCGTTTGTTCCCCAAATGCCCGGTCGTGCGCATGTACAGGGTGTGCAGTAGCACATGCGCTTGTCTCAGCACTTCAGGGCAAATGGGCAGAGTGCCGTGCCCAGTATTGGGAGGCAATAGTCGTGAAGCCGCTCGGAAAATGTACATTTAAGCTCGTGGTATAAGGAAGTGACAGTGGCAGGACAACTGAGATAGAAGGCCACAGTGTTGGTCTGAGACAGTAGTAACAGAGACCTTCGATGATATAGTGACAGATTAGCACTGCCGTTAATAGTAGTTGTCAGAGTGATATAACTTTACAAAAGATAGTGGTGGGGTTTGTATAAATAGCAGTGATAGGTAGAAGTCGAAGAAAGACATGGCGTGAAGAACAACAGTTTCAAAGGGATTTTTTTTGTTTAGTTCGCCAGTATGCAACACGAGCATGATGCAGAAGGAAAACTGGAAAAAGCGTGCTGATACGACAGGACTGGTGTCGATATTACATATAGTTACAATGTTCTGACCTAAAACATTTTTCGCACAACATGTACACTCCATAACTAACGAGCACACCCTCGGCTACCATAGCTACCAGTGTGATATAGTATAAAACAACATTTGGGAAAAGGGCCTGATAAGTAAAAGCCTAGACAAAGGGGTACATACCGTGCAAGGTATACTACCATAGTACTCCCATCGATCCGAACACATATCATATCACGTGACTAAGATGTTGCTTTTCTACGCACAACGAACACATATACGCCAAATGTCCCTGTGAAAAGATCCCCGGAAGCCAGAAGTGCTATAAATATGCATTAGCACTCAGACGCTGGTAATAGACAAGAACGAGGATCGCTGAAGAATCCGCAAATGTACTCTTGGAGAATACAACATCTTGAGTTTAATTGTCATATCAATATGTGATCCTTAAGATGGTAGATGTTAAGACAGTTGTCGGGTTGCTTTGGGTAACTCCAGTTGTTTTTAGGCCGTTTTAGTTAATTCGGCACATTCCTTTTGAATTGCATTTTCCACTACAACACACACTCACAATAATGAATGCATTCTATTCCCATAGCAATCACACGCTGCCATAGGAAACAAAATGCACCCCCCCCCCCCCCGAAAAAAAATTGCAACGGAAACACTTGTCACAATAAAATTCGGAAGTATGTGTGCTGACAGCCTCGTAATGACATTTTACAAACTGGCCACTTCCACACACTACTAGCACATCCAATACGGCCTCACTGGTCACGCGGATATTAACGTCACATCCACATCCAGTTTCCCTCAGTGCGATTGGAGAAGCGCGGGTACATGAAATACTACTTGTTCAAATGAAAATGTCATGAATGTTTCGGTTTTATCAGTGCATAGACAGAAACACTTCATTACATTGTAAACATTTTTTGTCCAAAAAAAAAAATTCCCTGAAATTCCAGACATCTGGGGCTATGGGCTATGAAATTTGTGACATATTTCTTTGTATCATAGTTTCACGCATGTTAATGTTTTTTGTGATTTCAAATTTTATTTAAAATAGATATTTTCCAAAGATTCGGATAAATCGAACCCATGCCCTGCGACATCAGCCATCATCCGATCGGGTTATAGATTCGATAGGACCGGACAGATAAATGGTTACTTTATGAAGGCTATAGAAGATGTACCACCCCTCCTCCACCCCCACCCGCAGTTCAAAATAATTATTCTATTAACTAACACGACTGATAAGATCTAAAAGGTCAAACCATAGTCACTGATTAAAACACCATTCTTGTTATCAGGTGACATAGATCATTTTGAGTTCGTGAACATCCGTATTTCAAAATCTACAATATTCCAATTACACAAACAAATTTATGACGCCCCTTAACACTCCAGTTTCACAAAACACATTAACATCGGAAAACAATGTTCTTGCTCGATGCATCACTATTTCTCAACATCTCGTACAGAAATATTCGTTCTCAGACAAAAAGTATTTACTCTATGTACCATACCACTGGCTCGACCAAGTTTCCAAATGTACAAATTCTGACCTATTTGACATGCAAAAAATAATCAAAAACGCGAACAAATTCAGTGCTGCAGATCTGTATTTTTGAACGAATTTTTATACTTATTACTTATCTTCACAACTCAAGTACGAGATTAAGCAAATAGGTCCTGGTCACATGCTTGAATTGCGAAGATACGGAACCATTTCCAGTCAATTTGATTTTAATAAAACTAGCAACAGATGGAATTGGACACACGAAAACAGTGTGGGAGTAATTACATCCCAGTCGAAATGGAAGGGCCATGTTATTTTCTAGTGACAACAACAACAACAGTAGTTTGGGTTGATATTGGGCATGTAACGCATGCTTCAGCTCTTACAGTTGTCAGATTAGAACATGAGAAGTAAATGAGACGAGCTTATTTCCTTGCTTCAAATGTAGCGTACCAAATAGTATCAAACGGGCTTTACATCGTAGAAACAATTCGCCGCATTGCTATTAGTTTCATTATAAAAATCGACTCCCATCTGACGGTCTTAGAAATGACAGGCCCTTGTGGTATTATATTGGAACAAAACGTCATAAACAATGCTCTAGTCTTGGAGACGACAATTTGTCGATCTCAAGGGACGAGTTATATGTCGAAAAAAAGTCTCTAGCATTTGTTAGAAGAATTATTGCATACTTTGGAAATTGCTTTCCGTTGAATTGAAAACTGCATACACCAAAATGTAGTTTGCCTTTTACATGTCCTGGGAAAACGCTCTCAAACTGGTAATCGTAGTTATTATTCCCACATTTGACTAGGTGCTCATATGAGACGAATGATAAACTTATTTTGTTCTCGAACAACTATTCAATTTACTCTTATGTATAAGATATAACAACTGTGGGACGACGTAGAACAATGTCGTATTTGATATTGAACAATTCCGCTTTGTAACAATGATTTAAGATGCCAGATTTGAGTGGATATGTTTTAGCATTTTTCAAAACTTCTCAATGTTTCCATGACAACTCACCTTATAGTACGTGACTCACATGTTATGTTTTCTTTTCACATAGCTTGGAAACGCCCTCTCTATCGTCTTATTATAGATCAAACACGCTGCATTACCGTAGCGTTTACCCATCTGCACCATGTTAAACGTAAGAACCTGGGCGCCATAAATATTTTTACAAACTTCAGACCTTGAACCTGGATAATATTTACCTGAAAGAATAGATTAATTTGGATGCATTTGGCTGATTGGTGCCCTGCTGGCTTCATCAATTCTGGGTCGAAACTGTCCTTGTATGATACCTCTGTTCTAGCAAGAGTGCAACTCTAGCCCGTCCAAGGCCTGATGATTTTTTCATTTTTATCTTTCCAAGTGAAGAAAGCAACATTTTATTTGTGTATTTTTGTTCAATAAACCTCATTTACTGTTTACTAAGCTGCATGTTATTGTAACAAAATGTTTAAAAACTTCATGTTTGTACAATGTATTTGTATCTTTCCTTTCCTTTTATATTCAGGAAAGCGCTTTCGGTATATACATTGCTATACAAGTTCAGATTATAGTGTAACCTTTGTATGTTAATGATATTACTTTACTACCATTTCTTTGTTGGTCAACCATAGTCAAAATATTTGCTAATCGTTAACGAATCAGTGCCGAAACCGTTCCCATAATTATCTGGACTAATGACCAAATCAATAGTCTGTCAAATTACACAGTGTACATATATACGCGTATTGCGCGATCTCTGTGTTTTCAGGGTATGAGTGGACTACCGATCGGATACGGCACATGATTTTCTAGACGAGGATCCTAGGACCTCCCCTTACGTTTCCGTCTCCCACCAGCCAAAATCACCTCGCGATCCTTCAGTTTAATGTTTTTAAACATGCCTTCTCTTTATCCCTTTTTAAATTGCTTAGCAAATAAACGACACACTACTTTACACGTGTTAATATAATGAATAGTATTGGCAACCTAGAATACTGCAGCGTTTTCCATAAGTTTCGAAGCCGTTTGTATATCATGAGAGTCCAGAGAAGCTGCTCCAATAGTGTGTTATGTCAAAGTATCGTGTCGCTAAAGTCCAACATCACTATATCATACCATTATTATGAAATAGAGGAATAAATGGAAGTGGTAATCTATAACACGCGCAATCTTTGTTTCTGTCTGGGTGAAATTTAGAAATTCACCATTACAGATATTCATTCATTCAAAATTCTAGCGGAACACTAAGTCACATCAACCAGTTCAGGTTATTCACTTCGGCGATTCAAAACATTTATAAAAAAAATGAATTCCCCGTTCAATCGAGGTGTGGGATTGATAGTATATAAACTCATTTACTCGGTTAATGTTGGTCACAATTAGATTTTCAACTGAAGTTGTTAGCCGAGAAAGACCAACCTGCATGTCGGGTAAGAATGCAATTGTCAAAACAACCGACCAGCTTGAATTGACACACAGAAAATATTCCACAGAACTCAATAAATGTCCTGACACCCACATGAATCTGACACATTCAGTCCAGAATTTTAGACGAAGGATTGATCTTAGATTAGTTAACTGAATACTGTATTGCTGAATGCCACCGTTTCTTCATAATAAAATAATGTCCACGTTACTACAAAAGGGAAGCATCTAATTTGTAGTTGTAGGGATAAACTTAACAAAAATGTGTATTGCTGTAGCCCCGCAATGGTCATAAGACTAAATTATTACTGCGCACACTACCCCAAGGAATTAACAGACAACATGATTTAATAATCATTTCTGAAGCTCCCTGTATATAATACTGCGAATAGAAACTTGGTCTCTTTCTCGACGATATCGCGATCAGAATGCGATACACTTACATCGTTTGTCGAGATCACATGGATACAATATTGCGAATTAAAGCGGGGTGGAAGGACAGTAAAATAAATAGCATCTGATAATCAAAGTGATGGCATTACGTTTTAGACAATTTATATCATACAGTGTTGTAGGAAGGAGAGATGGTCGAGAATTTGACCGAATGACGACCCAGTCGTCACCCGATCGGAATTCTCTGTTCAGTCTTGAAATCACACTACTGTGCACATCGAAGGTTCGTTAATTCTACGTGAATAATGATGACTTCCAAACAGTGAACGAAAGTTAGAGGAGTTTAGTGTAAACAGTCTCTGTGAATGGGGATGTCTTCCAAACAGCGGGTGGAAGTCACGAGAGTTTAGTGTCTACCATTCAGGGGAGAAACTTAGAAGAGTTTGATGTAAGAAATATCGGCGCATGGCGATTTTCTCCATACAGAGAACGAATGTTAGAATAATTTAGTGTAAGCAATCTCTGTGAATGGCGATGTCTTCCATACAGGGAGTGACAGAAGAGTTTATTGTAAATAATCTCCGTGATTGGCGATGTCTTCCATACAAAGAGCGAAATCTAGGAGAGTTAGTGTAAACAGTCTCTGTGAATGGCCAAGTCTTCCATAGAGGGAGTGACAGAAGAGTTTATTGTAAACAATCTCCGTGGTTGGCGATGTCTTCAATACAAAGAGCGAAATCTAGGAGAGTTAGTGTAAACAGTCTCTGTGAATGGCCAAGTCTTCCATACAGTGAGTGACAGAAGAGTTTTGTGTAAACAATCTCGGTGAATGATGACGTCTTACATACAGTGGGGGAAAGTTAGAAGAGTTTTGTGTAAACAATCTCGGTGAATGATGACATTTTAAATACAGTGGGGGAAAGTTAGAAGAGTTTTGCGTAAACAATCTCGGTGAATGATGACGTCTTACACACAGTGGGCGAAAGTTAGAATAGTTTCGTGTAAACAATCTCGGTGAATGATGACGTCTTACATACAGTGCGGGGAAGTTAGTAGAGTTTTGTGTAAACAATCTCGGTGAA
The DNA here is from genome assembly GCA_031216915.1 of Pictodentalium vernedei. Taxonomy (NCBI): domain Eukaryota; kingdom Metazoa; phylum Mollusca; class Scaphopoda; order Dentaliida; family Dentaliidae; genus Pictodentalium; species Pictodentalium vernedei. Next base: position 470,777,632 of record CM062291.1, read on the forward strand.
TGATGACGTCTTACATACAGTGGGGAAAGTTAGAAGAGTTTTGTGTAAACAATCTCGGTGAATGATGACGTCTTACACACAGTGGGCGAAAGTTAGAATAGTTTCGTGTAAACAATCTCGGTGAATGATGACGTCTTACATACAGTGGACGAAAGTAAGAAGGGTTTTGTGGAAACAATCTCGGTGAATGATGACGTCTTACAAACAGTTGGCGAAAGTTAGAAGAGTTTCGTGTAAACAATCTCGGTGAATGATGACGCCTTACATACAGTGGGGGAAAGTTAGAAGAGTTTTGTGTAAACAATCTCGGTGAATGATGACGTCTTACACACAGTGGGCGAAAGTTAGAATAGTTTCGCGTAAACAATCTCGGTGAATGATGACGTCTTACATACAGTGGACGAAAGTAAGAAGGGTTTTGTGTAAACAATCTCGGTGAATGATGACGTCTTACAAACAGTTGGCGAAAGTTAGAAGAGTTTCGTGTAAACAATCTCGGTGAATGATGACGCCTTACATACAGTGGGGGAAAGTTAGAAGAGTTTTGTGTAAACAATCTCGGTGAATGATGACGTCTTACAAACAGTTGGCGAAAGTTAGAAGAGTTTTGTGTAAACAATCTCGGTGAATGATGACGTCTTACATACAGTGTGTGAAAGTTAGAAGAGTTTTGTGTAAACAATCTCGGTGAATGATGACGTCTTACATACAATGGGTGAAAGTTGGAAGAGTTTTGTGTAAACAATCTCGGTGAATAATGACGTCTTACATACAGTGGGCGAAAGTTAAAAGAGTTTTGTGTAATCAATCTCGGTGAACGATGACGTCTTGCATACAGTGGGCGAAAGTTAGAATAGTTTCGCGCGGGAAGTAACGTTAACATTTCATTGATTATAATGAGCAACGACGTTTTGTATATATAAAAGATGAAAATATGAAAATTGTTCTATTCTAATGTATTTACGTGTAAGCTATCATGTCACTGACAAAGAAATTACAGCGATTTGCTAGAGTGGACATGTAGTAAGTAATGTGTAAAAGTGTTTCGGGAATACGGAGCTGTGCGAGTTTGAAAATTGGCGTTTTTAATAAAGCATGGTCAACGCCTCTAGAATGCTGAGTGATGTAAAAACCCTAAAAATGGTGGTAAATCGAAAAAATAAAATAAAAAAACATACTTTGTTCGGTTTTAGCTCTGCAACATGCTGAAATGTCACGACATTCGAATCCTTTCACTCTCTATGACGTCATTTGCTACCACGGCCATAACTGTTGAGAATATCCAATAGCTGCAATACCTTTTCACACTGGTTTTTGTACGAAGATTATATTTTCAAAATTTCGGAAGGATATGATTAAAAATTAAAATGCTTAAAATTAAAATGCTCAGAAAAAAACACGTTTTCTGCGGCTCATTCCAACAGAGGGTTACAAATCGAAAAAGGAGCTCCTTAAATTTGTTCTCTGGGTATCCGACGACCTTTCTAAAAAAATATAATTATTAGTGTATAGCAAGTGACCGAAATCGCAATATAGCCCAAGAACATTAGGTTTCACTAGGGAAAAAATCGGAGAAAGCTGATTTTTTCAGGGAATGTCGAGTACATGTCACTGAACGATTAGACAAAAGTCCCCTAAAATCCCAGTTGAGCTTTTTTTTCTACAGCCTTTTTTCGAAAACGCGTTTGAAAAAAATTAAAAAAAATCGCACGAACTTTGTAACCTCGAATTGATCCAACTGTATTTTTTGTTTACGCGTATTTCGAGCTACATAATGTCTAATATACATTTACCTAGAGGAAAATGTGCATTCTGTGACAATTTCTGCGAAAAATTATTGAAAATTCACAAAAAGTATCGGATTTACGCAAAAAATGACGATTTTCCTAACGGATTTGCCCAAAGGGTCGTAGTACAGAACGGGATGTTAGTTGGACAGACGATAAAAAATCCACCACCATTTGAAGACTTGTATCATTGCTTACAAAATAGACATTATGGAAGACCCCCTCTGCTTCTGGTCGAGTTCCCCTTTTGGCATAAAATTCGTCAGCATGAGAACTCGACTATTTTCGGGCTTGGGACCGAACAGACACGTCTGTGTCTGGCAGCATTAGATCAATAAATAATATTTACAGAATGTACAAAAATCAATAAATAATATTTACAGAATGTACAAATCAATCAACATGGATTAAGTTACATTGACTATTATCAACGCTATATACAGAAATGACATGACCTATATACATATTATTCATCGAACTCAGAAATTTCCGACAGGACAGTGTTTCTGTGGTTGTTACAAGAATCCGAACTGCAATTACACAAACCTGAGCAATAGAGTCCTGCCTTCTTACACCCACACCTTTTTGTACAAGCACTCTTGCAACCACAACTGATCAGATTCAGTAGGTTATCGGGGGCACATGGCTTTGTGGCTGCAGTCGGTACAAGAAGTCCATTGTCTAGCGACCACCCCCAATCCGTCGGAGGAAGCGAAGTGCCCAGCCATTGTTGGACCTGGAGATAACATCTGTAGACATGTTGTTGTGCAGCATCGCTGCTTGGTGGGAGTGAGGCTAGGTCGATGGGTTTATTCAGTTTAGATTTTGCTACAAAACGCTTGTAAGTGACATATCTATATTGGTCGAGAGAGGAAACAGTTTTACTCCCGTATAAGATCAGGAGAAGTTGTTCCCCGGCAGCGGCTACTGCACTTGGTGTACTGTCATCCGCCAAAATTGTGTTGACATACTGTTGTGAGTCGCTAGTAACATCGGAGACAATTGTACTGAATACTTTCTTCTTACCAACTCGAAAGAGTGCAGAAGTAGTGTCACAACCATTTATAGAATGTGCTACAAGGAGGTTGCTTCTATGGTCACCCATTTTGGTTGCTATTTCACTAACTGAAACTAGTAAGTTTGGGGTAATGGAATACATCATGTGAATATTACATCCCGGTGGAACTCGAGAGGTAAGAATGACTAACAAGTCTGTGTCTGTTCCCACAACGACAACATTGTTGTCATCTTGAGCGATGTCAAGTGCAGTTTCGGCTATCAGTACATCAGCATCAGCCTCGGCCTGCTTGGACTGAATATTGATAGCAGATAGCTCCTGCATTAGAAGATCGATCAGTTGGGTTTTGTTCTTGGCATTTGCAAGGAAATCGGATTGGGGTGTGGTGGCTGGTAACTCGGGTGAGATATTGATATCAATGGAATACCTGTCTTTAGATCTACGGGCTTGTTCCATGCCCTTTGTCGACATTTTACAAGCATAACCATCAAAAACAACCACGACGTTCGCCCCAAAATGTCTCACTAGATAATTGGAATATGATGTACATATGTCCTTATATGACGACTGTTTAGGCCATACAACTGCCCTCAATAAAAATCCACCATCTACAACAAACAGAGAATGTTTTGGGATTTTAGTTTGCTCGGAACCGTATGTTTTGAGGATCTTACCGAGCGTGCTTTTCTGTATCTTCCTCATTCCAGCAGAATCAAACAATGCTGGTGGTTTCGGGGCGAGTTCATATTTGAGATACTCTTCCATCTCTGCTTGTGATTGAATAACACATGTGATGCGGTTGAACAGAATTGTGGGGTCAATCACTACCTTACTTCCACGGACTTTGATGCTATTTGCCATCGAAGCGAAAGACTTCACAGTGTCAACACGTCGTAGTTTGATGCTGTTGAACGTTTTGCTTACAACATTCGATACGCAACATTCACCAATTTTGCGAACTTGGTCACAGTTCACAGTTTCGTCGGCCACAAGCCCGGTCGCTATAGAGACTAATTGTAGTGGATCTCTATTCTGAAAGGGGGAATGCACTCTGAGCCAGTTCAATAATTTGGTGATATCATTGGCATCAGTCAATTGTGAACTTTGACGGAGATCCCGATGTTGTTCGCCATGACCAGTGTGAACATGAACACAATTTTCGAGAGCATTACATATCGGAAGGCAAAGAGGTAGTCCATGTACCCATTTCGCAACAGTGCTATCGGCTATTCCCCTGCCATGTGTGAGACCACCAGGGAGCTTGAACATTCTCATTAAACACTGCTCTATGGTCTGATCAGAATATATCCCGTCCCAGAATTTATCTGAGAGCCTTATGGTAAAGTAACCTTTCTCAGTGAACAACTTCAAATCATCCTGTTGCATTATTTCTGTTAGCTCAATCTTCTGCTGCAAATAGAGACGAGAACTTTTTGTTTATGCAAAATGACCACCTGCGTGAAATACTGGAATCATATTGCGAACACAATATGTGTGGAGTTCCCAGTCGCCTGTGCGCTCTGCTCTCAAGAACAACTGGAGAAGACCTATTTGCTCGTAGTATTGTACCCAAAGCGTTCCTGTGCGTCCTACGGACGCATTCTGGAGCAGTTCGTGTAATTTTGACAGTAGATGGTTGACGCTTTCTTGATTGACAGCGTCAGCTGTTGTACAGTCACCTCTGGCAAGTCCACAGAATATTTCATTGACTTCTGTGCAGTCTATGTTATCTAGTGTTCGGCTTTCTTCAAACACAAGTTTTGTAATGGCAATTTGTGTTAGCAAATGGACACGAACTGCTCTTGAATATGCATGACCACTGATCAAATGATGGATTGACCCACCAGCATAAACAGTCCCCCAAAGTTCATCCAAGCCGCTACCAGCCATGATCGAACCAATTGCCCCTAAACATGACATAATCATATGGAAGCCGCCAAGTCTAACGAAAACTTTTGTCAACTTATCTGGCGAAGACACAATCTCCACTGCTTTGATATAAAACCATAATATGGTTGGTCAAACGTCACTGGACAAACGTTCAGTCCCTGTTTCTCACATTCAGTTTGTGCAAACATGAGAGCAGTGTAAATTGTGCTCGGGTTGGATGGATCAAAATTAATAAAGGGAAGTATCTCGACATCACTTGTTTCATAATCATCTGATGATGTGACAATGTGCATATATCCAGCCCAAGATGGGCAAGGTACTCTCAGTACATGCGTCAAAGACCAAAGACTGTCGACTGTTTTTGCGAGTTTCAAATTTTTCGGATCAGATTCAACCAAAGTTGATAAATCCTTCATCACAATTTCGTCAAGACCCGATTTGCTTGGTTTACTGTAACCTTTCAAAGGGATGTACCCGAATTCACCAGATCCAATATTCGAATGATCACCAGTTAGTCGTTTTATCTGAGACTCTTCTGTGTGATCTCTGCTTGGAGTTATACAGGCGATGCCTCCCATAATATGGAAAGTATTCTTGCCATCTAGCGTGCGCACATTACAATCGGCGTTATCGAAAACGAATTGTGTGAAGTTCGCAAGTCTAGGCGACGGACCTTTGCTTATCATGACAGAATGAACGTATTGTTGAACTTCCCGGTAGCTAGAAGAGAACATTAGTCCATTCAGAATGTCGATCAATTCCCGAGATGCGAATTTCCTATGTATGTAAACTGCTACCGACAATAATACTGGTGACAAGAATGAACAGGGCCGACAAGAACTTATTAGAGACTGACCTATGGCTGTCACGCGTCTCTGGTTGGCTTTGATGTTTTGCCCACGCTACGACGGAGCAACAATCCCTTGTAACAAGGTTTGGAGTGTACCGAATAGTAGATCACTAGATACAGATAACGAATCGGGTTTGGGATAAACGTCACACTCGTAAATGGCTGACCGAATATCATCGCGGACTATAGCCGATGCTTTCTTGACGATGCGCATACGTTCATCAGTTGCATTGGTACATTTGCCTGAGTACCACGAACCATATAGTATTTTATCTGATGAATCTCTGAATGTGACAACATTTTTTAGGGACCTCAGTGTTGTAATAGAGATTCTACTACCGAAATGCTCAAGCAGTTTGGTTTTAAGATGTTTAATTGTGTAACCGACTTCGTCACCAAGATACGATTCAAACGTCTCTGCCAATTCGCTCAAGGAAAACTGACACTCATCGCTGTTCTCCATAAAGGTACACAATTCATGGAATGCAAGTGCTTTCTTGTCTGCAACAGGCCTACCCCGTGAAAGAGTTCGCTCAGGCTTATCTCTGACAAATCCTGTCCAGCAATCATGGTGATACCGACCTTCCTCGGCCACTAGATCGATAGCACGACCGATCCGAGTAAGTACAGACTCACCCCATTCATCACTACGTTTCAAACAACGGGTTCTGATACTATCAACAAAAGTCAATGTTTCAACGGTGTGGACTTCTCTTCTACGTTGAACGGGTATATGAGTTTGTTTGTCGGCGGATTCTCCACAGAACAGACAATGGAGTTTAAAATTGAAAGCATATTGATCAGAGCGCATTTTTTTAGTCACAGATGGACCAGCTTCGTCAGATTCAGCTGCATCTAGAGACATTCTCTTACTTTTTCTTACAGAACTTTCCCGTGTATAATTCTTGTAGCAGAATTTGTGAATTTTCTCACCAACTGTGGGTTTCTTCGAACCGGCAAAAAGATTATCGCCAAGCTCGACGCTTACAGCAACCAACTTTTCTATACCCCGCTCACCAAGTGTAGTTATTCCGGACGAGCCGGTCAACTCATCGTTACATTTGATACATTTATCCATTGCCAAAATCACAACAGAAAAAAGATGATAGACACAATAAACTCAAGTACAATACCACAGAACAGATATCAATGTGCGGACCTGCTTCGTTGTCACCGTAAGGTATCAACAGGTAACGCTAAGTGATATGCCAACAACATAACTGATCAGTTCTACAAATAACACAAGACGCTAATAATCAACAACAGGCAAAATTACATATATATCTATCAAGGGATCATTGGTTTCAATATCTAGGCATCAAATGCGGAGTGTCCAATACTGAACAGAGCAAATTGTGCAATGGACAGACCTGGAATGCGGAATTAAACAGCGTTTCCTGATGAAAGTCGTTCAAGGCTATTTTGCATCAAATTAAAGAGCGTTGTCTGTTCATAAAGACCTGGAATGCGGAATTAAACAGCGTTTCCTGATGAAAGTCGTTCAAGTCTATTTTGCATCAAATTAAAGAGCGTTGTCTGTACAATACAAATTTGTTTATGAGTACACATCAAGAGCGTGCACACATTACATGCCAATGCATCTTGAGTGTAGGCGAACACCACATTATGTGATTTAATCGAACATGGAAATTGAAACAATGATGCTATAATACGGTATTTGAATGAAAAAAGTCGATGCCGTTTGAATTTGAGTTTAAGGGGTATGGTTAATATTTCACACGTTTCACCAGTTCATTATGGAATAAATGACTATTGTTATATATCATTATAAAGCCACTGCTTTTCTGCAATTTTTGATATATAATTTAACTCCTAAAGTAGTCGTAGATTTGATTTAATGGACGTTGTGTACCGCTGTGTGTATGAAAACAATAAAAATTTTTTCGTAATTTTGTACATTTTCGTGAATATTTCACCATTGAGTGTGAGGATTGGTACAAAGTTGGCATTTTCTGTTGGGGATATGTATTCTCAATATAATTCAGCACGATATTTATGATTCTCACCCTACTAAGGCGAATAAGAATGAGAAATATGGAGCTGGGTCGAATTTTTTTAAAAATTTTTTTTTTCATCAAAAAAACGCTATAACTAAAAAAGCTGAACTCGGATTCGCGGGGACTTTTCACACTTTATCCCCAATGTGTGTCCCGGAAACATATAAAAAAATCAGCTTTCTCCGATTTTTTTCCTTACTTTCTCATTTTTATGTCTAATGTGCCTGGACTAATATACTATTTCAAATTCGTTGAATGGTATAATATGGTATATAATAGGGAATCGTTGAATAGTATAATCTGTTATATAATAGGGAATTGTTGAATGGTATAATCTGTTATATAATAGGGATTGTCGATGTCCGTTTCGTCCGCACCTTCCGTTCCATCGAATTAGAATATTTCTTGTCGCGTGGGTGGGACTACTTTGTCCTGAGGCTGATCGGCTCGCTCGTTATTAGTAAATGAAGTTGACGAACTCTGAACACGACGTTATTTTAAACAAATACCCCAAAACAGATCTAATCTCGAGCATGAGAGTATCAAAGGGGATAACCATTCTGGGGAATATCCCAGATGCCACATGTGCAATGGCCCTGAAATCCATCCCATATAAATATGTCCCAAAGTCCAACTAGGAGAGAGGCATACTGATTACCGTGGGGGTCTTATGGGAACAATACACGTTCGCGGAATAGATACAAGGTGAATAGGTATTCCGATCAACAACAACTCAAATGGATGCGACAACGGCGGATTAGAACATATTTTGGGTTTTATTACGGTAATAACCAGATTGTTTTTGAAATGTCACATCGAATTTCCATAAGTCATTCAACTAAGAACGGCTAACGTCGTGGGGGGGGGGGGGGGGGTGGGGGGGGGGGGGCAACACTGTTTAGATTGGTAATCACTTGTTGGAGGCCAGGTCTGGCGCATATTGTGATTTTATTTTAAAAATTGCCAAAAGGCTAATGCTGAAAAGAGGTTGATAAGAAGACAAGATCATAAGACTGATACCCACGGGGACATCGGACGTCTGATTTCAAAATGTGTTCGACTTTGTATTTGGGACCAGGAGTATCAAAATGTCTCGAGATTTCGACTTCGTCCAGAGAAATTTAAGGTTGACGTCTTCCTCACTCGATACACATTTACGTCACAGCGTCAACCCTTTTCGGGCAATGCTGATAAACATTGACAAGGCTTAACTTCAATTATTCTACTTGTTTTTTTCTCCATTTTAAGTGGCAAAATCGATTATTTATTATTTATTAAGAGCATGGTATAAATAAAACAAATAGGCCCTAGGGCCGGTAATAAGATTTAAACCACTCGTAGAATAATGGTCAGTACCACATATTTAGATATGCTTTTGTTGGAGATTATATTTCCAAAATTTGAAAGAGTTTGGTCTCCATTGCTTTCAAACATGGAGAACGTTTAACATTTTGCTGCATTTCAAGACAATAGCACGAAAACTGTGGCCGTGATTCGGTAAAGGCTTAAAAGCCAGTGGTCCCAGTAAGTGATTACATCTTCGTTAAAAGACTTAATTATTTCTAGCTGTTAGGTACATTTGGGTACATTTTACAATAATTCGTCGCCTGAGTGCTACAATGTTCTGTGTCCCTTATGGGACATAGAACATTCTAGCACTCAGTCGACGAATTGTAGATTTGTCTGCACAGCCATGTTGAACACTTTAAAGAAACCAAACAAAATATGACGCACTAGTCCATAAACTTAAGCAATCCTCGCAATATAACTAAGCAATTTCGCCATAGGGATTATTCAAACTCTTCACCAAATCAGCACAAATGGGTTAACAAGCTCCCTTTCACCCAGATTCAGGGATCCCTCAGCTGAATTACAGCATTCGACTGAGTGGCCTACATTCCGTCAATGAGCATGCAATTGTGTCTAGACGTCCTCGAATTACTCTCTGCATTGTGTGTTCAGATTCTAGAGTAGCATCCTTTTCGTTGTTGAGGTAGAGATGGCACATTTTCGAAGGGGGTGTAAGAACGTAAACTGACGTAAAAAAGTCGTAAATGACGTTAACAAAATGAAAAACAGCCATCTACCTGTTTATTTCGAGTTCTACAAATTAATATTTTTTTCATGTATTACAGCAATTTGCAATTCGACTGAGTGGCCTATAATCCTCCCATGAAATGGCACAAATAAGAATATTATCAAAATTAAATGAGTATAATAATAAAATATAAATAATATGTCTTATCTATCACTCACCCCGTATTTCTGAACATTCGAGTGCGCAGAATAAAGGGAGATAAAATGTTCACAATTCGTCCTTCGAAACACGCGGTGACTGGTAAATAAGGTTTTAATTTTGAAATTACATTTCAAACAGCTAGGAAAGAAAATGTTCCAGGGAGAAAAAAACTTACTTGCTATCTTGAGGGAGACCGTACAAGGAGTAATGAATCGTTCCACTAAAGTTACTCTATACAGCACCGACTCCTCAAGCATCACAATCATTGCCCACTCACGCAGTACATTATTACATACTACAGGACTGACATCATTAATATTATATAATAATAAATGTCTGAATTGTTATACATTTTGTCATTATGAATTAATCTACTTCCTAACAGATGATCAGCAGTTATGTGTATGTTTGTACACTATCCTCACACCAAGGTTCAACATCCCCATTCGAGGTCACATATCAGGAATAATAGTGCAAAATAACAGGATAAGAAAACATACTTAGATTAAACCCATAATAGATTGTAAAAGCAAGACGAAGCAGGACATGGATACAGAATAGCGTCCCTCGTGGGACTCCGATAGGAAAACCGCCCGAAATCACCTGCCTCCACTTCCGGAGTTGTGTACCAGAAGAATCTTTGTCCTTGTACATTTAAATGAACTCCGTCTGGCAGTGAATAATGCACGTACGTCTGTCTGTGGTGAAGATAATAAATATGCTTTCCAGATACAGACATAAATGCTTCATTCAATACGTGCCTTCTAAAGCTATACACGTCGCGCGACACAATCCGTACCATATGTCTCGGAAACACATTTCCGCGATAATGGTATGAAACCCAAGAAGATTTCCACTTTTCGCCCAAGCCTCGGAACTTTCACAAGAAATCGCTGTAGCAAAATTCTGATTTATCAAAATCTTTATCCCCCGATTTGAACACGAATCCAATTAAGATTCTGCCTTTGCACATTATTCAATTAATTGATAGTTCCAACAGGGATACCGATTGATCTAACATCAGTAAACTTCTCTGGCATATTTCAAAGGTTCATATGTCCAACAATAAATAACAAAAGTCTTGTCATAAACTTATGATGAATTCTTTCACAATGTTTCTTAAATAGATAAATAAAACATTTTAACAATTAAAAAAGGTAAATGTTTGCTTCTCTGTCTACCTTGGTAGATGCAACATTTATGTGGTAGGAACGAGCATATGAGAGAAGAATCCACCCCAGTATTATTATTGATCTCAACAGACAGTTATAAAGTTTTAGTGTTGAAAGTTATCAATCGTTTCAGATGACTCGATGGAGAAGTGGGCTCTTTTTCCTTTATATAGAATCATATGCTATACAACTTTTAACCCTTTACCCAACGTAACGTTCAAAATGGGCCAGCGCTATTCACAAAATTCATCATTCAGTTTTTATTACTTTTTAATTTTTTTGTCACAAAAACATAGCTTATGTCCACTCATTGGAACGAGCTCTACGAACTCGTTTCACAAAATTCACCATTCAATTTTTATTACTTTTTCAGTTTTTTGTCACAAAAACATAGCTTGTGACCACTCATTGGAACAAGCGCTACGAATTCGTTTCAATGAGGGGTCATATAAGCTATGTTTTTGACGCAAAAAATCAAAAAAAATAGTGCTTCAAGAATTTTGTTTGCAAGTGCCGTCTGCTTTTCTTGTTAGTTGAAGGGTTAAATTCAGATCTTGTGAGCATAGATGAGATGAGTGGCAACTGACAAAACGCACACACACTTGAATACATCGCTTTAACTATCGCATCAGGTTGTCAACAACGGCATTGATCTAGCGGAAATAACATTTTCGAACCATGTGTCTGTACTAATTGCAAGTATTCCTTGTCGGCGAATGAAATTTGAGAATATTTTGTAATCAAAACTCTGTATTAATCGTCCCTTCTCTGTACGTGAGTTCAGCCATCTTTGACCGACAATAAAAGTATCCAGAGCAGAATCAAATCTCAACAAAATATACGATATCGAGCCAATAGCTGAAAACAAATAAATTAATCAAATTAAAGCAACTATGTGTTATTAGGAATGGCGACCGGCATGAATCAGATACATGTGAATCAATCCATTTTCAAATCCAGGTCGTAGATTTCCATTAATTTGCCATTTTCCCACGGACACATCGTAATCGGAAAAAATAGGTTGAACTTGCTGTGGCCACAGCTTAATTACTCACACGATTCGTTCTCACTCTTGTAAAACCTATCACCACCCTGCATACACATTCGTCTTTACCAGCATCCCAAGAACCCGACCCGCACGAGTGCCTAATAAGTAGAACGAAATAAACAATGTGAATGGAAATCAACCATCCATCCTGATTAGTTGACAAAACGAATTAAAGGCCTCATGCACGAGTATAAAAACTATGGGAAATCCTCATGGGCAACACGAGTACCTGAACAATTCAGTGTAATGGCGTAATTTACTTATAGTTACAGTCTGTCATCCAAACATGTACACACAAATCAGGGTCCAGTACTATAAAACTTTTAGAATTGTTTTTGACGACTTTACATGGGGTGAAATGAACCTTTGACATTTTCAAAGATGTGGCAATTTGCCAGTTGGCGAATGATACCCTCGATCTTTGAAAGCTTTGATCGCATATTTCAAGATTACGCCCATTCCGTCTAATGACGACTCTGTGTATAGTAAACATACGCAACTACCCTTTTACAACCCCATCTAGTATACACATATTTGTGATGTACAGTAATACCACATCAGCGCGTTCAACTCAGCTGAGTTTAGCACTGTATTTCTAACAACTTCAAACGATCAATTTTCATCTGTGATACAAGTCCAAACCTACAGAGAAGTCGTCAAATCCAACAGCACCCCAATCACACAAAATGCTAGAAACCTTTTATAAATAACCCTTACATATTCATTCTATATCCGCAAAAATGCACGAAACACTCACGAACGAATTCAAACACTTGCTCTCCGTCATCATGGCAGTAAGCCCCGCTGAATACCGAGTTATTGATCGCGACAGGAATATGCCAGTTTCGATTCCATGTTATTTCCTTTAACTCCTGTATTGTGTTCGCGGAAAGGTATTTAATACCATTTCCCACTTCCACATTTTCATCTGAAAAGTATTTTTTGATTTTAAGAGGGGCACCGGTGAAGGGACTGCTCGTTCCAGCTGGATGACGGTTCTTCCGGTCACGCCATGCTCCGAACTCCATCTCCTGACCTCAATGATCTGGATGTCATTTTAACAGTCACACACCCCTCTAAAACAAACATCATTTGAGAGCTGTACAGACCTATCTACTCTATAGCTGGTGTTACCCCAGGGAGGGCGGTCATAACATTTCTTCAGTCTATTAAAGTGAAGTACTTGCAATCAGCCTCCATGTTCCCAGTAGATAACATGATTGGTATCGGTCAGTTTCCTTTTAATTACCAACGGTCTCAACCTATATTTAGCAAACATTGTCCCCTTATTATTCCGGGATCATAAATTCAAACTCCGTCCCAAATCGCGTAAGACTTCTCATGAACTCCGACCATATAACCTTTTCCCTTTCTTAATAACCGTATCGCATTTCTCTCTAACGATCTGGAAATTCGAAGGCAATTGGTTTTCCAGATCTCGCACATCTTGTGCTGGACTCAATTCCTTATTAGGAACATCTCCTGCTATGAGCTCCATTGGTGAAGTGATTTTTTTCTGAACATCACTTTGTTTGGTGGAAAGACCGGTGGTTTCATGGAGTGCACGGCGGTAGACCATCGTAACCAAAGGGAGGAAATAATCCAACTTGTTATGATTTCCTTCTGGAAAACAAGCTAATGTAGGTGCCAGTTTTCGATTGAATCCGTAATCCTGTCCATCTGATCCATATTTCAAAATAGTTAAACATTTCTGAAAATGGTTCTGACTCTACATTTGATCTCTGGTCTAGTGAATAAATTTTGGCAAGCCGAATTTAGCTATCCGTTCATTCACCAATATCTCACAAACAGTATGAACCTCTTGATATTTAATGGGATATGCTTCTAGACGTCCATTTTGAAAACTGATCTAAGATAACTAGAATATATATTTTGCCATTCGTGGTTTCTGGTAGAGGGCCCATTTTTTCAAGGCAACGGTTCATGGGCTAAGCGGACTTTGGATCGGGGACGTTTTAGATTGGTGATTAATACAATACAGGACTGAACAGAGTTAGGTGTTTCGGGAATTGTTGATGATATAACATGGTTGTGGAGTGTTTCTTGTTCACCTTTGAACAACTATTCAGCCAATATCTACTCCCTCAACTGACTACTCTGAATAGGAAAAACAGAATAACGAATTCGAAAAGACCGGTCACAGATTCAAGTAGCAATTTTGGAATACACTGTCCGCTGATTGAACAAGTCAGATAATTTAATTGAAAATTGGAAAATCACTTCGGCTCGGACCGAAAAAATATGAAAAAGAGCTAATTAAATTTATATTTTTTTACTTCCAACTTTGGGAATTTACATCACCAAATTTCCAACTTTTTGAATTTTTTGGCGATAATTGGGGGTGGGTGGAACGCCCCCCACAATCTGCTCCCCCTTCTAGCTGCGTCCCTGTACAAACTGCTCAAACAATATCTACTCCATTAATACAGAGCTGACGTGCTGTTGATGATTTAAATATATCCGTGCCTGGCCCAGTTCCGACTGTTCCCCAAACATATTACGCTTAATTAATGTGAAGTTTTCACATGAATCGGAAGCGAGTAAATCCGTTAAGCTTCCAAAGCATGTGGCCCGGATCTTATGAGCCTTCATCTTTTTAAAGAATGCAAAACCTCCTTGTGCGAGACACTCCTGATCTTGATCAATATGTTACTAACGTCTACTTTCCATCCGATTGAAAAAAGGCGAACGCTTCACCTGTTCTGTAAACGACTCCATCATAAACGTCTGTAGCAATCTCACGTGACAATACGTCGCCCGAGTGCTAGAATGTTCTATGCCCCCTATGGGACATAGAACTTTCTAGCACAAAGCAGACGAATACTTTTCATATTCAGTTTCAATCAGGTTTCATTCCTGGGAACTCAACTGTTCTCCAGTTGACTGATTTATAGGATGAATTCGGCCGATCGTTAGCCGAAGGTAAAAATGTTAGGGTTCTCTTTCGTAAGGCCAGTTAGGCTTTCGACGAAGTGTGGCATGCTGGTCTTATTCACAAGCTTGAAAGAATTGGAGTTTTGGTGGTGACCTTCTATTTTTCAGGTTTTACCCCTTGAACGGGTCCCAACGGGTTGTGACAGCCTCTAAAGCATCTTCACGGATACCTATCAACTTTAGGGTTCCTGGATGGTCCACATTCGGTCCCCTTTTGTTTTGTTTTTGTATATAGCAACGCCATAACTAAACAATTACTTTGCCGTATACGCCTTTTTGCAAATGATATCTCTTTATATCTCATAGTGGAGACTCAAAACCAAGCTTCGACCATAAATGACCATAATTTAGCTACAAATGGTTAGTTGAGTTCAATCCCGCTCAAAACGAAGAATATACGTGTATCACACAAGTGTAATACCACTGCAAATCTACCATTATTCATAAGAATTCAAGTATAATATTAAATAGTACTTGCACGAGGAGTGACCATATTGACCACATTTGCTGTTAGGCCTGGTCGCGTATAGATCTGGTAAGCAAGCACAAATTCACTATCGGTCGCAAGGTGTTAGAATAAATCTACTTTGCATTCAATAGCCCCCTTCTTAAGTACGACGATACCTTGTGGGGCAACTGCTAGGTATCAAAGGTTGAGAAAATCTTTTAGCCGTGAAAGGAGCATAAGTAGTGCAACCATCAGTACAAGTAAGTTTCAGATCTATTCCGACACACGCCGAGGCCCAATCCTTGTAAGAAAGACATAAATTAGTACAATTCTTCTAAATGTACCATGACTTAACTCCCCAACAAATTGCAAATAATGTACCACCTCTTGCCTCGTTCACCAACCAACGAAACAATCTCCGAGTTTGTCACAAGCATAGAGTTACAGTTTGTCGTACAAATTTGTACCAGCCATTCTTCATTCCTTTCCAACGTCTCCAACCGCTGGAATAGTCTATCCTTGACTGTTCGAGATAAGTCTTCTGTTAATAATTTAAAAGTTTCCTTAACAATGGCAAACTGCGATCACCGCTTATTATGTTGATAATAAATCTCCTTCAGCTCAGATATGCCATTGTAGGTTGCGTTGCAGTAATCTAAACGCCCATTTATGTGATAACCATTTATCACTTTTCAAATCGTGCCAATATGGAGCTGTCGTGACATCTGAACATTTGGTTTTGTGCTGCCCAGACTATAATAACCTTCGTAAAGATACAATCAATTATCTACTTTTGACTCAAGATCTCTGTACGCTACTGTTCCGTTTAGAATTATTGAACCAAACCGAGAATCGTCATATTTTTTTAAATCGTACAAAATTTCAATATATTTAATGGACGCAATCGGAACCTACCCCTTTTGAGCCATAGGGTCAACACCCCATAAATCATGTTCCAATATCTTAGTAAGCTGAACACGTTCTCTTTATTTATATCGTCTTTTCTCTTATTATTCCCAAGTGTACTGTCATTAAGGTATAAACATTTTGTCTTCAAGATGGCTTATCATTATTCTCCAACACTTTCTTCTTTCCTTTTCACTGTTTCACATTACAACATTTAACTAATTCTCTACCAGAACAAAACCCAGTCCCCATCTAGTGTTACATACAACGTGGTAACGCGAATGATGATATAGTAACAATGTGTTTGTACAATCCACTGTCCGTTATTTTCCTACCATCCTTCTCTCTTGAGCTTGTTCTTTAGTCTTCGTGATAGAAAAAAGAGAAATCTATATGAAAATGAATGACTTTTACCAGCCTCACCTCATTGACACGACTTCCCTTCACTACCACAAACACGAAGAGATAACCCAGAATTGTATTACCACCTGATTGCACACTGAGTTAGTATTGTATCCTTTGCCACTGACCGTCTACATTTCGTGTCTCGCCAAATTGGTTTAAGCAATATCTTAAAATGCGTAAAACTAACCAAGCCTTAATTCAGCCCGTGTAGATACATTAGTTTATTAGGGAGACTCACAAAACTTCTTCCCTAACAGGTTTTGTTTTTTAATTGTTGTTTTGTTTACCATTAACTTAGATTTCGCTCTGTTACTCCCTTCTTTTTTGTTTAACCCTTTACCTAACGTGAAAAGCAGACGACACTTGCAAAAAAAAATCTTGAATAACTAATTTTTTTCATTTTTTGTCTCAAAAACATAGGTTATGACCCCTCGTTGGAACGAGCTCGACGAGCTCGTTCCAACGAGGGGTCATAACCTATGTTTTTGAGACAAAAAATGAAAAAATAATAAAAATTCATTGGCGATTTTTGAGAATCGCGCTGGCCGGTTTTGGCCGTTACGTTGGGTAAAGGGTTAATATTATATGTACATATATCATGTTTTTGCTTTCAAATAAAAATACTGTTTACATTGAACAATCTCTGCTGTCGTGCATAGAATATTCCATTGCAATGTTTGTTGTTTCCTTGGCAGTGTGTGGATGCGAAGAATTGTAAATTACACTGGCGAATGCAACCGATTCGTGGTTAAGACCCTTATTTTTCGAGTGGTTTAAATCTGATTTCTGACCCTAGTACCTATCATTTTATTTATACGATGCCCTTAATAAATACCCCATCACTTAAAATGGAGAAAAAACGATATTTCCTATCGCAAACACATGGGTTTATTTTTTTTACTTTTGTGCCGGTGGGCAGTACTATCGGCTGCATTTGAATGCTTGATTGCCAGTTAGGCACATCGTCAAAGTTGATTGGATTTACTCTGCTTTTTCAGTCAGACTATTGTTATTGCAGACCGACCGCGTTCATGTCGACCAATAGTTATGGCCCCTGCACAAGACGGACACATCAGGACGTCTCACTTGCGGGATCGCTTCCTTCCGGCGACGAGGACAGCAGCAATGACTCCTGGTAGAACTGACAATCGAACCAGAGCACAAACTGTCCGCAACAGATTCACTGAACATGGCATCCGAAGTAGGTGTCCATACCACGGACCAATCCTTACCCAACGTCAGCGTACCGCCAGAATGAAACGGGTACGTCGGCGTGGTCGCTGGACTCAGCAGCGTTGGAGCACAGTTCCTTTTAGTGATGAATCACGATTTTGTCTACGGCGCACTGATGATAGGGCATGAGTTTATCGCCGACGAGGAGAACGGTTTTCTGAAGCTTGCGTTTCGGGAATGCGACCCTTTTGGCGGGGGTATAGTAAAGGTTTGGGCAGGAATTTCCTAGTACCATCGGACGCAGTTGATCGCAGCGATGGTAATTTGAGGGGACAGCGATATACGGAGGACATTCTGAACGCTGTTGTTGTCCCGTTGTTCAACGCTGACGTCGGATTGCAGTTATTCCTGCAAGACAATGCCCGATGTCACGTGGCGCGTATCTGCCTTGACTTTCTTGATGAGCAGGGAATCGAACTTCTTCCCTGGCCACCACTTTCGCCAGATTTATCGCCAATCGAGCATCTTTGGGATCAACTGGACCGTCGGGTACGACTTCATGATCTTCGGACGTTAGGCGATTTACGTAATGTTTTAAGGCAGTTCTAACCCAATAGCACAGGGTGACAACCAGAGACCTGTCAGGTCCATGAACCGTCGATATCTTGCTATTCCAATGCAAAAGGTGGACAAATACGTGTCTGAATTGCGACGTCCTGACGTGACGCCTGTTACAACCGATAATGTTACAACGCCCCATAATGTTACACCAACGCATAATGTTACAAAAAATGTAGTAAACAACCGATAATGTTATAAACTCCGCATAATGTTATAACTTTTTTCAACCCGTTATGTTATAAAAATCGACGCATAATGTTATAACTTTTTTCAACCCGTTATGTTACAACAAATTAACCAATAATGTTATAACCTCTGTACACTAATTCCAGTTACAGCTATTGTAGATGGACTTTACCACTTACCATTTATTGCCGCATAAAGGTATGTAATATTTATACTAAAGGTTTCTGCTCTGCTTAAGGCGAGGAGACACCCCCCCCCCCCCAACTCCTAGGGATTTAGAATGACCTAGTCATGTTACATAGACGCGGATTATCCTGGTAACTCAACCGTGTGACTTCATTACCATGATCATCAGTGCCCAACATGGTGAAGGCGGGGTGGTGGGGGAGGGGTGCTATTTTATACGGTTGGTACGTTTACCAACATGCGTAGTCTCCGCTTCCAGAAATGTAGTGTACCATAGTCCCCTGACGCCTTTGGGGATGGGCAAATGCCTCTGTTTCTGCTTGTTTTGGGCATCTAAAACTCATTTGTCGCATATTTCTTAGTCATAAGAATATCTTATTGTTCATTAATTTGAAATTTTAACAACTGACAGTGAACAAAAATGAGGTGGAGTTAAAAGAGGTCAAAGGTTGGAGGGAGCGAGGTACATATGGTGGATGTGGAAGGTTGGTAGTGTCGCACGGAAGCCAAAGAATAGGATGCGAGACTGTGTAGGAAGAGGAATGGGGTTTTGGGGGATTGAAAGGGGTGGGCAGGGATTAGGCTGAGAAAGAGAGGAGGTCGTGGATAAGTACATCAGGGTGATAACGCAGAGAAAGCTATCTGAAAATACTGTAAGAGAGTAGTGCTAGACGGCATGATAATATAGATGGTGGAGATGTTGGAAGAAGTGGAAGTGATGAATTTGGGATTACAGGTTCTGGAAAAGGCGGAATCACTAGAACAGGCTGCATAGGGAGAAGGAGGAGATTGTGGAGGAGGAGTTGTGTTGATGTTGGTGTTGTGGCGGTGTTAGTGATGGTGTTGAGTAGTTATGTATGTTGAAAATGAGCCATTTTGTTTGACCCCGGGGCAGGACCCCGGGAGTGACGTCATGTCACGTGATTGGACGATCATGTTGGGTTGTCATGATAGTGCACATGGGTGGCCATGTTGTGATGACATTATCATGATAATAGGTGGTAGGAGTGCATTTGCGCAGCGCGTGTTGTTATGAGGACACGTGCTCAGTCTCACCCCAAACAACCCGACAATAGATATCGAATTAATCCAAACAACCCGACAATCTTCAGAAAACTGACCAAACACTCCCGAAAACACTCCCAAATAAAGGTAGGATAGTATCCTTAATGAGGGTATGAGACGTAGGAAGAGGTACTCATTGCGCTCATTTTCATAGCTTTCATTTTGAGACGTATGATTTTGCGCGCATCGTGGTCATTTTCATAGCTTTCATTGCTTCATACGAAGAAAAGGGGGATTCCGTGGGTTTAGTATCCTTAAAATATAGGATAGTATCGTTACGTAATGTCCGACCGTATAATGGACGCGTAATTTATCACTGAAATGGGTTTATTACAATAATGGTTGGTTTATTACAATAGTGTTTTTTTTAACTGGGAGATAAACTGGAAGGGGGGGGGGGGGCGCCGTCCCTGTCCCCGGAGCCCTACTGCCGCTTGCCCCTGGAGCTCCTGAAGTCCCGGTCCCTCGAGCTTCTGGCGAGTTACTAAATCGGTACTGTCAGGATTCGGGAGTGTTTTCGGGAATGTTTTGGACAGTTTCTTGAAGATTGTCGGGTTGTTTGGATTAATTCGATATCTATTGTCGGGTTGTTAAGGGTGAGACGGAGCATCTGTCCCTATAACAACACGCGCTGAGGGTATACGCACTCCTACCACCTTTTTTCATGATAATGACATCACAACATGGTCACCCACGTGCATTATCATGACAACCCAACATGACCGCCCAGTCACGTGACATGACGTCACTTCCGGGGTCCTGCCCCGGGATCCTCCAAAATGGCTCATTTCCAACATACATAACTACTCAACACCATCACAAACACCGCCACAACACCAACATCAACACACCTCCTCCTCCACAATCTCCTCCTTCTCCCTATACTGCCTGTTCCAGTGATTCCGCCTTTTCCAGAACCTGTAATCCCAAATTCATCACTTCCACATCTTCCAACATCTCCACCATCTATATTATCATACCGTCTAGCACTACTCTCTCATAGTATTCTCAGATAGCCTTCTCTGCACAATCACCCTGATGTACTAATACATGACCTCCTCTCTTTCTCAGCCTAATCCCTGCCCACCCCTTTCACTCCTCCTAAACCCCATTCCTCTTCCTACACAGTCTCGCATCTTATTCTTTGGCTTCCATGCGACACTACCAACCTGCCACATCCACCATATGTACCTCGCTCCATCCAACTTTTTGACCTCTTTTAACTCCACCTCATTTTTGTTCACTGTCAGTTGTTAAAATGTCAAATTAATGAACAATAAGATATTCTTATGACTGATAAATATGCTACAAATGAGTTGCAGATGCCCAAAACAAGCAGAAACAGAGGCATTTGCCCATCCCCAAAGGCGTCAGGGGACTATGGTACACTACATTTCTGGAAGCGGAGATTACGCATGTTGGTAAACTTACCAACCGGATAAAATAGCACCCCTCCTCCACCACCCCCGCCTTCACCATGTTGGGCACTGGATGATCATGGTAATGACGTCACGCGATTGAGTTACCAGGATAATCCGCGTCTATGTAATGTGACTAGGTCATTCTATGATAAATCCCCGGGAGTTGGGGGGGGGGGGGGGGTGTCTCCTCGCCTTAACCAGAGCAGAAACCTTTAGTATAAATATTACATACCTTTATGCGGCAATAAATGGTAAGTGGTAAAGTCCATCTACAATAGCTGTAACTGGAATTAGTATACAGAAGTTATAACATTATCGGTTAATTTGTTGTAACATAACGGGTTGAAAAAAGTTATAACATTATGCGTCGATTTTTATAACATAACGGGTTGAAAAAAGTTATAACATTATGCGGAGTTTATAACATTATCGGTTGTTTACTACATTTTTTGTAACATTATGCGTTGGTGTAACATTATGCGGCGTTGTAACATTATCGGTTGTAACAACGCCTGCAACAGAAGAAAATGAAATTATATAAATTTACTCAGCTGGACTTGAAATATGAATTTACAATAATTTGTTTGAAATTAAAAGTCGATAATACTAAAAACAATTGCTCCTCAGAATTTAGTATACTTTCTTTTTTGACTCAGTATATTTCCTGCTATAGCTGTAAATAATTTTAACCGCAGTAGAAGTTTTACAAAACTAAAATTTAAAATACGGGCTTTTCACAGATAGTAACATACGTGGGCATGGTATATAAAACGCAATTTCCAGTGAAAGTTGTAATAAAACATCACAGTATCCCTATATTGTATCTTGCTGCAGTTTAAATTATTGTGGCCTAATAATCTTGACCATATGGGAAATGTTGTTATAGCACAGTAACACGACTACCCATTTGAGGGGTGTTATTATAGTGTAATACGCCTGATCCAACAGGGAAACTTATCATGGCGCAATCAGCCGAACCTAATGGAAAAACTTTTTATAGCGTTACAGGTGTGACCTTATGGATAAGTTCGTCGTGGTTTAATACGTCTAACACCACGGGGAAACTTATTATGGCGCAATAAGCCCAACCTTATAGAAAAACCTATTTTAGAGCAATAAACCCGACGCTGACGCTATAGGAAAACCTGTTATGGGATAATAGTCTGACCCCGTGGGAAAACTATTATGGAACCAATAAGCCTAATCCTTGAGGTAAAGGTATTATTGTGTTATAAGTTTGACCCTATAGGAAACTTACTAAGGTGTTAAAAGTCTGACTGTACAGGAAACTTACTAAGGTGTTAAAATCCTGACCATATAGGACACCTTTTATGTTAACCTTACAAAGGTGTTATATACTCGACCGAAAAGGAAACTTACTAAGGTTTTATAAGCCTGATCATACAGGAAAACTTATTATGGTATTATAAGCCCCACCCTAAAGGTTACTTACTTAGGTTTTATAAGCCTGCATATATAAGAAATGTATAATGATGTTACAAGCCTGACCCTATAGGTAGCTTACTAAGGGGTTATAATCCTCATCTTACATGACGCTTACTAAGAAGGTATAAGCCTGAACCTTCAGGGAAAGTTCTTATGTTGTAATACGCTTGACCCTATAAAAAGTTTAATAAATTGTTATATAATTTGACTCTATGGAAAAACTCACAAAGGTGTTATAAACCTGACCATATAAGAAACTTAGCAAAGTATTATAAACCTGATCATATGGGCAAACCTATTATGGTGTTATAAGCCTGACCCTATCGAAAACGTACTGAAGTGTTATAGACATGACTCTATTGGAGACTTAATGAGGTGTTATAAGCCTGACCCTATAGAACAGTTACTGAGATGTTATAGGTTTGACGCTATTGGAGACTTAATGAGGTGTTATAAGCCTGACCCTATAGGACACTTATTGAGGTGTTATAGGCATGGCGCTATTGTAGACTTAATGAGGTGTTATAAGCCTGATCCTATAGGACACTTACTGAGGTATTATAAGCCTGACCTACTAATCGGTCCTCAGGTGGCAGATAGAAGAAAGCCTGCTCAATTGAGCTAGGTTTGCTGAAATATCAAAATGATACTATCCTGTTATGCGGGCACATTATTCTCCCTTGATGTGCGTTCCGAAGAATGAATCATGTCAGTTGAGGACAAACAATGCCCCGGTTTGGGCAGTCTCCATTTTGGAAATTACTGGACCCATACCCTGCTTTGGCCCTAACATCGGACACAGAAGGATGGTCAGATGGGTCCGATCTGAGCCCCCAAAGAGGATGTCAACCTTGGGGCATTGGGGGTGGTCGTTCAGACAGTTATTTCTTTTATTTGTTTCATTGCTAACCTATACAGACTTTCAATGATTTTCGAACTTTTTGATCATATTCCATCTTATTGCACTGTCTACGTCAGTTATTGGTGGTCATTTTGGTTGTACAAAATAATTGGTTAGACTATCGCCTTCCGAAGGCCTGACATTGCCCACACTCGACGGGCCAATCGGACAGCGTTATGCCTTGCATCAACGTTGTTCGAGAATGCACGTTATGTACTCTCGGTTTTGTTACCACCGCATATTAAGTTGGGATATGTTGGGCTCGATGTACGGGCGGGAGGTATGAAGTGAAGAATCCAAACTTTATAACATCATGGCGAAAACTCCCAACAAAATCAAAAGACGGCGTGAATTAGCAAACGTAGACAGTAATTCCGATACTGACTCCGAAAATTTGATTACCTCAAACAATGCATCTTGGCGAAAATGTATTACCATTTGCTCCACAAATGATGATACTCCAGTCACTAAATTAAATCCATTCATACTACAAACACCTATTCGAGGCATTGCTGGTACAGTCAAAGATGTTAAATAAATTAAGAACAGGTAGTCTTCTTGTGGAATGTGCCTGTGAAATGCAGTTGCTGGTATTGTTAAAAATTAAAACATTACATGATATTGAGGTGCATGCCAGTACTCGCAAGACCCTCAATAACAGCAGAGGTGCCGTAAGAACACGTGAGCTAGCTGATATTGGAGAACTTGATATCGTAGAAGAAATGGAATTTGTTGGGGTAAGAAGAATTGAGATTAGAAAGGACGGACGACAGATAATCACAAACACTTATATTTTCACATTTAATACCACCAAAAGCAGGTAAAAGTAGCTGTTTGAACGTCCGAGTGGATCTGTTCATTCCGATTCGACTTAGATGTTTCAAGTGTCAAACGTTTTCCCATGGTAAAGATGCGTATCGAAGACAAACAATATGTGACTGATGCCGCCAATAACATGATGAGCCATGTAATAGCGAAACCGTCGAGTGCGTCAACTACCAGTGCGATCACATGTTGACATTTAAAGACTGGAAAAAAAAAACTGATTAAAAAATAAAGCGCTGGCAGGGAACACATTCTGGTCGCACAGTACCCTCCAACAAGAAAGAATGTGTTAGTCGTGTATGACCAATTTTGCAAGATCCTTTCCACAAAGGTTACTAGATGGGTAGTCAACTGAAATAGTTGGTCGAAAGCGATGAAGCTTGTTATTTGTCGCTCCATCCCATTCCGCCCGCCACATAGATTTGATGTAGTTACTAATATGTGGTTTGAAATCACTGAGAGGGATGCTAAAATCTGTGAGAGGCTTCGCTAAAGCCTGTTTTGCTGCACTGTCTGCTTTGGTGTTACTGGCGATACCTACATGTCCGGGTAACCAGCAAAACACGATATCATATTGGTCAGACATGAGAGTTGTTAACTTCTCACGAAGTTCCAAAATGAGAGGGTTCTTCAACTTGGGGTTGAGTAAAGCAAGTAAAGGAGAAAGAGAGTCTGAGAAGATGGTCGACTTTCTTTCCTGTGCATTCTCGATGTGTTCATGTGCGAGTTGAATAGCTTTAACTTCAGCTGTGAAAATAGAACTCTGATTCTGTATTCTGATTGAGGTGATATGATCACCAGAAACAGCAGCTGATGATACTTTATCACCATCTTTAGATTCGTCTGTATAGATCCTTGTATATGCACTATACCTGTACTTTATTTCGGCATATTCTTGTTTGAACAGGAATTGGTATCAGATTTTTTGGTAGAAGCAAGGTCCAAAATAATTGTAGGTTTTTCAAGATGCCAACGGTTTTCTTTTATAGAATCAGAATCAATTTTGGCAGACTCCATGTGGGGTTTGATTCTAATTCCCAATGGAGGAATGTGTTTCTGGTGGCGGCTATAAAATTCAACATTTTAAGGGTCTGAAACACAATTATAAGCAGGATTTGAAGGATTGGCCAAAAGTTTAGACACATACTGGAGAGATAATTTAATTCTACGCTTCTCAAGAGAAGGCTCCTCTGCTTCAACAAGCATCGAGTCTATTGTGGGTGTTCGAAAATCACCTAGACTAATTCTAATACCACTATTATGAATTGCATCAAGTGTTTTGAGATATGATTTCCTTGCAGAACCGCACACTATACAACTGTAATCTAATTTTGATCGAACAAGTGATCTATACAGATGGAGCAAAGTTTTTTGGTCAGCACCCCAATCAGTGCTATCAACAACCTTCAGTAGGTTCAGTGCTCTCTTACATTTAACTTTTAGTTGTTTTATGTCGGAAGTGAAATTCAGTTTGTTGTCAAACAACAAACCTAAGAATTTCACTTCCTTAGCAACTTTAATAGGACTACCATCAATTTTCAATGTTTCCGAAGTTTGCAAAAATGAACACAATTCGTTTTTGTCTTTGAAAATTTATAACCATTTTCGATAGCCCATTTTTGAATCATACTTAAACACAGCTGAAGTTTGCGCTCTATAGAATTCATGTTTTTGCTACTACAGCAGATCAAAAAGTCATCGACATACAATGACGAATCTTCCATATTCTCAATTGCGTCGATGATACTATTAATTTTAATTGAAAAGAGGGTAACAGATAAAATACTACCTTGAGGGGCCCCTAATTCCTGCTCGTGAGGATAAGATACGTTGACCCAAAGCGAACCTGAAATTGGCGGTCCTTTAAAAAGTTTTCAATAAAAAGAGGTATACGCCTTCTCAACCCCATGTTAAAAATATCTTTTAAAATTTAAAATCCCATACGTCCACGTTGTGTCATATGCCTTTTCCAGGTCAAAGAAGATGGCGATCACATGTTCTTTTCTAGCGAAGGCATTTCTTATAAAAGTTTCTAGTCTAACCAAATGATCCACAGTACTTCTCTGGTTTCTGAAACCACACTGAACATTCGCAAGTAGATTGTTCGATTTCAGATACCAGACAAGTCGATCATTGATCATCCTTTCCATGGTTTTACACAGACAATTTGTTAAAGCGATATGCCTATAATTACTTGGGTTGCTGTGATCTTTATCAGGCTTTGGAATGGGAATTACTGTTGCGTTATGCCAAGAAGGTGGGAACTGGCCAGTCCCTCATATGTCATTGAAACTGACAGTCAAAGGTCAAGTGATGATTGTGGCAGATGATTTAAAATTTTGTAATGTATTTCGTCGGGTCCGGTGGCAGTATCCTTTGCTCTATGCAAAGAGTTATTTAACTCTTCCATAGAGAAAGGTTCGCTATAATCTTCTAAATTGTTGGAGGAAAACTTGAGCTTTTGTTTTTCTTGCTGTTTTTTACTTTTGAGAAATTCTGGATTACAGTTTTCAGACGACGAATGTTTCGAAAATGTGGAGGCCAATTTGTTTGAAATTTCTTTTTTTTTTTTGATGTGATAAGCGTGTTGTTGTCTTTCAGATGTTGTACAGTTCATTTGGTTTCTTTGCCTTTAATTTTTTTAATCATTTTCCAAATTTTGTTGATGGGGGTGTTTTGGTTAAGCTTTGAAACATAAGTTTCCCAAGAACTTTTCATTTTTTGTTTAATTGGTCGTCTTGTTTTTGCCCGATTTATACATAATTTATCTAAATTAATTGTGGATGGTGATTTGTTGAATTCCCGTTCAGTTTTCTTGAGATCTTTTATGGCCTGTTTACATTCGTTATCAAACCACGGTTTAGTGAAACGTTTTGGATTTGTCGAGGTTTTAGGAATGACTTGGCTTGCAATGTCAAGTAACTCTGTTCAATCTGGTCAGCACTTTCACTAAATTTCTCCTATGTGAGGCGTTCAGAACAAAGCAAGATGAAGGTCTCACAGTCAGCCTTTTTAAAGCTCCACTGGGGTACCCTCCTATCATTTGCCGGAACTACACTCTCCAACACAACCAGAAAATGGTCACTCCCGCACAAGTCGCCTTCCACCTTCCAAGAATAATCGAGAAAGAGGGACGGGCATGCAAATGAAAGATCAATTGAAGTGTAAGTACCAGATGCGGTGTGCAGATAAGTGTCTGAACCATCACTGAACAAGCACAATACATATTTTGTAATGAGCTCTTCTACAGTTTTACCTTTTACATCTTCTTGACTGCAGGAATTACCCCAAAGGGGACTTTGTGCATTAAAATCACCAAACAAAAGGTATGGAGTTGGGAGTTGTCGGGCCAGCAACTCAAGATCATTCAGTTGTAAGGCTTTATTTGGTGAAACGTAAATAGAACAAAGTGTAACTGTCTTGTCTAAAGTTAGGCGTACCGCCACATCCTGTAAATTTGTCTGTAATGGTACAGAACTGTGAATGATATCGTCTCTAACCAAAACAGATGTTCCACGAATATGAAGGTCACTATCATCCGCCCAGGCATTACATGTATACGAAGTACAATGCTTAAAAGCTGAATGATTTTGAGCCTCGGGTTTCTTTAAAAGAGTTTCCTGCAGGCAAAAAGCAGCAGGTTTATATTTTTGGCTGAGAAGACTCAGTTCATTAAAATTGGCTCTAAATAGGGTTGGGGTATTCGTATTCAGTATTCGTATTCAGTGGTATTCGAATACATTTTTTCAAGTATTCACATGTATTCAGTATTCAAGGAATTTTGTGAATACATGTATTCGTATTCAAATACATTAGTATTTGAGATGTATTCATTAATGTATTCATGAATACTTTTTTGAATACTTTTTTCCCTTTTGGAGAAAAAAATGATTTTTTTCAACCAATAAGTGCATGTGTTCCGGAACTAGAAAATTCAAATCTGTAAGTGAGAAGGAAATCTGTTTGAAAATCTGTTTGAATTAAAAACTCTTTTTTTATGTGAGTAAGAAGCCAATGTGTACCCTGATAAGAATACAAGTAAATGCAATATTATATTTCTGTTTTTTTTTATGTTTTGTCCATACACTTTCCATTTATCACCTTTTTTGAAGCATCTAGGTTCCAATGTGCTTTGTTTTCTTAAATAATGAGTGGATAATCAACATTAGGAGAGAGTTTGTTTTGACAGAAAATTATATTTAACCAGAGATCAAAGTAAGTAGTGAATAATGGTTAATTATAAAAAAGTGTTGTTTCATTCTCACTCATAAGTTTCATAATGGCTGTTGATTTAGTTTTGAGAATTCATCACACTTTCAGCAATATATAAAGACTATGAAAATCTTTCTGTCCTCAGTCAGTCTTGATCTGTTATGATATGTGGCATCTAAAAATAAGTCAATAGTTTTTGGTCATTTCAAAATGCCTGAAAATTCAACTGGAACCATAAAAGTGGAATGTAAACATTGTGCAACATTTATATCAGGTCCATGCAAGAGTACCTCAAATTTCTTACTTCATTTGAAGGTGAGTTAACTTACTTTTGTATTCATATATGTAAATATTGCTGACTTGCTAATCCCTATTATTCTAATTTTGATACCTCAAGGTATTTAATATTATTTACTGTCATATTTCACCTGTGCAATCAACAAACACATAGGCTTAATTTTTATGTGGCTTCCCAAATCTTCCCAAAGCAAATAATATGTGTCTAACAATTGATTTGTGGCCAAACCGTCAGATGAAAGGTTTTCTTGGAGTAACGGGACATTTTATTCTAGATTGGAGTACAATTTCAGTTATGATAGATTGTAAAAGATTCAAGGGGTGTCATACTGGTGAAAACATCAGACAGGTATATGAAGAGATTATTGCAACTTTCAACATTTCAGAGAAAATAACAAACGTTATTACTGACAATGCATCTAATATGCTGAAAGCCTTTGATTTCGCATTACCAGGTTATGAAGGTGTTGATACGTCTGTGTCTGATGATGAGGGCTCAGATTCAGATAGTTCTGATGACAATACTGCTAACAAGGACTCTATTGAGAAAATATTCAACAGTTTACCAAAACATGGTTCATGTTATGCACATACAGTACAGTTAGTGGTAAAAGATGGTTTAAAGCATGCTGGTAACCATTTAAATAACGTCATTTCAAAAGTTTCTAAAATAGTAGCACATGTCAGAAAATCCATTCATGCATCCGAGATTTTAGAAGGAGAGCAACGCCTACAGGCAGCAAATGCTACACGATGGAACTCTCAACTCATTATGATCCGTTCAATATTGAAAGTACCTGAAGACAAATTGAATCAGCTGGACACTTTAAAATTAACAGCATATGAGAGGAAAGTTTTGAAAGAAGTGTGTGCAATT
Organism: Pictodentalium vernedei; assembly: GCA_031216915.1. NCBI lineage: Eukaryota > Metazoa > Mollusca > Scaphopoda > Dentaliida > Dentaliidae > Pictodentalium > Pictodentalium vernedei. The sequence continues at coordinate 470,807,578 of CM062291.1, forward strand.
TTAGAGCCGTTCGAACACTCAACAAATTTAGTGCAACAGGAGAACAACGTCAGTGGTAGTTTGGCTGCAACAGTGAAACGTGGATTAAGACATAGATTTAGAAGTCTATCTTCGACTTACAACTGTAAAATGATAACAACATTGAAAGCTTCTACTGAGGAGAGACTAAGTAAATATGAAAATGAACCTGAATATATGATTGCAGCAGCTCTTGATGCAAGATTCAAACTGAGATGGTGCTCAAAGGAGGAAGCAGGTAAAGTGAAAGATGTTATTTCAAGTAAAATTAGTGCAGCTCCACAGACAAGTTCTATTGACAATAATTGCCAAAGTCCTCCTGCAAAAAAAACTTAAGCCTGATTTTTTCAGTTTCATGGAAAGTGATTCTAATACTCAAAGCCCAAAATCTTATACTGAAGTTGAAAAATACTTTAGTGAGGCATGCATTGAAATGACTCAATCACCACTTCAGTACTGGAAGGTTCAACAAAGTAATTATCCACTACTGGCACATCTGCCCCTGCTGAACGATTATTCAGTGTAGCTGGTGAGGTGTTCAGACGAGACCGATGTAGACTTAATGATCAAACATTTGAGGACCTAATGATGAGAAAATGTAATCACAGGTTGTAAGATATATTTTGCTTTAAAAAGTGTAAGAAATTGAGTGCTGAATTATTTCTCATATGAATGTACAAGTGCAGTTTCCCAAAAATATTATATTCCTTAATGTTACAAACGTATATGAATCACATCCACTAAGAATGTACATGTATGCTGTCTTCCAAAATAGTTCATGTTCACTCATGTAATGAACGTTTTAAGCTTGTTACATTAGGTAACATAAGCTATATTTTGACATAAACAGTTGAATTAAGTTGAATCAAAGAATATATATATATATATATATATATATATATATATATATATATATATATATATATATATATATATAAATTCGAAGTTTCTTCGATTATATTAAGTTGTCTGAATTTAAATTGAGTTGGCTCTTAAATTTAGTAAGAAAGATATAAAAATTTTCCAGAATTTTATATCGCTGGATGTAATTGGTTCATTAACTGATGTGAAAATTGTTACTTTTGCAATGTACCATATAATAACTCAACAGACTGTATATTATTCAAATAAATGATTGTGTTGAACAGGTTTGTTATTATTCAGATTCACCAAAAGTATTCAAGTATTCAGAAATGTATTCACGAAAACATTCACAAGTATTCTCCACAAGACATTTTGAAAGTATTCGCCCCAAGCCTAGCTCTAAAACCTCGACAATTCCACTGTATTATGTTATTTTTGTTTGTATTAGCCATATATCAATTAAGAATTAGAGGATGACGTATGGACGAAATGGCCCCGGTAGTTTTTTTCAGTGAATTTTTCCTCAGGGATCTATTCGGTGAGGAAGTCGGACGTAATTGTTTGAAGGTGTTCTCGATACAATCGCTGACATCCATTTCCTCAAGGCCTTCAAACCTGTTGCGAACAACGGGGTTTTGAAGTACCTTAAGTTTTCTGTCCGATAGTTGTTTTTGTTTTATTTTTTATTTTTTATTTTCTTCTTTTTCTAATTTGCTCATTTGATTCTGACTCAGATTATTTAGTTGTGATATTTGTTCTTGCTGTGGATTAGGCTTTGTTTTGTTTTGTTCATTTTTATGCTCTAAATTAGTGGCATGTTCCTTATTTTGAACATGTTTAGATGTATTGTTTCCTGATTTTTGTTCTGTTTTATCTTCTGTTGTTTTTGAAGTTGTTGGCTCTGGTTTAGGATTTTGTTCTTTTTTCTGTTGAAATTTTGTTTTAAATTTCTCTGTTGTTTGCATTGTGGAATTTGTTTGTGTTGACTGTGTCTCGATTTGATCTATTGTGAAACCCCGTACTTAAGATGAAATAGTACCTTTAAGCCAGGTGTATTGGGTTTGGCATTCCACTGACGTTGTTGCCAATTTTTGACATAATGTTTTTGCATATGATGCTATTGATAAATTAATGCCAGGCATTGATGAAACTATTTCTCTGGCCTCCTTGAAATTGATTTGTCGTTCACATTTAATTTTCTGTATTTCCTTTTCTCCCTTCCAAACAGGACAATCCTTGGATGCAGCTACATGATTGCCCTGGCAGTTACAACATTTGATGGCATTACTGCACTGGCCTAGATGTTCCTCGCCACATTTAAAACAGATTTGTTTCCTCTACAGTTATTCTGGCCATGTCCATACTTCTGACATTTGAAACATCGAAGTGGATTTGGGATAAATAAATCCACTCCGCCGCTCATGTATGCTATTTTAATGCCTTTGGTGGTAGAGACGAATTAAAAGTTAAAATATACGTGTTTGTTGGTGCAGTTTTTCCATCTTTTTTAATCACTATCCTTTTAACTGGAGTAACACCCTGAGATTTTAGTTCTTTGTCAATTTCTAGCTCATCAATGCCTGACAGTTCTCTTGTACATACTACGCCTTTGCAATTGTTTAGAGTTTTATGAGCAAAGACGTTGACCTCCATATTGACGAATTTGTCCATCTTTAGTAAATTGATTGCTTGCATTTCCCTTCTACATTCTATAAGTATTGCCCCTGATCGTAGTTTTTTCACATTTTTTACATCTCCAGCTATTCCTTTGATGAACTTTTCCAATGCAAAGGTGTTAATATCTGATGCTCTTTTATCTTCATTATTTGCGTAAATTATAACAAATTTTGGCCAGTTGTTCACAATAATTTGTTCTTTTTTCAAGATCGGAGTCAGAATCAGAGTCTGTGAATTTCAAATCGTACACTAGTTTGTGTTTTTTGGTTGTTGTAGCTATATTTAAGTTATTTATGATTCACTGCCCCGGCACCCACCCACCACAGAGTCCAACACGAGATAGGGTTACTGCAAAGCAGATAACGCACCGGGTTACCAGCATTCCCACATACTTGTTTTGGAGCAGTATACTCAGTCAGTGTTGATGCCGGAGCATACCACTGACTGATTGGCCCGTGTGTGGGACATGTCATGCCTTAAATGGTGGTCATCCAACCAATCATAGTACAAAACACTATATAATGTTGCCACTCGTAACGAAACAGACAGCGCAGCAAAAAACAAGGATGGTAAAAACATAAAGTTGTTAAAAAAAAGTACACAGTGGCAATGAAGTTATGTGATGAAAAGAAATGGCTGATTGTATGACCCCCAAATGCCCCCCGGCATGACACTCAAACGGGTCTCCCGATTGGCCAGAACGGACCATCCGGCCATCCGTCTACTCCCGAAATTGGGACCAAAGCAGCGTATTGGACATTATCTGAAAAATGGAGACCAGAGCCAAACAGGGGACTGCCCTAACCGGGGCCACGAGTCCTCAACTGCCAGGTTTCCTTCTTCCGGGGCCTTCGGAACGCACCTCACGGGAGAACAAGGTGCCTGCCAGATGGTATAAGCGGATCGATCATTTTCGTTCGGGGCTGCGCATTTTTGTATTTCGCAGCGGACCAGCTCAATTGAGCAAACCTGCCAATTAGAAATTAGCAAACCTCCCCAAATTGAGCAGGCCGTCCTCTATCCGCAACCTGAGGACCCGCCTAGTAGGGGATGATCAAACCCCCTAGGATACAATCAGTTGATGAAGACCAGACACTCCGCGGGAGAGAGTACACGATCAGTTGATGACGACCAGGCACTCTGTGACAGAGAGTATACAAACAGTTGATGACGACCAGACACACTGCGGGAGAGAGTATACGATCAGTTGATGACGATCAGGCACTCTGTGGGAGAAAGTATACAATCAGTTGATGACGACTAGGCACTCTGTGGAAGAGAGTATACGATCAGTTGATGACAACCAGGCACCTAGTGGGAGAGAGTGCACGATCAGTTGATGACGACCAGGTACTCTGTGGGGGAGAGTATACTATCAGTTGATGACGACCAGGTACTCTGTGGGAGAGAGTACACGATAAGCTGATGACGACCAGGCACTCTGTTGGGAGAAAGTATACGATCCGTTGACGACGACAAGGCTCTTTGTGAGAGAGAGTATTCGATCAGCTGATGACGACCGGGCACTCTGTGGGAGACAGTATACGATGAGTTGATGACGACCAGGCACTCGGTGGGAGAGAGGATACGATCAGTTGATGAAGACCAGTACTCGGTGGGATAGAGTATATGGTCAGTTGATGACGACCAGGCACTCTGTGGGAGAGAGTATACGAACAGTTGATGGCGACGGGCACTCTGTGTGAGAGAGTATACGATCAGTTGATGATGACCGGGCAATTTGTGGAGGAGAGTATACGATCAGTTGATGACTATCAGGCGCTCTGTGGGAGAGAGTATACGATCAGTTGGTGATGACCAGGCACTCTGTGGGGGAGAGTATACGATCAGTTGATGACGACCAGGCACTCTGTGGGAGAGAGAATACGATCAGTTGATGACGACCAGACACTCTGCGGGAGAAAGTATACGATCAGTTGATGACGACCAGGCACTTTGTGGGAGAGAGTATACGATCAGTTGGTGACGACTAGGCACTCTGTGGGAGAGATTATACGATCAGTTGATGACGACCAGGCACTCTGTGGGAGAGAGTATTCAATCAGTTGGTGACGACTAGGCACTCTGTGGGAGAGATTATACGATCAGTTGATGACGACCAGGCACCCAGTGGGAGAGAGTGTACGATCAGTTGATGACGACCAGGTACTCCGTGGGAGAGAGTGTAGGATCAGTTCATGACGACCAGGTCTCTGTGGGAGAGAGTATACGACCATTTGGTGACGACCAGGCACTCTGTTGGGAGAAAGTATACGATCAGTTGATGACGACCAGACACGCTGTGGGAGAGAGTACACGATCAGTTGATGACGACCAAGCACTCTGAGGGAGACAGTATACGATGAGTTGATGACGACCAGGCACTCGGTGGGAGTGAGGATACGATCAGTTGATGAAGACCAGTACTCGGTGGGATAGAGTATATGGTCAGTTGATGACGACCAGGCACTCTTTGGGAGAGAGTATACGAACAGTTGATGGCGACGGGCACACTGTGTGAGAGAGTATACGATCAGTTGATGATGACCGGGCAATTTGTGGAGGAGAGTATACGATCAGTTGATGACTATCAGGCGCTCTGTGGGAGAGAGTATACGATCAGTTGGTGATGACCAGGCACTCTGTGGGGGAGAGTATACGATCAGTTGATGACGACCAGGCACTCTGTGGGAGAGAGAATACGATCAGTTGATGACGACCAGACACTCTGCGGGAGAAAGTATACGATCAGTTGATGACGACCGGGCACTATGTGGGAGAGAGTATACGATCAGTTGATGGCGACCGGGCACTATGTGGGAGAGAGTGTACGATCAGTTGATGACGACCAGGTACTCCGTGGGGGAGAGTGTAGGATCAGTTGATGACGACCAGGTCTCTGTGGGAGAGAGTATACGACCAGTTGGTGACGACTAGGCACTCTGTTGGGGGAAAGTATTCGATCAGTCGATGACGACCAGACACGCTGTGGGAGAGAGTACACGATCAGTTGATGACGACCAGGCACTATGTGGGAGAGAGTATACGATCAGTTGATGGCGACCGGGCACTCTGTGGGAGAGAGTACACGATCAGTTGATGACGAACGGGCACTCTGTGTGCGAGAGTATACGATCAGGTGATGACGACCAGGCACTCTGTGGGAGGATATGAAGGGCACATTGCAATGGACATGTGTTGGATTTGGTTATCGAACAGGCGTTCATGCGGTCTGCTAAATAAGTCGCGGAAATGACAAGAGGGGGTGGTGTGGATGATGTACTGAGCGCCAGCTGGCTTTCGTCGTTACTATTTTCTGCCGATTTAAATATTTTCATACAGATTCTCGCCGATACCTTGACAAAGAAGACCGAGCAGTGCAAAGACATTTCTGGTACCAGCATGGCACATGAGAACGCATGCAAAAGAGAAATCATTTGGTATGTGGAAGATATCCGCCTTTCGCGGAGAATCTCACTTCAAGAAACATTTCCAATGGTGTTTATGCAACTCCTGTGAAGGTTTTGTTTTCTTCGGAAGCATTGAAACAGAAAAATGCAACAGAAAAATGTTTTCAATGTCGAGATGAAGTCAGAAACTGTAGACTCTAGCCATTGCGATGGATGTGGAGACGGCCAAGGGAACAAATATTGTTCCGGCACTCTTGTTCCAAAGATTGTATATCGTGGCGTCTAACTCTGATATCAGCATATGCAGTATAAATTGTGTGCTTATTCTTCTTCTCTTGTCGAGGCTGATGGCGTCATGATAAAAGCGGACAAGCCCACCTTCTTCCCCTCACAAAAGCGAAACTTAAAGCTACACAAAATTAGCTCAAGTGCATCCTGTAGCGGAATCATCCGTGCCAGATTGCAACCTTGCTCTTGACAGATGCTAAATGATGCAGTGGAAAGAACTCTCAATAAAGACATTGCTCAAAGTTCGTGTTTCACAAGTACGATACGCACGCAGCCGTGGTGTTTGACGGTCACAAAATTTCAAACGCCAAGGACATGCCCGACAAGCGGCGAGCGGCGTCATTTGAACAGAAGTGAAACTGAAGTCACGGTCACCCTAGTAGTTTGTACGGCAATATCATGTATGACACGGAGACCTTTCACCTTAGTTGGAGACGAAACAGATCTTCTTTTTTATCTAATATTTTGGGCGACGAACAATGACATAAGATTCGATTTTCTACTGATAATGATCATGTGCTATTGTACAATTGTCCTTTTGAGTGCGCGACAACGAGGGGCGTCTAGAAGCGTCACGGACTGAGTTGTTCGTTCATATGTGGAAAGTGGCAAGCCACCACGTCTTCTAATTCCAATGTCGCAGAACTGAAATCTCGAACTCAGTGCGTTTATATTTAAAGTGTCATTTCGGATTCAGGCTTATGTCGTGGTATTATGAATATCATATCGCGCATTGAATCACAGAATGTGTTATGTCCATTTTGCCAAAAATGAGATGTGTGGTTTGTATTAAATTCCCTCTGTTCTTAGTTACATTTTAAAAAAGAAATGAGCAACAGAGCGTGAATAATAGGGGATATTTTATGAGTGTCTGTCTATTCTCTCTATTTTATTTGTATGAATTTGCTGCATATTATACTGTTCTACGCCCAACTAATCAGCATTTAAAATCAATTCTAGGTGGTACAAAGTGAACCAACTACAAAACAATGAGTTCAACATTTCATAGGTTGGTACCTTTCTTGAATTGTTCAGACGCTGTCTCCACGCGTATAATTCATGCTTGTTGTTTGTATTAGTTCTGACAGATAGGGGACATTTATAGCTTTGTGTAGTTGTTGTTATTTAGGCACTGCTCATGTCCCTTTAGGGTTATTTAGAGAGCGAATATTATGTGCCTAATCTTAAACCGGATATTGTTTTGACATTCAGTGTATTGAATGGAAAAGGAACACTACATTGTTCTGTAGCATGGCATTGCTGTGTGTGAATAAACATAAAATGGTCCTACTTTAGGATTATAAATATTTCAGTAAATATTCTAAACACAATGTTTTAGCCATAATATTGGTGTCAAATGGTTGTTAACTGGTTGAGTGCTAGGTTATTTTTGGTGGTCTGAATTTGTTATTCAAAATGTATTTTGTTACAAATTTTTGGAGAGTGCCCATAGGCACTCTCCAATAATTTGTAATAAAAGAAATCTATATAAAACAAAATATTAATTGCATTTCAATGAAAATTAAACATGAGCAGGTAACATGTTGGCCTTTTCTCTGGTGGACTAATTTTCTCAAAGCCCTGATAGTGGCTTCTAGCACTCAACCAGTTAAACCATTTATTTCTTTTTAATTTCAGTGATGGGTGTGTAATAAATACAGAACCACAATTATATTTGAATGGGTTAAAGATTACTTTTTGCGCTGAATCGATTGTGAATGATGGCTCTCTGTAAACCTTCGGCAACTCGTGATATTAAATGTGGTGCTAAAGATAGCCGCAAAAAACTGCTTTCATTAAGTTGTTTATAATTAAACTTAGTCAGCATATTTATCACGGTCAAAGTCACATATTGAGGTCAACGCATGGAATGAACATGCACGTCAACTTGTTTGCGTCCAGGCCAATACTCTTTAACGGGGAGAGATAACATAGAGAACCTTACCCAACATATGTACCGCCACTAGGCGATGTGTCGCTGAGAAACGTTTCGTACAAATATGCGATATGAATTTTAATAATATTATGTTTTTTAGCACTTTGAACAGCTGAGGCGGTTGCATTTCGTTTTCATTCTTATCTGTTTTTTTGCCGGTATTATAAGTTATCTCGGGCAACATCCAGGTTACATGGAGATTTAATACCTGGATGTTAGTTTTCAACCATGAGGCGAAAGCCGAATTGCTGAAAAGGAGACATCCAGGTATTAAATCTCCATGTACCCTGGATGTTGCCCGAGATAACGATTTTGTCCCGCCTCCTAACACAGAAATAATGCCGAGATGTAAAATATGATCCCACATTGAGACTCAGGCGACGAGGTTTAAACCCCACACTGGGCCCAAACAGCGTAACAAACGTCAGAGCAAAACTATAAATAGACCGAGTCTATTTCCGAATGGTTGTTTTTAACCAGATCACACATGGAAAAGTTTTTCATTTTGGTGAATTTGAATTCGTTGAAAAAGTTTTAAAACCGTGTAAATTCAGCCTTCCAGAGTGTATACTATTTCCATGGAACACGCTTCAGCATGTTAGATGTGTTGTGCTGTGTATTTTATTCATGTCTTTGGGAAAATAGCTTAAATATTCACTTAAAACGACGCTGGACATGCAACATGGAAGGTGACATTTTGAATTTAGGGAACGATGTCTCACAATTTCTGACTCCACTTGGGTTTAAACTTGAAGATTTTGAATTGAGCTGCAGTCGTTGAATTTTGTAATAGGTAGGTGGAATAAATAGCATACATTTCTGCGCTGACCATCGGAAACAGCAAAATAAATTATGAAGTGCGCCGAGATTTAATGCCCTGGTAATGTTAATTTGTTGTTGACACCAAGTCTTACACTGACTGTGCCCGTATATTTGCCCTCCGTGGATTTCCTCCTACTTTTACCTCAGTTTGGCTCCAAAACCCTCACTGAAATTGTGACCCCTCATTGAAAGAAACTTTATGGTCGGGATTTACCCCGTTACAATTTAATTAACAGTTCTAATAGGCGTTTCAGCAATCGATGTGACCCAGTCGGAGTCAAAGGTTATTTTTATCACCTAGATGTTTATTGAGTGACAAACGGGGAACAACGACGCGCGCTCATATCACCCGTATGTTTGAAGATATCCGATACCATGGCTATTTGTCTCGGTCACGTTGACCAATCAGAAGACGCAATGCATACTGATACAGAGACAATGTATTTTGTCTTTTTCATGGAGACATGCCGTTGTTTCAATTCGTGCGTCCCCTTTGGGCCATCGGGATGTGATGTGATCACTGGATTTTGGTGTATTCAACAGCCTACCCTTTAAGACATCTTCTCTTTGAACACATGTTTCTCTTATACAAACCTTCTCATTTAACACATGTTTCTTCTATAGGTGCATCAGTGTTACTTTCTCGGTAGTCGACAAGGGCCAACTCATCCGTCATACCTGTATAGTTTGCATTGACGTAGTTCCAAATCTAACAAGCTGCTTTTGTTTGTGATTTGGCTCTGTTAACAAGATTTTTAAACTAAGGTCCCGACACTCCAACGTCAGGAATCGGAAGAGTTTCTTTGTACAGGAAAAAAGACTTGGAATGAAGAAGAATGTTCGATAATATAAGTAGGTAATGTTATTTACTGCTTTAACCTTTTCACTGCCGTACCCACCTTAGCCATATATGGAGGATCTCTAGGTTCGCCTGTATGCGAGGAAGGTTAATAAAATGTATGACATATTTGAAACTCTATCACCTGATTAAATGTTGGAAAGGGCTCACCGAGCCCTTTCCAACAATTAATCAGATGGTAGGTTTATTACCAGAACGTGCTGATAATCATTATAGAATTGGTGACAATAGTCGCGTTCGGCAGCATAAGTGTTAAGGAACAAGACATCGACATTTCATGCCAGTGACCGCGAATGCGATTAGTGTGAGTTAGACATTATTAGAGTTAATCGTAACAATAATATTTTAAAGATTATTGACAATGGCCTTATCGATAGACAGCTAAATAGCAAGGCACGATGCAGCTAGAAAGCTGAATGGACGATAGAATGCTCTCGATAAGTGTCTAAAACTCTATTTGAAATTTCGGTCCATAGACGTATTTTATTGAGCATTGATAAGTAATCTATGGGCTTCACCATCAAGTAAAATTTTGTATAGATAATTATCATCCACTTCTTCCACTTCTGTTGTTTCTAATAGATTTTTGAAAGCATTGAACATAGAAATCAATATCCTCACAACTACCATATAAACATGTCTCAGTGAAAATCTATATCGTAACTAAGCATTTCCGTCTTGAGAATGTCAAGCTTGAAATGTTTATATTATGACAGAGTACTTAACACTTTTCTTTAATTAAATTATATTATGACAATTAACAAGTTCTCAGTTTCTAATCTGCACACAAGTACAGGAAGAGTCATACATACATCATTTTCGTTTTAAGGATCTTATGTTTTAAAGTTCCAATACGAAAGAGATTAAGCACTTGCAAATAATTAACAACATCTCGGCTTTTTTGGAAGAAGGAAAGGAAACTTGATACAAAACAATGACCCTCATGTCATTCAGGGCATTATACGTGCATGAGGTGGCACTTGCTAACTCAAATAGCATATTTAGGACTACACGAAAACATTCTGAGGTCGATTCATTAAGTACTAAGTATATGGTGTATTCTGTGGCAGAGATGTGGGGGGGGGGGGGGGACTATTGGACACACAGTGCATCCTTTGGATGCGTCGACAATGATAATCTCATTTCCATATTTGACGCAACCTGTTGAAATCTATTTTATTTAATGCTAGTCAATACATTATCGATATCTCAACCAGGGTTAGCGCTCAACATTATAGGCCTCTGTTAAAGAAACGCAAATTGGATGTGAATGTTTCCCAGCCCTGATTATTTCCCGTCATTGATATCACCCGACAGCCTTAAATCTTAACACATCTAGATGTGACAAGTTTCCCTTTCCATGAACGCATCCTGGCCCTGACTACTTTCCATAATTGAAATCACCAGACAGCCTTACTGTTAACGCATTCTGGCAATGTCTACTTCACATCATTGAAATCAACGGGCAGCCTTAGTGTTAAACGCATACTAGACTAGTTGTGACTACTCCACTCATTGAAATCATCCGAAAGCCTTACCGTGAACAAATCCTACCCTTGACTACAGTACAGTAGCCGTGGACTGGTTACTTTCCACGCGTGGGCAATATTACCACGGACGCAATAATATTAAATTCCAAACACTAATTACATGAATAATAATCAAAAATTTAATTAATGAAGCACCGGGTACAACCCGGTGCTTCATTAATTAAAATTTTGCTGATGAAGATTTTTACAACCTGGTAACCACACGCGTGGACATAACTGCCCACGTGTGGATTACGACCAATCCACGGTGACTGTACTGCACGTCCCATCATTGAAATGACTCGTCTGTCTTACGGTGAACTCATCCTAGCCGTGACAACTTCAAGCACTGAAATCATCCGACAGATTTACTCGGAAAGCAACACAGCGAAGCCCTGACTACATTTCATCATTAATGTTACCTGGTAGCTTTACTATGAACGCATCCTACCCGTAACTACATTCCGTCATCGATATTACCCAATCGCCTCATAGGCAATGCATCCTAGCTGTGATTACTTCAATCACTGAAATCACTCGACAGCCTTACAATGAACGCATCCCAGCCGTGACTACTTCAATCTCTAAAATCACCCGACAACCTTACTATGAAAGCAATTTAGCCGGGACTACATTCCATTACTGATATTTCTCGAAAGTCTCACTGTGAATGCATCCCATCCCTGACAACATTTCATCATTGATGTTACCTGACAGCCTTACCGTGAACGCATACTAGCAGTGACTACATTCTATCATTGATACAAACTGACACCCTTACTGTGAACGTATCCATGCCGTGACTATATTGCATCACCGATATCTCCCGACAGTCTTACCGTCAACGCATCCTAGCCGTAATTACATGCATCAACGATTTCATCCGACATTCTTACAGTAAGCGCATGATAGCCGTTACAATATTCCATCATGATATCACCCGACAACATTACTGTGAACGCACCCTAGCCGTGACTACATTCCATCAACGATTTCGCCCGACACCCTTACAGTAAGCGCATGGTAGCCGTTACAATATTCCATCACCGATAGCACCCAACAGCCTTACCGTGAACGCATCCTAGTCGTGACTACATTCTATCACCGATGTCACCAATCAGCCAAAGAGTAAACGCATTCTAGCTGTGCCAATATTCCATCATTGATATCACCTCTCAACCGTACAGTTAACACATAACACATCCTAGCCGTGATAATATTTCATCATTGATATCGACCATCAGCCTTACAGTTAACGCACCCGACCTGAGACAATATTCCATCATTGATATATCATCCGTCAGCCTTACAGTTAACGCATCCTGGCCGTGACAATATTCCGCCATAGATATTATCCGACAGCCTGAACGTATTTAGAACTTAGTGATTAAACCTTGGTATGCCGAAATTCAAATAAGAAATTTCAGGCATCAAATTGGGACATAATGCAACGACGAATTTAACCCCCTGCACTCTGATGTCAAAATATCAAAATTTTAAGCAGCAATTTTTTCCCACAATCCAACTTGAAATTTAACCAATTCAATCTTGTTTGACAGAGCCCAATGAGCTCTGTCAAACAAGACTGAACCGATTAAATTCCTAGGTGCATTATGGGAAAAAATGATATTTTGACATCAGAGTGCAGGGAGTTAAATATTTCAACCTTGACATTGCTCAGTGAGCTGTGGCAAAGAAGATTGAATGGATGTAAATTCCCATAAGTCTTTTGGGAACATTTGCTCCTGAAATTGTTTTTTTAGTATCCACGTGGGAAGGATTAATACATTTATCGACCATGTGTACATTTAGAAAGGTGTGAGAAAGTGCAGTACAATTAAACAAACACTAAATAAGTGCATTGCAGGTGACATGTTACATAATTCCACGGATCGATTATTCCCCTTGATATTGTTGTATTTTCCGGTGTTCAATACAATGGCAATTGAAATAATCAAAATCGGTTATATAGTTTTAACATGAGAATATAAATACATCAATAACTCTTACCGCACACAGCAGTACTTTGTCACACAGACAAATCGTCGTGTTAGAACCAGAACGTCCTATGTCCCATAGGGGACATAGGACGTTCTGGTTCTAACACGACGAAATATCAAGACTGTACACAGGCAATCCTCTAACATAAAACCATGATTCTATAATCGTCTGGGAGCAAGCCAGCAACGTCCACCATTTAACACAGCATCTTGACAACCACGACAAGGACCAATCTCGCGCCAAACCACTTTTTTAGGCCAGTTGCACGAACCGATGAGCTGTTCTCACTGGATACCAGAAACACCACCTCGCTGTTTTAAGCACCTACAACACTCTCCCTGTCATTATTGAAAATTGAACCAAGCCTGTTTAAAAAAATGTATAGGTATATATTTGCTGTGAGTCATGTCAGGTCCCCAAAAGATGAAGCCAATAACCTCATCCAAGACAGTAAATAGACTGATCCCACATTGGTCAATTTATATCACTCATATTAATGAAGCTAATTACCTCATTGATTTTGAGTGAAATTTAATGTCTTAGTCAACACAAAAATCCAACATGAATGTAAGTATATATATAAAAAATCAAAACCGATGAAGCAAATTACCTCATCTTGGTTTTTCATCCAATTCTGTAACTAACTTATTTAAATTGAATTGTAATGATATAAACATTTATGTACACGCTGTGTTTCAATTATATTGAATAGAGTTGCTTTACATTAATGGATGTTTTATAAAGAACTTCTTCAAGTGAGAGGTTTTTTACCTCAGCGACTTTTTGTGCAACTGATTTTAATTGCCATGGAGTGTTCACTATAGATGGAACAGGAGATAAATATGGAGAGTCAGACTCAAGAAGAATTTGTTCTATTGGAAGAGTTTTTAGAGCAAAATCTAATGCTGATGATTTGAGAATTAATGCAGTAAATCCAAATTTGACATTTACCAGAGTACTTCTCCACTCATCAAGTTGTTTCTGAGTACCATTGAAACAATGGCAATGTATGGGTACACCGGTAAGATTGTACTTCCGTACCAGTTCTAATACTGCATCAGCAGCTTGCCCTGTTCCATAATCTCTGCAGTGAAAAATAAGTGTCTTCCCTAATGTTCGAGCAAAAGGTAGAATTTCAGAAAGGAAATCTTTCTGAGCTTTAATTATTGCTTGACGGCACAACTTTTTATCTGTACATGAGGGATTACAGGTACATGTTGAAGTTAAATCTAACCCCATTTCACCTATACAAACACATTTTTTTTGTTTTAGAAAAAACTTCAACTTCATAAGGTGATGTTGTGAATGCACAAAATTTTTCACAAAATGGGGATGTATACCAAAAGAAACCCTCAGATTGTCACAACCATGCATTTGAGTATGATGTAATGACCAATAGCCTGGATATACATAATTTGCTATGAGCATTTCTGGATGAAAATCTTTGTCTGCCACATCTAAACTTAAGTCATGGAAATTTGAATGACCAGTTCTTTTCAAAAGAGCGTCCAAGTGAAAATGGGAATCTATGAAAGATAAAGGTTTCTCTAAAGCTTTTAAAGTAATGTTGAAATTCTTGTATGCTACACCAGACAAAAATGTTTCCTGAGTATAAGTGAGGATAGTTCTCTGTACTTGTGGTATCAAAAGATTAATCAGATTGGCGAGTATTCGCCAATGGGTCATAACAGCCAGACAATTGGGTGGTGAAATTGAGAAATGTTGAAACTCTGGTTGACAATTAACAGATTGAAAGGTAGAAAGTAGTTTGATCTCTGAATCTGTGAAAGGAGAAGAAATCACTTTCTGTGGACTGGGATATAATTGTTCAGCGATAACAAACTGAAATAACTCTTGTAAAGTTTTCTTTCCTAGATGGAAACAAATGAAATGAAATAAACCATTCATCAAATTTACCCACTGTCTGTATTGATTCAAACTAATACAGGCTTTATCGCCATGAACTAAAGTTTCTTTGTGTTTTGCGATTAAAAAACATGTTCGTCCCTCTTGCTGTTGACACTCCCAACAAGCAGTAAAAGCCCCCACATACCAAGGCAGATGTGACCTCTGTACATGTGATTTCAGATGGTTACTGTTCGCATCACAAAGTGGGCACTGACGTCCAGATGATGGCCTTTTCTTCAACTGACCAACTCTTCCACTTGTTGCAGAATAATTATATGTAGATGTTGTAGTCCCTGATGATACTGCAATTTTACTTTCAACATGAGAGTTTTTAGTGGACTCAGAAGAGGTATAATCAATTTCATCATAATCGGGCACAAATAACGCCTCATCCAAGTCATCGAAGGACATGTCTACAAGCAGAACAGAAGCACAATATTAATTTCTATTATATTGTGCACAATGACCAAGACTTGTGTGAAAGTGCCCAAACTCTTGAAGTGAATATGACAAATTCTTGTCAGTGGAGTGTTCTGTGGTGACTAGAATTCTATGTACATGCAAAAATAACCCTTCACCATTTTTTCTTTTTTTTTTTTTTTTTTCTATTAACACATGCAAATAATAAAATAAAATCATATTTTGAAAAATCAATCAATTCAGCTTGAAGGACCATGTGTAGATTAATTTGATTATGAATCAATTTTTTTTTATTTTGAGCCACAAGAAATGAAGCCAGTTACCTCATCTTTGAAGCTCATTAGAATCCATTCTACAGATAATTTTTCAAATAATAAAATCAACTATTCAGTTTGTGCAAATTATTAATATGATTATGAATCAAGCTTCGTTTAAGCCACAGGAAATGAAGCTACTTACCTCATCTCTGAAGCTTATTAAAATCCATTCTACACATAATCCTTCAAATAACCAGGGGGTTTTATTTGCCGTCCCCTTCGACTTGTTTGATCGACCACCAAACTGGCATTGTCATTTTGTCTATCGATCACAGAATCAACAGTGTCATTTTGTTGATCTTGACTTTGACTGACACTGTCACTTTTAAGACTAATATCACAAGTTTGATCAGAATCTGATTCAATAAATTCTTCTGTGTTCTGATCCTCTTGGTTGTCTTTATCTTCCCCAGTCTGTTGTTCATCTGAAACATCCATGTGAGTGAAACTATAATCATTTTCATAGTCTTTTGCCACAGAATGTTCATCAAACAACCGACTATGGGCCCTTTTTAACCACAATGGTATATGTCTGTCATTAGAATATTTCAATCTGTCATGATGAACTGTAACAGATTTTTTATGTTGATCAAAAATTGTATATAAAGGGGGATGACATTTGATGACTAAAAATGGTCCTTTCCATGGGGATCGCAACTTGGTACTTTGACCTATTTTAGTTGCATGATTGAGACAATAAACAATATCCCCCGTGTTAAAAAAGCATTCCCTCAATTTCATGTCACATAGCTTTTTCTGACATCTCTGAGTATCAGCTAAATGTTTTCGAGCAAAAGTATGTGTTTCTTGCATAAGCTTGTCCAAATGCTGAACCCATGTATGTGATGAAAATTGATCTTGGATATTATCTATCCCCATGAGAATATCAACTGGCATAATTACCTCTCTTCCCAACATCATACGATTTGGTGTAAAGCCTGTGGATTTATTCTCAGTAGCATGTAAAGCCATTGTGAGTAGAGGTAAATCTCTATCCCAATGGGTAATTTTCTTGTCGATATAACATCTTATCATTTGTAATATTACCCTATTGTAACGCTCCACTTGTCCGTTTGAAGATGGATGATAGGGTGTAGTTCGGGTTTTTGTTATTTCTAATAAATTACAAAAAGATTTGAACAAATCACTCTCGAAATTTCGCCCCTGATCAGTATGTACATAAACGGGACAACCAAAGGTCACAATAAAATGTAACAAAAACGCTCTAGCCACCACTTCAGCTGTTTGATTAGGCAATGCTACACACTCTATCCATTTAGAAAATTGATCAATCATTACCAAAACATAAACATTGCCTTGATCACTTGGAGTGAATGGACCAAGTATATCCAAATGGACTCTTTCCATTGGAAAACCAGCATGATGAAGTTGCATTGAAGCCTTTAGTTTAACACAAGATTTTTTGTTCATGGCACATACCGAACATGAGGAAACATATTCTCTACAATCTCGGGCCATCTGATACCAAAGAAAAGATCGTTTCATGTTGTTTAATGTTTTTTCCTGTCCGAGATGTCCAGATGTCTTGTTATCATGACAGTATAATAATATTTCCTCTTTCAATGATTTGGGAACTAGCAGACAACAACGCCTGTCAGGTTGATTACACCAGATGTAATATAAAACACCTTTTTTGAGATGTAATTGATCACGACAAAGCCATAAATACTTGACAGCAGGGCTTTGCAAAAATAATTCAGGGTCACTCGGCCCACCTTCTTCCAACCACATAATAATGGTACGAAGGTCTGGGTCTTCTAATTGTAACATTCTTAAGTTTTCTGAAGTTCTACTCTGAGCCCAGTTAACTTCAAATGTTGCAGAATCTTTATTATCTAATTCTATTGCCTGTATTTTGGTGAAGTTTATATCAGTTTTATTTTCCAATGACAGAGGTTTACATATACAAGCTAATGGAACAACATCATCAACATCCTCTTCAAATCGAGCCCAATGACTATGCGCTCTGGTACAGTAATGGCAACCATGACATGGAAGAGTACTAAGACTTGACCCTGCTTGATAGCAATCACAGCTTTCCAAGATATCTGGCACTCTGGAAAGACCATCGGCATTTGAATGTTTCTTTCCACTTCGGTGACAGATTTCCATATCAAATTGTGCTAATTCTTCTAACCAACGTGCAAGTTGCCCTTCAATATGTTTGAATCGAGTTAACCAAGTTAAGCTATTATGGTCTGTTCTAAGCTTAAATTTTCTACCCAGTAGATAATGCCTAAAATATCTTGTAAACTTAACTACTGCAAGTAACTCTTTTCGAGTAGTACAGTATTTCCTCTGCTCTGGAGTTAATACAAAACTGTTATAAGCTATTATCCTTTCATTGCCATCTTGTACTTGTGAGAGTTGAGCCCCTATTGCAGTATTTGATGCGTCAGTGTCTAAAATAAATTCACCATCCGGGATTGGAAATGATAAACATGGTGCAGATGTTAGTTCTTGTTTAAGTTTTTCAAATGCCAGTTGATGATTTTTATCCCATTTGAACTCTGTGGCACTTGTTAGTTCATATAATGGTTTTGAAATTCCTGCAAACCCTCTAACATGTTCCCTGTGATAGTTTGCATATCCTAAAAAAGACTCCAATTGCTTTTTATTTGATGGTTCTACCCATAGTCTGATAACATCTAACTTGTCTGGTGCTATACTAACTCCTTCACTACTAATATGTTTACCCAAGAATTCACATTCCTTTCTAAACAAAAAACATTTCTTAGGTTTAAGCTTCAGATTATACTGACGAAATCTTTTTAACACTTTTTCTAGTCTTAACAAATGTTCGTCAAAATCTTTTCCCAAAACGCTGATATCATCAAGATAAGCCAATACTTCTTTCCATGTCAACCCTCGTAAAACCAACTGAATTGCCCGCTGAAAAGTTGCCGGACTATTGCAAAGGCCCATTGGCATTCTAGTATGTTCGAACAGGCCATATCGAGTAACGAAAGCAGTTTTTTTTCTGTCCTCAGTGGCTAAAGGAATTTGATAATAACCAGATGCCATATCAAGGGTGCTAAAATAAACAGCACCTGACAAGACTGTTAAACAATCATTTATATTTGGAAGAGGAAAAACATCTTTAACTGTTTTATTATTTAATTGGTGGTAATCGATACACCATCGAACTGTGCCATCTTTTTTCCGCACTAACACAGGAGCAGATGCCCATTCGGATTTTGATGGAACAATTACTTTGGCTTCTAACATTTTTTCTAAATATTTCTCTTCCCCTTTTTCAAATCCATATGGAGTACGACGTACTTTATGTTTTACTGGGGTTGCTTCTTGTGTGTTAATTTTATGCTCAACTTCAGTTAGACAACCGAGATCTAGGTCATGTTTAGCAAAAACATCCTGATAATTGATAAGTAATTCCATTAATTTTTGTTTTTCTTTTTTCTGAAAGGCCCTCACTTGATCGTTTAAATAAGTCACAAAGATGAAGTGGCATTTCATTTTCATTGAGGTTATTATCAGTGGACATGTTGATACCTATAGATCTTATATCTCCAGTGTCAGATATAGAACAATCGGATATAATTTTTAGTATTGGTGTTACTGTCTCTATTTTAGAACCCGATTTTAGTGTTACCCCTTTCTCAGTGGGATTCAACAAACTTACAGTTACAAAGTCATTTCCAGTGACTAAAGTTGATGCTAATAGAACTGTCTGAAGTGGATTTGTATCTTCATTTGAATTTTTTAAGGATTCTACTACACAATCAAAGTCTTTTATTTGATAAGGCTCCTCCACGTCTAATCTTGTACGTAATATACTATTTGGAGGTACAATTGTTCGCCTGGGCACCAATAAATTAGTGGAAATGTTACACTGCATTAGTCCTTGAATTTTGTTATCACCTATATGGAGAGTATTATTTTCAAGATTCACAATACATTTGTAATAACTCAAAAAGTCTAAACCCAATAAAAGAGAATCTGTTACTGGTGCTACATAAATATCCCAGTTGAAAGTCATTGATGCTATTTTTAGAGTTATGTTTGGAACAAAGTATGCATACATAATACTGTCAGTTGCTGCTCCTCTAAGACGAACTTTAGATTTGTCATGTAGATTTATTTCTAGATCTTTGGCTAATTGCTCAGACATTACAGTAACTTGAGCCGCAGTGTCAAGTACAGCAAGGAAATTTTTATACCCAATACAACAAGGAACCTTGAGATTCATATTGTTCATTTTGGGTCGTCCAACAATTTCCATGATTGCACTACCTATGTCAGCCATTTGTGATTTATTAACATCATCTTTATGTACATTATCATAATTTACAACATCTGTTTTATGTTCAAACAAATCCCTGAATCCAAGAGACCAATCAACATCATCACAATCAGTTTCAAAACTATTTACATTTTTACAGTTGAGAGAGAACTGGTCATCGACAATACGTTGGGCTAGTATCTGACCAGAAGAGCTAACCCCTATTCGTTTTTTGACACTTCCGAGGCTGAACTTTTCTTGCAATTTTTCGCAATATGTCCAAAGCCATGGCAGTTATAGCATTGCAATCGTGATGCATTTTGGGGACTCGGACTCCTAGACCTAGATTGAAAAGTGTTAACCGTTTTTTTATTTATAGCTGATAATAAGTTGTTAACAGCTACCATCAAATCATTAATTTCTTTACCCTGTTGATCTGACTCAGTAAATGATTGTTGTACTGATCTCAAGAGACTATCTTCAGGTACACACTGAGGTACAAAGTCAACATCATGGGAAAATGATACTTGTCGAGCTACATTTGACCGTGTACCAAACAATGCCCTTGTGTTGTTTATTGATGCCTTTACATATTTCAAAGCCTTATAAATATTTTTAGGGTTTTTATCCATAGCCGACTTAGCAGCATCTTTTTCTTTACAACCACGAAGAAAGGACTCAACAGCAATTTGCTCAATAGTTTCATCTAGAGCCTCTGGATGAGCATCCATGGTTAAGAAGTGAACCCGCTGTGAGAACTCTTCTAAACTTTCAGTTTCATTTTGTTTTACATATTGTAACTGCCGTCTAGCAGCAATTGGTACCTCTTTCTTACTAAATCTTCTAGTCATTTTTTTAATGAGATCATTATAATCTCGATACCGGAGATCCCTAGCAAAGTCTAATGCTTTGTCTCGTAAGACATCAATTAATTCTTGCTCAGCTCTGCTTGTATTCCATCTATATCTCTCAACCATTCTTTGATGTTGGAATAAAAATGAATCCCAATTACCTTCTCCATTGTAAGTGGCCATACGAGCTCTGGGAGGATTTTTAAAGTGACGTGCATGACGACTACGCCGATTACGCGAGTCTGAGCGTGATCTTGAATCACTCGAGGTGGAAGGATATCTGTTTGAATGTCTACTTTTATTTGAAAATTGGAAATGTTGGTGATCAGAAGAATCTGAAGAGCTAGAACGGTATTTTCTATGTTTTCCGTGTTTCAATGTCGATTTGCGAGATCTGTGATGATGTGTGTGTGTATCATTATCAACAGATTGATTTTGTTGTCCAATAAGGTTCTTATTAAGTGCATTTCCACTTGAAATTGATGCAGTAAATGACCGCATCGAATCTAAATTTTGCATTGCCATTGGATCAAGATTCTTATTGAGTGTATTTCCACTTGGAATTGATGCAGTAAATGACCGCATCGGATCTAAATTTTGCATTGGTGGAATCTGTTGATAATTTGGAACAGGTGTTGAGAAATTGGGTGGTGGTATGTGAAAATCTGTAAATGATAATGGATATGTTGGTACCGGGGAATGTACTTGTGTTTGAAAAGGCTGAATATCCCCTGATCGTGCAGAACTAACAGTATGTAATGTTGATGTTACATTTGTATTTTGTATAGTATTGTAGGGGGGCATAAATTTTGGTACTGCATTATTGACACCTTGTGAAACTATACTAGTTGAAGTATCATTTTTTAATAATGTTAAGGCTGTCAATTTTTCATCAACAGTTGCCAGTTTCATGTGAACTAATTTCATTTCTTTATCTCTAAGCACTTGTCCTATTTTCATAGCTTCTAACATTGCCGTTAATCGGTCTTGATTATGGGCAATTTTATTTAATTCTGCACCAAAGTCAATAGTCTGTGAAGATTTCTGTTCATTTCCTTTAGAATTATTAAATGCTTGTGAAGTTTTTGTTTCTTCACCCAAGACAACAATCCCCTCTCTTTGCCACCCTTCCCAAACTGCACGAGAGACACCTGAAACCTCAACTAATGCAGATATATCAAGAACGCCTTGATTCCCCAATGTTATGTAATTTGCGAAATTCTTCTGTAGTGGCAGAGTCCACAAAAATTGGTTGTGTCGTCGACATTTTATTTTATTGAATAATTTCAAAGTTACCAAATAACAACAACAACAAAAAAATATCACAACTTATGAAAGCTAATAACCTTCAAATGTGTGTTATAAATTGAATAGAAATAGATTTAATTTAATAAAATTTGAATGACCGAAATTGAAAAAGTAATTTTTCGTCGGCGACGCCATTGTTCAATACAATGGCAATTGAAATAATCAAAATTGGTTATATAGTTTTAACATGAGAATATAAATACATCAATAACTCTTACCGCACACAGCAGTACTTTGTCACACAGACAAATATCAAGATTGTACACAGGCAATCCTCTAACATAAAACCATGATTCTATAATCGTCTGGGAGCAAGCCAGCAACGTCCACCATTTAACACAGCATCTTGACAACCACGACAAGGACCAATCTCGCGCCAAACCACTTTTTTAGGCCAGTTGCACGAACCGATGAGCTGTTCTCACTGGATACCAGAAACACCACCTCGCTGTTTTAAGCACCTACAACAATATTCTCATGCTGGAGACTTGACTTGATTTTTTTATTTATTTCACAATCTTTGTATTGACAATTTGTCTTATTTCTATTCCACATGAGAGTTGTGACGATGATTCTTTCATTAATCACTGGTACATTATTATTTATAAGGGAAATCACAATGGCTCGAGAGAGAGCCACATTTGTCACGATGTTTCAGTAAGAAGGGTTTTAACTCACTGTTAATTTTAGCTCAGGAATAATTGCATGAAACGATCTTTGGTATTCTTCAACAAATGCGGCGGAATCATGGGGAAGGTACATGTGTACAAATGCATCCCCTACCCTCCATTTTGTCTTCGCACATATGCTTCATTATAACACGATGACGTTTACACTCGCACGTTTAATACAAACAAATGTAAAACAAATTACATTTTGTCTGAATTCCACCCTTGTCCAATTTGGTGTACATTTAACCCAACCATTATCCGGCCCGAAGCCCCGTTTTCAAACATTGTGTAACACGTCAGAAAGTGTTCTGCTGACTCAAGAGATGAAGTATATACAATTTGCGAAGATGTCACTTTATATCGAGGCATTGTGTTCGGATAGAGACACTGAACTAAAAAAGTGTTACGTTTTTTGGAAGTTGGTCCCAACGGGAGTCGGTCCCGGATCTTCGGCACACACTTGCCTAGCCATACCATCTGAGCTAACGGCGACCCTGCAAAAGGTTTCAATTTACTCAACCAGTATGTTGATCACACTTACAATCCGGATCCAGACCGATATTCGATGACTGACAATATCTGAATTTTGGAAATTGTTATTAGTGGTGATTCTTAATTGTATACATAGCGCTTGTATTTATTGTGAGGTATTTATTTATTAGGGTTTGACGACACTTTAACAGCCAAGGTCATATCATATCGATGACAGTTTTACGGGTGGAGGAAGCCGGAGTACCCGGAGAGAACCACCGAGCAAAGACGAGCAGCTACCAGCTCCCCAACATCGTAACTCTGCACTGCAGCACAGACAGGGTTTGATTGGTTGAAGACAGGCGCCCTATCGACGTGCAGTACGCCTTAGTATACGGCGTCATCGTGCCCCCAAGGGGACAATCGGGGTTAACCCTTTACCTAACGTAACGGCCAAAACCGGCCAGCGCTATTCTCAAAAATCGACAATTTTCATTATGTTTTTCATTTTTTGTCTCAAAAACATAGGTTATAACCCCTCGTTGGAACGAGCTCGTCGAGCTCGTTCCAACGAGGCGTCATAACCTATGTTTTTGAGACAAAAAAATGAAAAAAATTAGTTAATCCAGAATTATTTTTGCAAGTGTCGTCTGATTTTCAGGTTAGGTAAAGGGTGATCTGACGAGAACCGGTTATCGCAACGCCACCGCATCCCCGATTTATTTTGAAATTCACCTGTGGATCGTTCATCATAACATTCGTTGCAACTGGATCAGATTAGAGTTATAATGGTTTAAGGTGCCAGCTTTTAAATGCAGGAATATTAATTTTGATATGTGAAGATGCAACTGCTTATATTTAATTTTATATCGCATTTGACAAGCAGGAATCACCAGGCAGAGGGCTGAGTCAGAGCCACTGAACTGAAAACTGTAAAGATTTTCGGAAGTCGGTCTGACTGCAGTCGACCCCGGGTCGTCGGCACCCAATCACATCCATAAATGCTCCCATAAATGCAACACAAAAAGGTTGGAATTAACTCCGCGAGGATTTCAGTAAAATAGTTTAGATAAATTGAAAGCCACCCATGTCTGGTACAAGGACGTTATTTTGCTTATACCATTTCGGGTCACATATGATGAAAGTGTTGCTAGAATTTTGTTTGAAACAATATCCGCCATGTTGCGTTTTGTTCTCCTGTCGTTTGCCCCCCCCCCCCCCTAAAAAGGAACCATTTCATTCGTTCTCGAATTGCACATGTTTTTCACTATCTCTCCCCCACTGTGTTTCATTTTATTTTATTGAGATGGTTTAGTGTTCATAGACTCTGTTGACAAAATGATTTAGCATCACACACTGCTGAAAAAAGTGTTTTGTCAAAACATACCAACACCATTATGAATAAAACTTAAAAAAATAAACTGTAGTGTCTAGATTTGGAAGTAGTTTGTCATGAATGGTGGAGATGTGGTAAAGGTCCCCGGTTCCTAGGGTTTGTGTGTGTGTGTGGAGGGGGGGGGGGGCATCTCCTACTGGACGGCTCTTCGGGTGGCAGATAGAGGAAGGCCTGCTCAATTGACCAGGTTTGCTGCAGAATATTTGAATTCGTAGCCCCGGACCAAAATGGTACTATCCTGTTTCGTATGTATCTTGTCCTCCCATGAGGTGCGTTCCGAAGGGACTGGAGGACGGAATCTCGGCAGCTGGAGACAAAAATAGTACCCCGGTTAGGGCAGTCTCCATGCAGATACCTGTCCGATACTCAGCTTTGGCCCTAACATCGGGAGTGAACGAATGGTCAGTCCGTCCGATTTTGGCCAACCGACGAGCTCCCAGAAAGGGTGTCATGTCGGGAGGTGGGGGCATATGGACGTCATTCAATCAGTCATTTCTTTTAACGCCATTGTTGGTTAGCTGGTTGTATGGTTGGTTGGTGGGTTCACTTCGTAGCAGTAACTCTACCCATTGCTGGACTCCATGGTGAGTGGAAGCCAGGGCAAAGAAACTGTACGTAACCATACCATGGAAACATTACAAACAAACAAAAATTGAACGAGACCGAACATTATTTTCAGATGGTTCTGATTCTGACTTAGATCAAAAAGGTTTACCAACTTCGAACATACGGTCAAAATTTGTCACAATATGCATACGACTCAAGTAAAAAGGAAACTGATATTAACCCCCTTCGCCATAGAAAAAAGCTAATGGAGGGAATGCTGGACCGTAACGAATATAGAGAACTGGAACCATACTTATAGAGTGTAATAGGGGGCGCGGTGGCTCAGTAGGCAGAGGTGCAGGCTGCAAGCCGAGAGGTCCACGGTTCGAATCCTACCTGCGGTAACCGCGTTGTGTCCTTGGGCAGACACTTCACCCCCATTGCCCATGTGGGGAGGGGGGGGGGGCATGGTGGTTTGTGTACTAAGGCGTACTGCACGTCGATGGGGCACTTGTCTTCAGCTAATGCTAACCCTGCTTGTGTGGAGTTAGTATGTTGGGGAGTTGTCATTTGCTCGCCGTTGCTCGGTGGTTCATTCTAGGTACTCCGGCTTCCTCCATCCGTAAAACTGTCACCGACACGATATTACCTTGGCAGTTAAAGTGTCGTTAAACCCTAATAAATAAATAAACAGCTCACAATAAATACACGCGCTAAGTAATATTGTTGTGGCTACGATTAGCCATAGTGCAGAAATATGTGACCTTAAACCCCAATAAATAGTAATAAACATAGAGTGTAAAAAGTAAGCTCAAGGAATAAATTTACTGAAATCCGGAAAGAACTTTCAGATATGGATATTTCCGCATGGGACGCTTAATAACAGCAAGGGTGTAATTACAGTTAAAACTAGAAGTCCTGTCATGAAATGCCCACAAATAGCACGTCGATTTGTGCGTTAATCTACGCGTTATGACCATAGCAAGGCTATCAAATTCTGTACATATGGCCTTGCACAAGCGGAGGTCCACTGGCAGAAACATTGCCTGTGTTTGCAATGAGTAACCAGGAGAACCTGTCGTGCTTTGGATGCCATTCGACATAAATCTGCTGAAATCCGGAAAGAACTTGCAGATATGGAGGTCAATGTTTTTCTGTACAGGACGCTTAATAACAGCAGGGGTGTAATTAGGACAAGGGAATTAGCAGGAACTGATGAACTTGAAAGACAGAAAGAACTCGAACCACAAGGGGTAAAAGCAGTGAAATAAAGATGGGAAGAAAAAGGTAAGGGATAAAGAATGAAATAAAGATGGGAAGTAAGAGGCAAGGGATATAGAATGAAATAAAGATGGGAAGAAAAAGGTAAGGGATATAGAATGAAATAAAGATGGGAAGAAAAAGGTAAGGAATATAGAATGAAATAAAGATGGGAAGAAAAAGGTAAGGGATATAGAATGAAATAAAGATGGGAAGAAAAAGGTAAGGGATATAGAATGAAATAAAGATGGGAAGAAAAAGGTAAGGGATATAGAATGAAATAAAGATGGGAAGAAAAAGGTAAGGGATATAGAATGAAATAAAGATGGGAAGTAAGAGGTAAGTGATATAGAATGAAATAAAGATGGGAAGAAAAAGGTAAGGGATATAGAATGAAATAAAGATGGGAAGTAAGAGGTAAGGGATATAGAATGAAATAAAGATGGGAAGAAAAAGGTAAGGGATATAGAATGAAATAAAGATGGGAAGAAAAAGGTAAGGGATATAGAATGAAATAAAGATGGGAAGTAAGAGGTAAGGGATATAGAATGAAATAAAGATGGGAAGAAAAAGGTAAGGGATATAGAATGAAATAAAGATGGGAAGAAAAAGGTAAGGGATATAGAATGAAATAAAGATGGGAAGAAAAAGGTAAGGGATATAGAATGAAATAAAGATGGGAAGTAAGAAGTAAGAGATATAGAATGAAATAAAGATGGGAAGAAAAAGGTAAGGGATATAGAATGAAATAAAGATGGGAAGAAAAGGGTAAGGGATATAGAATGAAATAAAGATGGGAAGTAAGAAGTAAGAGATATAGAATGAAATAAAGATGGGAAGAAAAAGGTAAGGGATATAGAATGAAATAAAGATGGGAAGTAAGAGGTAAGTGATATAGAATGAAATAAAGATGGGAAGAAAAAGGTAAGGGATATAGAATGAAATAAAGATGGGAAGAAAAAGGTAAGGGATATAGAATGAAATAAAGATGGGAAGTAAGAGGTAAGGGATATAGAATGAAATAAAGATGGGAAGAAAAAGGTAAGGGATATAGAATGAAATAAAGATGGGAAGAAAAAGGTAAGGGATATAGAATGAAATAAAGATGGGAAGTAAGAAGTAAGAGATATAGAATGATTTAAAGATGGGAAGTAAGAGGTAAGAGATACAGAATAAAATAAAGAAAGGACGTAAGAGGGAAGGGATAGAGAATAAAATAAAGAAGGGACGTAAGAGGTATGGGATAGAGAATAAAATAAAGAAGGGAAGTAAGAGGTAAGGGATAGAGAATACAATAAAGAAGGGACGTAAGAGGTAAGGGATAGAGAATAAAATAAAGAGAAAGAGAAAAGCTGCAGATGAAACTAACTTGAGAGAAGTATTTCTTTCCATTAGCAGACCCAAGAGCATAGCATGTATGTCTCCACTGATTGATAATAACATCATCGTAGACAGACCCAAATCCACACGATACTACTAAGGTTGCAACCAGCAGATATCCACCAATAACCCGGGAAGTGCACTATTATTGCAGGGGAACTGCCTAGGCGCAGACACCGGACAGTCCACGATGAATACATTGTTGCCTGGAAAGCTGTTGTCTGACATACGAATAGTGGCCGAATAGGGGTGCATTTACGTTTCGTATATTTAGTATTTTTGTAGCTGATACATTTATTAACAGGGCCGACAGTATATATCTTTTCTAAGACTTTGCGATCAAGAGTGAACTTGTGCGCCCACAGCATGTCTGTGCCAGTCCAGACTTTAGCGCAAACATTGTCGATATGCTCATTCTAAGTACAAGTCTTGTTTAGAATTACACCCAAATGCTTATGGTTATTCACATCGGTCGGTGATACGAGTTCTACTTAAATATAAAGGCGGTCGTGTAGGAGCATTAGTTTTACGGGAAATTATCATGATCGATATAGTCGCTTCCTCTGTCTTATTAGTAGCCTATTTGATTATGTATCCATTTGGGCTGGTTGATCCTAGGCGTTATAAGGAGTACACTTAGGTGCGGTGTCGAATAACTGATCAGTGAAATTAGTAACTAATGTGTCCAGACATAGATTATCAGGCAGACTATCCCAGTAGAAATTATTGAATGCAGTGTTTAACTGTTCGTAATTGCCATCTGCGTAGATCCGTATAAGTCTCCTAAATCTCTGGCGCAAGGGCATCGCAAAGGGGACCTCTATAGAAATTATGCAGTGATAGCGAGTCATGCCAGATTTTAGCTGCTCGAGAACCCCGCATCCTAAAATAGTGTTAATTGCAGTGGACAGTGTTACTGACTGCAAAGAGATCGATTAGTATAGCAGATGATTCGTTAAAGGATGTTGATGCAATCACAAGCTGTCTAATGTTGCAATAATTACGTATTTCTAGACGTGACCCTTGGGCAACACAACTGATTTTCGTTGAAGTCACCGGTAATAATTAAGCCGGAAATTAATGTATCGTTCGCTTTATCGACAGAAACTGCAAAACGATCCCAAATACCCTGGGAAGAATTAGGAGGGCGGTAAAATACTCCCACCAGTGGCGATTTACGATGCTTTATGAACACTTCAACCCACAGACACTCGTTCCCAGTAACCTCAAGATCGCTTCTCCGTCCAAAGCACAACGTGACTCCTATTTTTTACGTTTCAATGATGCGATATACATTGGTTATATTCCAACGTAACGGAATATAAGTTAGTCAAAAGTTCATTAGAACGGGGTAATCTCCCGAGCATGACGACAATTTGACAAAATTATATATATCACATTTGAGACATCTTACTACTTTCTGTCGTCTCACACCATGTATGAAATTGTACGCCAGCGGTTGCACGGGAAAACGTCTGGTCTCGTTTGCGGGCATACCCAAGTGTGATGATAAGTTCGGGCTGTCCACAAACTCAACCATTAGCCCCTACCCGGAGGCGGGCCGTCGGGTAGAACAATGGTTGGAGTAGAGGTTGACCAAACCGAATGAGGGTGGAATTCAGACTAAATGCAACTATTTTTTTATTTATTAAAAGTACAAAACTACCTAGATACTCACACATTTGTAAACTTATGAACTGTAAACGTCGTCATGCTACTCTGAAGCGTGTGCGAGGAGTGAGGAAAAAGTGGAGATGAGGAATGCACTGGTCCACATTGTGCCTTCCTGTAGATTTCGCCGCCCTTGTTTATGAATGACATAAATCGATGCTGATAGTATAGCAAGATATCATTGCAAAGATTGTTATCAGATCTATTGAGAGATTCCTCGGGTAATTTTGTTTTTAATTGTTTATTCAAATATCCAAAGAGACAAGGTTATATACAATTTTAACTTCAACTGTTACAGAAATAATATTGACTGAACACAATTATAGCTCAGTACGTGTTTAAAACCTGAGAGTAAACCACGATCAGCGAGAAGAAATGTTCTCAATGATGACATTTACAATGTGTGCTGCACAGCACAGCGATGGGTAAATACAATGATGGCATTTACAATGTGTACTGCAGAACACAGCGATGGATAAATACATGTTTTTCTTTTGTCGACATACACGCGGATATACACACAAAAGGTAAAATCCTCGGGTAAAATAAACCGCGAGTCAAACCCTTCTGACTGAAAAGAAACATCGTTGCAGGTGTGGCTCTCAATATCCGTTATGATTTTCTCTACAATAATAATTTACCAGTGATTCACGAGAGAAACAAAACCACAACGCTCATGTAAGTATATAGACACTAAACAAATTGTTAACACAAAGGCAGTGACATTAATGAGGAAATCAGTTCAAGTCTCGTACATGGGAGTATCAAGGGAAATAATCAAACCGTGGAATATCAAAATGGAACATGTCACCCGCAATGCACATTTTTCGTGTCCATTTAACAGTACTACACCTTCTCACATCTTTCTAAATGTACACGTGGAAGATAAATGTATTAACCTAAATTTCAAGAGCAAATGTTCCCAAACAACAACAGTGAATTTACGCCAATTCAATCGTCTTTGATTTGAGACTGAAATGTTTAATTGATCGTTGCATTATGGCACAATTTCATGCCCGAGATTTTATATTTGAATCTCAGCATATCAAGCAGTAAACACCAAGTGAAAATCAAGGCTAGTGTGCTATCAATGATGGCATATTGTCAGGATCGCGACATCCACTGGTTCAACACCACATTGGAATAAACTGTGTATTTTGCGCTTGACATGGATTCCATCAGATTTCCCCTGTATACATATAAGGCATTCCGTTATTGAGATTCCGAGCCGAGCCCGTAAAATTTGGATTCCGTGTTTTAACATAGGTATCATCAAATATCCGTATGTGCCTATGTGATAGGGCATATTGTGTCACATTGTGCCTTTTCACATAAGCACATATCGGCACATAAAGCATGTGCCTATGTGATAGGGCATATTGTGTCACATTGTGCCTTTTCACATAAGCACATATGACAAAAAGGGATTCTCCCGTAGGTATCCTCGATAGGTATCCTCAAATAATACAATACCAGGACAAAGGTATCCTCAAATACCCGTATGTGCCTATGTGATAGGGCACATTGTATCACATTGTGCCTTTTCACATAAGCATATATCGGCACATAAAGCATGTGCCTTTGCACTAGGGTACATTGTGTCACATTACGCTTTTCACATAAGCACATATGGCAAAAAAGGGGTGCCGAAGGTCATATGTTTTTCCAAAAAGGGGTGCTAAAATTGGGGTGCCTGGGAATATGGCCATTGGATATAGGCTTTTATTATACAGAAGGGAGATAACTCTATACGATTAAGTACAGGTTATGGGAAATCAATGGTTAGTTATAATTTATATAAATGATCTAGATAAATGAAACAACAAGAGTACTTGGAATAGGGTCAGAACTAACAAGAATAGACCAGAATAGCTAAATATAGTAATAATAAGATAAACTGTTCCAACTAATAGGCTCTTCTACGCTACTGGAGTATACTCCAGAACAAAGGGACATGGCCAGATAGACGAAAACTATTGCATATATAGATAGAAGCAGAGAATTCTGAAAGAATTCGAAATAGTAAAAGTTGGGATAGATTTTGGTGATTTGGAAGGATTGTCGGGTCGTTTGTGGTATTTAGATTTACACCTGTTCAATCGACCACACCCTACGAACATACCCCGTCTTATTGCAGAAAAATTGGGTAACATAGCAATCACGTGCTACCATAGAAACCAAGATGGCGGCCTCCAGTATACAAAATGGACGACGGAAACACGTATCACCCTAACAACACGCGCTGCGCATGCGCACTCACACCACGTATCACTACGGAGATGACGTCACAAGATGGCCACTCACGCGGGTTACCATGAAAACACAACATGGCGCCACTACGTCACGTGACGTGATGTCACTTCCGGGGTCCTCCACCGGGGTCTCCCAAATAGCCCATGAAAGGTACATTACATACTACTTATGGGTCATTGGTGTAAACAGTTCTTATTTGAATCTACATAAGTTTAAGTAATAATACCGTGGTCATGATAAGCCATTGTGCAAAAATATGTGACCTTAGACACCAATAAATAAATAAATAAATAAATAAATAAATAAATAAATAAATAAATAAATATAAATATTAATTTATTTATTTATTTATTTATTGGTGTTTTTTAAGGTCACATATTTCTGCACAATGACTAATCATGACCACGACTGTTTTACGGGTGGAGGAAGCTGGAGTACCCGAAGAGAACCACCGAGCAACGGCGAGCAACTGTCAGCTCCCCAACATATTAACTACACACAAACAGGGTAAGCATTCGTTGAAGATAGGTGCACCATCGACGTGCAGTACGCCTTAGTACACAGCGTCACCGTTCCCTTCACGTGGGCAATGTGGGTGAAGTGTCTTGCCCAAGGACACAACGCGGTTGCCACAGGTGGGATTCGAACCGAGGACCTCTCGGCTTGCAGCCTGCACCTCTACCTACTGAGCCACCGCGCCCCCTAGTGAGTATTAATACCATCGTTATGTAATAATCCAGCGGTATTCTGTGAATTAACCCTTTGAACGCTGGTGGTATCTTCCATGTCAGTACAAAGACAGCAGTTGGAAGAGTCCATATTCATTATTTGGGTTATTTGGGAGTAGACCAATTAACATTTTCAACGTGCAGCCTTGGGGCTGCACGTTGAAAATATTGATTGGTCTACACCGCACATTTACCTTATAGCCATCCCACTAAATGACATAATGACGTAGATTGTGACCCGGCCGGAAAAACGGCCTCCGTTGTTCAAAGGGTTAATATTTGATTCAAAGTAAACTGTCCCACTGAGTTAACATAGTTATGAGTGATTCATTCATTGTTCATTGTTCCTCGATTCACTGATTCATTGTAAACAAACCGATTGTTTGGGATAACTGAAATGTTCCCATTGAGAGGCAAGTTATGTTCACAGTTCACTGATATCTGTTGGGTTTTTTGTCAGAGCTATAAACAGTTGACATCTTTCTCTGCTGACACTATTTTATGTCCAGCTGTTCGGTGTGCAAGTATTTGTTTTTTTGTTCGTTGAGTCATCACCAAGTTCAATCAAACTTTATCTGTCTGTAACATGATTGTGTAACACAAAGTAATTTTTTTTACTTTCTCCTGCACCGGTAACCCTGTCATAGATTTTCCAACCCAGTTTGTACTTCAGCTAATTACTAATTTGTGCAATTTAACTGACTGAGAGTGAAAAACAACATTCCTGAAATGAATATCTTTACTACAATTTATTGTAGAGGGGTTTGAGAGTAAAAAATATTAAGGCTGAGTGTTTAGCTTTAACAAAGATTTGTTCAGATTTCAGAGCTCAGAATTGAACAGTATTCGGGTCAAGGTCATTTTTTTCAGCTGAAAACTGCTGGAATGAGCTTCATTGATTTTCAGGGCATTTCACTTTATCCATTAATGTTCATGAATACCTGCACATGTTTTGAAATTGTTCACGCCCTCCCCGTAGTGGATACAGTTAATTTTCTTTTCAGGTTCTATTGGGAAACTTGGGGCACGGTCGCGTTGCGGTAACCAATTCTCGTCAATCACGGAAGTTAAGCAACGTCGAACCCGGTTAGTCCTCGGATGGGTGACCGTCTGAGCGATCGATTCGGACTCCCGCGTTGTGTCCTTGGGCAGGGCACTTAACCCCGTTGTCCACATGGGGAAACAATGACGCCGTGTACTAAGGCGTACTGCACGTCGATGGTGCTATTGTCTTCAACCAATCTAACCCTGCCTGTGCTGCAGTGCGGAGTTACGATGTTGGGAAGCTGGCAGCTGTTCGTCGTTGCTCGGTGGTTCTCTCCGGGTACTCTGGCTTCCTCCGCCCGGAAAACTGTCACGACCAAGTTTAACCATTGTGCACAAGTATGTGACCTTAAACACCAATAAATAAATAAATAAATAAATAATTGGTAAACTGAAAAATGACCGTTAATTTTCTTCGTATTTATCATTAAGTAGATTTGCAAGAGATTTGATAGATTTTTTGTATGCTTTGAACAGAATTCTTTGTTTTTGTTTTCAGCTTTCACTATCAGGTTCATTAGTGACCTGCTATGGAATAATGTATACCATTATTGCTGTGACCCAATAGCTCTTAGTTCAGTGTCCTTTTAATGGAATTGTTTTGAGGGTTGAGAAGTTTGAATTTTTTCATGTGACTTTTGAGGTTAATTGTGACTTATAAACAATATTAATTGATGGTTTAGTGTTACCATGGTTACCGAGGTCGAACACAACAGCATTAATACTTCTACACTCCATTAATCATGTTTACAACTCCAGCTATTAATTTAATATCTGATTTCGTTTAAAAATAGGAATTAATCCCGGGAACGGGAATTCCCGGGGTTCCGGTTCCGATCTCCGGTCCCCGATACCCGGAAAATCTACAGCACCGAACCGGAAATGAAGCATGGCACTGCTTGTGTATTGAACTGAAGTTTTCTGAATTGAAACTTTGTAGATTTGTAGGATTTCGTCAGCCCTTCCACCCTTGAAGTTTTTACAGTCCTGATTCCTACCTAACCATACCATTTTCAACAAATCACCATAGCTTTCAACCAGTTCTGGAGGACACCCCCACCCCCCCACCCCCACACACACACCCTTTCAGCAGCAAGATCTAATTCACCCGCTTCAAAGTTCACACTCGTCTTCATTTTCAGAATTACTAGTATCACTGTTCACCACCTCCTCCAACATCAACACCCTCTTCACTGCCATCACAAGTCTCCTCTGCTTAAAGCAGAGGAGACTTGTGACGGCAGTGAAGAGGAGGGTGTTGATGATGGAGAAGGTGGAGGCGATAACGCGAGTTATTCTGAAAATAAAGACGAGATTGAAGCGGGTTTTGGTTTTCATACTCATCTTCGGAAAAAAAACTTTTCCAGTTGGAGATGAAATATGTATGTTCATTATCATTAAAATAAAGGCGTCATGTCACCCTCGTAATTTTTTTTGATATTACCCGGGAAATTTCCCGGGTTCCGGTTCTGAGAGTAATTTTATTCTAGTTCCCTGTTCCTAGAAACCAGGGAAGCTGAAGTTTTAAAAACTTCCGAAAACCTCATATTACAAGTACTTTTAAACAAATCCTTTGTACTCATGGAAACAGAATTTAGACAATACAGGGGCGAAACCAAAGTATGCTGATTTGACTCATTCAGAGATAGTAGATTTTAATTGAACCCAATTTCTGATATATTCATACAACTTACCCAATATTCCGTCGTTTTCTGGTGATAACCCACCGCAGAAAGGTGATGTGTCATAAAGGGAATGGAGATTTGAGGTTCAATGCTTTCTAAGTGATTCAGAAATGTTTGATAACATTTTGCTCAGAGCAATGAGGAAATCACTCAGAGGACCAGCTAGAAGTGTACTGATACCACTTGGTGAAAAAGCTACCGTGAGAAATATTTTGGAGAAATTGGACATTTTATTTGGTGACATATCTACGAACGAGACGATTATGCAAGAGTTTTTCAACACGTACCAAAAGAAAGAAGAATCTGTAGCAACATTTCGTCCCCTGAGTTTCAATGTGTACTATGTGCCTACTAGCGTGCCTACCGGCACATAGAATACATTGGAACTCAGGGGATGATTTGGTTGCAAACTTGAATTCATGCTACAAAAAACAAAGAATGAGTTTTTGAGACATACATTTTGAATGTCGTTGCGCTGCGACAAACTCAAAAGTCAAACTCGACATAAATATAACAGTATCTCCAGTTATGGTGAATTATTAAGAGAAATAACGAAGGTGAGAAGAGAAATAAACGTCAGTTTGGACACCGGTGCTGGTAACAAAACTCGCCACCAAGCAGTCCTGTTAAATGATGAAAACGACAAAATAAGTGCTGTGAACAAAATGTTCGAAGATAAATTTAAAGTACTGGAAAGAAGTGAGAGGGTCAAATAAATGTAATATTTGGCTCCTATTCTACAGAAATGAGATAAAAACCAACAACAAATGAGAATTAACAACGCTACATCACAGCGTTACTCTCGTAACAACTACCAGCACTTTAGAGGGCAGAATATCAGCAATAAAGGTTCAAGAGGTTACAATCGGAACATGAAGAATAACCTAAACGCCTAATGACTTCTGTTAATGGCCAGACAGGGATCAGTAACTCAAATGACCAAACACTAAAGAATACAATGGTTGGAAAGTCCAATGAAAATTTTATTTATGAGCAAAATCGAAATTTTCAAGCCTTAATAGATAGCGGGTGAATGGTTATTTCTGAGTTGGGCTTTGAGCTCCAGTTATTGGCAAGTGGAGCTGGAAGAAGACGACAAGCCCAAAATTGCTGTTAGAAACCTTGGATTCTGTGAGTGCAATCGCATGGGCTTCAGATTAACGAATGCGCCTGCCACATTACAGCGACTAATGGAAAAGTGCATGGGAGAAGCACATTTGAAAGAATGTTTTATCTTTTTGATGATGTATTAGTCTACTCAAAACACGTAGTGATCAAAACGGGCATGTTATTTCAGAAAAAAAGAAGTAACTACTGACCCAGAAATGGTAACTGCTCCTAGAGATTGGCCGAGGCCAACACATATTAAAGAACTTCGACATTTTGGGGGATTTATTGGTGACGATAGGAAATTTATAATGAATTATTTCCGAGTAGAAAGTAGCACATTTGAATCATTTATTGAAAGGACATGGTAATAAAAGTACAAAACAGACGTCATCAAAGAAAAAGAATAATTCGTAGAAAACAGAAGCAAAATGGATGTGGGATGATCGGCAGGGAAGAGAAAGAATCCTTTCAAGCTGTGAAAAGAAAACTGCAGCAACCGCCAATTTTGGGCTATGCTGACTATTCGCTGCCTTTTGTCCTGCATACTGATGCACGTGCATCAGATCTTGGAGCGGTGTTGTTTCAAAACATGACGGAATGGATAGGTTAATTGCTTATGCAGACAGGGGCCTCTAGCCGAGTGAACGCAATTACCCTGCACACAAACTAGAATCCCTGGCGAAGAAGTGGGCAGTTACCGACAAAATTCACTACTATCTTTATGGTAATAACTTAGAAGTGGTTACGGATAATAACCGCCTAACTTATATTT
This sequence comes from Pictodentalium vernedei, assembly GCA_031216915.1. Classification (NCBI taxonomy): domain Eukaryota; kingdom Metazoa; phylum Mollusca; class Scaphopoda; order Dentaliida; family Dentaliidae; genus Pictodentalium; species Pictodentalium vernedei. The sequence goes on from CM062291.1 coordinate 470,845,037, forward strand.
GAAGCAAAGCAAATTTAGAGACAACTAGTCATAGCTGGGTGGCTACCTTGGCTGATTACAACTACTTCACGCTGCATTACACATTATGGCGATGCTGTTGGACTTCCTTGCAGACCTCAGACACTGTGTGGTCAGGGTGATGTGTGGTGTGTGAATTTATTGCTGCCTCGGTCCCATTTGCAGATACACTGAGCCAGAATGCGATTCCACATTCGGCCGGTGAAGAATCCGTATTTTTAAATACTTGGAGTAAAATGGACTGGGGGAGAGAACAGGTGAAAGATCTTCCCATTAAAAGCGTTATTCATCTTGTGAGAAGAAGTTCTATTTCTGAGAGGGGACGACGAAATGTAGAATCTTCTGAAGTGCGAAAGTACCTCCATGAATACAGGAAACTGGGTATGGAAAATGGAGTCTTATATCGAACTTCCTCGCTTGATGGTGAATAAGTTAATCACCTGGTTTTAACTAACTTATTTGTGCAGTTAGCACGGACAGGTATACATAAAGATATTGGTCACCAGGGTAAATAAGACACTTTGGTTGGCGAAGCAACGATTTTTTGGCCTGGCATGGAGAAGGACGTCCTCAATAGAGTCGAGCATTGAAGTAGATGCATACGACGCAAAACATCCACTCGACCTGTTGCTGCATTAGTTCCAGTACAGACAACTAGACCAATTTGCTTTCTATCGATTTGCCTGGGAAATATCAACATGTGGTTACGACAACATACTGGTTTTCACAGATTACTACACGCGGTATGCTCAAGCCATTCCTTATCGTAACCAGTCTGTGTAAACTACAGTAAAAGACTTGTATGAAAAGTTCATCGTTTTTTTTTACAGTTTTCCAGATCGACTCCGCAGTGATCAAGGTAGGAGTTTTGAGAGTCGTGTCTTCAAAAAACAGTGTAAGGTTTCTCAGGTTCAGAAAACTCGAACTACGGCATATCATCGTATGGGAAATGGTTCTGTTGAGAAATTTAATCAGACTCTAATAAAGATGCGTGCGACGCCGGAGGGTGGGGGGGGGGGGATTCCAAAAGTCTGACTGGAAATAATATCGTCGGCTGAGTGCTAGAATGTTCTATGTCCTCTATGGGACACAGAACATTCTAGCACTCAGTCGACGATATGTTGTCCCAATGGTACATGCTTATAATGTCGCACGTAATGATGCCACATGATATTCTCCTCGCTTTTTGATGTTTGGCAGACATCCACGCCTCTCTGTTGATGCGTTTTTAGTCATTGATCCAGGAAATGACAGCCCTACTTGCAGCAAAGACAATTATAATAGGAAATTTCGCAGCCGAAGGGATTGTGCTTACAAAGCAGCCACAGAAGCAAGTGCCAAGAGTGGTAAAAAGAATATGATACTTTTTGACCAGAGGTTGAAAGTGCAAAAATCGAAGCTAGAGGTTTTGGTGATAGAGCACTGGTGCGAACACACACAGTTGGCTTCAATGGGCAGTACAAACTTGATGACAGGTGGGAACACAGAAAGTATTTGGTACACGAAATACTAAACTCTATACCCCGGTGCACAGGAACCAACCCGTAAACATTAAAAGGTAGTTCACGAACATTGCACCGGAATATCGTCGTGTGAGAACCATAAGGTTCTATCTTCCACAGGAAGATAGAACCTTATGGTTCTCACGCGACGATATGTTACTTCCATTTACGTATTTCCCACCTGAAATCCCTTCAGAAGAAGGATACTGTAAAGTGAAACGTAAGCAAGTTTGTAATCATAGAAGACTTAATTTCTCGTCTAGTGAAACCACAGATTCTGGAGACACTGATCAACATATGAGGTATATTATCTCTCAAAGACGGCAGAAGTTACTTTCTCCTACTTGAATTGTTAGCGAATCAACACCGACACCTTCAGCAATACCCGATACTGGTCGAGTTATCTATCACAAGTGTGATAGAACGAGAAATGCCTACTAACAAAGACAGTGACGTTGGGGAGTGAAGTTGAGCAAAGGGGAGCAATAATCATTAGGAGATCTGATTGTGTTTGGAAACCTCCTGACCGTTATGGTGAATGCGTTTACTCCAAAGACGCTACACATTTACTTGACTCCATAGCTGCATTTTTGGTTTGAATGGGAGTCTTTTGTGTTAAATGTCAAGGTCAACAATCCGTATAATTAGTCAGCCAAGTAAACTTTTGCATGAATTATGGATTTGGCGTGTTTTATCCAAATAACGTATATCTTAAATGAATTCATGAGCATTTCTTTTAAATAGTATCACATGTTTTAATATATGTTACAGTCAATGTCTAAAATCAGTCAATCTGTAGAATAACTGAAATTTTCAGTCAATCTGTAGATTGACTAATTCACTCAGTCAATCTACAGATTTCCTAAAAAAAATCATTCATTCTATAGATTTCCTGAAATATCAACTCATTGTCGTGTTGCTCCTGAATCTGGGTCTCCTGAGTATCCTCAATTGTAATTAGTGAACTCTCACACATCGTTGACGATTCAACGTCAGTTTGGTTAGATTCAGGTGGTTCGTAGGCAGCTTTTAATTCGTCTTCAGTAATCAGACGCTGGAGAATCTCAGTATGAAGAGATATTGACCTCAAACCAACTTGAGGATGACTTCCAAACAGTGCCTTAAATGGGGACTGTTTGATACCTGAATGATGACTGCTGTTTGTTTGAAACTGCACAAAGCGGAGTCCGTTTGGCCAATCGGTTGTCTTATTGTCTCCTAACCACGCAATTAACATGTCTTTAATATCACAATTGAGACGTTCAACTGAACCCTGGCTTTGTGGATGACGAGGTTTTCCGTGAACCATGAGGAGATCTGGCCATAAGAGTTTTAGCTCCGTGATAACATATGCGGCGAATTCACTGCCATTGTCACTTTGTAATATCTGTGGAGCACCAAACAACATGAAAATATCAATCAGCTGAACAGCCACTTCAGCTGCTCTCTTGGATGTTAGTGGACGTAACACACAGTATTTGGTCAAATGGTCTTGATAAACCATGATCCAACGATAAGATCGTTGCTCCATAGATTGCATGTCAACGAGGTCAACCTGGCCTCGTGAAGCAAAGTCTTTTGACAGAATTGGCCGAATAACAACACCCTTTGTAGTAGCACGTTTTCTTTTCTTCTGACACTCCACACACAGAGATTTGAACAGTTCAACGGAGTCACGTGTGATGTTAGCGTACTTAAACATCACTTTTAACATTTTATCTCTCCCACCATGTCCAGTTGAAATATGAGCATGTTTTATAATATCAAACATGTCATCAATGTGAGTGGAGTAAATAGGTCTTTGAATAGTATTGCTTTGTTTGCGAATTATTTTTTCAATATCACCGCACTGGAGGATTTCATATCTGCCGAGGATGTAGTACTGACGACCTGTCTTTTTTCCGATACAGAAGCATCTTTTATCTCTTGCAATAGCATGAAATATTCTTCTTTTGTCATAAGAATACTTTTTGAATCAGACTGTTTTCTCTTCAAAAGCTCATTTCGAAATTCACTTTCCATTGTGTCTCCCATATTGGTGAAAATGATGAACTGAATGAACTCCAGAGAAAGTCATTCTTAAATACTATACTACATAAACAAAGACATACAAAGTGAACATGGGTTCACTTAAACAAACACCACAGGTTTCAAAGCTCACTTGGGTTGACCATTCTTAAATACTATACTACATAAACAAAGACATACAAAGTGAACATGGGTTCACTTAAACAAACACCACAGGTTTCAAAGCTCACTTGGGTTGACCATTCTTAAATACTATACTACATAAACAAAGACATACAAAGTGAACATGGGTTCACTTAAACAAACACCACAGGTTTCAAAGCTCACTTGGGTTGACCATGATTGGCCTCAAACAACTGAAAAACAATGGAAAGACATTTCAGTCAATCTGTAGAATAAATGAGTTGATATTTCAGGAAATCTATAGAATGACTGATTTTTTTAGGAAATCTGTAGATTGACTGAGTGAATTAGTCAATGTGTACATTGACTGAAAATTTCAATCATTCTACAGATTGACTGATTTTAGACATTGACTGTAACATATATATATTTCAGTTTGAACTTGTTGAACAGAGAAAGTCATTGCCTGCCATGATAATGGATTGTCACAATTTATGTGGCACACAGACATTTTGTTCTTTCCTATTTTCGTTTTGTAGAAGAGAGAATTCATTTGCTTTGGTTTTTGCAGGAAACAGCTTTTTTGGAAATGCAGTGACGCATTTCTCTGAAGAGGAGAAATTTGTAACCCATGTAATTATTATTTTTTTTGCATATCTCGATGTATGCGTATGCAGTGTAGTCGAGTAACACTTTCATACACTGACCGGATTATCATCGAAGTATTCAATGGTTCTTCTTACTGACTTTCAGCTGACTGACCACAAACTTTGCATACTAATTTTATTAACACTACTCGCTAGTTTTCCCCAAACAGTATTTGACAATTCTTATGTTCAAATCCGCTATCACCTTTCTTCCTTACTAGACGTTCCGTTGTTAATTTGCTTCAAGCCTACTTATTCTGTGAAGTTCAAGATTGTTTGGGTCATGCATATCTGATAGGTGTAAGGGTTTTTTTTATAATCGGGTCGATTTTCGCATTTTCGCGATCGTGTATCTTGCAATGTGAAAGAGGTAACAAATTCGACATTATTCGATTCAATTTATTCTGTCCACTTGTGATTAATGTGCAATCATTATATCGGGTGTAAATTTTGTGTTATTGTGTTTTCTTTTTTTCCTGTACACAGAAACTACCCCGATACACGAGGTTGGAGTCTCGGAATGTTATTTAACATCTGTTAAAAGAGAAGGCATCTTAAAATGTGGGCTGCTGAATATACCCAGTCCAGTAATCACATCACCCCAACGGGCCAAAGTGGAAGCACAATGAAATACAATTGCCCATAAGACAGCGGCAATGTCTCCATGAAATAGCAAAAAAACACCAAATACACCTAATTATTGGGATGCTTACCGGCAAAATAAAACCGAAATGAAACCACCTCAAAGTAGTAAAGAAAATTATATTATTAAAACTCATGTCGCAAGTTTGTACGGTTTGTAAGCGACACACCACCTGGTTGTGGTACATATAATAATAATAATAATAACTCTTTGGCCAGCCGCTGATTTGTCGCGGTCCTCATAAGAGAAGGCCATCATTCCCCCTGCACCCCACCCCCTCTTCCCCTCCTCTCCTCCCAGCATTCAGATATAAACTGCTTAATAGTGTCCCTCACTTCCTCTTTTTCAATTTCTTCAATAAGCATTCCTACCCTCTCCCTCGTGTCCCCCTTCAGCCATCTATCCTTTGTTTCTTCACCCCACTTCTGCATTATTCTTCCAGTAAATTTTATTCTATGAGGTATATACTGTGGGCATTCCAAGAGAAAATGTTCCAGGATCTCCACTACTCCAGAGTGGCACATTAGGCATCCCTTTTCCCCATCTCTCCCAATTTTTCCCCGAAGCTCCAGTGATCTTGATCTCAGTTTGAACAGCAGTGACCCTCCAAAGGTGCCATCTAGGTACTTCTCAAAAGCTGGCTTTTCTTTATATTGTAACCCCTGCAGTGATCTTTTCACGCTAACCCCTGCTCGCCAGTTTCGATTGCAATCTTCCATGACTCTCTCTTTGACAAACCTTTTGCCTTCTTTCATTCCTACTTCTATGTTTGTGACCTCTATAGAGTAATTGTCCATTAGTTCCCTCACATGTTTTGACCACCCCGTTTCTATATTAGAATTCCAAATGGTATCGAGCATCAATTTGCACCACCGGTTGTCAGGCAGGTTTCTCAAGTAGTTAAAGTAACACAGTTTTCCCAAATCTACCCTGTCCTTGATTTTCATCCACCCAAGCTCCCCCCTTACTGCTTCCAAAGCTGCAGCATTACTCGACCTTGTTATCCATCTGCCGGCATCATTTTGAGTATTTTCCAACTTCTTAATAACGGTTTGGTTTAATGGAATCACGTCCGTGCCATACGTTATACTTGGTAAACCCACCCTCTCCCACAGTGTTTTCCCCACAAAGACCTTGTTGAAACTATTTTTCCCTAAAAGTTTTAGTTGGTTCAGAATTCTTTTCCCCTTCAGAATCAGTTTGGCTGAGTAATTTCTGTACACCCCTCTTCCCGTTATATTTATGCTTACCCCTAGATACTCATACTCTCCCGTTTCTCCTACAGTGATTTGTTTGCTTTCCCCTTCGGGGATTGAGAACTCCCCCACTCTCCATCTCTTCGTCATATCTACCTTGCGTCCAACGGGTATTACCTTGCTTTTATTTTCATTTAGTTCTAGCCGCCAAGTGTTCCCATATCTACCAACAATTTCCAGCAGTTTCTCTAGCCCCTGTTCAGTTCTAGACATTAACACCATGTCGTCCGCAAAGAATAAGCCTGGTATCTTTATGTCTCCAACATTTACCCCCTCCGCACTCTGAATTAGTTCGTCCCCTAAATCTTTAACATACAATGCAAACAAAATCGGTGAAAAGATACACCCCTGCTTGAGGCCTATATCCATAGGGACTCGTTTTGTAGTGATACTCCCTAGACTGAGTTGGCTTTGCACATCTGTATACAGTGCTTTCATGATTCCCACAAAGTCACCCCCCAGTCCGATGCCCTCGAGCTTTCGCCACATACCTTCCCTCCACACTCGGTCGTACGCTTTTTTCACATCTAGAAATGCCAGAAACATCTTTTTCTTTTCAGCCTTTGTTGATTCTATCAGTTGGGTGAGTGTAAATAGGTGATCAGTGACTCTTCGTCCTTTCCTGAAACCATTTTGAATTTCTCCTAAAAAACCTTTCTCTTCAATAACTTCCTCTAGTCTACCGTATATGACCTTACAGAATACTTTTCCGATGTTACTACTAACTGATATCCCCCTATAGTTATCTAGAACTTCCTTATCCCCCTTTTTGTGTATGAACGACACCTTACTTTCCCTCCACTCTCTGGGGACCTCTTGCTTTCGCAGAGCCAGGTTGAAAAGGTTTGTCAGGACTTCAATAAGTGCCTCCCCTCCATTTTTGAGGAATTCGTTCGGAATTTCATCAGTCCCTCCCGCTTTACCATTTTTTAATTTCGAGACCACGTTCCGCACTTCTTCTGCCGTTATTTCGCTACATACACGATTGGATAGGTTCTCCTCCACCAGTGTATTTCTTTTTGGTGGGGACCCACTGCCCCATCGCCTATCGTTCATCTTTTCCCAGTGCTTGACTAACTCTGAAGCGATACGGCCTTTATCTTCTGTACTTTCCCCATCCACTTTGATACTCTGCACACTACTTTTCCCCCGTTTATTTACCCAGTTCCAAAATACGTTTGAGCTCGAACCCCCCGTTTTCTTTATTGTTCTGGCAAGACTGCAATTGCGCTCCTTCCTATTATTATTCTTTATCTCATTCACCTTTTTCCGTGCCAGTTCATATTCTCCTTTCATTAGTCTCGTGTCATTGTTATCCACCCCTTTAAGCTTCCTACTTCTTCTGTAAGCAGCGCATTTTACCTTCCTTTCTTTTATAGCCTTTTTCAGTCCCTCGTTAACCCTGTATCCAAGCTCTCTCGTTGGGACCCTCACCCTTCCTATACACTCCTTCCCTGCCTCTGTTAGGCTATTTACTATGCCATCTGAAATACTCTGGACATTTGCATCCCTAGGTATACATTCAAGATTTGGTTTTAGTTTTTCCCGAAACTGCTTCCAGTCGGCTCCTTGTTTTAGTCCCCAAACTTCCTTGAAGGTATTTCTGTCTCTATTCGTCTTTTTGCCCATAATCTTAACTGTTATCAGGTTGTGATCACTACCCAAGTCATTTTTTCCCTCGTCATCTATTTCTACATCTATAACCTCCCTCCATACGCTAATGTCAGTGAGTATATAATCAATTATTGTTTTCTTATCGTTCCTCTCCCAGGTCCATTTACCCTTACATTTCGCATCCCTGTTCAGGATCTTTAAACCAAGCTCTTTTGATAGGTCCAACATCTTCCTCCCATTCGTGTTAATTTTCCTATCACCTCCCTGTATGCCCTCCTCCTTATCCCCGATGTGCCCATTGAAGTCCCCCATTAGGACAATACTGAACCCTCTGCTCCCAAGCTCTGTGATATTCGATCTAAGAGTTGTATATATTGAATCATTCCACTCGGGCTTACTTCCCTCCACTGCTAAGTATACAACACCAACGGCAACACTCCTGTTTCCTAACTTGATTTTTGCCCAGACTATTTCGTTGGATACTGGAATCTGAGTCCTTGCTTCTGTGAGATCTGTAATCAATGAGGGCTGTAATTCCTCTTTAGCGTAGATGCCAACACCCCCACCCCGTTTCTGACCCTCAGTTCGCCCAGCTCCTATCCACACGCAACCCTTCATCTGATCAACCCGCTCATCCCGTCGTATCCACGTCTCACTTAGACCCATTATATCGAAGTCTCCTTCGTCCATCATTGTTGATATTTCGCTTACTTTCTTGTGCAGACCCTGGATGTTGCAGTACCCAAACTTAATGAATCTTTGTTTTTTTGTCATCACTGGCACATTATTATAACCCTGGTATGTCCCTGTATTGTGCATGTTTGTTGTTCTTCCCATGTTCCCAGCATTTGTGCCACTCTGGGTTACCGGCTGTGGTCCCCTACCCCCCTTTTCTCCAAAAAAGGCCCAGCCACCTGTAAGATTTTTTGGCCCAACAGGTCTGTACCCATCCTACTTAAATGCAATCCGTCTCGCCCATACAACTCTCCTTGTCCCCAGAATGAATCCCAGTGGTCAATGAAATGTACTCCCAAGTCTTTGCAGTGCTCTTCCAGCTCCTCGTTTAGTGCCATAATCCGCGAGTTCCTCTCATTTCCACCACCCATAACGGGGAGCACCCCTGAAACGATGATCCGAGCATTCCTGCTAAGTAGCTTACTAATTAGGTCCTTGTATGTGTCCACCAAACGAACTGATTTCCTCTCCCTGATGTTATTGGACCCCACATGTAATACCACTACCGGATCAGGCCCCGACCCAGCTACAATACCGTCCACTCTATCCCTCAGGTCCTCCACTTTAGCCCCCGGAAAGCACAGAACTGTTCTATTTTTACTGTCCGGACCACAGACAACCTTGTCGATCCCCCGAACTATGCTACTTCCCGCAACCACCAACTTACTTTTGGACCTCGCCCTATTTATCTCCTCTAGTCTCCTATTGTTTACAGCGTCCTCTTCCTCTCCAACAGCCCCACTCGGACTCAATATCGGTATCGGTATCTTTGACCTAGGATTACTCCTATCCTTGTCCCTCCGTCTCTTTCCAGGCCCTGAGCTACCTGGACTACTCCCCTGGTCTTCCCCCGGATCCCTCCTCCTTTTTCCTGGCCTAGACCCCAAGCTACTATCTGTTGCAACTACCTCCATCTCCTCCTCTCTCTCTTCCGAATCGAGCACATCAAATCTGTTTCTGGTGCTGCACTCCCCACTGCCTTTGGACTTTACACCCCTATCTACCTGCTTCTCTGGCCCCCCTTTCCTACCACTTTTGGTAGTCCACGCCAAACGCTTTACAGCATTGCTCCGGCCTGGGCCCCCCTCATCTGTCCTACGTACTTTTCTAGCAGCCCCCACCTCATCACCTACCTCATTCACATCAAAGGTTCTACCCCCATGTTTCCTCTTGGAACCACCGACAACCTTCCATCCTTCTCGGAAAGCCACTTTCACAGGCGTAACTCCAGACAGCCCCGCCCTACCAAGTCTTCCCTTCAGCTCAGCAATCTCCCCCTCAAACTTAACAATTGTCTCAAGTAGGCGGAGGATTTCCTGACAGTTTGCACATACCTCTCCATATCCCATCGAGCGACAGTCCCCATACATCATAGAACACTGTTTACAAACTTCAAGCCCAATATCGCCATCGGTGGCCCCACCAACCCGGCTCTGACCGACACCCCCAGTGACCTCTGTCTGCACACCAATACTTACTCCGTTGGCACCGTTGACCTGGACCGCGATATTACACGTATTTACCTCCATACTTACCTCCGTCTGAACAGACCTGCTCGCCATCATCAAGACAAAATTACGCGATCGGACAGGGAAAATTGTAAACACGCGACACGCGACAAAAGGCAACACGACGAACCGTTCGACAACTTAGCGCTCACAGTTTTATTTAAGGCCTCCTAACTTTGTCCCAGTTACTATACTAAACTAACTCCCCACAAAGTTGAATAAAATAACCTGAAAATGAAATATATATGATTAGTAAACAATAAAAATACTTAATTTTGATTCGTAAATTTGTTTGTGATATCTCTTCCCGTTAAATTCATTGCCCGGACACAAACGAGATGATGTGCATTCACATTCTCATTCTATGTGTCGACATCTACAGTGCGTGGAGAGTGTATTATCACTAAATCACACGTAGAGTGGAGACTCCACTCACGCAATAATTAAAAATTGGTTGCAAAGTGTAACAAACGCAAGTTCTAGCAAATGGACCTCCGGGTTCAACATTGCTTGTGATTTTTGTCAATATGTACAGATTTTGAAAGTGATACTTTGGTTGCTAACTCCGGAAGTCCATTGGCGGAAACATTGCTTGTGTTTTTGTCCATATATACATAATTTGTAAGTGATATTTTAGGTGTTAACTCCACTCGACGGGTGGTTTATTTACAATCCACTCTCCGCATATTGTATCTGTGACTTTGACCTTGGTGGGTCGCTCATGACGTTTGCACCCGACACATGTTGTGTAAGTTACATTGTGATATATAAACGAATTAAAGAGAATGGTGTTAGTCTTAAATGTCAAGTGTTGCCGAAAGTTTTCAGAGAGACATCATTCAGACTTGGATTCAGCGCAAACAAAACGACCAATCAACAATTAATTTATACAGATACAGAAGAAGTCTCCTTGGTTACAAATCGAAATTAAGTATTTTTATTGTTTACTAATCATATATATTTCATTTTCAGGTTATTTTATTCAACTTTGTGGGGAGTTAGTTTAGTATAGTAACTGGGACAAAGTTAGGAGGCCTTAAATAAAACTGTGAGCGCTAAGTTGTCGAACGGTTCGTCGTGTTGCCTTTTGTCGAGTGTTTACAATTTTCCCTGTCCGATCGCGTAATTTTGTCTTGATGATGGCGAGCAAGTCTGTTCAGACGGAGGTAAGTATGGAGGTAAATACGTGTAATATCGGGTCAACGGTGCCAACGGAGTAAGTATTGGTGTGCAGACAGAGGTCACTGGGGGTGTCGGTCAGAGCCGGGTTGGTGGGGCCACCGATGGCGATATTGGCCTTGAAGTTTGTAAACAGCGTTCTATGATGTATGGGGACTGTCGCTCGATGGGATATGGAGAGGTATGTGCAAACTGTCAGGAAATCCTCCGCCTAATTGAGACAATTGTTAAGTTTGAGGGGGAGATTGCTGAGCTGAAGGGAAAACTTGGTAGGGCGGGGCTGTCTGGAGTTACGCCTGTGAAAGTGGCTTTCCGAGAAGGATGGAAGGTTGTCGGTGGTTCCAAGAGGAAACATGGGGGTAGAACCTTTGATGTGAATGAGGTAGGTGATGAGGTGGGGGCTGCTAGAAAAGTACGTAGGACAGATGAGGGGGGCCCAGGCCGGAGCAATGCTGTAAAGCGTTTGGCGTGGACTACCAAAAGTGGTAGGAAAGGGGGGCCAGAGAAGCAGGTAGATAGGGGTGTAAAGTCCAAAGGCAGTGGGGAGTGCAGCACCAGAAACAGATTTGATGTGCTCGATTCGGAAGAGACAGAGGAGGAGATGGAGGTAGTTGCAACAGATAGTAGCTTGGGGTCTAGGCCAGGAAAAAGGAGGAGGGATCCGGGGGAAGACCAGGGGAGTAGTCCAGGTAGCTCAGGGCCTGGAAAGAGACGGAGGGACAAGGATAGGAGTAATCCTAGGTCAAAGATACCGATACCGATATTGATTCCGAGTGGGGCTGTTGGAGAGGAAGAGGACGCTGTAAACAATAGGAGACTTGAGGAGATAAATAGGGCGAGAGCCAAAAGTAAGTTGGTGGTTGCGGGAAGTAGCATAGTTCGGGGGATCGACAAGGTTGTCTGTGGTCCGGACAGTAAAAATAGAACAGTTCTGTGCTTTCCGGGGGCTAAAGTGGAGGACCTGAGGGATAGAGTGGACGGTATTGTAGCTGGGTCGGGGCCGGATCCGGTAGTGGTATTACATGTGGGGTCCAATAACATCAGGGAGAGGAAATCAGTTCGTTTGGTGGACACATACAAGGACCTAATTAGTAAGCTACTTAGCAGGAATGCTCGGATCATCGTTTCAGGGGTGCTCCCCGTTATGGGTGGTGGGAATGAGAGGAACTCGCGGATTATGGCACTAAACGAGGAGCTGGAAGAGCACTGCAAAGACTTGGGAGTACATTTCATTAGATGACGAGGGAAAAAATGACTTGGGTAGTGATCACAACCTGATAACAGTTAAGATTATGGGCAAAAAGACGAATAGAGACAGAAAAACCTTCAAGGAAGTTTGGGGACTAAAACAAGGAGCCGACTGGAAGCAGTTTCGGGAAAAACTAAAACCAAATCTTGAATGTATACCTAGGGATGCAAATGTCCAGAGTATTTCAGATGGCATAGTAAATAGCCTAACAGAGGCAGGGAAGGAGTGTATAGGAAGGGTGAGGGTCCCAACGAGAGAGCTTGGATACAGGGTTAACGAGGGACTGAAAAAGGCTATAAAAGAAAGGAAGGTAAAATGCGCTGCTTACAGAAGAAGTAGGAAGCTTAAAGGGGTGGATAACAATGACACGAGACTAATGAAAGGAGAATATGAACTGGCACGGAAAAAGGTGAATGAGATAAAGAAAAATAATAGGAAGGAGCGCAATTGCAGTCTTGCCAGAACAATAAAGAAAACGGGGGGTTCGAGCTCAAACGTATTTTGGAACTGGGTAAATAAACGGGGGAAAAGTAGTGTGCAGAGTATCAAAGTGGATGGGGAAAGTACAGAAGATAAAGGCCGTATCGCTTCAGAGTTAGTCAAGCACTGGGAAAAGATAAACGATAGGCGATGGGGCAGTGGGTCCCAACCAAAAAGAAATACACTGGTGGAGGAGAACCTATCCAATCGTGTATGTAGGCAGAAGAAGTGCGGAACGTGGTCTCGAAATTAAAAAATGGTAAAGCGGGCGGGACTGATGAAATTCCGAACGGATTCCTCAAAAATGGAGGGGAGGCACTTATTGAAGTCCTGACAAACCTTTTCAACCTGGCTCTGCGAAAGCAAGAGGTCCCCAGAGAGTGGAGGGAAAGTAAGGTGTCGTTCATACACAAAAAGGGGGATAAGGAAGTTCTAGATAACTATAGGGGGATATCAGTTAGTAGTAACATCGGAAAAGTATTCTGTAAGGTCATATACGGTAGACTAGAGGAAGTTATTGAAGAGAAAGGTTTTTTAGGAGAAATTCAAAATGGTTTCAGGAAAGGACGAAGAGTCACTGATCACCTATTTACACTCACCCAACTGATAGAATCAACAAAGACTGAAAAGAAAAAGATGTTTCTGGCATTTCTAGATGTGAAAAAAGCGTACGACCGAGTGTGGAGGGAAGGTATGTGGCGAAAGCTCGAGGGCATCGGACTGGGGGGTGACTTTGTGGGAATCATGAAAGCACTGTATACAGATGTGCAAAGCCAACTCAGTCTAGGGAGTATCACTACAAAACGAGTCCCTATGGATATAGGCCTCAAGCAGGGGTGTATCTTTTCACCGATTTTGTTTGCATTGTATGTTAAAGATTTAGGGGACGAACTAATTCAGAGTGCGGAGGGGGTAAATGTTGGAGACATAAAGGTACCAGGCTTATTCTTTGCGGACGACATGGTGTTAATGTCTAGAACTGAACAGGGGCTAGAGAAACTGCTGGAAATTGTTGGTAGATATGGGAACACTTGGCGGCTCGAACTAAATGAAAATAAAAGCAAGGTAATACCCGTTGGACGCAAGGTAGATATGACGAAGAGATGGAGAGTGGGGGAGTTCTCAATCTCCGAAGGGGAAAGCAAACAAATCACTGTAGGAGAAACGGGAGAGTATGAGTATCTAGGGGTAAGCATAAATATAACGGGAAGAGGGGTGTACAGAAATTACTCAGCCAAACTGATTCTGAAGGGGAAAAGAATTCTGAACCAACTAAAACTTTTAGGGAAAAATAGTTTCAACAAGGTCTTTGTGGGGAAAACACTGTGGGAGAGGGTGGGTTTACCAAGTATAACGTATGGCACGGACGTGATTCCATTAAACCAAACCGTTATTAAGAAGTTGGAAAATACTCAAAATGATGCCGGCAGATGGATAACAGGGTCGAGTAATGCTGCAGCTTTGGAAGCAGTAAGGGGGGAGCTTGGGTGGATGAAAATCAAGGACAGGGTAGATTTGGGAAAACTGTGTTACTTTAACTACTTGAGAAACCTGCCTGACAACCGGTGGTGCAAATTGATGCTCGATACCATTTGGAATTCTAATATAGAAACGGGGTGGTCAAAACATGTGAGGGAACTAATGGACAATTACTCTATAGAGGTCACAAACATAGAAGTAGGAATGAAAGAAGGCAAAAGGTTTGTCAAAGAGAGAGTCATGGAAGATTGCAATCGAAACTGGCGAGCAGGGGTTAGCGTGAAAAGATCACTGCAGGGGTTACAATATAAAGAAAAGCCAGCTTTTGAGAAGTACCTAGATGGCACCTTTGGAGGGTCACTGTTGTTCAAACTGAGATCAAGATCACTGGAGCTTCGGGGAAAAATTGGGAGAGATGGGGAAAAGGGATGCCAAATGTGCCACTCTGGAGTAGTGGAGACCCTGGAACATTTTCTCTTGGAATGCCCACAGTATATACCTCATAGAATAAAATTTACTGGAAGAATAATGCAGAAGTGGGGTGAAGAAACAAAGGATAGATGGCTGAAGGGGGACACGAGGGAGAGGGTAGGAATGCTTATTGAAGAAATTGAAAAAGAGGAAGTGAGGGACACTATTAAGCAGTTTATATCTGAATGCTGGGAGGAGAGGAGGGGAAGAGGGGCTGGGGTGCAGGGGGAATGATGGCCTTCTCTTATGAGGACCGCGACAAATCAGCGGCTGGCCAAAGAGTTATAGTTATTATTATTTACCGCCTTACAAAGATCAGCTCCTCAGGCGGCCGGACTAATTGGTCTCGGTCCAAATATTCTTCAAAATTCAGTACATAAAGCCTAATTTGCCCGCTAATTCTAATTTTCAAGGGCCACCAGCAACATCCCTACACACCGGTTGAATGTAAGCGGGTAAAGGTTTCGCTAGTATTTAAGAGATAAATCGAATCTGGAATAGCTAAGATCTTGGGAATTCCTCAAGTCAAACAATTCTATTTAACTTTCGCTTCATTGTTAATCGATTTACTGTAGAATATAGATCAACAGTTTCAGTCATGTGTGCAATTAACCCTTTACCCAACCAAACGCCCGCATCCACCCGCGTAATATGCAAATTCAGCAGTTGAAAAAATATTATTTTTAAAAAAAATTCAACAAAACAATATCATGTGACCCCTCGTTGGAAAGAGCTCGTCAGTTCGTTCCAACGAGGGGGCACATGATATGGTTTTGTTAATTTTTTTGAAAAATTAAAAAAAATGATATTTAAAATAATAAATTTTGGTATCGTCTGCGTTGGGTAGAGGGTTAAAACAGATGCAATTGTAACACCAACGACTTGTCTAAGATGGAGAGTCGGATTAACGTCTATTTTATTATCATACGTCACTATCTATGGTATTTTCAGTTTGTTTGCCACCTTGTCAAATAACATAGCAAAAATACGAAGGTGATTTCAAGCAAGGAAAGGTAACATTCAATACCCCATTCACAATAACAATTCACAAGGAAAACTAATTCCCCATTCAAACCGATCCTGAACAATTTTAATCAATCCATCCTGGAAGTTACTTTACATCTTGGTCTTCTGTTCTGTGGAAAATGAAATGATCATATTAATCATACAACAGATTTATTTATTTATTTATTTATTTATTTATTTATTTTTTATTTATTTATTTATTTATTTATTTATTTATTGGTGTTTAAGGTCATATACTTACGCACAATGGCTAATCATGACCATGACAGGTTTACGGGTGGAGGAAGCCGGAGTACCCGGAGAGAACCACCGAGCAATGACGAGCAGCTGCCAGCTCCCCAACATCGTAACTCCGCACTGCAGCACAGTCAGGGTTAGATTAGTTGAAGACATGCGTACCATCGACGTGTAATACACCTTAGTACAGGGCGTCATCGTGCCCCCATGTGAACAATCGGGGTGAAGTGCCTTTCCCAAGGACACAACCCGGGAGTCCAAATCGATCGCTCAGACGGGCACCCATCCGAGGACTAACCGGGCTCGAATCTTTTTGACCAGAGGTTGAAAGTGCAAGAATCGAAGCTAGAGGTTGGTGATAGAGCACTGGTGCGAATACACACAGTTGGCTTCAATGGGCAGTACAAACTTGCTGATAGGTGGGGACACAGAAAGTATTTGGTACACGAAATACTAAACTCTACACCCCGGTGCACAGGAACCAACCCGTAAACATTAAAAGGTAGTTCACGAACATTGCACCGGAATATCGTCGTGTGAGAACCATAAGGTTCTATCTTCCACAGGAAGATAGAACCTTATGGTTCTCACGCGACGATATGTTACTTCCATTTACGTATTTCCCACCTGAAATCCCTTCAGAAGAAAGATATTGTAAAGTGAAACGTAAGCAAGTTTGTAATCATAGTAGTCTTAATTTCTCGTCTAGTGAAACCACAGATTCTGGAGACACTGATCAACATATGAGGTATATTATCTCTCAAAGACGGCAGAAGTTACTTTCTCCTACTTGAATTGTTAGCGAATCAACACCGACACCTTCAGCAATACCCGATACTGGTCGAGTTATCTATCACAAGTGTGATAGAACGAGAAATGCCTACTAACAAAGACAGTGATGTTGGGGAGTGAAGTTGAGCAAAGGGGAGCAATAATCATTAGGAGATCTGATTGTGTTCGGAAACCTCCGGGCCGTTATGGTGAATGCGTTTACTCCAAAGACGCTACACATTTACTTGACTCCATAGCTGCATTTTTGGTTTGAATGGGAGTCTTTTGTGTTAAATGTCAAGGTTAACAATCCGTATAATTAGTCAGCCAAGCAAACCTTTGCATGAATTATGGATTTGGCGTGTTTTATCCAAATAACGTATATCTTAAATGAATTCATGAGCATTTCTTTTAAATAGTATCACATGTTTTAATATATGTTACAGTCAATGTCTAAAATCAGTCAATCTGTAGAATAACTGAAATTTTCAGTCAGTCTGTAGATTGACTAATTCACTCAGTCAATCTACAGATTTCCTAAAAAAATCAGTCATTCTATAGATTTCCTGAAATATCAACTCATTGTCGTGTTGCTCCTGAATCTGGGTCTCCTGAGTATCCTCAATTGTAATTGGTGAACTCTCACACATCGTTGACGATTCAACGTCAGTTTGGTTAGATTCAGGTGGTTCGTAGGCAGCTTTTAATTCGTCTTCAGTAATCAGACGCTGGAGAATCTCAGTATGAAGAGATATTGACCTCAAACCAACTTGAGGATGACTTCCAAACAGTGCCTTAAATGGGGACTGTTTGATACCTGAATGATGACTGCTGTTTGTTTGAAACTGCACAAAGCGGAGTCCGTTTGGCCAATCGGTTGTCTTATTGTCTCCTAACCACGCAATTAACATGTCTTTAATATCACAATTGAGACGTTCAACTGAACCCTGGCTTTGTGGATGACGAGGTTTTCCGTGAACCATGAGGAGATCTGGCCATAAGAGTTTTAGCTCCGTGATAACATATGCGGCGAATTCACTGCCATTGTCACTTTGTAATATCTGTGGAGCACCAAACAACATGAAAATATCAATCAGCTGAACAGCCACTTCAGCTGCTCTCTTGGATGTTAGTGGACGTAACACACAGTATTTGGTCAAATGGTCTTGATAAACCATGATCCAACGATAAGATCGTTGCTCCATAGATTGCATGTCAACGAGGTCAACCTGGCCTCGTGAAGCAAAGTCTTTTGACAGAATTGGCCGAATAACAACACCCTTTGTAGTAGCACGTTTTCTTTTCTTCTGACACTCCACACACAGAGATTTGAACAGTTCAATGGAGTCACGTGTGATGTTAGCGTACTTAAACATCACTTTTAACATTTTATCTCTCCCACCATGTCCAGTTGAAATATGAGCATGTTTTATAATATCAAACATGTCATCAATGTGAGTGGAGTAAATAGGTCTTTGAATAGTATTGCTTTGTTTGCGAATTATTTTTTCAATATCACGCACTGGAGGATTTCATATCTGCCGAGGATGTAGTACTGACGACCTGTCTTTTTTTCCGATACAGAAGCATCTTTTATCTCTTGCAATAGCATGAAATATTCTTCTTTTGTCATAAGAATACTTTTTGAATCAGACTGTTTTCTCTTCAAAAGCTCATTTCGAAATTCACTTTCCATTGTGTCTCCCATATTGGTGAAAATGATGAACTGAATGAACTCCGGAGAAAGTCATTCTTAAATACTATACTACATAAACAAAGACATACAAAGTGAACATGGGTTCACTTAAACAAACACCACAGGTTTCAAAGCTCACTTGGGTTGACCATTCTTAAATACTATACTACATAAACAAAGACATACAAAGAGAACATGGGTTCACTTAAACAAACACCACAGGTTTCAAAGCTCACTTGGGTTGACCATTCTTAAATACTATACTACATAAACAAAGACATACAAAGTGAACATGGGTTCACTTAAACAAACACCACAGGTTTCAAAGCTCACTTGGGTTGACCATGATTGGCCTCAAACAACTGAAAAACAATGGAAAGACATTTCAGTCAATCTGTAGAATAAATGAGTTGATATTTCAGAAAATCTATAGAATGACTGATTTTTTTAGGAAATCTGTAGATTGACTGAGTGAATTAGTCAATGTGTACATTGACTGAAAATTTCAGTCATTCTACAGATTGACTGATTTTAGACATTGACTGTAACATATATATATTTCAGTTTGAACTTGTTGAACAGAGAAAGTCATTGCCTGCCATGATAATGGATTGTCACAATTTATGTGGCACACAGACATTTTGTTCTTTCCTATTTTCGTTTTGTAGAAGAGAGAATTCATTTGCTTTGGTTTTTGCAGGAAACAGCTTTTCTGGAAATGCAGTGACGCATTTCTCTGAAGAGGAGAAATTTGTAACCCATGTAATTATTATATGTAATTATTATTTTTTTTTGCATATCTCGATGTATGCGTATGCAGTGTAGTCGTGTAACACTTTCATACACTGACCGGATTATCATCGAAATATTCAATGGTTCTTCTTACTGACTTTCAGCTGACTGACCACAAACTTTGCATACTAATTTTATTAACACTACTCGCTAGTTTTCCCCAAACATTATTTGACAATTCTTATGTTCAAATCCGCTATCACCTTTCTTCCTTACTAGACGTTCCGTTGTTAATTTGCTTCAAGCCTACTTATTCTGTGAAGTTCAAGATTGTTTGGGTCATGCATATCTGATAGGTGTAAGGGTTTTTTTTATAATCGGGTCGATTTTCGCATTTTCGCGATCGTGTATCTTGCAATGTGAAAGAGGTAACAAATTCGACATTATTCGATTCAATTTATTCTGTCCACTTGTGATTAATGTGCAATCATTATATCGGGTGTAAATTTTGTGTTATTGTGTTTTCTTTTTTTCCTGTACACAGAAACTACCCCGATACACGAGGTTGGAGTCTCGGAATGTTATTTAACATCTGTTAAAAGAGAAGGCATCTTAAAATGTGGGCTGCTGAATATACCCAGTCCAGTAATCACATCACCCCAACGGGCCAAAGTGGAAGCACAATGAAATACAATTGCCCATAAGACAGCGGCAATGTCTCCATGAAATAGCAAAAAAACACCAAATACACCTAATTATTGGGATGCTTACCGGCAAAATAAAACCGAAATGAAACCGCCTCAAAGTAGTAAAGAAAATTATATTATTAAAACTCATGTCGCAAGTTTGTACGGTTTGTAAGCGACACACCACCTGGTTGTGGTACATATGTTGGGTAAATTTGTTTGTGATATCTCTTCCCGTTAAATTCATTGCCCGGACACAAACGAGATGATGTGCATTCACATTCTATGTGTCGACATCTACAGTGCGTGGAGAGTGTATTATCACTAAATCACACGTAGAGTGGAGACTCCACTCACGCAATAATTAAAAATTGGTTGCAAAGTGTAACAAACGCAAGTTCTAGCAAATGGACCTCCGGGTTCAACATTGCTTGTGATTTTTGTCAATATGTACAGATTTTGAAAGTGATACTTTGGTTGCTAACTCCGGAAGTCCATTGGCGGAAACATTGCTTGTGTTTTTGTCCATATATACATAATTTGTAAGTGATATTTTAGGTGTTAACTCCACTCGACGGGTGGTTTATTTACAATCCACTCTCCGCATATTGTATCTGTGACTTTGACCTTGGTGGGTCGCTCATGACGTTTGCACCCGACACATGTTGTGTAAGTTACATTGTGATATATAAACGAATTAAAGAGAATGGTGTTAGTCTTAAATGTCAAGTGTTGCCGAAAGTTTTCAGAGAGACATCATAATAATAATAATAACTCTTTGGCCAGCCGCTGATTTGTCGCGGTCCTCATAAGAGAAGGCCATCATTCCCCCTGCACCCCACCCCCTCTTCCCCTCCTCTCCTCCCAGCATTCAGATATAAACTGCTTAATAGTGTCCCTCACTTCCTCTTTTTCAATTTCTTCAATAAGCATTCCTACCCTCTCCCTCGTGTCCCCCTTCAGCCATCTATCCTTTGTTTCTTCACCCCACTTCTGCATTATTCTTCCAGTAAATTTTATTCTATGAGGTATATACTGTGGGCATTCCAAGAGAATATGTTCCAGGGTCTCCACTACTCCAGAGTGGCACATTTGGCATCCCTTTTCCCCGTCTCTCCCAATTTTTCCCCGAAGCTCCAGTGATCTTGATCTCAGTTTGAACAGCAGTGACCCTCATTCAGACTTGGATTCAGCGCAAACAAAACGACCAATCAACAATTAATTTATACAGATACAGAAGAAGTCTCCTTGGTTACAAATCGAAATTAAGTATTTTTATTGTTTACTAATCATATATATTTCATTTTCAGGTTATTTTATTCAACTTTGTGGGGAGTTAGTTTAGTATAGTAACTGGGACAAAGTTAGGAGGCCTTAAATAAAACTGTGAGCGCTAAGTTGTCGAACGGTTCGTCGTGTTGCCTTTTGTCGCGTGTTTACAATTTTCCCTTCCGATCGCGTAATTTTGTCTTGATGATGGCGAGCAAGTCTGTTCAGACGGAGGTAAGTATGGAGGTAAATACGTGTAATATCGCGGTCCAGGTCAACGGTGCCAACGGAGTAAGTATTGGTGTGCAGACAGAGGTCACTGGGGGTGTCGGTCAGAGCCTGGTTGGTGGGGCCACCGATGGCGATATTGGGCTTGAAGTTTGTAAACAGTGTTCTATGATGTATGGGGACTGTCGCTCGATGGGATATGGAGAGGTATGTGCAAACTGTCAGGAAATCCTCCGCCTACTTGAGACAATTGTTAAGTTTGAGGGGGAGATTGCTGAGCTGAAGGGAAAACTTGGTAGGGCGGGGCTGTCTGGAGTTACGCCTGTGAAAGTGGCTTTCCGAGAAGGATGGAAGGTTGTCGGTGGTTCCAAGAGGAAACATGGGGGTAGAACCTTTGATGTGAATGAGGTAGGTGATGAGGTGGGGGCTGCTAGAAAAGTACGTAGGACAGATGAGGGGGGCCCAGGCCGGAGCAATGCTGTAAAGCGTTTGGCGTGGACTACCAAAAGTGGTAGGAAAGGGGGGCCAGAGAAGCAGGTAGATAGGGGTGTAAAGTCCAAAGGCAGTGGGGAGTGCAGCACCAGAAACAGATTTGATGTGCTCGATTCGGAAGAGACAGAGGAGGAGATGGAGGTAGTTGCAACAGATAGTAGCTTGGGGTCTAGGCCAGGAAAAAGGAGGAGGGATCCGGGGGAAGACCAGGGGAGTAGTCCAGGTAGCTCAGGGCCTGGAAAGAGACGGAGGGACAAGGATAGGAGTAATCCTAGGTCAAAGATACCGATACCGATATTGATTCCGAGTGGGGCTGTTGGAGAGGAAGAGGACGCTGTAAACAATAGGAGACTTGAGGAGATAAATAGGGCGAGAGCCAAAAGTAAGTTGGTGGTTGCGGGAAGTAGCATAGTTCGGGGGATCGACAAGGTTGTCTGTGGTCCGGACAGTAAAAATAGAACAGTTCTGTGCTTTCCGGGGGCTAAAGTGGAGGACCTGAGGGATAGAGTGGACGGTATTGTAGCTGGGTCGGGGCCGGATCCGGTAGTGGTATTACATGTGGGGTCCAATAACATCAGGGAGAGGAAATCAGTTCGTTTGGTGGACACATACAAGGACCTAATTAGTAAGCTACTTAGCAGGAATGCTCGGATCATCGTTTCAGGGGTGCTCCCCGTTATGGGTGGTGGGAATGAGAGGAACTCGCGGATTATGGCACTAAACGAGGAGCTGGAAGAGCACTGCAAAGACTTGGGAGTACATTTCATTGACCACTGGGATTCATTCTGGGGACAAGGGGAGTTGTATGGGCGAGACGGATTGCATTTAAGTAGGATGGGTACAGACCTGTTGGGCCAAAAAATCTTACAGGTGGCTGGGCCTTTTTTGGAGAAAAGGGGGGTAGGGGACCACAGCCGGTAACCCAGAGTGGCACAAATGCTGGGAACATAGGAAGAACAACAAACATGCACAATACAGGGACATACCAGGGTTATAATAATGTGCCAGTGATGACAAAAAAAACCAAAGATTCATTAAGTTTGGGTACTGCAACATCCAGGGTCTGCACAAGAAAGTAAGCGAAATATCAACAATGATGGACGAAGGAGACTTCGATATAATGGGTCTAAGTGAGACGTGGATACGACGGGATGAGCGGGTTGATCAGATGAAGGGGTGCGTGTGGATAGGAGCTGGACGAACTGAGGGTCAGAAGCGGGGTGGGGGTGTTGGCATCTACGCTAAAGAGGAATTACAGCCCTCATTGATTACAGATCTCACAGAAGCAAGGACTCAGATTCCAGTATCCAACGAAATAGTCTGGGCAAAAATCAAGTTAGGAAGCAGGAGTGTTGCCGTTGGTGTTGTATACTTAGCAGTGGAGGGAAGTAAGCCCGAGTGGAATGATTCAATATATACAACTCTTAGATCGAATATCACAGAGCTTGGGAGCAGAGGGTTCAGTATTGTCCTAATGGGGGACTTCAATGGGCACATCGGGGATAAGGAGGAGGGCATACAGGGAGGTGATAGGAAAATTAACACGAATGGGAGGAAGATGTTGGACCTATCAAAAGAGCTTGGTTTAAAGATCCTGAACAGGGATGCGAAATGTAAGGGTAAATGGACCTGGGAGAGGAACGATAAGAAAACAATAATTGATTATATACTCACTGACGTTAGCGTATGGAGGGAGGTTATAGATGTAGAAATAGATGACGAGGGAAAAAATGACTTGGGTAGTGATCACAACCTGATAACAGTTAAGATTATGGGCAAAAAGACGAATAGAGACAGAAAAACCTTCAAGGAAGTTTGGGGACTAAAACAAGGAGCCGACTGGAAGCAGTTTCGGGAAAAACTAAAACCAAATCTTGAATGTATACCTAGGGATGCAAATGTCCAGAGTATTTCAGATGGCATAGTAAATAGCCTAACAGAGGCAGGGAAGGAGTGTATAGGAAGGGTGAGGGTCCCAACGAGAGAGCTTGGATACAGGGTTAACGAGGGACTGAAAAAGGCTATAAAAGAAAGGAAGGTAAAATGCGCTGCTTACAGAAGAAGTAGGAAGCTTAAAGGGGTGGATAACAATGACACGAGACTAATGAAAGGAGAATATGAACTGGCACGGAAAAAGGTGAATGAGATAAAGAATAATAATAGGAAGGAGCGCAATTGCAGTCTTGCCAGAACAATAAAGAAAACGGGGGGTTCGAGCTCAAACGTATTTTGGAACTGGGTAAATAAACGGGGGAAAAGTAGTGTGCAGAGTATCAAAGTGGATGGGGAAAGTACAGAAGATAAAGGCCGTATCGCTTCAGAGTTAGTCAAGCACTGGGAAAAGATAAACGATAGGCGATGGGGCAGTGGGTCCCCACCAAAAAGAAATACACTGGTGGAGGAGAACCTATCCAATCGTGTATGTAGCGAAATAACGGCAGAAGAAGTGCGGAACGTGGTCTCGAAATTAAAAAATGGTAAAGCGGGAGGGACTGATGAAATTCCGAACGAATTCCTCAAAAATGGAGGGGAGGCACTTATTGAAGTCCTGACAAACCTTTTCAACCTGGCTCTGCGAAAGCAAGAGGTCCCCAGAGAGTGGAGGGAAAGTAAGGTGTCGTTCATACACAAAAAGGGGGATAAGGAAGTTCTAGATAACTATAGGGGGATATCAGTTAGTAGTAACATCGGAAAAGTATTCTGTAAGGTCATATACGGTAGACTAGAGGAAGTTATTGAAGAGAAAGGTTTTTTAGGAGAAATTCAAAATGGTTTCAGGAAAGGACGAAGAGTCACTGATCACCTATTTACACTCACCCAACTGATAGAATCAACAAAGGCTGAAAAGAAAAAGATGTTTCTGGCATTTCTAGATGTGAAAAAAGCGTACGACCGAGTGTGGAGGGAAGGTATGTGGCGAAAGCTCGAGGGCATCGGACTGGGGGGTGACTTTGTGGAAATCATGAAAGCACTGTATACAGATGTGCAAAGCCAACTCAGTCTAGGGAGTATCACTACAAAACGAGTCCCTATGGATATAGGCCTCAAGCAGGGGTGTATCTTTTCACCGATTTTGTTTGCATTGTATGTTAAAGATTTAGGGGACGAACTAATTCAGAGTGCGGAGGGGGTAAATGTTGGAGACATAAAGGTACCAGGCTTATTCTTTGCGGACGACATGGTGTTAATGTCTAGAACTGAACAGGGGCTAGAGAAACTGCTGGAAATTGTTGGTAGATATGGGAACACTTGGCGGCTCGAACTAAATGAAAATAAAAGCAAGGTAATACCCGTTGGACGCAAGGTAGATATGACGAAGAGATGGAGAGTGGGGGAGTTCTCAATCTCCGAAGGGGAAAGCAAACAAATCACTGTAGGAGAAACGGGAGAGTATGAGTATCTAGGGGTAAGCATAAATATAACGGGAAGAGGGGTGTACAGAAATTACTCAGCCAAACTGATTCTGAAGGGGAAAAGAATTCTGAACCAACTAAAACTTTTAGGGAAAAATAGTTTCAACAAGGTCTTTGTGGGGAAAACACTGTGGGAGAGGGTGGGTTTACCAAGTATAACGTATGGCACGGACGTGATTCCATTAAACCAAACCGTTATTAAGAAGTTGGAAAATACTCAAAATGATGCCGGCAGATGGATAACAGGGTCGAGTAATGCTGCAGCTTTGGAAGCAGTAAGGGGGGAGCTTGGGTGGATGAAAATCAAGGACAGGGTAGATTTGGGAAAACTGTGTTACTTTAACTACTTGAGAAACCTGCCTGACAACCGGTGGTGCAAATTGATGCTCGATACCATTTGGAATTCTAATATAGAAACGGGGTGGTCAAAACATGTGAGGGAACTAATGGACAATTACTCTATAGAGGTCACAAACATAGAAGTAGGAATGAAAGAAGGCAAAAGGTTTGTCAAAGAGAGAGTCATGGAAGATTGCAATCGAAACTGGCGAGCAGGGGTTAGCGTGAAAAGATCACTGCAGGGGTTACAATATAAAGAAAAGCCAGCTTTTGAGAAGTACCTAGATGGCACCTTTGGAGGGTCACTGTTGTTCAAACTGAGATCAAGATCACTGGAGCTTCGGGGAAAAGTTGGGAGAGATGGGGAAAAGGGATGCCAAATGTGCCACTCTGGAGTAGTGGAGACCCTGGAACATTTTCTCTTGGAATGCCCACAGTATATACCCCATAGAATAAAATTTACTGGAAGAATAATGCAGAAGTGGGGTGAAGAAACAAAGGATAGATGGCTGAAGGGGGACACGAGGGAGAGGGTAGGAATGCTTATTGAAGAAATTGAAAAAGAGGAAGTGAGGGACACTATTAAGCAGTTTATATCTGAATGCTGGGAGGAGAGGAGGGGAAGAGGGGCTGGGGTGCAGGGGGAATGATGGCCTTCTCTTATGAGGACCGCGACAAATCAGCGGCTGGCCAAAGAGTTATAGTTATTATTATTTACCGCCTTACAAAGATCAGCTCCTCAGGCGGCCGGACTAATTGGTCTCGGTCCAAATATTCTTCAAAATTCAGTACATAAAGCCTAATTTGCCCGCTAATTCTAATTTTCAAGGGCTACCAGCAACATCCCTACACACCGGTTGAATGTAAGCGGGTAAAGGTTTCGCTAGTATTTAAGAGATAAATCGAATCTGGAATAGCTAAGATCTTGGGAATTCCTCAAGTCAAACAATTCTATTTAACTTTCGCTTCATTGTTAATCGATTTACTGTAGAATATAGATCAACAGTTTCAGTCATGTGTGCAATTAACCCTTTACCCAACCAAACGCCCGCATCCACCCGCGTAATATGCAAATTCAGCAGTTGAAAAAATATTATTTTTAAAAAAAATTCAACAAAACAATATCATGTGACCCCTCGTTGGAAAGAGCTCGTCAGATCGTTCCAACGAGGGGGCACATGATATGGTTTTGTTAAATTTTTTTGAAAAATTAAAAAAAATGATATTTAAAATAATAAATTTTGGTATCGTCTGCGTTGGGTAGAGGGTTAAAACAGATGCAATTATAACACCAACGACTTGTCTAAGATGGAGAGTCGGATTAACGTCTATTTTATTATCATACGTCACTATCTATGGTATTTTCAGTTTGTTTGCCACCTTGTCAAATAACATAGCAAAAATACGAAGGTGATTTCAAGCAAGGAAAGGTAACATTCAATACCCCATTCACAATAACAATTCACAAGGAAAACTAATTCCCCATTCAAACCGATCCTGAACAATTTTAATCAATCCATCCTGGAAGTTACTTTACATCTTGGTCTTCTGTTCTGTGGAAAATGAAATGATCATATTAATCATACAACAGATTTATTTATCTATTTATTTATTTATTTATTTATTTATTTATTTATTTATTTATTTATTTATTTATTTATTTATTGGTGTTTAAGGTCATATACTTACGCACAATGGCTAATCATGACCATGACAGGTTTACGGGTGGAGGAAGCCGGAGTACCCGGAGAGAACCACCGAGCAATGACGAGCAGCTGCCAGCTCCCCAACATCGTAACTCCGCAATGCAGCACAGTCAGGGTTAGATTAGTTGAAGACATGCGTACCATCGACGTGTAATACACCTTAGTACAGGGCGTCATCGTGCCCCCATGTGAACAATCGGGGTGAAGTGCCTTTCCCAAGGACACAACCCGGGAGTCCAAATCGATCGCTCAGACGGTCACCCATCCGAGGACTAACCGGGCTCGAATCAGGGGTGTAAGTAAATACATCTCAGATGGGTAAACACTCGAAACAATTTATTTCTCTTTCATCCGCTCTGTGTTAGACTTTGTCTGTGAAGAGTTTGACAAATACATGGATGTTGCGTGAGCTTACCCCATCGTACCTTTATAAATTAATCCCATCACCAATATCCAGATCAGAAAATTATAACAGCAAATACTGTTGACCTATATGTACCATCACCCCCTCTCCTGGCAGTATTACGCCATACAGTAGTGCTTTATCCAATAGTAAAACTTTGAAGTGATCTTTCCAGTCGATGTACGGCAAATACAAACAACCGTTGACCTTCAAAAATCTCCTGACTAGAAGTAGATAAACACTGCCATTCTTTTCCATCTGGTTCTGCAGTCACAAATGTATAGTAAAGCGACCAAGTGGAAAAATGTGGTTTAGTGGTTTCGGCATTGGACTTCAAACCGAAAGTTACTTGGTTCGAACCCACGAGGGGTAAATGCCTTGTGTCCTTGGGCAAGGCACTTAATCGCGATGAGCCACGTGGGTGCACCGTGGTGCTGCGTACTATGTGTCCTTGGGCAAGACACTTAATTACGATTGCCCATGTGCAAATGGGTGCACCGTGGCGCTGAGTACTATGTGTCCTTGGGCAAGGCACTTAATCACGATTGCACAAGTGGGTGCACCATGGCGCTGTGTACTATGTGTCCTTGGGCAAGGCACTTAATCACGATTGCACACGTGGGTGCACAGTGGTGCTGTGCACTATGCGTCCTTGGGCTGTGTACTTGGTTCGATCCCACGAGGGGTAAATGCCTTGTGTCCTTGGGCAAGGCACTTAATCGCGATGAGCCACGTGGGTGCACCGTGGTGCTGCGTACTATGTGTCCTTGGACAAAGCACTTAATCACGATTGCCCACGTGGATGCACCCTGGCACAGTGTACTATGTGTCCTTGGACAAGGCACTTAATCACGATTGCCCACGTGGGTGCACCGTGGCGCTGTGTACTATGTGTCCTTGGACAAGCCACTTAATCACGATTGCCCACGTGGGTGCACCGTGGCGCTGTGTATTATGTGTCATTGGACAAGGCACTCAATCACGACTTCCCACGTGGGTGCACCGTGGCGCTGTGTACTATGTATCCTTGGACAAGGCACGTAATCACGATTGCCCACATGGGTGCACAGTGACGCTCTGTACTATGCGTCCTTGGGCAAGGCACTTAATCACGATTGTCCATGTGGATGCACCGTGGCGTTGTGTAATATGTGTCCTTGCGCAATGCACTTAATCACGATTGCACACGTGGGTGCACCATGGCGGTGTGTACTATGTGTCCTTGGGCAAGGCACGTAATCACGATTGCCCACGTGGGTGCACAGTGGCGCTGTGCACTATGCGTCCTTGGGCTGTGTACTATATGTCCTTGGACAAGGCACTTAATCACGACTGCCCACGTGGGTGCACCCTGACAATCTCCTGACTAGAAGTAGATAAACACTGCCATTCTATTTCATCTGGTTCTGCAGTCACAAATGTATAGTAAAGCGACCAAGTGGAAAAATGTGGTTTAGTGGGTTCGGCATTGAACTTCAAACCGAAAGTTACTTGGTTCGATCCTACGAGGGGTAAATGCCTTGTATCCTTGGGCAAGGCACTTAATCGCGACGAGCCACGTGGGTGCACCGTGGTGCTGCGTACTATGTATCCATCGGCAAGGCACTTAATCACGATTGTCCACGTGAGTGCATCATGGTGCTGTGTACTATGTGTTCTTGGGCAATGCACTTAATCACGATTGCACACGTGGGTGCACCATGGCGCTGTGTGCTATGTGTCCTTGGGCAAGGCACTTAATCACGATTGCCCACGTAGGTGTACAGTGGCTCTGTGCACTATGCGTCCTTGGGCTGTGTACTTGGTTCGATCCCACGCGGGGTAAATGCCTTGTGTCTTTGGGCAAGGCACTTAATCGCGATGAGCCACGTGGGTGCACCGTGGTGCTGCGTACTATGTGTCCTTGGATAAGGCACTTAATCACGATTGCCCACGTGGGTGCACCCTGGCACAGTGTACTATGTGTCCTTGGACAAGGCACTTAATCACGATTGCCCACGTGGGTGCACCGTGGCGCTGTGTACTATGTGTCCTTGGACAAGGCACTTAATCATGATTGCCCACGTGGGTGCACCGTGGCGCTTTGTATTATGTGTCCTTGGACAAGGCACTTAATCACGACTGCGCGCGTGGGTGCACCGTGGCGCCGTGTACTGTGTGTCCTTGGACAAGGCATTTAATCACGATTGCCCACGTGGGTGCACAGTGGCGCTGTGTACTATGCGTCCTTGGGCAAGGCACTTAATCACGATTGTCCACGTGGATGCACCGTGGCGTTGTGTAATATGTGTCCTTGGGCAAGGCACTTGATCACGATTGTCCACGTGGATGCACCGTGGCGTTGTGTACTATGTGTCCTTGCGCAATGCACTTAATCACGATTGCACACGTGGGTGCACAGTGGCTCTGTGCACTATGCGTCATTGGACTGTGTACTATGTGTCCTTGGACAAAGCACCTAATCACGATTGCCCGCGTGGGTGCACCCTGGCACAGTGTGCTATGTGTCCTTGGGCAAGGCACTTAATCTCACGATTGCCTACGTGGGTGCACCGTGGCGCCGTGTACTCTGTATCCTTGGACAAGGCACTTAATCACGATTGCCCACGTGGGTGCACCGTGGCGCTGTGTACTATGTGTCCTTGGACAAGGCACTTAATCACGATTTCCCACGTGGATGCACCGTGGCGCTGTGTATTATGTGTCCTTGGACAAGGCACTTAATCACGATTGCCCATGTGGGTGCACTGTGGCGCCGTGTACTGTGTGTCGTTGGACAAGGCACTTAATCACGATTGCCGACATGGGTGCACCGTTGCGCCGTGCACTATGTGTCCTTGGACAAGGCACGTAATCACGATCGCCAACGTGGGTGCACCGTGGCGCTGTGTACTATGTGTCCTTGGACAAGGCACTTTATCACGATTGCCCACGAGTGTCCACCGTGGCGCTGTGTACTACATGTCCTTGGACAAGGCACTTAATCACGATTGCCAACGTGGGTGCACAGTGACACTGTGTACTGTGCGTCCTTGGGCAAGGCACTTAATCACGATTGTCCACGTGGATGCACCGTGGCGTTGTGTACTATGCGTCCTTGGGCAAGGCACTTGATCACGATTGTCCACGTGGGAGCACAGTAGCGCCTTGTACTATGTATCCTTGGGCAAGGCACTTAGTCACCATTGCCCTCGTGGGTGCACCGTGGCGCTATGTACTATGGGTCCCGGGGAAGACACGTACTCACGATTGCCCACGTGGGCGCACCGTGGCGCTATGTACTAAGATATGCTACATGTAGGTTGTGCACTTGTCTTTAACCAATGTTAATCGTATTCGTGACAATGAATAAAATAGAGCATAAACATGTTTAGGGAAGTTAGAATAAATAGATCAAAGAAGTCCTAAGAGAGCTTGTAGATACATAAGTAGAAACCGAGAATTTACTGGGGAATCAGAGCCAAGTAAACTATTATGGGGTTGTTTCTGGTAATTCTACGAAGTACATATGGATTCTGGAGAAAGCTGAGCCAGACAAACTACTCTAGTTCAATCGAAATACCCCCAGTGGCCCCCTCTGTTCTATAGCACTACGGCATGGTGGTCCTAAAAAGGAGTCTGGGGGAAATCCGTACTAAATAAAGTCGTTTTGGGTGATTTGGGGGAATTATCGGGTTTATTTGGTTAATTCGATTTACTCCTGTTTTATCGAACATACCCTCCGAAATACCCCTATCCTATAAGAAGGTTTCAGTTCACATAGCAACTACGTGCTATCATAGAAACCAAAATGGACGACGGAACACTATCACCCTTACAACACGCGCTGCGCATGCGTACTAACATCACGTATCACTATGGGGATGACGTCGCAATACACTGCGGTTAATAATATAATTTTACAACCCTGTAGGGTTGCGTAGGGCTCTAGGATTAAATTAGTACTGACCCATCTAACAGTGTGTCGTTTGTCGTGTTTCTCGCCGTTGATCCTCTGATTTCTCCTTTCCGGAAGAAAGTATTCATAACTGGCTATATCACTGAACTTTGTACAACTGGATTGCCAGAACGCTCATTGGGCGCATATAGAAAGTGTCTCCTGCGATTCCATCTGAAGAGGTGGGGCGAAAGTTGCTATAAATGAAGAATGTTCAACAACAACAAAAAATGAAAGCAATTCTGGAAGGTTTTTTTTAAGGAATACACTTTACGAATAATGAATATTTTGATAATTGTCTTGTTTTCGGGGTCAATTAAAAATGAATATTTACAACATAGTTTAGTTATTGGTGACAAAAAAACAAGTTTCGAGATTGGAAAGTTCTACCTTGAAAGTAGGGTTCGTGCTAGGTAAACACCATGACGTAAGATGACGTAAAATCTGTTAGGCCGTGCCCGCAGTCACGGCGTAACAGCTTTTACGTCATCGATTGTCGCGCTGATTTAGGTCATCTGAGAGAGAGAGAGGGGGGGGGGGGGCAGGAAGGTTTCGATTGAATTGCGATGGCATTGCGCTGATATTCAAGACATCCATTTGTTTCGCGATGGGCGGGCTGAAATGACTGAGAAATCACATCCGCTAACATTCGCTGTTGTTGATTTGGAAGAGGAGGGGAACAGGAAGTCAGTGTAACAAGGTCTCGTTGCTAGTGTGTGCAATGATGGAGACGTGAATAAAGTTTCGTACGCAGTGGTAAAACAGTCTGATTAATAACTACATCTTTATCTCTTTTTTCGTGTACTTTCAAAACGAGAAAAGAACACGCACAAAAAACCCTATAATTTATTGCAGATATTTTGGTGGATTTCCAATGCAATTCATAAATCTCTGAAAATATTGGAACTTTTTGTGAAAACAATCTTCGCAATGGGTTTTCCAAAAACTGTGATCCCTACACTGTACTTAAAGCTCAAGCAACACAGCCACAAAACAGTAAGGGCGTCGCCATGAAGTACGGCTATAACAGAGTGGTGCATGTGACGAGTAAGAGCGTCGCCAAAAAGTACGGCTATAAAACAGCGGAACATGTTACGAGTAAGGAGGTCGTCTAGACGTACAGCTATAAAAACGTGGAACCTGCGATGAGTAAGAACGTCGTCAAGAAGTACAGCTATAAAATATTGGAGCCTGTGGCATGTAAGGGCGTCGCCAATAAGTACGGACATAAAACGTGGAGCCTTTGGTGAGTAAGTGCGTCGCCAAGAAGTACGGCTATAAGAGAACGGAGCCTGTGGCATGTAAGGGCGTCGCCAATAAGTACGGACATAAAAACGTGAAGTCTTTGGTGCGTCGCCAAGAAGTACGGCTATAAAAGAGTGGAACCTGTGACGAGTAAGGGCGTTGGTAAGAAGTACGGCTATAAAAGAGTGGAGGCTGTAGAGAGTAAGGGCATCGCTATGAAGTACGACTATAAAAGTAGTGGACCCTGTGGTGAGTAATGGCATCGCCAAGAAGTACGGCTATAAAAGAGTGGAGCCTGTGGCAAGTAAGGGCGTTGTCAAGAAGTACGACTATAAAATAGTGTGGCCTGTGGGGAGTAATGGCGTCGCCAAGAAGTACGGCTATAAAAGAGTGGAACCTGTGACGAGTAAGGGCGTTGGTAAGAAGTACGGCTATAAAAGAGTGGAGCCTGTAGAGAGTAAGGGCATCGCTATGAAGTACGACTATAAAAATAGTGCAGCATGTGGCGAGTAAGAAGCTCGTCAAGAGGTATAGCTACAAAAGAGTGAAGCCTGCGATGAGTAAGGGCGTTGCCAAGAAGTGTGGCTACAGCAGAGTGGGGGCTGTGGAGAGTAAGGGCGTCATTAAGAGGAGTTTTGTTTGTATCAACCATCCCTTCCCTCTCAAAATAATTTTCCAGTCTGAACATTTTTGTCAAGATTGGGGTCTAAGATATCAAGTTTCTCTTGCCAGTAATCATGTAGTTTCTTAAAAGACAATTCAAGTTACCACTGCTCACTCCACCATTCTTTCAGCTTCGCGACACCATTACGTGGTGGCAGGGCGGCATTATTCAGGATATTCGGCGTATCTGAACGTACCACACATTTGCCTCCTACCATTGACCCATACGTTAGTAAATCATTTGATGACAAGGGTCACAGTTGTACATGAAACAAATTTTAACATCGCCTCTGCTTATTATTAAGATAGCATCGAACAGGCTAGAGGGAATCGTAGCAAATTGGTAGGATTATCATTACAATATTTGCTCTGGATGCCGTTTTTTAATGTAAGCAGATATAAGGCCTAAACTGTGTCGGTCGGGTCCATAAGCCCCAGACTCCCCGTTTTTGAAATACCATGTTGGACGTCAATGTGAAGCCACAAAGATCCAGTCTGGCAGTAACAGAAAAACTCATCTTGTATTTGTTTATTTCGAAATTCCCGTCTCTGATATTCCATAAATTCAAATTAAATATACGCAAATTATACATCAAAATGAAGGATGCGATATATAGAAAGAGCAACAATATGCAATCAGCTCACATATATCGACGTGAAGTACGCCTTAGTACACGGCATCGTCGTGCCCCCATGTGGACAATCAGGGTTAAGTGCCCTGCCCAAGGACACAGCGTGATGGTCCGAATCGATCGCTCAGATGACACCCATCCGAGGACTAACCGGGCTCGACGTTGCTTAACTTTGGTGATCTGAGGAGAACCGGTTACCGCAACGCCAACGCGCCCCCGGCTGTAAACCTAATTTGTCCAGATTGTAATAGCCAGCCACATCACCAAGGCATACACTCGGCGACAATGGAGCTACTCAGTCGACCTATCAGATCAGCAGTGGCACTGACCACTAAACCACATCGCTAAGGTAGTTGCCTTGGCGACTTCGTTTAACCTACTGATTGTTGTTTTGTAACGTTCTATTAAGGCAAAGCCCCTAGGTGCGCCGTAACGATGACCGATTGTGTGTGTGTGTGTGGGGGGGGGGGGAGGGGTGGGGGGTCGGGTGGAAGGATATAAACCTGATTTGTCCCGAATGTGATGGATCAAGTCCCCATTAACTAATATCCAAACTATATCGACAAGGCATGTCTTCTTAGAAGACTTCGTTGAAGGCATGCATTAATGATGTAGTTGGAAATTAGTCAGTCAGGATAAAAGTTAGAAAACGGAAAACCTCTTGATAATTTATCAGAAAATAAATAAAATACACATGCAGCAATTTTCTATTTAATTAACATCTTTTGCACTTGTTTATCACATTGGTCACCCCAAAACCCATAACCCGATACCACATACCACAATTAGTGACTGAGTGTGTGTGTGACGCGAGTCCAAGTATCAAATCTAGTCTGTTAACCCTGTGGAGCCTGATGGTATCTTCCATGTCAGTTCAATAACATAAATTGGAAGAGCCCATATTCATTATGTAGGGGTAGACTTCAGTTTTGTGGCTGCACGTTGAAAATGCTAGTTGGTCTACATGCACTTGGCATTCGTGTTACTTAATGTAATCATGATGTCTCATGTTCGTGGGTTGGGAAAGCAGC
The DNA here is from genome assembly GCA_031216915.1 of Pictodentalium vernedei. Lineage (NCBI taxonomy): Eukaryota > Metazoa > Mollusca > Scaphopoda > Dentaliida > Dentaliidae > Pictodentalium > Pictodentalium vernedei. The sequence continues at coordinate 470,880,475 of CM062291.1, forward strand.
CTCTCCGTTTCATAGTGTTAAGAATCTACATGACCACTGGTGAGAGAGAATTGATATTTTAGTCTCCAATCCTGACGATAATATCCCGTGCGGAAAAAAAGTATTAGGAGGTGGGATTGTCACGCCCACTAAGTCCACATAGCTACGTCCCCGCATAAAGGGCAGTGATGCCATAACTGCCTAATTTATCGGCCTTGTGATACATACCAATAAACGTTTCGGTTTGTTTCTTTCGTACATTATAATCGTCAGTACATCCATATCCCAGCATCAGTTCATAACTGTGATGAAAGGACATTTGGGACGGAAAACCTGAAATGTTGCACATGGACCCAGAAGCTGCCAAGCTGCCATGTGGATTTTTTTTCTATCCTAACTCAAAGTCATCTTTAAAGATAAAAAGTTTCCTGTAAATATTTATTTATTTGTAAAAAGAGTAAACGCATAACGAACAAAGTTAACTGTACCGTTCAGTGGAAATTTGATTACATCCCATATCCATACATCGCATTGACAATTTTAATACCTTTAAGATTCTTACTACATGTATATACTCTACCCCCACCCCACCCATCATAGTGTTCATATTCTCGCAAGCGCCGCAGAATGACAGAAATGAGATCAAAAGAGCATTCCGTGTCAAATTGGAACGGCAACTGGCGTCAAAAGATGACAACCTCTTCACAAACTATATTTGAAGCCCTGTATGATTCGTGAAATTATAAGTTTGTAGTTGGGGGATGGGTGGAGTGAGTGTTAGGAAGCTGGCCACTTGTCTATAATGCAGGGAATGGGGCAAGAGAGGCTTCAGTTCCCTGACTTTTTTGGCCGAAATGGCTCAGCATATTTGAAAATAAACAAAATAAATCAAATTGATTGCATTTCTACTGGTTGTCTGTGATGACTGATTATCCGAGTATAGGTCGACAGTCGAAGAGTGAATACCCTTATAGCGTATTGCCAGTAGGGGTCGGCATTGGAGTAACGTATGCCCTTATAGCGTATTACGAGTAGGTGTCGGTAGGGGAGTACCGAATACTCTTATAGCGTATTACGAGCGGGGGCCAGCAGTGTAGTAGTGAATACCCTTACAGTGCATTGCGGGTAGGAGTAGACAGTGGAGTAGTGAATACCCTTATAGCGTATTACGAGTAGGGGTAGGCAGTTGTAGTAGTGAATACCCTTTTAGCGTATTACGAGTAGGGATCGGCAGATGTAGTAGTGAATAGCCTTTTAGCGTTTTAGCGTATTGCAAGTAGGGGTCGGTAGTTGTAGTAGTGAATACCCTTTTAGCGTATTACGAGTAGAGGTCGGGGTTGTAGTAGTGAATACCCTTATAACCTATTACAAGTAGGGGTCGGTAGTTGTAGTAGTGAATACCCTTTTAGCGTATTACGAGTAAGGGTCGGCAGTTGTAGTAGTAAGTACCTTTTTAGCGCATTACGAGTAGGGGTCGGGGATGTAGTAGTGAATAGCCTTTTAGCGTTTTAGCGTATTGCAAGTAGGGGTCGGTAGTTGTAGTAGTGAATACCCTTTTAGCGTATTACAAGTAGGGGTCGGCAGTTGTAGTAGTGAATACCCTTTTAGCGTATTACGAGTAAGGGTCGGCAGTTGTAGTAGTAAATACCTTTTTAGCGCATTACGAGTAGGGGTCGGGGATGTAGTAGTGAATAGCCTTTTAGCGTTTTAGCGTATTGCAAGTAGGGGTCGGTAGTTGTAGTAGTGAATACCCTTTTAGCGTATTACAAGTAGGGGTCGGCAGTTGTAGTAGTGAATACCCTTTTAGCGTATTACGAGTAAGGGTCGGCAGTTGTAGTAGTAAATACCTTTTTAGCGCATTACGAGTAGGGGTCGGGGATGTAGTAGTGAATAGCCTTTTAGCGTTTTAGCGTATTACAAGTAGGGGTCGGCAGTTGTAGTAGTGAATACCCTTTTAGCGTATTACGAGTAGGGGTCGGCAGTTGTAGTAGTGAATACCCTTTTACCGAATTACGAGTAGGGGTCGGCAGTGGAGTAATGATTACCCTTATAGCGTATTACGGGTTGTGATGCCCTTAATGCGTATTAAAGTAGGGGTCGGATGTGCAATAGTGAATGCCTTTATTATGGAGTAGGTGTCGGCTGTGGAATAGTGAATAACCTTATAGCGTATTACGAGTAGTGATTGGAATAGAGTAGTGGATACCCTTATAACCTATTAGAATAGGGATCGCTAGTGGAGTAGTGGATACCATTATAGCGTATTAGAGTAGGGGTCGCTAGTGGGGTAGTGGATACCCTTATAACCTATTTGAGTTGGGGTCGCTAGTGGAGTAGTGGATACCCTTATGACCTATTAGAGTAGGGATCGCTAGTGGGGTAGTGGATACCCTTATAGCGTATTAGAGTAGGGATTGGAATGGAGTGGTGGATACCCTTATAGCGTATTAGAGTAGGGGTCGCTAGTGGAGTAGTGGATACCATTATAGCGTATTAGAGTAGGGGTCGCTAGTGGGGTAGTGGATACCCTTATAACCTATTAGAGTTGGGGTCGCTAGTGGAGTAGTGGATACCCTTATGACCTATTAGAGTAGGGATCGCTAGTGGGGTAGTGGATACCCTTATAACCTATTAGAGTTGGGGTCGCTAGTGGAGTAGTTGATACCCTTATAACCTATTAGAGTAGGGGTCGCCAGTGGAGTAGTGGATACCATTATAGCGTATTAGAGTATGGGTCGCTAGTGGAGTAGTGAATACCATTATAGCGTATTAGAGTAGGGGTCGCCAGTGGAGTAGTGGATACCATTATAGCGTATTAGAGTAGGGGTCGCTAGTGGAGTAGTGGATACCATTATAGCGTATTAGAGTAGGGGTCGCTAGTGGAGTAGTGGATACCATTATAGCGTATTAGAGTAGGGGTCGCCAGTGGAGTAGTGGATACCATTATAGCGTATTAGAGTAGGGGTCGCTAGTGGAGTAGTGGATACCATTATAGCGTATTAGAAGAGGGGTCGCTAGTGGAGTAGTGGATACCATTATAGCGTATTAGAGTAGGGGTCGCTAGTGGGGTAGTAGATACCCTTATAGCGTATTAGAGTAGGGATTGGAATGGAGTGGTGGATACCCTTATAGCGTATTAGAGTAGGGGTCGCTAGTGGAGTAGTGGATACCATTATAGCGTATTATAGTAGGGGTCGCTAGTGGAGTAGTGGATACCATTATAGCGTATTAGAGTAGGGGTCGCTAGTGGAGTAGTGGATACCATTATAGCGTATTAGAGTAGGGGTCGCTAGTGGAGTAGTGGATACCATTATAGCGTATTAGAGTAGGGGTCGCTAGTGGGGTAGTGGATACGCTTATAGCGTATTAGAGTAGGGATTGGAATGGAGTAGTGGATACCCTTATAGCGTATTAGAGTAGGGGTCGCTAGTGGAGTAGTGGATACCATTATAGCGTATTAGAGTAGGGGTCGCTAGTGGAGTAGTGGATACCATTATAGCGTATTAGAGTAGGGGTCGCTAGTGCAGTAGTGGATACCCTTATAGCGTATTAGAGTAGGGGTTGCCAGTGGAGTAGTGGATACCATTATAGCGTATTAGAGTAGGGGTCGCTAGTGGAGTAGTGGATACCATTATAGCGTGTTAGAGTAGGGGTCGCTAGTGGAGTAGTGGATACCATTATAGCGTATTAGAGTAGGGGTCGCTAGTGGGGTAGTGGATACCCTTATAGCGTATTACGAGTAGGGATTGGAATGGAGTGGTGGATACCCTTATAGCGTATTAGAGTAGGGGTCGCTAGTGGAGTAGTGAATACCCTTATAGCGTATTAGAGTAGGGGTCGCTAGTTGGGTAGTGGATACCCTTATAACCTATTAGAGTTGGGGTCGCTAGTGGAGTAGTGGATACCCTTATAACCTATTAGAGTAGGGGTCGCCAGTGGAGTAGTGAATACCCTTTTAGCGTATTAGAGTACACGGTATAGATCTATTGCGAGATTTAGGCGATTTTAGGAATTTAGTGGACTACCAACACCAGTTAGGGCCATGTAGTATACATTCCCCTAAAATCAACTAAATTGCTTCACAATCACTGTAATTGTTGACACGATTTTGTAGGCGAAGAGCCCGCTGACACTTAATCCACCCAACATCAATCAACATAACAAAAACCTCCAAAGCTGTTCCGCAGCCCCAGAGGTCCAATGTGTTTAGGTATTAAGTGTACGCCACTATTCAGACTTTTTGAACACCTGTAATCTAATATTCAACATATAACTAAGATTGTCATCTCACGTTAATGTATTTACTATGGAGAACTGATGGGCTGTTGGAAAGAAATTCACTGTGTAGTTTGTAGTTATGTAAAATAACAAAAGAAGGTAACATTTTTAAATGAATGAAAAGCAGTTATAAGAATAAACCTGTCTGTCAACATTCTAATAAGGTTATAACGTATTTAATGATACAAGTAACCAAGCGTGCATTTAACAAGTTCGTTATCGGAGCAGATTCACAAATAATCAAAGTGCTTTCTTAGAAATGGATAACCACGAACAAACAAAAGATCAGGGTGCAGTTTCCGTGAAAGCGAACTTTTTGAAAATCTCTCACTTGACGAGAGATTTACTGATAAGGTTGCGGTAGCGATGTATATTTTGTAAAATAATAAATTTGAACAGAAAAGTAGATGAATGATACTATTACGGAAATGACAAGCTCACCAAATATTGTTTGCTCTTGCACGCAAACTTTTCATGTAAATTATATACCCCCTGTACAGTACCTTCCAAAATAAACTGTAGAGTGCACAATGATAGTTTCTGCAATGACCCATATGAACGACGTTTTATTATTAAGTATTCTTATATTGTGCTTTCATGTTGGCTCAATGCGCTGTACACAATTGTTGTAGGTCTCTTTCGGGCACCACAATCGGGCATTCGCTATTGTGAGATGATCTCCGTTGTGGCAAACGCCTTGGCCCCGCTCTTCTACAATTGCACGAGGGTTTCTTAAGTAAGCGCAGAGTGTATCTCTCCCCGCGCAGGGGTATTTCCACGCAACAGGACGGTACGCCGTGATAGATCAAACTCCACAATTGATGTTGCCAGAGAATGGTCCAATATGTTGATAGCATACCCAACCGAGGGATCGATCCCTCGATTCCTGCCACGAGAGACCAGCGCACCTATCATTATTGCGTGTGACATGGGTTAACATGGTACTGTTTTCCGAAGGGCTTTCAGATACAATCACAGGGCTGTTTACATTGGAAGTTTTTAGAACTAAAATGTTTTAGTAGAAAGAAGTTCTTCGTCGTGGACACAAATATTGGTTGATTATGAAATCAGGAAAATGTTGGGGAAAGGACGTATTCCAGACCTTGTCGTCGACACAAGTATGGACTGATGATAAAATTAGGAAACTAAAAGGAAAAGGACGTGTACCAGATCCCGTAGTGGAAACGAGTATGGCCCGCTATTAACATTCGCAAAATATTGTGAGAAGGATGTGTGCCAGATCCCGTCGTGAACATGGGGATGGGCTGATTATAAAATTAGGGAAATGTTGGAAAAAGGACGTATTCCAAAATCCCGCACACGCTAAAAACTAAAGTGTTAAAAACTACACTTGAAGTGCTGTATTTAATACCTACGGAGTGCTGACCTAGCACTTTGTTCAAGTGTAGATATCCCAGAACTTGACAGCTGTTGACAATAATACCACTTGACAAGTGTAATGTCGCGACACTTAAAAGGAAACAACGCAGATGACGCGGATCAGGCTCGAACTCTCGAGCCTGATCCACGTCATCTGTGTTGTGTCTTTTTAATTATGTACCCACCAAGCGCAAATCAAATTATGAACGATTCTGGAAGAACCACCAATGCTAGACACATGGGAAGTGCCATCCATTCAAGTTTCAGGTGTCTAAGTTCTTAAAGTATTGCACTTTGAGTGTTAAAATCAAATCCTAAGAGTTAGAATGGGTTTAACACCTTGAAATTGTCAGTTTTAACACTTTAGTTTTTTAGTGTGAAGTGGGCACGAGTATGGGCTAGTTATAAAATTAGGAAATGCTAGGAAAATGACGTGTGCCAGATCCTGTCGTGGACCCGAGTATGGACTGATTATAAAATATTGAGAAAATGACGTATTTTGATCTCGTCGTAACACGAGTATCGACTGATTATATAATCAGGAAAATGTTGGGAAAATGATGACAAGTCCAGTCGTGACATGAGTATGAACTGATTAGAAAGTTAGAAAAACATTGTGAAAAGAACATGTGCCAGGTCCCGTCGTGGACACACGGGTATGGACTGATTATAAAATCAGGAAAATGTTGGGAAAATCACGTATGCCAGCTCCCGTCGTGGACACGACTATGGGCTGAATATAAAATCAGGAAACTGTTGTGGAAAGGACGTATCCTTGATCCTGGCCTTGTCACGACTATGAACTGATTAAATATTTATAAAAATGTTGGGAAAAGGGCGTGTGCCAGATCCACCACTCCCCCATCCCGGTCCTGCGACTCCGTAATTATTGCTCAACTGAGTCGTCGATAACCAATCTGTCCCCATCATTCTTCAAACACGCCACCACAGATACGGACGCTATTATGTCTGTAAGCGATAAGACGTGTGCAAGTGTTCGGGTATGGAAATTCGCTCCCACTAGCAGGGAGCCAGATTTCTGATTCCAGGTATGTCGTCACGAACCAAAGAAAATAAATATATCGAGAAACAGAAATTAGTGTATACATATAAGTTGTGACAAAGGTACAGTTCTGTGATCCCTGGGTCTAAATCTGGTTGTAATACCCTGTCTGCTGTCCTATTGAAATCACTCAATCTGGTCGTAATACGCTGTCTACCGTCCTCCTCAAATCACTAAATCTGGTCGTAATACCATGTCTGCTGTCCTCCTCAGATCACCAAATCTGGAAATCTGGTCGTAATACGCTGTCTACTGCCCTCCCCAAATCACTAAATCTGCTCGTAATATGTTGCCTATTGTCCTCCTCAAATCACTAAATCTGGTCGTAATACACTGTCTACTGTCCTCCTGAAAACATTTGGTTGTTATGTTTTATTGAGGCTTAACGGCCCATACAACAGCCAGGATCACACCGTATCTGACAGTTTTACGGGTGGAGGAAATCTGAGTACCTGGGGGCCACTTCCGAAGAGCTGCAATCGACTGCCAGACTGTCCAACTTACTGATTCTGCGTAAGCAAAGATCGCAGCGATTGAAGTAATTTTTTATAGACAGGTAGTTATTTATATAACTCAATCAATAATAGTATACCTTGTTGCGCTTTGCATTGACAAAGTGTAAAGAAACTATGAAAAAAGTAAGCATAGTTGTGGTCTGCTATGGCGATGAACAAATTTTGAAAATGTTATAATTTGCCTTTATGCATCATCAGATCTTGTGAATATGTTTCTCGGAAATGTAAGCGAGACATAAATGAGCAGTTTGTGATTTCTGTTTCTCCGTGTGTGTGTTGCACATCTTCCAGTCAGTTCCAGCTTCTGTTGCTATGCTTACCGGTTTACAATTCAACAAGTTCGGGAAGTTTGAGGGGCTAAGCGATAACGTACTTCTCTGGAATGCCAAACATAAAGTCTAAATGTAAGCTTACAAGTCCTCATAAATATACAGCAGGCGTTCCTCGTGTTGTAAAACTGTTGAAGAAAACTGAAGATTCCGACGATTCCGAGTGGGATTCAGAGAGTGAATCTGAGATGTTAAAATTGGCAGATTCGGAGGTGCACGGATAGCGAGGGAGCTAAAGGCTGTTATGCTTGGGGATGTCAAGTTATTGATACAGTCTGCAGTCAAATCTTGTGTAGAGGAGGTTACCCAACATCTTGTTCAGGAGCTGAAGTCTGTGAGGGAGGAGAATAGCAGATTGAACAGCAAAGTTGATAGCTTAGAACTACGTGTAGATGAACTCGAACAATATACAAGAAGGTATAGCTTACGAATCAGTGGTGTTGTAGAGTTAGAGGGAGAAACTGCTGACAATATTGTCCTGGACATATCCAAGAAGATGAGTGCGAATAAATCCTCTGTTGACATTGACAAGTCCCACAGAACTGGACTACCCAGATCTGGCAAAAATAGACAGATAATTGTAAAGTTTACAAACTATGTGGCTAGAAGACGATTTTCAAATGTAAAAAAGGAGTTGGGATCAAGTAATAGCCACTGTTTGTGATGAATACCTTACTATATTTAAGCACCAGCTAATCATGGAAGCTTTAAAACTGAAACGCGAGGGTAAAGTTCTTCAGACATGGACTTCAGATGGGAAGTTGTTTGTAAAAAGTAGTGGTGATACTGTTCATCTGGTGAGAAACAAAGTAGACCCAGCGAAACATAGTGGTGTGCGTGAATAAAATAAAATGATGAGTAGTGTCATACAATGCTATACCTACAGTCATACAGTGTGTCGTGTCGACACATTCCGTGAGAGGGAACAGTACATGAGGATTTGATCTCGTATTACAGGGGTTGTGTACAACTTCAGTGTCGTTTACTATTTATTTAGGGGTTAATTCCGTCTAGTATGATCTAGTTTGACCAAATGAAAATAAGCTACTGTCGATTTCCTGATATAGCTTGGAATGGCAAATTTCAAATATCAAATTTTTCATCAGGGTTAATTTGTTCTAGAGTTATCTAGTATGGCCCAATGAGAGTTAGCTAATGTTATTTTTCCTGATGTAGGTATGAATGACAAATTTCATAATTTTCTCAATTATTGATAAGTTATCTTCCATTCCGTTTCAGGTTGTCCTCAGCCAGTGGCGATTGTATCACTACTGACTGTTGTGAATCAAGGTATCAAGTGGCGATTATATCACTACTGACTGTTGTCAATCAATGTATCAGGGTAATCTAAATTCATAGTTCAGTAAAACAAGCTTAGTTACAAGTCAAATAATATGAAATGTTACATTGTTAATTGTAAGTTGTACTGATTGTTGACAATCTTGGTGCCAGGACAACAAATACTGACTTTTAAGTAAACAGTTTTAGTGGTTAGTTACATAATTAATATTACATTTTGGTTATAAATTAGATAATAGCACTTTCCATTTTGTGTCCAAATTGTCAGGGACTGTTTCCATCACAGTGGCCCCCAGTGGGGTGTCACACTCCACGATTGCTGGATGATCACCTCAGCTCAGTACATAGCAAATTGTAAAAACGTTACCAGATGATTTTAAACTTGTTGTGTAATGCATTAGACTGATTTGTGGTTTTAAAATAGCTTGTAATAAGATAAGGATGCCACTAGTCTGTGATGGTATTCAGCAGTACCATCGTCGAATGATCATAGGTTTATTTATGGGTTATATTACTCAGAGACAGGTAATTTACTGCCTATTAAACAATCGACTGAACGTAAAGTATATAAATCTGTATTTAAAGTTGGCATAAAGTACCCCACTCCCTGCCCATGAAGGAAGGGGGGGGGGGTGGGTGGGCGGGTCATGATCCGTGACATATGGGCCATCACTCCAGCTAAGAAATCATCTACCAATTTATTTCTGTATTTTGTTGTTCAGTATATTACTTTATGAGGGCTCAGGTATCTAATGACTGTTTAGTGATGTCAGTGCCCATAATAATTTCAACATTACCATGCCTAATGCTCCTACAGATCAGAGTATTAGGGGTTAATTTACTTAGGGACAGGTAGTCTACTGTTTATTAAACAAACCACTGCGCGTAAATTATATATATATATATATATATATATATTACCTATACTTGCATTCAAATTGCCAAGGTTCGTTGAATAATCCACTGTGTGTATTTTATATATATCTTATATGACCTATACATATACTTGCAATCAAATTGCCATGGTATACCCCACCACTGTGGTGTTATATTATTCATCAGATAGTTGCATCTAAGTACTTAATTCCACGAACTGCACCTCAGAAGAAATCAGCGACACTTGTCTTTTTCAAATTTCTCGGATGCCATAGAATTAAGAAAGGACGCTGGTTTTGTTTACATTGGCATGGCGGGGGTTCGAACCCACGCCGAGAGAGCTTCCTTCGGCACCAACCGCCTAGCGAAACTATACTGTACCACGCACACCACTCGGCCACCGACAGACCCCAAAAAGGGAATGCTAGTTAACCAAGTATATACGAGGCCAGTACAGAACACACGGAATACTCAATTATTTAATTATTCCTCAGATAGTTGCATCTAAGTACTTAATTCCACGAACTGCACCTCAGAAGAAATCAGCGACACTTGTCTGTTTTCAAATTTCTCGGATGCCATAGAATTAAGAAAGGACGCTGGTTTTGTTTACATTGACATGGCGGGGGTTCGAACCCACGCCGAGAGAGCTTCCTTCGGCACCAACCGCCTAGCGAAACTATACTGAACCACGCACACCACTCGGCCACCGACAGACCCCAGAAAGGGAATGCTAGTTAACCAAGTATATACGAGGCCAGTACAGAACACACGGAATACTCAATTATTTAATTATTCATCAGATAGTTGCATCTAAGTACTTAATTCCACGAACTGCACCTCAGAAGAAATCAGCGACACTTGTCTTTTTCAAATTTCTCGGATGCCATAGAATTAAGAAAGGACGCTGGTTTTGTTTACATTGGCATGGCGGGGGTTCGAACCCACGCCGGGAGAGCTTCCTTCGGCACCAACCGCCTAGCGAAACTATACTGAACCACGCACACCACTCGGCCACCGACAGACCCCAAAAAGGGAATGCTAGTTAACCAAGTATATACGAGGCCAGTACAGAACAGTGGTGTTATATTTAACTCTCTTGGGGAGTCCTGAAATATCTGTTATTACCTTGTTATATGGTGACCCTTTATTCTCTGACTTGCAGAATACTGAAATTTTCTTAACTTTTCAACAGTACGGAACTACGACGCAACGGTTCAGTGAATCATGATCTGATTATTTTGATAGGCTTTGTAGATTTTTTTCTGAGACTGTTACTCCGGCCTACAAATGTCTTTAATATAAGTTGTAGTGACAACTGTTATAACAGTTGTCATGATTCCTCACGACTGTGGTGGCGGTCCTGTTTTCTTAGTAGTGTTTGATCAACCGGAAATGCGATTTAATAAAGGATTGCATCAAAGCTCTATGATGCGTAAAGGCCACTGGTCAGGGGACACCCAGGTCTGGTGTAATTTTGGGATCTAATCACTGCCTTTTCCCTTCTACTCTGCCTACTTTCAATATTAATATAATGGAATATTTTACCCTGATTTTACAGTCATTGTATTGTCGGTTTCTCTCTGAAAATCTAACCTCTTCGACTTCCAGAAGAGCTAATACAGCTATTACAATAAAAAATTCTGTGATATGCAAAGATTCAATCAATTGAATGCTGTATTTTGCTTCTCTGATGCACATGCGCCTGTTCTATTTTAATGTGACTGTATATTTGTGTATGGGGCGACGTTCTTATAGGCCATGCCTGTTCGCCAAACCACATTTCAATTATGGAAATAAAATTTATTATTTAAAAAAAAGAAAGAACAGTAATACAAAAGTAGTATGATGTTAGTAGTAGCATTTGACGCTAGGAACATGGAGTTGAATTTGGAAATATTCAAAAGAAATAAACATCTTTGAATAAGTATGTTTTGAGACGTGATTGAAGAGGTTGAAGGAAATTTATACTATTCGACATGTAGTGAGCTACGTTTCGAGGTCTAGAGCCGGGAACACGCTATGTGATTCCACATTATGACCCTTAACCCTTTACCCAACGCAGACGATATCAAAATTTATTATTTTTATTATTATTGACAAAGGGTAAATTATTGACAAAGGATAAAGAAACTTTGAAGAAATGGAATACAAGAGAAGTATTAGCAGTATTTGACTATAGGAACATGATGCTGAATTTGAAAATTTTCAAAACCAATAATCAGCTTTGAATAAGTATGCTGTGAGAAATGCATGAAAAGTTTGAAAGAAATGTGCACTCACACCAATGCAGGGCATTGAGCTACTGAACATGTAAGAAACATGTTTAGTTTCCCGTATGGAAAGTGGAGAAGGGGGCAAGAACATGAGGGTCCCAGTTGGGACTAGGGGAGGGGGGGGGGCAACAAACCCCATATAACAGCCTTTCAAATGTCACCCCACCCTTCGAAAATGTGCTTGGCGCACCCCATTAACGAATCCTGGACACGCGCCTGGCCAGACGAGATCATGTATTTAAAAACAAACAATGATGTACTTCAGAACACGGGTTCCATTTTTATCCCTTGAACCCCAACTCCTTGAATATTATCATTTTTACTAATAATGTATATAACGAAAGCGACGATTCTATTTTATAAATGCCGGGAATGTCAATAATAATATAAACCTACGACCCCCCACAGGGTTGTAGGAATAAATCATTTTATCATATGACGTGTCCGTTTTGTTCACGTTAAAACAGTTGATATTTTGTTTTCATATTAATCAGTGATAAATAAAGCGTTCTGTCAATTTCATTGGTCAGTTTCAAAATTAAACAATTTGATTGGGTGAACAAAATACAACTGGGCAACATTTTCATAATTTGCATAGAGTTGGGAGCTTTCATTGGTCAAATTCAAAACTAGACAATTTGATTGGCTAAACAAAATACAACTGGGTCACATTTGCATAATTTCAGTAGGGAGAATTTACGTTATCTGTTCTGTTTAGGGTGGGTTATATTGTATTAATCTTTTACCTATAAGAAAAACGCCATTCATTTTTTTTATATATTCACTTTTTGCTTCCAAAACATAGGTTATGAGCCCTCATTGGAACGAGCTCGACGAGCTCGTTCCAATGAGGGGTCATAACCTATGTTTTGGAAGCAAACAATGAAAATGTTTAGTTATACGAGGATATTTTTTCCAAGTGCCGTCTGCAACTTAAGTTAGGTGATGAGTTAAAAGTCATATTAAGTGGCTAATTTGTGCGCGTGTGTGTCATATGATAAATAGAATATGAAATGAGTGTTTTTCTCATATATGAGATTATTAATTATGAAACTCGTCCGAATTTTCTGTTTGGGCTCGCCAGAGACTCGCCAAAGCGGAAAATGCTTAGACTCGTTTCATAAATATTATATGAGAAAAACACTCATTCCATATCCTCTATATCTAACCTCCATACCACTTTCTAGTGTTTATTGTGTTGTCAGTAAAACAAATGGACATTATACGTCATTTGTAAAATCAGACATATCATTTTTATAATAGTTATCCTAATCGTGGCACGAAGGGAAGTCTGCTTTGAAGTCATAACAGATTATTGATGTGAATTTAAAAAAATACAAAGAAAAAAAAATAGAAAAACTAACAAAACAGTTTCTGATGTGATTATTTCCAACTAATTTTTCCAGTCATTGCAGCGAAGGATTTTTTTTGGAGAACGTTAAACAAACTATTCCTGCATTGAATTATATTGTACATAGAAGATTGGAAAACAGAAAACTGTACCCGGAAGATGGTATAATAAGTTTAATGCAAAATTACGTCAGTTTTATTTTGTTATGTGAATGGTTAGGCATACAATTACAGCAACATGATGCACTGGTAAAATAGTGAGAAACTCCGATATTTTACTCCAGTGGCATGGTTACAAAGGCCTGGGAGGGCCTTGACACCCGTAACATTTTATCTACACCCCCCAACCCCCCGCCACAGTAGCCGAAAGCAAATTCCACAGAATATAGAGCTCAAATGTGAAAGGGGCAACAACCGAGGGTCCTAGTGGTGGGAAGTGGGGGGGGGGGGGGCAACGATCGGAGAGTCCTACTTAGTTCTAAGGAATGCCCCCGCCCCCCCCCCCCCCCCCCCAAAAAAAAAAAAACCCACAGAACGGCCGTTCAAATATCGTCAAATATTATGTGTGCAGCACCCCCCCCCCCCCGCCAGCCCCCCCCCCTCCCCCAAGAAATCTATATTATACGATCGTGATAACGCACCTTCTGTGACTTATTGCACTAAAGTCACCCAAAGGCTTCTACTAACCTTACAGCTTTGTATCATTATTATTGACTTGTAGCACTACTTCATACTACCTAGTTATGTCTGGCTATCTCAGTAACCTAAAGTCTCTTTTATCCTTATCCAGGTATCTGGGAAAACTACGCCATAAGAAAATCCTACAATCAAGTATAATGTATCGTCCCTAATATCATCACCTGTGTATTGAAAGACCAGTGTCCATGGTACCCAAATTAAAGCTCCCCAACAGAACACATACTGTCATTTGACAGCCCATCTTCATCGTATGAAGCCTTGAGGACCATGAGGCCAACCCTCATGCTATGTTCTCTTACCCTTATCTGAGCATCGAACGACCACGTACCCTGGCACCCCTTCCAGCACCTCCAACTAACGAACGACTGGCCTATGAGGTATCAGACAGAAAACCTGGATACCAGTAATGAATAACCAAATGGTGGAAACATCCTACCAGCATAATCCAACAATGGAAGAAAAAGCACCACACCAGTATGTTCGAGCAACGTAGGATCAAGAAGAAACAATTACGTCTTGGTCTAACCAATCCTCTTAGAAAACTTACAAGAATGGCAAGTGTGGTATTGGCAGATATTTATTTATTTATTGGTGTTTAAAGTCACATACTTATGCACAATGGCTAATCATGACCATGACAGCTTTTCGGGTGGAGGAAGCCGGAGTACCCTGAGAGAACCACCGAGCAACGACGATCAGCTGCCAGCTCCCCAACATCGTAACTTCGCACTGCAGCACAGGCAGGGTTAGATTGGTTGAAGACATGCATACCATCGACGTGCAGTACGCCTTAGTACACGACGTCATCGTGCCCCCACGCGGGCAATGGAGATGAAGTGTCTTGCCCAAGGACACAACGCGGTTGCCGCAGGTGGGATTCGAACCGAGGACCTCTCGGCTTGCAGCCTGCACCTCTACCTACTGAGCCATCGTGCTCCCATTGGCAGATACAGATAAGTAGAACATTAATCCAATAATACCAATCCACAATTTTTCATACAATTTGAAGTTGACGTTTCCTAATTGGTTTGAGTGAATTTATGTTTAATTTAATGCCTTTTTGTACCGAAACTTGAATTTTTATCTAAAAAAACGAGAAGAGAATCGAAACTCAGTCCATGTGGCGCTACTTTAAAGCATACATGTTTTGAGACGACACATTCACTCTGAACCATTTCAACTGACATTTAGACCTATAGGTATTTGATGGAACTAAGAGACGAAAACTTCTAACAAATTTATAAATTAGTTTTTGATCTGAAAAGTGAGCAAATATTTTCGAGGACAATGATCCGTACATTAATTTTGACGCGTTGCAATTCCTCGCCCACTATTGGCAGAGTGACGCGTACTCAGCTCAATTAAGTTGTGTGTCTTTCTTCTGGTATCTTTTAAATTTATACGATGAGATGAGAAAGAACATGGATATGTAACCGGCCCAGTTCGACAGTTGTTTTCTAAAATCTATTCCAGTCCGATAAAATCTGGTGACACTACACCAAAACACAACATGGGTGCCAATTTCCCATTCCCCTCGCCCCAGGAAACGAGTACAGGTGAATTTAATTACAATTGGTCAGTGTATCGGCGATGAATTTCCAATGAACAAACCCCGATATGGAGAACCTCGAGTACACGTCGGAAGAAGGGGGGCTTAGGACCCCGTGTTTTAGGGTGGGATCAGTGGTATGCCAGGGAATGATATCGCGGAAACGCTCATGGGCGGTCATATTGTGACGTCATCGCCATAGTGGTACGTATAACTATGTAGAGGCGCATTGGCAAGACTTGTTACTGCAGGCTTGCAGCTTATACTGTACACACCTGTTTGTTGTCTTGCAAGTATGTTCGAATGTGTAGAATCCGCTGCAATGTAGAACAGTA
Source organism: Pictodentalium vernedei (assembly GCA_031216915.1). Lineage (NCBI taxonomy): Eukaryota > Metazoa > Mollusca > Scaphopoda > Dentaliida > Dentaliidae > Pictodentalium > Pictodentalium vernedei. The sequence continues at coordinate 470,896,403 of CM062291.1, forward strand.
TTTGGAAACTTTAGGAGACCATTGATTTAGATTCTAGTCATTACCATTGGCAAAAATTTATGGAGACTAGTGTCATTAGGCTCCTAACACTTCCCGTAGTCTGTATCGCTTCTAAATACCGAAACTAGTGTATGGCTTCATGGCTCCAACAGCTTTGTCGTATGAGGGTCTGAACAAATTTCCCAGTGAGGTAAATCCATCATCTTACATATCCTACTCCGTAAATGTAGCGATTGCCGGAGACCAGTAGTTTGGGCATTTCAGGGAACCATTCGGGTTCTGGTGAGCACTAGAGTCAAGTGGGTCCTGCTTCACCTTAAAGACTTTATGACTACTTGCTACTAGATAGCCGAGTATTTCATAACATCCAAGAGTCTTGTCGTATGAGACCACATGTGCCATGACGAAATCTATCAAGGATGTATAACCTGTCTCTATATTATAAGAGACTTCTTGCTTGTGTGTTCAAAGCCCAACCTATATGGCACCTAGCTGCAAGGTAGACAATGTTTTCATGTCTTGAATAGGTGTGTCGAAAAATGGCAAAGAGGGACACATGCGGAATTCCTCAGTGAGGTATAATCTACCATAGCTCATATCCTCATCTAGGTATTTGGGAGAGTTGCGGAGACCAGTGATCTGGGAACTGGTGGTTACTCTTGGGGGCGAGTGGGATATTGATAGGGACTATTGTCAACTGATTCCTATCCCTTCTCATAAACCATATGGCTGCTAGCTTTTAGGCAATAGTCTTTATGACCCCATACGGGGCGCAGTGGCTCAGGTGGTAGAGCTGCTGGCTGCAAGCCGAGAGGTCCTCGGTTCGAATTCCACCTGGGGCAACCGCGTTGTGTCCTTTTGCAAGGCACTTCACTCCCATGAGTGGGTACGGTGGCGTTGTGTACTAAGGCGTACTGCACGTCTATGGCGCACGTGTTTTCAGTCAATACTAACCCTGCTTGTGTGGAATTAGTATGTTGGGGAGCTGACAGTTGTTCGTCGTTGCGCGGCGGTTATAACCGGGTACTCCGGCTTCCTCCACCCGTAAAACTGTCGGGAATATGATTAGCTATTGTGCAGATATATGTTACCTTAAATAGCAATAAATAAATATATGAATAAATGAATAATTTATGACCCCCTATCACATAGACTTAGTGCCCCCTATCACATAGACTTAACATGATTTGTCTCCCTCTGATTGACCAATGTCCCCACTCCAATATCCGAAAACACCCAAACCCTCTTCTTCCGGATTCCTGCCCGAGGTCTTAGAAACCGAGTCGTATGCAGCGCTGAAATACTACTATTCCTCACAGTGGCCAGATCAGTGAGGTTTGTTCAATATTCTATAACTTCTAAATATTATTGACCAGTAGAAAAAATAGTCACTTATTCAACAGTATTGTAATAACAAAAACGGTGATTATCGTAATTTGGTCATGACAGTTTTATACCAATGTGTCAGTAGTACCAACATCGCGAGATCGAGACAGCGTCAAGAAAAATGACGAACATTAGTGTAGTATTTCCTTTAACGAACATGGTATCTCAGACTCAGTATTGTCGTAATTCCTTTAACGAAAATGTCACCTCGGACTCAGTATTGTCATATTTCCCTCTCAGACTCAGTATTGTCATATTTTCATCTCAGACTCAGTATTGTCATATTTCCATCTCAGACTCAGTATTGTCATATTTCCATCGCAGACTCAGTATTGTCATATTTCCATCTCAGACTCCGTACTGTAGTATTTCTTTTTATCATATGACTCGTCCGTTTTGTTCACTTTAAAACATTTGATATTTTGTTTTCATATTAATCAGTGATAAATAAAGCCTTCCGTCAATTTCATTGGTCAATTTCAAAACTAGACAATTTGATTGGCTAAACAAAATACAACTGCGTGACATTTGCATAATTTCAGTAGGGAGAATTTACGTTATCTGTCCTATTTAGGGTGGGTTATATTGTATTAATCTTTTACCTACAAGAAAAACGCCATTCTTTCTTTTTATATTTTCACTTTTTGCTTCCAAAATATAGGTTATGACCCCTCATTGGAACGAGCTCGTCGAGCTCGTTCCAATGAGGGGTCATAACCTATGTTTTGGAAGCAAAAAATGAAAATTGTTAGTTAAACAGGGATGTTTTTTCTAAGTGCCGTCTGCAACTCCAGTTAGGTGATGGGTTAAAAAGTCCTACTAAGTGGCTAATTTGTGCGTGTGTGTTTCATATGATAAATAGATTATGAAATGAGTGTTTTTCTCATATAATATTTATAAAACTCGTCCGAATTTTCCGCTTGGGCTCACCAGAGGCTTGCCAAAACGGAAAATTCTTAGACTCGTTTCATAAATATTATATGAGAAAAACACTCATTCCATGTCCTCTATTAACGAAATTGACATCGCATATTCAGTATTGTCGTATTTCCTTTTTAGTCCGACAGCTCACACTCAGTATCGCAATCCGTTTGAAATTCCCCGACCGCTTTGTGACGTCAGTATGTGTAACTTAACTCTTGAAGAACAAAAATATCGCTGTTGACGCTGAAATGGATATTAACACTAATAAAAGAATTTAGAGTAAAACTGATATACATGTATCGCCAATCTTCGTCAAGTTTGTCGAAATATCATTATTTCATAATTTTCATTATTTTCACGTTTGGGTATGTCCGAAATATTTACTTACATTTCTACGAAGATTTTGGTTGAGGACGTTTTTCACCTTATCTCAAATGTATGACCCTGAATGACTGTACGTGGACCCACAGGATCACTGACGGAAACCTTCTCAGGGATCATTTTTGATTCAGTTCAATTGTTAAAATATAAGTTTTGTACCAGAAACACCATATCTAATAGAAATATATATTTTGACACAAATCATCTTGTAAATATATTTTTCCAAAGACTTTCCGTGATATTTTTAAATGAAGTGTGTTTCTCATGTACGTTTAATAACCTGGAAATTCAATTTTCTGCTTCAATGTTTTTACACACTAATTTCGATTGAGCCGGAACGCAGAGAAAGCTGTACCAGGAAGATTTAAACATATAAACTGCTGTGTACAGTTAAGCTACAAATATCCTCTTTTTACGGTTATATTAGTTTTGTTTCGGTCCATTGTACAACGAACGTGGGGTTTGAAGTGAATCCAGTCGCGTCGTCCAAGATGGTACTGTCCAAAAATTACGATCTGAAATAACAGGTCCTGTTCATTTCCGGTACTGTATATGTGTACTGAACGTGACCAGCACCTGGTCCTGGCCATTCTTACTGACTGTATTTTTGCAATTTTAAGACCAGTTTCTGTGCGGTCATCTATATTTATACTTATGGAAGTGTCATCAGTTATTATCGTTGTCCCAAAAGAGAGTAAAATATTCGAGATCTCTGGAAAACATCACCTCTCTATACAACACTGATGTTAGTCAGGGCAAACGCGAAGATGACAAATTGGGCAAGTCGGGGTGGGGGTGGATGGGCGTGAACCTGATTTGTCTCGAGTGGCGTCGGGCATATGTGCAAAATGTTCGAGCTGCAGATGCACGGATTGTAACAGACAATTCTATATTACTCTCTTGGATCAGAATGCACTTTTGTCAGAACTGATCACCTCTGATGTCACTGCTCCTTCTGTAACGCCGAGCCTTTTCGAGTGGGGTGGGGGGGGGGGGGGGTTCTGAGGTCTTGATCTATAATCCCTTTATTCTACTATTTTGCACAATGGGCAAATCAACCATGTTTGATTCAATGTTCTGTTCGTTTTAAATTATTGATTTATTTATTTGTTGGGGTTCAGCGGCACATTCGGCATCCAGGGTCATCTCGTGTCGGACAGTTTTACGGGTGGAGGAAGCCGAAGTACTCGGAGAGAACCACCGAGCAACAGCGATGAACTGCCGAGCTCCCCGATATACTAATTCCACACAAGCAGGGTTAGCATTCTTGAAGACAGGTGCACCATCCACTGGCTGTACGACCTAGTACTCAACGCCACCTTGCACCCCCGTAGGCAACGGGGGTGAAGTATCTTATCCAAGGTCATAACGCGGTTGCCGCAGGTGGGATTCGAACCGAGGACCCCTCGGCTTGCAGCCTGCACCTTTACCTACTGAGCCACGCGCCCCCGTTTATTCTAAATAGAGTTGAACAGTGTCAAAATGATCATCTACACACAATAATAGCAATAGTACCATAACCACAAAACCAATCAATTTCGCGAACGATTTGTTCGCAGCAGTCTTACACGAGGTGGCAGTATTGTCTGAGTGAATTAATTTTGCAACTAGATCGCACCAAGCAAAAGGAAAGAAATTAGCATCTCAAATTCAATACATTCTACCGTGATGGGAGAGTAATGACCACTGACTATTTCCACCGGATTCGGTCGAAATTTTCCCTCTGCTATTGTGATCGCAGTACTGAGTAGAAGATGGTTGATGTGAAAAATATCGCTATACATATAGATGCCGAAAATGTGTCATTAACAACATTAATGAATTTATATCCGAATTAATATAGAAATAATCTACCTCGTGACCGTGTAATGTCAAATAAAATCCTTTAAAATGATAAGCCACAAAGATGTATTTATATTTCCACGAATATTTTGGTTGGGAAATTATTTTCACCTTACCGCAAAGGACTCTCTTTGTAGTGGATCACTCTAGGTCCACTCCCCCCCCCCCCCCCCCCCCCCCATCAGCATCATTTTTAGATTCAGGGATCATTTCAGTTACTTCAATTATACATTTCGTAACATAATCACCATAGCTTATATACACATTGACCTATATCATTTGGAAATATATCTTTAGAAACACTTTAAGTGTTTTGTTTCCCTAAAAGTGTTATCTTAAAATTCAATTCAATTGTATTAAAACATTTTTTCTGGGACACGAACCCAAATATAATACAACCCGAGGAAATACTTCAAAACAGAAACACAACAGCTAATATAAATATACATTTTGACATATCAGCTTGTAAATATCTTTTTAAAAGGTCTGTCCGTGTTTTGATTCCCAAAAGTCTAAATCAGAAGTAAATTGAAAAATTCAATCCAAGTGTTTTTTTAGGAATATTTAAAGGACCCAAATATAAACACAATTGGCGAAAAACTTCAAAACGAAAAAATAAATTGTTTGATGTGATGATTTATCGACTTGTTTTGATTCTTACGGTTGATAATTAGATTACGGTTAGTAATTAGATTACGGTTAGTAATTAGATTACGGTTGGTAATTAGATATCGGTTGGTAATTAGATTTTGCTGAGAATTGTATCATACTAATTTCAATTGTACTCAAACATAAAAGGCTAAAAACAAATTTCGATCTGAAAACTGTACCGAAGAGATTAAATAAAAATACATTTTGAAAAGAGACTGATGTGTACAGTTATAAACCGCAAATATCCTCTTATTTCTTTTATATTAGTTGAATTTTGAGCCACGCTAGGACGAACGTGGGATGTTAACCGTTCCTAGTCGCATCGGGTGGTTCTATCCCTAAACTAACGCCCCGATATAACAAATTCTATTCTTTTCGGATACGGCATTGGTCCTCCAGACAGGATCGGGATTGTCCCGTCCCTGCTCAAGAACTGAACATTTCAATTTAAGGTCAGTTTCGCAGCTTTCGGATACAGTTATTGTGAGATACTCTTCTACACTTGTCGCCAGTAACTGTTGTTATCGTCACCTTTTTCCGGCGTGAAATATTTGAGGGCTCACAGAACCATAACCGATGATTTTATTCTTTACTGAACTATTCCTAAAAACAGCATATTATAATAGCACATTTTATTAGTACAATATATTAGCACATTATATTAGCACATTTGCACATTATATGAGCACATTATATTAGCACATTTGCACATTATATGAGCACATCATATTAGCACATTATATTAGCACATTTGCACATTACATGAGCACATTATATTAGCACAATATATGAGCACATTTGCACATTATATGAGCACATTATATTAGCACATTATATTAGCACATTTGCACATTACATGAGCACATTATATTAGCACATTATATTAGCACATTTGCACATTATATGAGCACATTATATGAGCACATTATATTAGCACTTTTGCACATTATATGAGCACATTATATTAGCACATCAGCACATCATATTAGCACATTATATTAGTACTTTATATTATCACATTATATTAGCACATTATATTAGCACATTTGCACATTATATGAGCACATTATATGAGCACATTATATGAGCACATTGTATTAGCACATTATATGAGCACATTATATGAGCACATTATATTAGCACTTTTGCACATTATATGAGCACATTATATTAGCACATCAGCACATCATATTAGCACATTATATTAGTACTTTATATTATCACATTATATTAGCACATTATATTAGCACATTTGCACATTATATGAGCACATTATATGAGCACATTATATGAGCACATTGTATTAGCACATTATATTAGCACATTATATTAGTACTTTATATTATTGCGTTATATTAGCACTTTATATTATCGCGTTATATTAGCACATTATATTAGTACATTATATTAGCACATTATATTAGCACATTATATTAGCATATTATATTAGTACTTTATATGAGCACATTATATTAGCACATTATATTATTAGTACATTATATTAGTACTTTATATTACCACGTTATATTAGCACATTATATTAGCACATAGTATTAGCACATTATATTAGCACATTATATTAGTACTTTATATTAGTACTTTATATTATCGCGTTATATTAGCACATTATATTAGCACATTGTATTAGCACATTATATTAGCACATTATATTAGCACATTATATTAGTACTATATACTATCGCGTTATATTATCACATTATATTAGCACATAGTATTAGCACATTGTATTAGCACACTATATTAGCACATTATATTAGCACTTTATATTACCACGTTATATTAGCACATTATATTAGCACATTGTATTAGCACATTATATTAGCACATTATATTAGTACTTTATATTATCGCGTTATATTAGCACATTATATTAGCACATTGTATTAGCACACTATATTAGCACATTATATTAGTACTTTATATTATCGCGTTATATTAGCACATTATATTAGCACATTGTATTAGCACATTATATTAGCACATTATATTAGTACTTTATATTATCGCGTTATATTAGCACATTATATTAGCACATTGTATTAGCACATTATATTAGCACATTATATTAGTACTTTATATTATCGCGTTATATTAGCACATTATATTAGCACATTGTATTAGCACACTATATTAGCACATTATATTAGTACTTTATATTATCGCGTTATATTAGCACATTATATTAGTACATTGTATTCGCACATTATATTAGCACGTTATATTAGTACTTTATATTAGTACTTTATATTATCGCGTTATATTAGCACATTATATTAGCACATTATATTAGTACTTTATATTATCGCGTTATATTAGCACATTATATTAGCACATTGTATTAGCACACTATATTAGCACATTATATTAGTACTTTATATTACCACGTTATATTAGCACATTATATTAGCACATTGTATTAGCACATTATATTAGCACATTGTATTCGCACATTATATTAGCACATTATATTAGTACTTTATATTATCGCGTTATATTAGCACATTATATTAGCACATTGTATTAGCACACTATATTAGCACATTATATTAGTACTTTATATTATCGCGTTATATTAGCACATTATATTAGCACATTGTATTCGCACATTATATTAGCACATTATATTAGTACTTTATATTATCACGTTATATTAGCACATTATATTAGCACATTGTATTAGCACATTATATTAGCACATTATATTAGTACCTTATATTATCGCGTTATATTAGCACATTATATTAGCACATTGTATTAGCACATTATATTAGCACATTATATTAGAACTTTTTATTATCGCGTTATATTAGCACATTATATTATCACATTGTATTAGCACATTATATTAGCACATTATATGAGTACCTTATATTATCGCGTTATATTAGCACATTATATTAGCACATTGTATTAGCACATTATATTAGCACATTATATTAGTACTTTATATTATCGCGTTATATTAGCACATTATATTAGCACATTGCATTAGCACACTATATTAGCACATTATATTAGTACTTTATATTATCGCGTTATATTAGCACATTATATTAGCACATTGTATTCGCACATTATATTAGCACATTATATTAGTACTTTATATTATCACGTTATATTAGCACATTATATTAGCACATTGTATTAGCACATTATATTAGCACATTATATTAGTACTTTATATTAGTACTTTATATTATCGCGTTATATTAGCACATTATATTAGCACATTGTATTAGCACATTATATTAGCACATTATATTAGCACATTATATTAGTACTATATACTATCGCGTTATATTATCACATTATATTAGCACATAGTATTAGCACATTGTATTAGCACACTATATTAGCACATTATATTAGTACTTTATATTACCACGTTATATTAGCACATTATATTAGCACATTGTATTAGCACATTATATTAGCACATTATATTAGTACTTTATATTATCGCGTTATATTAGCACATTATATTAGCACATTGTATTAGCACACTATATTAGCACATTATATTAGTACTTTATATTATCGCGTTATATTAGCATATTATATTAGCACATTGTATTAGCACATTATATTAGCACATTATATTAGTACTTTATATTATCGCGTTATATTAGCACATTATATTAGCGCATTGTGTTAGCACACTATATTAGCACATTATATTAGTACTTTATATTATCGCGTTATATTAGCACATTATATTAGCACATTGTATTCGCACATTATATTAGCACATTATATTAGTACTTTATATTATCACGTTATATTAGCACATTATATTAGCACATTGTATTAGCACATTATATTAGCACATTATATTAGTACTTTATATTAGTACTTTATATTATCGCGTTATATTAGCACATTATATTAGCACATTATATTAGCACATTGTATTAGCACATTATATTAGCACATTATATTAGTACTTTATATTATCGCGTTATATTAGCATATTATATTAGCACATTGTATTAGCACATTATATTAGCACATTATATTAGTACTTTATATTATCGCGTTATATTAGCACATTATATTAGCACATTGTATTCGCACATTATATTAGCACATTATATTAGTACTTTATATTATCACGTTATATTAGCACATTATATTAGCACATTGTATTAGCACACTATATTAGCACATTATATTAGTACTTTATATTAGTACCTTATATTATCACGTTATATTAGCACATTATATTAGCACATTGTATTAGCACATTATATTAGCACATTATATTAGTACTTTATATTATCGCGTTATATTAGCACATTATATTAGCACATTGTATTCGCACATTATATTAGCACATTATATTAGTACTTTATATTATCGCGTTATATTAGCACATTATATTAGCACATTGTATTAGCACACTATATTAGCACATTATATTAGTACTTTATATTATCGCGTTATATTAGCACATTATATTATCACATTGTATTAGCACACTATATTAGCACATTATATTAGTACTTTATATTATCGCGTTATATTAGCACATTATATTAGCACATTGTATTCGCACATTATATTAGCACATTATATTAGTACTTTATATTATCACGTTATATTAGCACATTATATTAGCACATTGTATTAGCACATTATATTAGCACATTATATTAGTACTTTATATTAGTACTTTATATTATCGCGTTATATTAGCACATTATATTAGCACATTATATTAGCACATTATATTAGCACATTGTATTCGCACATTATATTAGCACATTATATTAGTACTTTATATTATCGAGTTATATTAGCACATTATATTAGCACATTGTATTCGCACATTATATTAGCACGTTATATTAGTACTTTATATTATCACGTTATATTAGCACATTATATTAGCACATTGTATTCACACATTATATTAGCACATTATATTAGTACTTTGTATTATCGTGTTATATTAGCACGTTATATTAGCACATTATATTAGTACTTTATATTATCGCTTTATATTAGCACATTATATTATCACATTGTATTAGCACATTATATTAGCACATTATATTAGTACCTTATATTATCGCGTTATATTAGCACATTATATTAGCACATTGTATTAGCACATTATATTAGCACATTATATTAGTACTTTATATTATCGCGTTATATTAGCACATTATATTAGCACATTGTATTAGCACATTATATTAGCACATTATATTAGTACTTTATATTATCGCTTTATATTAGCACATTATATTATCACATTGTATTAGCACATTATATTAGCACATTATGTTAGTACCTTATATTATCGCGTTATATTAGCACATTATATTAGCACATTGTATTAGCACATTATATTAGCACATTATATTAGTACTTTATATTATCGCATTATATTAGCACATTATATTAGCACATTATATTAGTACCTTATATTATCGCGTTATATTAGCACATTATATTAGCACATTGTATTAGCACATTATATTAGCACATTATATTAGTACTTTATATTATCGCGTTATATTAGCACATTATATTAGCACATTGTATTAGCACATTATATTAGCACATTATATTAGTACCTTATATTATCGCGTTATATTAGCACATTATATTAGCACATTGTATTAGCACATTATATTAGCACATTATATTAGTACTTTTTATTGTCGCGTTATATTAGCACATTATATTATCACATTGTATTAGCACATTATATTAGCACATTATGTGAGTACCTTATATTATCGCGTTATATTAGCACATTATATTAGCACATTGTATTAGCACATTATATTAGCACATTATATTAGTACTTTATATTATCGCGTTATATTAGCACATTATATTAGCACATTGTATTAGCACATTATATTAGCACATTATATTAGTACCTTATATCATCGCGTTATATTAGCACATTATATTAGCACATTGTATTAGCACATTATATTAGCACATTATATTAGTACTTTATATTATCGCGTTATATTAGCACATTATATTATCACATTGTATTAGCACATTATATTAGCACATTATATTAGTACCTTATATTATCGCGTTATATTAGCACATTATATTAGCACATTGTATTAGCACATTATATTAGCACATTATATTAGTACTTTATATTATCGCGTTATATTAGCACATTATATTAGCACGTTTTATTAGCACATTATATTAGCACATTATATTAGTACTTTATATTATCGCGTTATATTAGCACATTATATTAGCACATTGTATTAGCACATTATATTAGCACATTATATTAGTACTTTATATTATCGCGTTATATTAGCACATTATATTAGCACATTTTATTAGCACATTATATTAGCACATTATATTAGTACTTTATATTATCGCGTTATATTAGCACATTATATTAGCACATTGTATTAGCACATTATATTAGCACATTGTATTAGTACTTTATATTATCGCGTTATATTATCACATTATATTAGCAAAAAATGTCCATATAAATGTTTGGTCCGAGGTCTTTGTTCTTGACAAAATCATTTCATCACACAACATTAACGTCAGTCAAGAGCATCGCGAAGTTGCGAGATTGGGCAAGCGGGGTGGGAAGTTACTAGGTGTATGCTTGATTTATCCCAACAAGCGACAGACAATATGCAGAAAGCTGGGGTTGAAGGGGCAAGAATTTTAAAGGGCGGATCAATATTACTCCTCCGGTTCAAAGGCCAGTTCATTATTTCTTATTGACTTAAAGACCCTTTCCATCTGTGCTAAATTCTTAGTCATGGACTGAAAACACCATAAAGTTCCTTTCCATCCGTGTTAAGATGAAAGCATGAGACTGAAGAAGCGGTTTAAATGCCACAATTTAGTCTATTCAATAAATAAGAACAATAAATTGAAGAGCAGGCGAGGCCCATCTACGTGTGTGCTTTGTATTACTTTAAGCTTGAACGCAGAGAGTCGACCTGTTCGAAATATGTCGTCTATGATATACTCTCTCAAATGCAAGTGTCGTCGTCTTACATCTGAAGAGTAAATTTCCTATAATACGGTCTTAACCTTCTTTCGGGGAGAGATTGCTCAAAACTCGACAACTTATCTCTGCTGCTAAATAGTGATTACCAAGTCGCCATACGTAGTGAAGTAAAAGTAGCTGCGATTGTTTGCCTCTTTGGGAGATTTAACCCTTTACCCAACGAATCGGCCGCATCCGCCCGCGTAATATGCAAATTCAGTAGTTGAAAAATAGTACTTTTTAAAAAAATTCAACAAAACCATATCATGTGACCCCTCGTTGGAACGAGCTCGTTGGTTTCGTTGAAATGTTTTGAAAACCTTATATTTAAAATAATAAATTTTGATATCATCTGCGTTGGGTAAAGGGTTAAAAACAAATGTCCTCAAAGTAATTACTTTCATGCCACGGTGGAACGAATTTGGTATTTTGTGTAATCATCTTGTGGTAGTGATGGTTGAGGTCCTGAACAATGATCGTGCGATTCTATGAACTCACAGTTGACAGCAATAAAGACCAGACGCAGATAACATCTCTCCTGCTCTCAAACTAGTTGCCTCGAGCGTTATACATCACACACGTTCTAATTGCTTCTTTGTTCTCAGACTCGTTATTTGACGCCAGAGGAAATGGATTCTGGGACGATGGGATTTATTGTATAGGATACTGAGTATGTGGCACAAACTAGAGGGTGTGGAGTGATTAAGATATCTGCAGTTGCAATCGCAACCTTATCGGGTATTTGGAATAAATTTGGATGAATCCGTCTCTCTCCAAATCAGCAATGTCTACAACACAACCTGCAGCCAATACTATAAAATTTGTAGAACTATATATTTTTTAGAATTGTACTTTTACCTTAATATAACTAACTAAAATCAATCAATAGTATTTTAAAAGATATGGCAATTTGTCAAATAGCAAATTGCCACATATCTGAAAATGATAATGATTCATATCACTCCATTTAAAGTAATAACTAGAAAATATAATTCTAGAAAATACAATTGTAAAAGTTCTACAGTATTATGCCCTGGTCGCATTAATGTATTACATAAAGGTATCATATTTTCTAAGAGAGGAACAGAAATTCTTGTCATCATTGTAGAATGGACCATAGCACAAAAACCGTTATATACTACTCAACGTTTACTAAGCACCAAGTATATTCTACTACCTATGTTACGTTTTATATGAAATATTGTAATGAAAAGTGGATATATGTTTTATTTAATTATATCTTTAATGATTTAAGTACAGAAATTAAGATTTTATTTGTGTTTGACATTTATTTTTTTAGCTTTTGAATACGATAACCATGGGAAATGAATAATATTGGTAAAAGACTGTTAATTACAGCTTGACAACGCATCCTCATGCTCCCAGTCAGGTTCCTGGTGGCCCTTTGTGTGATGTTGTTCCATTCTTGAACCAGCATGGCACCAAGCTCTCGGACACTTCTTGGCTGGACTGGACGGGCTGAAATTGCAAGCTGCGACTCATTTCAGAAATGTTCGATTGAATTGAGGTCCTGGGAGCTTGCTGGCTAGTCCATACGCCTGACCCCTCCCTCTGTCGGTACTCCCCGACGGCATGGGCAAAATGTGGACGGGCATTATCGTCCATCAGAATGAATCTATCAGCCACTGCGCCTACATATAATCTAACGTGGACATCCAGGATCTTATCACTATACCGCTGTACAGTCAATGTATCACGTTTAAAAACACAGAGCTCTGTACGTTCATCCTAGCTGATGCCGCCACAGACAATGATTGATCCCCCACCATAGCGGTCATGCTCAGCAATGTTGGCTGCATGGGATCGCCCTCCTGGTCTTCTCCATACCCTAGAACGCCTATCTGTGTGATCTAGGCAGTACCCCGACTCATCTGTAAACAGGACAGGTCGCCAATCTTATCTGGTCCATCCAACGTGGCCCATGGCCCATTCATACCGTGCTAAATGGTTTTCTTGATCAGAGATCACCTTCGTGCAACCTTGCAATGATAGTCTGATTCGACACATTTACCACGGATACATTCTGAAGGTCATTGCGAAGCTGGGTTGCTGTGGCAAAGCGGTTCCTACGGGACTGAATGATCAAAAATCGGTCTTCAGCTGGAGATGTTGCCCTGCCTCTACCACCACCATGCCGTCTTACTGGTGTGCCATACTGCTGAAATCTTGCCCAGGCTCTTGTGATCACCGCATGGTACACACCAAGGGCTTCACCAACCTGACGATGGGTAGCACCTTACTCCACCATCCCTACAGCCCGCCACATTTGTGCTACAGACAAATGTCTTCTTACATTTGCATTTGCCATATTCAATCATCAAATCACAAGGGTTTGTTTTTTTAAATGAAGATAGTATACTCTACACAGGTCATGTACATGTAGAGAGTACACGAAAACATCATGAAAATCAAAGGATACATGCTTTCCGTGACTGTCACGAAGGTTTGCCTGTCAAGAGAGCTAATGTATACACTGAGGACCATCTCAATACATTACTCAATCATATCCATCAAAAATATCGCAAATATGTCACAAGCAAATTCCACAATGGTGTGTCAAATATTTGTTGCTTAGAAAACTTTGAGTAGTATATATCTTGCGCTTGTAAATGACTTGCTCCACACTCTCCCATTTCAACGCATCAGCATCTCAGTACTGAACTAACGCCATGTTACAACCGATAATGTTACAACGCCGCATAATGTTACACCAACGCATAATGTTACAAAAATTGTAGTAAACAACCGATAATGTTATAAACTCCGCATAATGTTATAACTTTTTTCAACCCGTTATGTTATAAAAATCGACGCATAATGTTATAACTTTTTTCAACCCGTTATGTTACAACAAATAAACCGATAATGTTATAACTAATGTATACTAATTCCAGTTACAGCTTTTGTAGATGGACTTTACCACTTACCATTTATTGCCACATAAAGTTATGTAATATTTATACTAAAGGTTTCTGCTCTGGTTAAGGCGAAGAGACACCCACCCCCACCCCCCAACTCCCGGGGAGTTATCATAGAATGACTTCGTCACATTACATAGACGCGGATTATCCTGGTAACTCAATCGTGTGACGTCATTCCCATGATCATCCAGTGCCCAACATGGAGAAGGCGGAGGTGGTGGAGGAGGGGTGCTATTTTATCCGATTGGTACGTTTACCAACATGTGTAATCTCCGCTTCCAGAAATGTAGTGTACCATAGTCCCCTGACGCCTTTAGGGATGGGCAAATGCCTCTGTTTCTGCTTGCTCTGGGCATCTAAAACGTCATATTTCTAAGTCATAAGAATATCTTATTATTCATTAATTTGACATTTTAACAACTAACAGTGAACAAAAATGAGGTGGAGTTAAAAGAGGCCAAAAGGTTGGATGGAGCGAGGCACATATGGTGGATGTGGCGGGTTGGTAGTGTCGCACGGAAGCCGAAGAATAAGATGCGAGACTGGGTAGGTAGAGAAATGGGGTTTAGGAGGATTGAAAGGGGTGGGCAGGGATTAGGCTGAGAAAGAGAGGAGGTCATGGCTTAGTACATCAGGGTGATTGTGCAGAGAAAGCTATCTGAGAATACTATAAGAGAGTAGTGCTAGACGGTATGATAATATAGATGGTGGAGATGTTGGAAGAAGTGGAAGTGATGAATTTGGGATTACAGGTTCTGGATAAGGCGGAATCACTAGAACAGGCAGTATAGGGAGAAGGAGGAGATTGTGGAGGAGGAGTTGTGTTGATGTTGGTGTTGTGGCGGTGTTGGTGATGGTGTTGAGTAGTTATGTATGTTGAAAATGAGCCATTTTGTAGGACCCCGGGGCATTTCCCCGGAAGTGACGTCATGTCACGTGACTGGGCGGTCATGTTGGGTTGTCATGATAGTGCACGTGGGTGGCCATGTTGTGATGTCATTATCATGAAAAAAGGTGGTAGGAGTGCGTATGCGCAGCGCGTGTTTTTATAGGGACACGTGCTCCGTCTCATCCCTAACAACCCGACAATAGATATCGAATTAATCCAAACAACCCGACAATCTTCAGGAAACTGTCCAAAACATTCCCGAAAACACTCCTGAATCCTTCTAGTACCGATTTAGAAACTCGAGGGACCAGGACTTCAGCAGCTCCAGGGGTAAGGGGCAGTAGGGCTCTGGGGACAGGGGCGGCGCCCCAACCCCCCCCCCCCCTCCTCCAGTTTATCTCTCAGTTAAAAAAACACTATTTTAATAAACCAACCATTATTGTAATAAACCCATTTCTGTGATAAATTACGCGTCCATTATATGTTCGGACATTAGGTAACAATACTATCCTATATTTTAAGGATACTAAACCCACGGAATCCCCCTTTTCGTCGTATGAAGCAATGAAAGCTATGAAAATGAGCACGATGCGCGCAAAATCATACGTCTCAAAATGAAAGCTATGAAAATGAGCGCAATGAGTACCTCTTCATACGTCTCATACCCTCATTAAGGATACTATCCTAACTTTATTTGGGAGTGTTTTCGGGAGTGTTTGGGTCAGTTTTCTGAAGATTGTCGGGTTGTTTGGATTAATTCGGTGTCTGTTGTCGGGTTGTTAGGGGTGAGACGGAGCACGTGTCCCCATAACAACACGCGCTGCGCAAACGCACTCCTACCACCTATTATCATGATAATGACAACCCAGCATGGTCGCCCAATCACGTGACATGACGTCACTTCCGGGGTCCTACAAGATAGCTCATTTTCAACATACATAACTACTCAACACCATCACCAACACCACCACAACACCAACATCAACACAACTCCTCCTCCACAATCTCCTCCTTCTCCCTATACTGTCTGTTCTAGTGATTCCGCCTTTTCCAGAACCTGTAATCCCAAATTCATCACTTCCACTTCTTCCAACATCTCCACCATCTATATTATCATACCGTCTAGCACTACTCTCTTATAGTATTCTCAGATAGCTTTCTCTGCACAATCACCCTGATGTACCAATCCATGACCTCCTCTCTTTCTCAGCCTAATCCCTGCCCACCCCTTTCAATCCTCCTAAACCCCATTCCTCTTCCTACCCAGTCTCGCATCTCATTCTTCAGCTTCCGTGCGACACTACCAACCTGCCACATCCACCATATGTACCTCGCACCATCCAACGTTTTGACCTCTTTTAACTCCACCTCATTTTTGTTCACTGTTAGTTGTTAAAATGTCAAATTAATGAACAATAAGATATTCTTATGACTAAGAAATATGCGACAAATGAGTTTTAGACGCCCATAACAAGCATGACGTCACACGACTGAGTTACCAGGATAATCCGCGTCTATGTAACGTGACGAGGTCATTCTATGATAAATCCCCAGGAGTTGGGGGGGGGGGGGGGTGTCTCCTCGCCTTAACCAGAGCAGAAACCTTTAGTATAAATATTACATAACTTTATGTGGCAATAAATGGTAAGTGGTAAAGTCCATCTACAATAGCTGTAACTGGAATTAGTATACAGAAGTTATAACCTTATCGGTTTATTTGTTGTAACATAACGGGTTGAAAAAAGTTATAACATTATGCGTCGATTTTTATAACATAACGGGTTGAAAAAAGTTATAACATTATGCGGAGTTTATAACATTATCGGTTGTTTACTACATTTTTTGTAACATTATGCGCTGGTGTAGCATTATGCGGCGTTGTAACATTATCGGTTGTAACACGCCATATGGTGTAGCAGCGTTTCATTAACTGATGAATGTTATGGGATGTTGGGATGTGATGATATACTTCAGCTTATTCGTTCACGTCTTTTCACTGACTGAATTGGTTGAACCTGTATCTTACGGGTTTTTTACCACTATCACTCAAAACATTGAGTATTGACCCCGCACAGTGACTCTCAAAATACACCCCCCCCCCCCAAAAAAAAACAAAAAAAAAAAAAACATAAAAAACAGTAGAAACAAAAGTTGCAGTTAGTGGGCCTCGTTTTGAATATGTGTGTCCATGAAAAGATATTTCAGTCATGTTTGTACTTTCATTTATTTTTTTATTTATTATTTACACGAAAATGTCACTCTCTTGATGTTTCAGTGACACTACACGTTCTGTGTCATTATTTTGACAATCATTTTACTGCATCAGGAAGGAATGTAAATACTGATTTTATGAAAATATAAAAAGTTGAAGACTAACAGAAACTTTACAATGCATTAATAATCCAGTGTGAACTGAATATTATTTTCAACCACATTACTGTGGTCACAAAACGGTGTCTTTGCCTTTAGCGATCGACACTCGATACACTTATACTAGTGGGTCAAACTTTAGAAACAACATTTCGGATTCTAGGTATGTACTTGTTTTTAATTTCCGATGGGTGAAAATCTACTGTAATACGGGGAGTAAAGAGGACAGAGAATAGAAATTATCTACTATAATACGGGGAATAAAGAGGACAGAGAAATTCCATTGGATAGAATTCATCTATTATAATGCGGGGAGTAAAGAGGACAGAGGATTTCCATTGGATAGAAATTTCTACTATAATATGGGGAGTAAAGAGAATGGAGGATTTCCATTGGATAGAAATTATCTATTATAAGACGGGATTAAAGAGGAGAGATAATTTTCATTGGATAGAAATTATCTAGTATAAGACGGGAGTAAAGAGGACAAATAATTTTCATTGGATAGAAATTATCTACTATAACACGGGGAGTAAAGAGGACAGAGCATTTTCACTGGATGGAAATTATCTACTATAATACGGGGAGTAAAGAGGGCAGAGAATTTTCATTGGATAGAAATTATCCACTATACTAATACGGGGAGTAAAGAGGACAGAGAATTTCCATTGGATAGAAATTATCTATTAAAATACGGGAAGTAAAAAAAGACAGAGCATTTCCATTGGATAGAAAGTTTCAGCCCGTGCTTTATCACAGTACTATGTTTGAATGTGTCAAGTATGTTTAGCTTGATTTTATTCTTATGTTAACCACGAGGATATTGATATTTGTTGTAGCTTATTTCTCTATCTATTTATTTGGATTTAACGATACCTTTGGGCAGCTGTGGGACAGGTTTACGAGCAGAAGAGGCCAGAGTTCCCGGGAGAACTCGGGAGAACTTCCGAGCAGCGACGAACAACTTCCTCCAGGCTACTCGACGAACTAACTCCTACACGCAGGGTTAGCACTGGTTGACAACAAGTGCCACATCAACGTGTAGTACACCTTAATGTACAAAGCCACTGTACCCCCACCCCCACCCCCACCCCCTCCCATGTATGTGGGTACATACCCAGCTTTCGGCCCGGTGTCTACTGCGCATGCGTCACTTTCGAGGAAAAAGTGGGTCTAAATCTTAACACTGATGCCTATGGACAAAATATTTTAAACTTCAATTACACAAATAACCTGTCGAAGGACAATATTTTAGGCGTTATTTCCATTTAGTTCCATTATTCTAGTTTAATGTAATATGTTTATGTTGATTATAGCGCAATTATTTTTTGCTTCCTTTTTAATTTGAAAATTGGTCCTGAACATTGTGTAGAACCTTAGTAAATTTTACGAAAAAAACCGCCCCCAAGTGTGTTTAAATGTATTTTTTGACCTTTGAATATGTTAGGTGAAATTTTTACGCGTTATTTTAGTAATCTGCAATACATACTGAAAACAGTAATATAAATATAATGAGTGTACGATATTTTGTTTTTGCTTCCTTTTTTGGCTGAAAAAGAGCATTTTTTTCAGAATATTTCAAGTGAGCGTCAGATTACGCGTGAACTGAGATTAGTCTTTTAAGAGGCAGAGCATTTCTCTTTACTTCGGTTAATGTGGAATATTCATGTGCTATGTGATTTTTGTCCACAATTTTACATTAAGGTGATTATAATTTTCATAATTTTTAATTTTTTTTTTCACTCGTCATTTCTGCTTCTCTTATGTATAATGAATCTGAAATTAAAGGCACGTGAGCATTGGTAATTTTTTTCTTGAAATACAATTGAAATAAATATGAAAGAAAGAAAGAAATCTCTATCAAAAAACACTACTGCTAGGATTAGTTTTAAAAAAATGAAATTTCTCCTTATTGTCATAAAGAAAGGTTAAAAATCTCCCGTTGAGTATATTTTTATTAAGGTGATGATAAAGAATACAATCACAGTTCAGAAAATTACACTGGATTTCTCTCATGCTATCTTTCTTTACACTTGCAATGGATTAATCCAAGTAATTATAATCCTAAGACATGAAGCCTCGAAGAACAATGGATAAAATATATAAACCAGATCTCCTGTCTGTTAACAGCTACAGATTGGAGACGGGCTAATGTGTTACTAATATTGTCATTTCTGATCTAAGTAATAATGAAGATCCGCTTGGACATCTGATTGTTTTTACGGCAATCACAAACCATTCGGTTAATTCGGTGCATTCGTTCACCCCAGTATTTCGAGTTAACTCCCCTACCGGACAGAAAGCTGGACATGATCGGGTTCAAGTGCTTTGTCAGCGACACAACGCAGATACCGTTGTTATTTAGTATTGAGCCGTAGCTTTCTCGGTTTACAGCTCGATAATATGACAACTGTGCCAAGGCGCCAACGATCCTCTGAATTAATTTACACGAAATTTTAATTAAATCGAGTCATCAGTCCATATCAACACAGTAGGGATTGATGTGACAAAAAAAAAAAAAAGAAAAAGAAAACGATTAACCTACATAGAAAAATATTGAAGAAACTTCGTTTAAACCTGTTGAAATACAATTAAGTGTTAACCATACATGATGCTGACGAATATTCCTGCCCTGCGAGGAAATCTCTTATCATTGCATTAAATACAATTTTAGGCTATTTAATCAAATTTCCCCCATGTAAATTGTGTGGACCTTCTAGCCATTGATTTCTCGAGTAAACTGTTCAGGTTTGGTTTTATCAAATGTAGTCATGGCTGCTTCACAGCAGCCATGACTGCATTTGATAAAAATATTGTAAAATTACTAAGCGGGGTAAGAGTTAAACAAGAACAGTGCATATTCACTGTCGGACATTCGTGAATGACAGGAAATATCAAGATTACGACACAAGAAAAACATCATCGCTGGTAAGTTTCCATATTGCCTGCAAACTTCGCTCAGCGGCATTTGTCCGGAGTATAACTTTGTACCGTTATGTGGAAAAGGATCCCTAACATCTCGCAAAGACAAGTCGCCATGCTATGTTAAAAACTGTATTTGGCATCTGAAGTGGACAGTTGGGGTGAAAATTTTCGCGAACAGAGGAAATGTCCACTTTTCTTTCAGTGTTAGACAAAGTGACCACGGTTTAGAATATTTATGGATTGCCCTGCATATATTACGTTGCTGGAGACATTAACGAACGAAAACGGTTTGAAACGATTTTCATTATTATCAAGCACACTTTTGGTTGAGGGTCAGTCAGGTCGGTTTTGTGGCGACAGGTCACTCTCAACAATACGGAAACTATACTCGCCCAAAAAAGAAAGTGTGCATTGCAGAAATTGATCAAACTCCAAAAAAATAATTTCGTAGGTGTAAAGAGTGTTAACCTGTTCATGAATAAGTTATATTGAACACAAAACAGCTTTCCCCGTTAAAATTGCATTAACGTTAAATGACGTGCTGCACGTTTGTGAAAAGGCATGTTTTGCACGAGGAGAGTCTGAAAATACATGCAGCAGTGTGAATCCTTGGGTATTTGAACACTAAAGTAAGGCCTTCCTATCGTTCACATTCAAACTTGCGCTGCTGTTAAAACGACTCCACATTAGCATGCCAAGATTGACAATGAATCAACGTCTCCTTGCACTGGGTATGATTAGAGCTGGCAGAACACACACAGAGGATGCCCAGCATTTGAACTGCCACCGTAACACTGTAGACAGGCTAGTCCATCGACATGCACAACATGATGACGTTCGAGACCGACCCCGCTCCGGGAGACCCCGAGTTACCACCCCTGCACAAGATCGGTATATCCGTGTCATCCATCTCCGGAACCGGCAACAAACGGCAACGACGACAGCCAGGAACATCCCTAACCTTAGACGGATACATCCTCAAACAGTAATCAACCGGCTGAGAGAATACGGCTTACGTCCTCGAAGACCTGCAATTCGTCCGATTTTGACGTTACGTCATCGTCGTGCTCGACTGCAGTGGTGTAGACAACATCTCAGGCATCCCTTACACTGGTGGCGACGTGTTTTATTCACAGATGGATGTCGTTTCCATCGTTCATCATTAGATGGCCGCCAGAGAGTGTACAGACGTCGAAACGAACGCTACGCAGATCCATGTGTCGTGGAGCGAAACCGTTATGGGGAAGGGTCTCTCATGGTGTGGGGTGGCATCACTGCCAGTAATAGAACTAAGCTGGTCATTATTGATGGCAATCTCAATGCAGCCAGATATCGTGATGAAGTGCTTACACCTGCTGTTGTCCCATTTCTGCAACGTCACGGCCCGGCGTCATTCTACAGCAGGACAACGCCCGACCCCACGCAGCTCGTGTTGTTCAACTGTATCTGCAGCAACAACAAGTGGATGTTCTTCCCTGGCCCGCAAATTCGCCCGATATCTCCCCCATTGAGCACGCATGGGACGAAATTTTATCATTGCATTAAATACAATTTTAGGCTATTTAATCAAATTTCCCCCATGTAAATTGTGTGGACCTTCTAGCCATTGATTTCTCGAGTAAACTGTTCAGGTTTGGTTTTATCAAATGTAGTCATGGCTGCTTCACAGCAGCCATGACTGTATTTGATAAAAATATTGTAAAATTACTAAGCGGGGTAAGAGTTAAACAAGAACAGTGCATATTCACTGTCGGACATTCGTGAATGACAGGAAATATCAAGATTACGACACAAGAAAAACATCATCGCTGGTAAGTTTCCATATTGCCTGCAAACTTCGCTCAGCGGCATTTGTCCGGAGTATAACTTTGTACCGTTATGTGGAAAAGGATCCCTAACATCTCGCAAAGACAAGTCGCCATGCTATGTTAAAAACTGTATTTGGCATCTGAAGTGGACAGTTGGGGTGAAAATTTTCGCGAACAGAGGAAATGTCCACTTTTCTTTCAGTGTTAGACAAAGTGACCACGGTTTAGAATATTTATGGATTGCCCTGCATATATTACGTTGCTGGAGACATTAACGAACGAAAACGGTTTGAAACGATTTTCATTATTATCAAGCACACTTTTGGTTGAGGGTCAGTCAGGTCGGTTTTGTGGCGACAGGTCACTCTCAACAATACGGAAACTATACTCGCCCAAAAAAGAAAGTGTGCATTGCAGAAATTGATCAAACTCCAAAAAAATAATTTCGTAGGTGTAAAGAGTGTTAACCTGTTCATGAATAAGTTATATTGAACACAAAACAGCTTTCCCCGTTAAAATTGCATTAACGTTAAATGACGTGCTGCACGTTTGTGAAAAGGCATGTTTTGCACGAGGAGAGTCTGAAAATACATGCAGCAGTGTGAATCCTTGGGTATTTGAACACTAAAGTAAGGCCTTCCTATCGTTCACATTCAAACTTGCGCTGCTGTTAAAACGACTCCACATTAGCATGCCAAGATTGACAATGAATCAACGTCTCCTTGCACTGGGTATGATTAGAGCTGGCAGAACACACACAGAGGATGCCCAGCATTTGAACTGCCACCGTAACACTGTAGACAGGCTAGTCCATCGACATGCACAACATGATGACGTTCGAGACCGACCCCGCTCCGGGAGACCCCGAGTTACCACCCCTGCACAAGATCGGTATATCCGTGTCATCCATCCCCGGAACCGGCAACAAACGGCAACGACGACAGCCAGGAACATCCCTAACCTTAGACGGATACATCCTCAAACAGTAATCAACCGGCTGAGAGAATACGGCTTACGTCCTCGAAGACCTGCAATTCGTCCGATTTTGACGTTACGTCATCGTCGTGCTCGACTGCAGTGGTGTAGACAACATCTCAGGCATCACTTACACTGGTGGCGACGTGTTTTATTCACAGATGGATGTCGTTTCCATCGTTCATCATTAGATGGCCGCCAGAGAGTGTACAGACGTCGAAACGAACGCTACGCAGATCCATGTGTCGTGGAGCGAAACCGTTATGGGGAAGGGTCTCTCATGGTGTGGGGTGGCATCACTGCCAGTAACAGAACTAAGCTGGTCATTATTGATGGCAATCTCAATGCAGCCAGATATCGTGATGAAGTGCTTACACCTGCTGTTGTCCCATTTCTGCAACGTCACGGCCCGGCGTCATTCTACAGCAGGACAACGCCCGACCCCACGCAGCTCGTGTTGTTCAACTGTATCTGCAGCAACAACAAGTGGATGTTCTTCCCTGGCCCGCAAATTCGCCCGATATCTCCCCCATTGAGCACGCATGGGACGAAATGAAACGTCAGCTACGCCGGCTTCCCCATGCACCGTCAACGCTTGTGGAACTCCAAAGACAGCTTGTCAGAATATGGAACAACATCCCACAACACTTCCATGCTAACTTGTTCGCTTCCATGAGGCGTAGATGCACAGCATTAGTGGATGCAGACGGAGGTCATACCAGATATTGAGTGTGTGACTTTTGTGTTGGACCCTTAGTGTCTTTGACTCTCCATGGCTCCAAGAGTATTCGCCGTAGCGTAATGAAATTTCTCGTGTTGATCAGAAATTGATTCATCTGTGATTGAATAAAATTTCCATGAATGAAAATGATATATTTCTTTTTTTTTAGTGTTATTTTTTAGCATGCACACTTTCTTTTTTGGGAGAGTATATTATTTCTGTTCATTTTTGAACAACACAGCACTGTGGCTCGCTTGTATCAAAAAAATTAAAAAAGTAGGGGATATCCAAACTGATTCTGATATTTTTGGATAATGGTATTGGATATGCGTATTGGATACGCGTGATTGGACACATCAATATGTTACCGAGTTTATGGTGGATCCTGAATGTCACCGACCCACGAAAACTTCGTGCAGGTTTTTCGCAGGTTAATGTCTATCGGGGTGCGTTTTGAAATTTTCATTTGTACTGGACGGGTTTTATCGGAGGTCTCATCGTTATCTTCTTGTTATAAACTCGAGGATCAATAGTTTCTGGTCGAAACGTAACTTTTGAGGTATGCGGAGACTAACACGTGATGAACGTTTACGTGCCGTTGGCATGTTGGAAGCTGGCAACAAACAGACTGCAGTGGCTCACATTTTTAACATTACTCAGTCGGTGATTAGCAGGTTGTGATGACGCTACCGTCAGACAGGCAATGTTGATGACAGGCGTCGGTCGGGTCATCCAAGGGCGACAACTGCTAACTAGGATTGTTTCGTCCGAACCACAGCATTACGTAACCGCCATCAAAGGGCCTCAGAAAAACTGGACAGCAGCTGCACCGAGCGACGGATGTGCGATGTGTGGCTAGACTATCCGAAATCGGCTACACAGCTGGAATTTGAATTTCACGTTTGACTGAAGAGAAAGGCGTAGTTGGTGTAGAGCACTACAGCGCTGGGACAAACGTCGGTGGAGCAACGTCACGTTTTCCTATGAATCGGGCTCACTCTCGACTACCACGACAAGCAAAACAGGGCGTGGTGGCGGCGGCGGAATGAGCGATACCGTGACGTAACCGTTAGGGAGCACGATCGTTTTGGTTGCGGATCGGTTATCGTGTGGGGAGGCATAAACATGACAAGCAGAACAGCATTACATGTCATCCCAGGGTGTGTCACAGGGCAGTCCTACCGACTTCCATGACAGGCGAAACATAGTGTGGTGACGGCGGAACGAACGTTACCATGACGTAACTGTTAGGAAACAGAGTCATTTTTTGTGGTGGATCGGTTATGGTGTGTGTAGGTATAACCATGACAAGCAGAACAGCCAAGGGCGTGCCACAGGGCAGTACTACCGCGACAACATGCTAGCAGCTAATGTGGTGCCATTGGCGAGACGTCCGGCCGTCGATTCATTTTCGGAGATGACAATGCAAGAGAACACAGGGCCCATGTCGCTACGGTGTTCCTCCAGGAGCAGAACATCACATCACTGTCTTGGCCAGCACTAAGTCCCGACCTTTCACCTATCGAGCACGTTTGGGATATGCTTGGCAGGCGCCTACGGCAACGGCAACAGCCCCCTACCAATGTCCAGGAACTCGCCGCTGCACTGCAGGGAGAATGAAAAAACAAGCTGATATTAGACGTTTGGTGAGGAGTATGCCGCGTCGGATTTGCGCTTGTTTCGCGAACCGAGAAGGGTTTACAAGGTATAGAGGTCTTGGGCTGAATGTGTTGAATTCTCTGACTGACCGTCCATGTCTTCTGCAGCTCAGTGAGTGGACCGTGTGCTTGTCAGACACTCAACTATCGCCGAAATCATTCACCAGATGTCATAGTGCAATATCTCAATTGTCTTTTTGATGAAAATATAAATATATTTTATCATATATCACACGTTTATCAAATATCCCCTACTTTTTTAGAAGTATATTTTGAAACATTATTTTATAGCGATAGTACAGTGAAATATGTAATACTTTGTGGCAATACACAACGACTGTCACACTGCTGTGATATCACCCCGTAGTAGTTTCATAAAGACTACACATGCCAAAATGATAATTTGACATATTTTCAGTTCCATCCACATGGCTCATTTAGAATTGTAAACAACGAACATACTATTTCCCTGTTGTCTCTTTCAGAGGTCTTCATAACAAATTGACACGTGATACAAAAATTTGTCTTCCGAACTCCACGAAAAACACGAAAAACACGAAAACTGCTGATGGGGTTCCACATTTATTACACTCCCGTTCCATGTAATCCGAATCTACAGCAACAGTAAACCAAACGAAAAAATGAAAATCTGTTCCGCACATCTGTCCGGAAGTGAAATCGATGGCGGACTATTTTTAAATAGAAGCGAAATTTCACTGGAATTTTCTAAAAATCGTGCACCGCAATTACGATTTGAATCTCTTGCGATAGCTACAAACCGTCCCCTGTGTTCCACTGTGTCCTATGTGCCAGTAGGCACATAGAGCACACTGGAACTCCGGGGACGAAATAGTAACACGGATTACCCTCGCAAATTTGGTTGGCGATAAAATGTGTTCCTTTTGTTGATAGTTGTTAAAAAAATTGCTGAGTGTCCTTCAAATAAGTGTTTTTTTTTTATAGACGCAAAGGCGTGTAATAAACACAGAACGACACTCCGGTGTGAATAGGTTAATCGATATGGCAGTTGTGCCATCGCGGAAGGATAAAACTCGAGGCCATATTGGTTGTCAAACAAAAAATAAGATGAAAAAACGAACGATGTGCTAATTTTTAAAGTTTAAATCGGGGTACAAATATTCACTGTTGTCATCGTCGCAGTTAGAAAAGTACATCTTACCCATTATTTCGGTTAAATTGTGATATCTGCTCCCTTGATGAAGACAAGTAAACCAATATGTAAAATACACTAATGAGACGTAGAATATTGGGTTAGATTTTAATCGAGGGCGAACCCCGTGACATCAGTTTGGTTAAATATCCTGACCGAATTAATCTGAATTAACGTTTAACTTGCTGAGTTTTCTGTAAAATAAGTACAGTTATCATAAATTTAGCTAAGAGCCATGAATCCGCATAAATTATGCGCTCTCATGCTTTACAATGCTCTGTTAGTATGTAGCAAATATGTAAAATGGTACACGGGAGAGTACACTACTAACGCAAACCGAAAACTCGGGTAAAAAGGGAGGTTTCAGAGCCTTTTTGAACCTTTCCAGCTCCGTGGTGCTTTAATGTGGTCGAGCAGCCTGTTTCAAAGAAAGGGACTCGCCACGGAAAACGCACGGCCACCTGCCGTTGTGAGGCCGACTGGTTTGTATAAAAGGAAGTTCGAAATTGTTAAACGGAGGAATCGAGAGGGTATGTACCTTTGTACCAGGCTGCTCAGATAATCATGAACCAGGCTGTTCAAGGCTTTAAATGTCAGAAGGAGCGTCTTATACTCATTCCTTTCTTCAACTGACAGCCAGTGTAGATGAGAGAGGATGGGGGTAATATGACATAATTTCCATTGTCTGATGATAATTCTTACTGCACAGTTCTGAATAAGTTGCAGGTGCTTAATGTTAGTCTGTTTACAACCAAATAACAGAGAATTACAATAATTTAATCTACTTGTGACAAGAGCTTGAACTAGTAGGTTTGCGGTCCCTTCATATACAACGGGGCGAACCCTGCTGATATTATGTAGATGGTGGTATGAGCTACGTGATACCTGTGTGACGTAATTGTCACCAGCTAGATTCCCATCCATGAAACATCTCGGGTTCCGCACGACTGCCAAGGGTGGGGGGGGGGGGGGGGGGGGGCGTGGATCACGTGACCATTAAAATTAGGATTAGTATTTGACAATTTTCAGAGTTGGCTTGGAAGTCCGATGTTAATTCGTTTAGTTTTTTCAGCATTTATTTTTAAAGAATTCGTTGTCATCCAGGATTTGTGGTCAGACACGCAGTTTTCCAAAGAGGCAATATACTGTGTCTCATTTATCTGGCTAAAGTGTACATAGAGTTGCGTATCATGGACATAAAAATAAAAAAATTAGCCCATGTTTACGAATGATGTCTCCCAGCGGCAAACCATAGACTGCATAAGGCAGGGGACCGAGGACGGATCCCCGTGGTTCGCCAAAACTCAGAGGTAGCTCCTCCGATACCACACCCTGGATAGTGATTTTCAGTGTGCGATGTGAAAGGTACGACCAGAATCAGTCAAGTGCGGCCCTCCAGTTCCGACCCCCTCTTCCAGAAGGTATAGTAAAACGGCGTGATCAATGGTATCGAATGCTGCACTCAAATCGAGAAGTACAAGACAAGATACTTGTTTTTTGTTCATTGACATCAGAATGTTGTTTTGGACTCGGAGTAGGGCAGTGTAAGTGCTACCATTGTGCCGATAAGCCACGTATATACCGTACGCGTTCAAGTGTTCGTGAATTTGGGAAGTTTCATCACGTTCAATCAGTAAAGATACAAAGCTCAAATTAGAAACCGATCGATAGTTTTTCAAGGTTTTTGCATCAAAACCGGGCTTTTTCGGAAGTTCGGTACTAGGGTGGCAATGGCTTGTTTCGTGGTGTATTAAAAAAGTTCCAGACGAGAGAGAGGTATCTCCAAATGCTGTTAATCAGAGAGTCAAAGCATTCAGACAAGATTATATGGGAACTAGAGAAACAGAATTTACTGCACCCAGTAAATTTAAGTCTGTGTGAAAAGGTTTAAAGTATCAGGAATAAACTATACAGAAAGTGAATTTATGGAGGCTTATTTTCAGGAGTAAAATAGTTTTAAACAAATCAGGAATGGATTTTCGTTAATAGTATTTACAGATATTCATACAGGAATCAGAACATTTTTTTATAAGAAACCAGAAAAGGCATATATGTGACCAGCATTCAAAGGGTTCGATACACGAATCAGAAATGGACATTTTTGGCTCTGCCCACTAATTTGAGTGATGAAATACGTTCATGAACTTTTGAAATGCATTAAGGTGTAATGAAATGCATTCCCCAGTCTTTCTGAATAATATGCACTTGATGACCTTGGTGACCTCTTTCAGGTGGACCATATATTGAACCTCCATCAATTTTTAAATTAGTCGGTATAGTCCCATGTATACAACCACTTTAAAGACATGGCTCCACCAACTACAGATCTGTCATTTTTGGGCGATGATAGCAAATATTTATTATGATTTAGAAGCATCCAAGGCAATCAGCCTACTGTATCACACACAAGGCCTCAAACTAGCTGAAAAAACAAAGATGAGTGCAAACTGGTTGTTGGTAACCAGCATGCCAAAACGAATAGAGATAGGACGATTTGTATTTGAGTTATCGAGCCAACAAAGGGTACATAGACTCTATATCGGAGATAGTGCCACAAAAAACTTAAAAGCCCCAAGAGATCGTTTAAAGGCCTACCCTTAAGAGCATCTAGTACCCTAAACAAGGCATACATAAAATAAGATGGTGGAATCTTGAATCATGGCATTTGCGTAAAGAGCGGCAATGTGGCAGGAAGCGTGCAAAAGGTTCTACAGTCATAAGTCAAATGATGTTGTTTGTTCTTCGCGGTGAAGTATGAAGAGGGCGGTGAAGTATGAAGAGGGTTAAAGACAGACCATTTAAATATTCCATTTCATTAATTCATAATTGTGATAAGTGTTTCGAGAGAGCCGCTTTCCACTCGGCCCGAAACCTGTTGATCTTGAGTTATGATTGAGAATGAAAAAAAAAAAATAAAAAAATGCAATGAAAGGTGAAGGGTTATTTATTCAACAACAATTAATCAAGTGTTGTAAGATAGCTCTGTATAATAAACAAATTTTCCTGCCACCCAAAGGGTTTCTTTCAACTTGGTTTGGGGATGGAATTTAATTCTGATCTGACAGCTGATAAGAGTAAATGTGTGCCAGGCTGTCAGCTATAGCAACTTCTCTCTAATTTGATTGTTTACATTATTCTCTTGTCTATATAAATATAAACAGCTATTTTTTTTATGATGCTTTTCTGTTACAAAGAAATTAGGGGGAATAAAAAACTATGTGGCCCAATGGACCACTCCCAAAGTTTCCCTGATAACACAGCTGGGCCAGTACTAGTGACAGGCTACCAGTATGCCAAACAGCCCCAGGACAGATTATTTATTTATTTATTTATTGGTGTGTTAGGTCACATATTTCTGCATAATGGCTAATCATGACCACGACAGTTTTACGGGTGGAGGAAGCTGGAGTACCCGGAGAGAACCACCGAGCAACGGCGAGCAACTGTCAGCTCCCCAACATACTGATTCCACAAAAGCAGGGTTAGCATTGGTTGAAGACAGGTGCACCATCAACGTGCAGTATGCCTTAATACACAGCGTCACCGTGCGCCCACGTGGGCAATGGGGGGTGAAGTGTCTTGGCCAAGGACACAACGCGGTTGCCGCAGGTGGAATTCGAACCGAAGACCTCTCGGCTTGCAGCCTGCACCTCTACCAACTGAGCCACCGCGCCCCCAGGACAGATGATTTGTTTTTGAGTTATCGTCAAGACAAAAGGAAGGGGATAGAAAATATTGATACAGGAATCAGAACATTTTTATAAGAAACCAGAAATGGCATATATGTGACCAGCATTCAAAGGGTTTGATACACGAATCAGAAATGGATATTTTTGGCTCTGCCCACTAATTTGAGTGATGAAATACATTCATAAACTTTAGAAATGCATTAAGGTGTAATAAAATGCATTTCTCAGTCTTTCTGAATAATGCCCACATATTAAGATCTTCAGAGGGTTAAAATATTCCCTTTAAATACTCCATTGTAATCCTTTAAATGGGGGTACAGTGGCTCAGTTGGCAGAGGTGCAGGCTGCAAGGCGTGAGGTCCTCACTCTGTCCTTGGGCAAGACACTTCACCCCACTGTCCACGTGGGTGCATGGTGGTGTTGTGTACTAAAGCGTACTGCACATCGATGGTGCACCCGTCTTCAACCAATGCTAACCCTGCTTGTGTGGATTTAGTATGTGGGGAATCTGACAGTTGCTCGTTGTTGCCAGGTGGTTCTTCCCGGGTACTCCGATTTCCTCCACCTGAAAAACTGTCGTGGTCATGATTAGCCACTGTGCAGAAATATGTGACATGAAACACCAATAAATAAATAATCCTTTAAAAAATGAGCTCAATCCAATAAAGAGTCATAAGCTATGTTTTTCAAGCAAAAATGAAAAGGTAATTAAAACTGAATAAACGTTTCTGTGAATAATGTTGACCAGTTTTCGCCATTATGTTGGCTAAAGGGTTAATAATCCCTTACTTTGGAAGGCACGCTGAAAGGGTGTCCCATTCCACATAGAATTAAATGTCAAGAAAATAAAGTGGAAAACATTTAGTTTCTCAGCTGAGAGTACCTGCTTTTGCACTCCGGAGGGATGGAACGGCACAAATCAGAGACATTCTCTTAATGGCACTTTGGCACCAGAGGTTTCTGCACTCTCGGTGAGACCGAGCCGAGCGCAGTGAAAGACTATAGAACTCCTCTAACAAATAAGTTTTAAACAGTCATAGCAATAACACAGTTAACAGCACAGACGACCATGTCAGCAATGGATTGTTACCGGCACCCTGACAGTTTTGTGATAGGTTTCACCAATTACTCAGTGCAGTTTTATGGAAAGGGTGAAATTTATTCTGCCTGAAATAAAATATGTGCAATCCACATTGAAGTCTTGAGAGGGTTAAAAGCATTGAACTGAATAAGATCGGTTTCAACAAATTTTTACAATTATTCAGTGCAGTTTTATGGAAAGGGTTAACTTTATTCTGCCTGAAATAAAATATGTGCAATCCACATTGAAGTCTTGAGAGGGTTAAAAGTATTGAACTCAATAAGATAGATTTCAACAATTATTCAGTGCAGTTTTATGGAAAGGGTTAACTTTATTCTGCCTGAAATAAAATATGTGCAATCCACATGAAAGTCTGGAGAGGGTTAAAAGCAGTGAACTGAATAAGCATATGGAAAGGGTTAAATTTATTCTGCCTGAAATAAAATATGTGCAATGCACATTGAAGTCTTGAGAGGGTTAAAAGCATTGAACTGAATAAGATCGGTTTCAACAAATTTTTACAATTATTCAGTGCAGTTTTATGGAAAGGGTTAACTTTATTCTGCCTGAAATAAAATATGTGCAATCCACATTGAAGTCTTGAGAGGGTTAAAAGTATTGAACTCAATAAGATAGATTTCAACAATTATTCAGTGCAGTTTTATGGAAAGGGTTAACTTTATTCTGCCTGAAATAAAATATGTGCAATCCACATGAAAGTCTGGAGAGGGTTAAAAGCAGTGAACTGAATAATTTACAGTTTATTTCCTTGCAAGGCAAAGGGTTTCTCTCAACTTAGTTTCAGGAACTAACATCCCATTATGATGACAAGGTCAGATTTCATTTTGACAGCTTTCTTCACTGGTGTTTACATAGTCTCCAGTGTGAACATAAGGCCGTATTGCTTGGGGAGAATTTACTGTAAAGAAATTGGAGGCTGTGAAAACCCTGTGGCCTACTGGGCCATACGCAATGGCCCTAGCGACCTGAAAAACATAGGCGGCCGAGAAGTTGTGAA
Source organism: Pictodentalium vernedei (assembly GCA_031216915.1). NCBI lineage: Eukaryota > Metazoa > Mollusca > Scaphopoda > Dentaliida > Dentaliidae > Pictodentalium > Pictodentalium vernedei. Next base: position 470,929,864 of record CM062291.1, read on the forward strand.
TGTCTACCAGTATGCGAAAAATCAGCGAGATAGGGCAATTCGTTTTCGAGTTATCGTGAGGACAAAGAAGTGCAAAGAAGACAGAAGACAGGAGAATAAGAAGAAGAAGAAGAAGAGGAAGAAGAAGAAGAAGAAGAAAAAGAAGAAGAAGAAAAAAAAGAGAAAGAAACCGTACAAAAACAATAGTCTGTGTGTTCACACAGACTAACAAGTTATAACAGCCTACGATACTCCTCTCCTCGAAAACTAAATTTACAATTTGCGGCATAGATACATCAATAACAAATAAAGACAAACTAGTTGACCTCCGTGACCTTGACCCATATTTTGAACCTCCATCGACTATCGACTCAATTGGTGTTGGTCCCAGGTCTGTAGGTCATACCACGCTTGAGATATGGGCGTGACCCACTTTAAAAAAAATGTGGCCACGCCCACTTTTTTGACGTCAAAATGCATGTATGTACGTCAGGAATACTTTAGGGGATCACAAAATGTGATTTCCAGCAATTCTGAAAAATGCACTTAGTGACCCCTAGGTGACCTCCGTGACCTTGACCCATATTTTGAATCTCCATCAAGTGTCGACTCATTTCGTGTTGGTCCCAGGTCCATACGTCATACCACGCCTGAGATATGAGCGTGACCCACTTTCAAAAATTTTGGCCACGCCCACTTTTTTTACGTCAAAATGCATGTGTGTTCGTCAGGAATACCTTAGTGGGTCAAAAAATGTGATTTCCAGCAATTCTGAAAAATGCACTCAATGACCCCCTAGGTGAACTCCGTGACCTTGACACATATTTTGAATCTCCATCAAGTGTCGACTCATTTGCTGTTGGTCCCAGGTCCATACGTCATTCCACGTCTGAGATATGGGTGTGACCCACTTTCAAAAGTTTCGGGCACGCCCACTTTTTTTACGTTAAAATGCATGTGTGTACATCAGAAATAGTTTAGGGGGTCAAAAAATGTGATTTCCAGCAATTCAGAAAAATGCACTCAATGACCCCTAGTTGACCTCCGTGACCTTGACCTATATTTTGAACCTCAACGCGTGTCGACTCATTTGGTGTTGGTCCCAGGTCCATAGGTCATACCACGCTTCAGAAATGGGCGTGATCCACTTTCAAAAAATGTGGCCACGCCCACTTTTTTACGTCAAAATGCATGTATGTACGTCAGGAATACTTTAGGGGATCAAAAAATGTGATTTCCAGCAATTCTGAAAAATGCACTCAATGACCCCTAGGTGACCTCCGTGACCTTGACCCGCATTTTGAATCTGCATCAAGTGTCGACTCATTTCGTGTTGGTCCCAGGTCCATACGTCATACCACGCCTGAGATATGGGCGTGACCCACTTTCAAAAATTTTGCCCACGCCCACTTTTTTACGTCAAAATGCATGTGTGTACGTCAGGAATACTTTAGGGGGTCAAAAAATGTGATTTCCAGCAATTCTGAAAAATGCACTCAATGACCCCTACATGACCTCCGTGACCTTGACCCATATTTTGAACCTCCATCGAGTGTCGACTCATTTGGTGTTGATTCCAGGTCTATAGGTCATACCACGCCTGAGATATGGGCGTGACCCACTTTCAAAACACCCCTACAGACACCCCTGGTACCCCAGGAATCTGAAAAACATGAGTGGCCGAGAACTTGTGGCTGTCTGTCAGCATGCCAAAAATCAACAAGATAGGGCAATTCGTTTTCGAGTTATCTTGCGGACAAAAAAAGTGATGAGAAGGCAGAATACAGAAGAAAGAAGAAGAAGAAGAAGAAGAAGAAGAAGAAGAAGAAGAAGAAGAAGAAGAAGAAGAAGAAGAAGAAGAAGAAGAAAAAAGAAAAAAAAAGAAGAAAAAAAAAAGAAAAGAAAAAGAATCCGTGCAAAAACAATAGTCTGTGTGTTTCACACAGACTAATTATATTAGGTGGGTACTGCTTTGAAGGTGATTTCAATACTAGAAGTAACTCACACCTGTGTTGAAATCGATTCCTGCGTTCAGCCCCAAGTGTTCAGTAACCAAATTTTACACCGAAAATGCATTTATGTTCTGTGGCCAAAGGGTCTGAATTTTACGAAAAAGCGGATATCACCTCCTTTCTGAGCTAAATATAATGTCTAACATAGCATGGGAAAGTGTTTTGGCGAGAGTGTAGGGAACCATTTTCCTCATAATGGTGCAAAGTTATCACCGGAAACATGTCACTGAGCGACGTATGGGGACAGTAATTATGTGAACCTACTGTTTGTTGTTCGAGCATGTTTTGTCATAAACTGTTATCCAACTGTGATATTATCTGTACCTATTGGTGTCATTGACATGTGGACTCTCGTTCTATCCTTCCGTGCTGGCACTCGTGCCATACCAATTAACCCATTCACACACGCGTGTGTCGTTCTGTGTATTTCTTCCTTTTCTCGAGTGCGGAGTTACGATGTTGTGGAGCTGGTAGCTGCTCGTCGTTGCTCGGTGGTTCTTTCCGGGTACTCCGGCTTCCTCCACCTGTAAAACTGTCACGGTCATGATTAGCCATTGTGTACAAGTATGTGACCTTAAACACCAATAAATAAATCAATTTATCTCTTCATTTTTGTCATGCCCTATTCCCACAGGTGCCGATCTTTTCTCTTATTGCACGCCTGTTCTATGTAATCCCTATCTACAGCAAGGCTAAACCATGCGGAAAATGAAAATCTATTTAAAAATGGACCGTCAACTATTTCCGTTCCACACGTATGTGCGGAACGGAAATAGTTGACGGACCATTTTTAAATAGAAGCGACATTTCACTGGAATTTTCTGAAAATCGCGCACCGCAATCACAATTTGAATCGCTTGCGATAGCTAAACATAGTAACACGGGTCCCCCGCGCAAATTTGGTTGGCGATAAAATGCGTTCTTTTTGTAGATAGTTCCAATGTGGTCCACTACTGGCACATAGAGCACTTTGGATCCCAGAGGACGAGTTGTCAAATGAATTTCTGAGTGCCCTTCTAATAATTGCTTTCACAGACGTGAAGGCGTGTAATAAACACAGAACGACACACACGTTGTGAATGGGTTAATCGAGGTCTCTCGTTTTGTCCTTCCGCGCTGACACTCGTGCCATATCGATTAACCCATTCACACGCGTGTGTCGTTCTGTGTTTGTCCTAAACTGTTATCCGACTGTGATATTATCTGTCTCTATTGCCCTCATTGACATGAGTACATATTACTGAAAATATTATTCAGCATTTTTTACAAAAAAAAACTGAAAAGCAAAAACAAAAATAACAGGAAGAGTTTAATTTTAATCATGTTTTAATCATCTTCCCGGTTATAATGTTTGTTAACATTATTACCAGCGTTCACAACAACTGTTTGTTTGTTTGTTTGTTTGTTTATCGAGTTTTAACGTTTTTAAGGACGGAGGGAAGGCTGAGTACCCGAAGCACGCCAGGTTTCTGTCAGACTTTATAACTCAATGAGCTAACAGAAACTGGATTGACAGTGGTTGAAGACGCTGGGACCATCAATGTGACGTGTGTATTTGTACGTAGCGCCACCTAGCCTCCGGGTACGCTATCAGGATTAAGTGTTTTCCAATAGACACAACGCAGATGGCGAAAGTCAGGATCGAACAGTCGACATTCCGGCTTAAAGTCCAATGTGGTAACCAAAGTGCCACTACACTCCCTATTTATAACAAATAAGTACATATATGATAAGTAATGTTTCTACATATCACACAGCTGTTCTGTGAACCATCACAAATACACTTCAAAATGCCCTTCTCCTTCAAATTATATCCTTAGACTAACCTCTCTCGAGAAATGGTGTTGACCCATTGTAAAAGAAAGCGTTAAAAACTAAAAAAAAACCCAGTTTATCCGAGTTTTGCCCCTGGTTGCTCATGAGTGTTTCATAATTGTGACCTTTTGTTATATCCCCACCTCTAGAAAATGACCCGTTCGAAAGACAAGAACACCTCCTTGGACGGTGTGTTTGCCTAATACGAAGCCGAATGACAGCCCCAGAAAATGAAGTAAAATAACTGTTTTCGAAAATGAGAAGTAAGTGAGAAACTTTCCCAAATGTTAAAAACAACTCGCTCTAATCTCTTCAAACCGCCAAACATGATATTAAAAAAAGATAATTTCAGGACAATGATACCACTAGAATTGTATTCAGTTAATTTTGGGATGACAATAGGGTCATGCGAATCCGAAATTTACAGGTCGAATCAAATCACAAAGCGAATCAGGCAGAAAGGTTTCCAATTGAATAGAATTTGGAATCGAATCTCATCGTCGTTCAAGTTATGGATATTACACCCCTCACAACCGTACATATTGTCTGTCTCAACTGAAGTATTGTATATAACCTCAGTTCGTCCGCAACAGTTTCGAATTGAAGTGAATTTCGAACCTTCTGGGGACCCTATATGACATGTTGCTGGCAGGAACATACATTTAGATCGAAAAAAAATGAAATGGTTCTGGTTTCTTAACCTATCCTAATCTTCATGCACGACCCTAATATTTTTACGATCTGCTGGCAAGAGATATCTACTTAAGACGATATCTGCAGACAATTTGGGTGAAAGATGTGTACACTGAGAATATTGACAAGACATTTTAATCCTTTGCCAAATGAAAAAAGCATGCGGATATTTATGAATAAGAAAAAAAAATATTTGCTGCCTCAAAGGCATGACTTACGAACCTCACTGGAACGAGCTCAATGAGCTATGTTTTGGAGATAGAAGAAACGTAATACAACTTGATGTAGTGATTTTCAGTAGAGAGTACTGGCATTTCTTTAAGTTGGGTAAAAGCTTAAGCGACTGTATTAGAAAATAAAATATTGAATTTTTTCCCGACCGGAAGGATTTTATTTTTTCAATACTATTCAAAAAAGTAGGGGATATTTGACAAAAGTGAGATATATGACGAAATATATTTATAGTTTCATCAAAAAGACAGTTGCGGCATTGCACTGTGACATCTGATGGATGATTTCAGCGATATGTGGGTGTCTGACAAGCACACATTCCACGCTGTGAGCTGAAGAAGGCATGGACGGTCAGTCAGATAATTTACCACATTCAGTCCAAGACCTCAATTCCTAGTAAATCCTCCCCGGTTAGCGAGACAAGCGCGGATCCGACGTGATACACTCCTCACAAAACGTCCAATATCATTTTGACTGATGTTATTCTGTTCTTCCTGCAGTGCAGCGGCGAGTTCCTGGACATTGGAAAGGGGCTGGGTTGGCGTTGTCGTAGGCGCCTGCAAAGCATATCCCAGACGTGCTCGATTGATGAAAGGTTTGGGCTTAGTGCTGGCCAAGGCGGTGTAGTGATGTTCTGCTCCTGGAGGAACACTGTAGCGACACAGGCCCTGTGTGCTCTTGCATTGTCATCTCGGAAAATGAATCGACGGCCATGACGTCTCGCAAATGGCACCACATTAGCTGCTAACATGTTGTCACGGTAGTATTGCCCTGTGACACGCCCTTGGATGTTCTGTTTGTCATGGTTATGCCTACCCTCACCATAACCGATCCACCACAAAAACGATCCTGTTGCCTAAGGGTTACGTCATGGTAAAGTTCGTTCCGCCGCCACCACACTCTGTTTCGCCTGTCACGGAAGTCGGTAGGACTGCCCTGTGACACACCCTTGGAAGACGTGTAATGCTGTTCTGCTTGTCATGTTTATGCCTTCCCACGCCATAACCGATCCACCAACAAAACGATCGTGCTGCCTAACGGTTACGTCGTGGTATCGCTCGTTCCGTCGCCGCCGCCACGCTCTGTTTCGGCTGTCGTGGAAGTCGAGAGTGAGCCCAGACGTGCTCGATTGATGAAAGGTTTGGGCGTAGTGCTGGCCAAGGCAGTGTAGTGATGTTCTGCTCCTGGAGGAACTCTGTAGCGACACGAGCCTTGTGTGCTCTTGCAATGTTATCTTGGAAAATGAATCGACGACCGTGACGGCGCGCAAATGACAACACATGAGCTGCTAATATGTTGTCACGGTAATACTGCCCTGTGACACGCCCTAGATGGCATATAATGTTGTTCTGCTTGTCATGGTTATACCTCCCCACCGATCGTGCTGGCTAACGGTTACGTCATGGTATCGCTCGTTCCGCCGCTGCTGCACCCTGTTTCGCCTGCCATGGAAGTCGAGAGTAAACCTCGATTCCTTGGAAAACATGACGTTGCTCCACATTTGATTGTCCCAGCGCTGTTGTGTTCCACGCCAATTACGCCGTGCTGCGATGTGACGTTCAGTCAAACGTGAAATTATTTGAGGTCGTCGAACGTACAAATTCTCGCTGTGTTGCCGATTTAGGATAGTCTGACCACTGACTCGCAAATAAGTCGCTCGGTGCAGGTGATGTCTAACTTCTGAGGCACTTTGATGGTGGTTGCGTAATGCTGTGGTTCGGATGGAACGATCCTGGTTAGCAGTTGTCGCCCTTGGACGACCCGACCGACGTCGGTCATCACCATTGTACGTCTGACGGTAGCTTGACAACAACCTGCTAATCACCGATTGAGTAACGTTGGGTATTTGAACCACAGCAGTCTGTCTGTTTTCAGCTTTCAATATGTCAACGGCACGTAAACGTTCGTCACGTGTCAGTCTTCGGATATCTCAAAAGTTACGTTTCGACCAGAAACGATTAATGAACGAGTCGATACCAAGAAACGAACGATGAGACCTCAGAAAGGCCCGCCCAGTACAAATGAATATTTCAAAACGTATAACACAGACATTAACGCGGCGCTCGTGCGAACAACCTACACGAAGTTTTCGTGGGCCGGTAACATTCATGATTCAGACTAAACTTGGCAACATATTGATGTGTCCAATCGCACATATCCAATACCACTTTCAGAAAATATCAACATCAGTTTGGATATCCTCTACTTTTTTCGAATAGTATATCACATGAACTTGAACCAAACCATTTTGTTGTCTTAGTGTCACACCATTCTTGAGTATGCCCTAAAAGTCGTGACTTTGTCGCTGGGGCCGCGGCTCCCCAACCTTCCTCCACTGCTTTGTGTGCGTGGGTGCGTGCTTTGCGTGCTTTGCGTGCTTTGCGTGCGTGCATGCGTTCTTTGCTTTGCGTGCTTTGCGTGCTTTGCGTGCGTGCGTGCGTGCGTGCGTGCGTGCGTGCGTGTCTCTACCTTTATGTTCAGAGGCCGGGATAGTTGGTGTAAACTGATCCTCTCGTTCACTCGTTTGTTTCCTCTCTTCCTTGATTATGACTTACATGCTGCTAGATATGTTTAGTTACTTGATAGTCTACTGAGTTGTCACACACCGAGACGAGATGCCCTTGATATAGTCGTAAACCACTGAAGTCTAATTATAGGTCAAATTAACAATACAAGTTAGATTTCATTAAATCTTATAGTCGTTTGTCAATCTCATTGATAACGTTAGAACCCCTTACATTATTATTGTAGGTCATATATCGTGAACTATCGCCTCAGGATGCTGGTGCTCAGAAAGAGCTACAAACTGTGATCAATCGAGCACCTGGTGCTAAATCTGAATGATTGCATGGTTGAGTGCTGTTTTCAAAAGCAGAAAATCACTACACACACTACAGGTTGCACTGACTAGCCTATGCGGTCGTATGATACAATAATTAAAAGTTAGGCACGGATGGCTAAGTGCGGCTGGGAAAGGGTCCATATCAACATTGCGATTCATCGTATTTTATCATTCATTCTTTATAAACAGCTCTGATGTAAAATGTAAAACCACCCGGGCTTTTCATTTCGGAATAATGGATATACTGGTTGCCGAGAGACGATTAATTTTTGGAAATAAATTCAATACGACATTTAAACCGGTTTAACTTGAAGTATATTGAAAGTCGGAAAAAAAAACATTTAGAAGATATTTAAAAAACAGTACAAAAATAAACTTGCTTGTCAACATTCTATTAATGTTTTCACCGGACGTTTAAATGCATTTCAAATGTTTTCTTTGAACAGTTTAATTATCTTGAAACTTAAACTACCACTAAAACTACTCAACGGGATTCTGTGAAAGAAGTATGTGTGGACACCCCACGCGACCGGTGATTTAGTGTGGAGATAAGATAAATAAGATGAACTTTGTACAATAAATCTTTGTTAACATAAGAGCACATAAATCTTACTAATGACAAGGTTACCAAGTATTTATGGAGTTAAAAGTTCTCGTAAGAACCCCTTGTGCTCCATCACCGAAATGGAACAGTACTGGATGAAATAGGTCGCCGTGTTACCATTTTTAACACTTGTCAGTATTTCACGGGATATGCTTGTCACGAAATTCCGCCAACAGTTGTAGCTGACTACAGTAACAAATCGTCCCCTGAGTTCCAATGTGTTATATGTGCCTACTGGCAGCCTACTGGTGTGTCTACTGGCAGCTTACTGGTGTGCCTACTGGCAGCCTACTGGTGTGTCTACTGGCAGCCTACTGGCCTACTGGCAGCTTACTGGCCTACTGGCAGCCCACTGGAGTGCCTACTGGCAGCCTACTGGCCTCCTGGCAGCCTACTGGCCTAGTGGCAGACTACTGGAGTGCCTACTGGTAGCCTACTGGCCTACTGGCAGCCTACTGGTGTGTCTACTGGCAGCCTACTGGCCTACTGCAGCCTACTGGTGTGTGTACTGGCAGCCTACTGGCCTACTGGCAGCCTACTGGCCTACTGGCAGCCTACTGGCAGCCTACTGGCCTACTGGCAGCCTACTGGCAGCCTACTGGAGTGCCTACTGGCAGCCTACTGGTGTGCCTACTGGCAGCCTACTGACCTACTGGCAGCCTACTGGAGTGCCTACTGGCAGCCTACTGGAGTGCCTACTGTCAGCCTACTGGAGTGCCTACTGGCAGCCTATTGGCCTACTGGCAGCCTACTGGAGTGCCTACTGGCAGCATACTGCCTACTGGCAGCCTACTGGTGTGCCTACTGGTCTACTGGCAGCCTACTGGAGTGCCTACTGGCAACCTACTGGCCTACTGGCAGCCTGCTGGAGTGCCTACTGGCAGCCTACTGGCCTACTGGCAGCCTACTGGTGTGCCTACTGGCAGCCTACTGGCCTTCTGGCAGCCTACTAGAGTGCCTGCTGGCAGCCTACTGGAGTGCCTACTGGCAGCCTACTGGAGTGCCTACTGGCAGCCTACTGGCCTACTGGCAGCCTACTGGAGTGCCTACTGGAGTGCCTACTGGTAGCCTACTGGCAGCCCACTGGAGTGCCTACTGGCAGCCTACTGGCACATATAACACATTGGAACTCAGGGGGCGAAATGTAAGAAGACAATTTCTTGCAAACATTAGCTGGAACTGTGGTGCCACAATACGTGACCTCCCAATGCTCAGAGGAGGATATAGAGGGTGACAGATTATACCTGATTTAGTCATGCCCTCATATGATGAAAAAGCGGTTGCGAATCCCAGTCGTCGTTTGTTATTTAGGGATGGAATCGGGCTGCCACAATACATAGATGCTGAATATCCGGATGAAGACATGATGAATGACATATTATACTTTAATGAGGGATTTAGTCAAGGCTCCCGTGGCCTCATGAGAAGAACGACGAATGTGTCGGTGTGTGTCGTGATAATTGCAGGGTATATGTAAATAGAGAAATATTATTGGTTAGTTACAGCAGTAATGCAATCTGGTCGGGCCACCTGGCTTGACGAAACATGTCTTAGGGGTTGGGAATAAAAACGGGGATACTCGGAGTTGGGTTAGAACTGTTTGAAACAAACAAAAAGCTAAAACTAGAAACAGTAAACTAAATATGTTTCGACTGAAAGAGTCTTCTTCTCATCCAAACAAAAATACCTGCTATAAAATAGGAAGATAAAGCGAGAAATCAACAGAAAAAAATAAATGTCGGGTTGTTTGTGGTAATTTGTTTAATCCTATTAAAATCGAACATACCTCATAGTACTACTCGTGATGGGTAGGTTATTAGAATAAAGTCCGTATTTTGGTAGGTTTTGGTGATTTTTGCTAACAGTCGGGTGGATTTGAGTAATGTGCTTTCGCTGTACGGACACAAATCTGGTTTGATCTTTGAATATTGGGATGTTGAAATGTCGCATTCTGAATAAGGAAACATAAACCTTTCCTTTATAGTTGACGAGTAGAAATACCCAGTGTTGGTTGGGAATGGGTTAGTGTTAAAGCTTGGGAACTAAATGGCACGAAATACAATGAATCATGTGTTGCCCTAAAATAGTTTGAAATACCTGGGAATACAGTACTTTTTCCAAGTGTGATATTTTATCTTTGAATAATTACCTATATTTTCACGGGAACGCGGTGGCTCAGCAGGTAGAGCTGCAGGCTGCAAGCCGAGAGGTCCTCGGTTCGAATCCCAATTCCACCTGCGGCAACCACGTTCGCGTAGGGGCACTTTGACGTTGTGTACTAAGGCGCACTGCACGTCGATGGTACACTTGTCTTCAACCTATGCTACCCCTTCTTGGTCGAAGTTAGTATGTTGGGGAGTCTGACAATTCCAAGTAGTTGCTCGGTGGTTCTCTCCGTGTACTCCAGTTTTTTCACCCGTAAAGCTGTCCGACAATAGGTGACACTGGCTACCGACAGTGTTGTTAAACCACAATAAATAAATTATATTTCAACTGTTATGGTTTACTGTAGTGAGTAACAAAAAAATCAAAAATATAGTTTCAGCCCCGTACCCCTAACATTATATCCGTCAAAACACCCACCGGCATCACCTCGCCCCGCATCGAACAAACTGTTCCTGTGTCTTCCAGGAATTCATTATCAAATCTGGTAATAACTGCGATAAAACTCCACTGAAGGGTTTTCACCCCTAATTGTTAAGAAAACTGACTGACGCCGTGACTTTTTGCGGCAATTTCGCGGCATCTGGAAATAATAGGTCCGAAATGGTGGGCACGAATGCACGAATAACTCAGTATATGGAAACAATTAAATACAAAATTGTACAAAGCGAAAAGTGATATGTTCTTTCATCTTGGAAAAAACATATTTTCAATATCATCCTCCCTCACCCCCCCCCCCCCCACCCTTTCATCGCCGCCACCTCAGCCCCCCCCCCCGCCCCCCAGGACTGTTGTTCAAATTAAGTATCGAAGGCTTCAAAGCAGCTCGAATTGCGTTCACGGCGCATTAAAAACCCACTTTCTCTCCCGAACAATCTGTTGGTAGATATTTCTGAAATTTATATGCACAAAATATTATTTGCGCGTGACTGAATATGAAACATGAACGAGGAAAACATATATCCTCACATTTGAAAGCCCTGATAGTAGCTTCTTGCACTCAGCCAGTTAACCCCACCCCATTATTGCATCATCATAACAGTGTACAGAATGAATGAATGGTTTTATTCAGTAGTGCCACATGTATACAATCAAATCCAAAAATATACATAGAGGAAACATTATTCACAGCTACATGATTGCACCACAGGGAGATGACGTAGCCACTAGTGGCTGTCTTCCCGCCATTCCCGTTTAAAAAAAAAAAATAACCCCATTATTGCATCATCATATCAGTGTACAGACATCACCGACTCGCCGAAAAATAGCAAGAGACTACCAGTGTGGATGCGCTTCTAGCTTTATATTTAAGTTACTCTCTCTTGTCCTTTCGTTTTGGCCTGTTCTAGAGCACTCAGACTGCTGTTCGTCGTTTTGTTTTGAAAAGCCACTCACTGGTATTACCTGGTTTTAGGTTAGAAATCTCCACTATTGTCTCTTCACGGGATGTTGCTTTATTTATCTGGACATGCATCATTTAATGGCTCCTATGGCCTGTCAATTTGAGTCAATTTTGTGTTTTTATTCTGCCTTCATATGCGACATGTGATTGTGCAGTTCGTTTTGTAACGCTCGTTTTTTGAATATTTAACATTTAATACAGACATGAAGAATACTCTTCAAATGTGAATGAAATACATCGCCGAAGGACATAAATAGCCTGATGTATTTTTTGTTTAAGTTTTTAAAGCACGAAAACACCGAAAGATAATCACCTGCCATGAGTGATATTTCAAAACTGCAGTGATGACAAACGTGATAATTTCACTCTCCGATCATCAAGACCCAGTGGTCATTTTAAAACTTTGAAGTAAAATACATATTACTGGACAAGTTCGCGCCCATGTGATTTATTTGGGATTATGTGCCCTGAAAGTAATGTTTATTTTTGTCTTGTTCCGTACATAACACAATCGATATTAATACTCCGCAGCATTGAAAAACTCCAAATGTTTGCTACGTGTGTGTTTCAATTGAACAGACGAATAGAATGCATTTTCATTCATCTATGAAAAATATTAGATTCCCACCGTTTATCTGATTGATTTTATGTGAAAAACAACGCCACTGTGGCCATTTAATTCTGTCGTGCCCAATTAACGCCACCTTTAGCGGCACATTGACCATTTTACGACTTGGCGAGTTGGTAGACAACAAGCGCGGTTACACCCACCCATAATATGATGAAGTCGACCTCACAGTCCTTTTGTTCGGCCAGCGGTGCGTAAAGGTCTGCCAGTTGCGGCCCCAGGCTAAAAGTGTTTAAGTGGTCTTCGGATCCCCTTGTCGACTCGCGAATCGCAGTATACACATCCTGAGACGTGCGCAGGGCGTAGCGTTGGAGACGGTGTTCTTCGTTGATCCAATCTGTACACTGGACCACGCAGCCTGGGGGTCCTAGAGCTATTATATGGCTCTATCATCCCGCGCACGCTCCGTACCAATATCTTTACCCCTAACCAAGTAAAAGAGGCAATTGCTCCCATTGAATACTTAAACGTTTACAAGGTCATAACCAAACTCGCATTGTAATCGAGGCTATTTTACTTCATCATATACGTTGAGAGAAATCTCGGTTTAATATGCATGTCCTACGTGACCGTCGTGAGGGTCACGTCGGCAACGACCATGCTCTCAGGGGCGGGGCGGGGCGTAAAGTCCAGCATAGGGGGCCCAATAATCATCTTCCTATGAGGTTCTTAGTATATCCTGTGACCATCCCTACTAGCTGGGACTCCCATGTGGCGGATAGAGGAAAGCCTGCTCAATTACACAGGTATGATATGCTGCGGAATATCCGAATAATAATATTGTATGTACCTGTTATGCAGGACCCTTTCCTCCCGTGAGGTGCGTTCCATAGACTCCGGGAGAAGGAATCCTGGTCGTTGAGGACGAAGAGCAACCCGATTAGGTCAATATCCATTTTGGAAATAACTGTCCAATTCCAGCTTTAGTCCCAACTTTGGGAATGGACGAATGGTCGAACCGGCCCGTTCTGGCCAATCGGGAGCTCCCTGAAAATGTTTACGTCGGGTGTCTTGGGGGGGGGGGGGGGGGGTCATTCAATCAGTTATTTCTTTTAATAAAATCCAATCATTGTAATTGTGTACAAACTTTTAAAAACGTTCTTAAATTTTAAAACATGCTTGGTTTTCTTGCACTCTGTGTCATTTAACAGTGGCAACTTCAGTTTTCAGTTACGGTGTATTGGACAACGATTGGTTGAATGACCGACATCTGAAGAAGACATGGCACTCCCATGCACAAGCCAGTCAGTCTCTGGCATCCGCACTGACTAAGTATACTGCCCTAGTAAATGTATCTGAGCATACTGGCAGTTCGGTGGATTTTCTGCTTGGCAGTAACTCCACGCCTTGTTGGACTCCGCGGTGGGTTGAAACCAGGGTAATGGATCTTTCAATTTCTTAATATGACAAAACTACCACAAAAACGAGGGTACGAATTTCAAATTACAGACTCTGATTCTGACTCAGATCCGGCAAGAGGACAATTATGGAAAACAGCTAGCCTAAATTTCGCATAATATGTACGAATAATGAGGATAAAAGAGCGTCAGATATTAAGCCTTTTGTATTGAACAATACATCAAGGGAAATAGCTGGTGATGTAAACATAACGTGCGAAAATTACCATCAAGGCAAAACTAATTGCCTGTAGAAGAGAAATACTGGTAATCAATCTACTAAAGATGGATAAACTCGTCTATATGCGGTGGAGTTTCCAGAATTGCTTGAAATTGCAGTTTATAACCCAAATGCATTTCTGAAGTCCATACAATGTATTTCTTCTCTCAAAGAAGTGAGCGGAGTCAGGAATATCCATTGCTGATTTTTTTTTTGTGGAACGCGTTTAATGCTGTTCACAGAAGTTTTTCCCGGTTTCTAGAAAATTGTTGTCGGAATCCTGTATGAAAATCTTTAAAAGTTTAACGCTGTTTACGAAAACCCATTTGTGATTTCGTTAAAAGTATTTACTCCCAAATAGAAGTCTCCATAAATTTTCTTTCTATATATTACAATATGAATGATTTTACCATTTCCACATAGATTCGAATTTACTGGTCGCAATAAATTCTGTTTTTCTATTTGAATGAACTATTCTGTGTGTGTGTGGGGGGGGGGGGGGGGGGGGGGGGGGATTAACTTGATATAGGCAAATCTCTGGATCTGTACACAATTCGATACTATACAAAGTATGGGACCAAACTCGAGATTCCCAAACGGTTATAAATATACTATTCCAAAACTGTTGGGGATATTTGATAAAAGTGAGATATATTAAGAAATATATTTATATTTTCATCAAAAAGACAGTTGAGGCATTGTACTGTGACATCTGGTTTCAGCGATAGTTGGGAGTCTGACAAGCACACATTCCACGCACTGAGCTGTAGAAGACACAGACGGTCAGTCAGAGAATTTACCACATTCATAGCAAGACTTCAATACCCCGTAAATCACCCTCGGTTCGCGAGAGATGCGCGGATCCGACGTGGCATACACCTCACCAAGCGTCCAATATCAGCTTGACTGATATTATTCCATTCTTCCTGCAGTGCTGCGGCGAGTTCCTGGACATTGATGGGGCGCTGTTGGATTTGTCGTAGGCGCCTGTCAAGCATATCCCAAACGTGCTCGATTGGCGAAAGGTCTGGACCTAGTGCTGGCCAAGGCAGTGTAGTGATGTTCTGCTCCTGGAGGAACTCTGCAGCGACACTGGCTCTGTGTACTCTTCCATTGTCATCTTGGAAAATGAATGGACGGCCCTGACTCGCCACATGAGCTGCTAACATATTGTCACGGTAGTTCTGCCCTGTGACACGCCCGTGGATGACATGTAATGTTGTTCTGCTTTTCATGGTTATACCTCCTAACACCATAACCGATCCAACACCAAAACGATCATGCTGCCTAACGGTTACGTCATGGCATCGTTCGTTCCGCCGCCGCCGCCGCCACACTCTGTTTCGACTGCCGCGACAGTCGAAAGTGAACCTCGATTCATCGGAAAACATGACGTTGCTCCACCAACGATTGTCCCCGTGCTGTAGTGCTCCACACCAATTACGCCTTGCTGCGATGTGACGTTCAGTAAAACGTGGAATTATTCCAGCTTACAAATTCCAGATGTGTTGGCGATTTCGGTTAGTCGGACCCTTGACTCGCACATCTGTCGCTCGGTGCAGCTGCTGAACAATTTCTTAGCATACCTCAAAAGTTACGTTTCGACCAGAAACTATTGATGAACGAGTTTATGCCAAGAAAAGAACAATGAGACCACCGAAAAAGCCCGTCCAGTACAGATGAAAATTTCAAAACGTACTCACATACGTTAACGCGGCTCTCGCGCGAGAAACCTGCACGACGTTTTCGTGGGCCGGTGACATTTATGATCCACACTAAACTTGGTAACATAATGATGTGTCCAATCATGGGTATCAAATACCATTTTCCGAAAATATCAACATCAGTTCAGATATCCTCTACTTTTTTGAATAGTACAGTTGAATGCGAAATCAATCTGTGCGTGTGACAGAATAGCATTCACCATAACGTTGGTGAACCAAGTTGTTTAACCGGAGTTGGCATAAAGCGATACCGTCACTTGTCGTTGGATGTTTACATAAGTCGTATCGTAGTCAGGGAATCATGTCGTGTCGCAGTCAGGGAATCATACTTAGACACGCTCGTTGCCGACTATACAGAAAGAGAATTTATGACGACTTATTTTCGGGAGTAAAATGCCTTTAAAAAAACAGAAAGAGGTTTTTGTAAAAAAGCGTTTAAAGATTTTCATAAAGCAATGAGATAAAAAAATTTCAAGAAACCTGGAGAAGCCGGAAATACTGTCTGTGCACAGCTTTTAACGTGCTCTATAAACTCTTCAGAAATGGACTCTTTTGACTCTGCCCGCGTTTCGGAGGGAAGACAAATCATTTGAACTTTAGAAATGCTTTGGAGGTTATAAAAAACAATTCTGAAAAATGCACCCAATGAGTCTCAGCCACCTCAGTGTCCTTTCCCATATTTTGAACCTCCACTGAGTTTTGACTCATTTGTTGTTAGTCCCAGATCTATAGGTCATACCGTGTTTGAGGTATGAGCATGAGCCTGACTGTTCATCTTGTCTATATACTTATCGGTGTGCCAGTCTCCATCGTTTCTCCTCCATTAGCAGTTCTAGACGAGGATGTACCGAGCGTTTCCACTTTTGTGTTTTATGTACAACCCTGTTCACCTCCTTGACGTCATACTACCGGCTCGAAGAGTCCTGTGCTTTGAACTGGTGGAGGAAAGTCACGTTTGTCGCTTCGGAAGTTATAAAGTTTATTTAAAGCTACTTATTTTGTATTTAAAGGTAATTCGAGGTTTATTATGAATGGGTAGAATGACTCCATGGATGTGCAAAGGGTTATTTTTGTATTATTGTATTTCTGTCATTCTATTAATAAATAATAAATTAATAAATAATTGTCAGTTTAATTCTTGTCACCTATTTTCGTAGGGATCTTGTAGAGCCCAAGCCCAACTCAGAGGTAGTATCTGGTCCCTACGGGTATGCTAATGGGCGGGACGCTACACCAACTTTCAAAATGTTTAGCTCCGCACTCTATTCAGGTTTCTGAAATACATGTACGAAGGTCGGGAGTGCTTTAGGGGGCAAAAATATGCGATTTCCAGCTATTCTGAAAAAATGAACTCATTGATCTTTGGGTGACAGCAGTGACCTTGACACATATTGTTGTTGGTTCCAAGTCCATAAGTCATACAATACTTGAGAAATGAGGATGGCCCATTTTCAAACTTTTTTGCCGCGCCTACTTTTTAGAGTTTGAAGAAACATGCATAAAAATCGGGAACGCGATTTCGAGCTATTCTGAAAAATGCACCCAATGACCCCTGGGTGACCCTTAAGACTTAGACCCATATTCGGAAACTCCATGGAGACTCCAAGATGAGGTTTTGACCCATTTGGTGTTGGTCTCAGGCCCACAGGTCATACCATTTCTCAGATATGTCCCACGTTCAAAATACTCCAAAATACACCTTCAATGCCCCATGAGGATGAAAACATGGGTGGCCGAGTAATAGTTTAATGCGAAATCAAAATGCGTGTGTGACAGAATAGCATTCACCATAACGTAGGTGAATCAAGTTGTTGAACCGGAGTTGGCATAAAGCGATTCCGTCACTTGCCGTTGGATGTTTACATAAGTCGTGTCGTAGTCTGGGAATCATGTCGTGTCGCAGTCAGGGAATCAAACTTAGACACGCTCGTTGCCGACTATACATAAAGAGAATTTATGACGACTTATTTTCGGGAGTAAAATGCCTTTAAAAAAATCAGAAAGAGGTTTCTGTAAAAAGCGTTTAAAGATTTTCATAAAGCAATGAGATAAAATTGTTCAAGAAACCTGGAGAAGCCGGAAATACTGTCTGTGCACAGCTTTTAACGTGCTCTATAAACTCTTCAGAAATGTACTCTTTTGACTCTGCCCGCGTTTAGAAATGCTTTGGAGGTTATAAAATGCAATTTCCAACAATTCTGAAAAATGCACTCAATGAGTCTCTGCCACCTCAGTGTCCTTTCCCATATTTTGAACCTCCACTGAGTTTGGACTCATTTGTTGTTAGTCCCAGATCTATAGGTCATACCGTGTTTGAGGTATGAGCATGAGCCTGACTGTTCATCTTGTCTATATACTTATCGGTGTGCCAGTCGCCATCGTTTCTCCTCCATTAGCAGTTCTAGACGAGGATGTACCGAGCGTTTCCACTTTTGTGTTTTATGTACAACCCTGTTCACCTCCTTGACGTCATACTACCGGCTCGAAGAGTCCTGTGCTTTGAACTGGTGGAGGAAAGTCACGTTTGTCGCTTCGGAAGTTATAAAGTTCATTTAAAGCTACTTATTTTGTATTTAAAGGTAATTCGAGGTTTATTATGAATGGGTAGAATGACTCCGTGGATGTGCAAAGGGTTATTTTTGTATTATTGTATTTCTGTCATTCTATTAATAAATAATAAATTAATAAATAATTGTCAATTTAATTCTTGTCACCTGTTTTCGTGGGGATCTTGTAGAGCCCAAGCCCAACTCAGAGGAAGTCTCTGGTCCCTACGGGTATGCTAATGGGCGGGACGCTACACCAACTTTCAAAATGTTTAGCTCCGCACTCTATTCAGGTTTCGGAAATACATGTACGAAGGTCGGGAGTGCTTTAGGGGGGCAAAAATATGCGATTTCCAGCTATTCTAAAAAAAATGAACTCATTCATCTTTGGGTGACAGCAGTGACCTTGACACATATTGTTGTTGGTTCGAAGTCCATAAGTCATACAATACTTGAGATATGAGGATGGCCCACTTTCAAACTTTTTTGCCCCGCCTACTTTTTTGAGTTTGAGGAAACATGCATAAACATCGGGAATGCGATTTCGAGCTATTCTGAAAAATGACCTCTGGGTGATTCTTGATACTTAGACTCATATTCGGAAGCTCCATGGAGACTCCAAGATGAAGTTTTGACCAATTTGGTGTTGGTCTCAGGCCCACAGGTCATACCATTTCTCAGATATGTCCCACGTTCAAAATACCCCAAAAGACACCTCCAACGCCCCATGAGGATGAAAACATGGGTGGACGAGTACTAATAATTGTCTCTCAATATGCCAAATAGCAGTGAGATAGGAGGATTTGTATTCGAGTTATCGTATGGACAAGGATATTTACAACATATTTTACCTATTTTTGACAAAGAGGAATGTTGAAACACTGTCAATTTTCGTGCAAGGTAAACGCAGTGGCGTAAAGGCTTTCACGAATTCAGTCCTCATGGATTGGGAAGAATTACCGCCGCGTTAATTGACTTCACGTCAGGATGTTGAATCGGCATCTTTTAGGGGTCGTCCAACCTAACTTTGGTCAATTTTTTGACATTTTTCCCAATGCCTCAGAAACAGATAAGAGAAGTAAGGAAAGGCAAATTATATATCAAAATAATGAGTAAAGTGCATAGAAAAGGTACATATAATTTTTTTCAGGAAAAAAAGTGAATTTTAGGATTTTGAAGAAGATTAATTTGCAAATGGCATAAGTAACGAACCGGTAAAACCACAAAATAATCGGTAATTCGAAAGCCTTGTCCTCAATATAATGATAACATACTACAGACTCGGGGAAAGCATTTTTTTGACACACACTCTGGTGGGTTTTGACGTTTGAATGTAATAACATCAACACAAATTTTTGATGTTCCGGATGTGGCCATGTTTCAACGATGTTTTTCCGGTCATGTGATTACGATGTGGTTCTTGCAGAAATACTCAATTTGGGCAATCGTAAGAATGCAAGGACGTGATCACGCCCTTTATTTGTTCGAGACAATGTATGAGCGGATTTGCAAACAGGTGACAGCAAGTACTTGAGCTGTTAATGTCATAACTGCAAAATATGGTTCGAAATTCCCTCTCGCGTTTACAGGCCGTCTGAACTTTTTTGTTGACAAAAAATCTGAATTATTGCGCACTAGAAAGACAACATGAACCATTTGTAAAAAAAATAACCGAGTGTATAAAATCGGGACGATACACACAAAATAAGGCAATATTCATAACAAAGTAAGCAGAATGCTTCAGAAATCACTTTTTCACGAAGTATATTCCAAGTGACCTGGAACTATATTGAGCGTGTTAATTTCCCCCTGTCGCTGCGAAGTTATTTACTTCCTAGTAACCATGGAATTTGAAGGCGGGTATGTTTGATGTCTGCAAAGGACCGATTGAAGATGGGTTGAAAATGATGCATTCGTGCTTTTAAATAAGGTGCGCTTGGACGATGCTGAGAATTTAGTTTTTTCTTGCAATCAACCATAGTAATACAAGCGTCGATCAGTGTCTTTTATGATCGTTTTACACTGACAAATGTGACAAATCTCCTTCACCGGAAACCATCCCCCAATTTGCATATCACAATAAACATAACCACTGTCACGGAGTGTCAGCGTGGCCGTGTGGTCAAAACCGAAACGAATTATCGAATGCACGGTCAATATTAGCTGCAATTGGCTTTTAAATAAATGAAATACACGAAATATTCGCAATTTCTTCATTATTCATGCCGAGTTACTTTTTAACCAAACCACATGCGTTCAGTTTCGTTTGTCGGCATCAAACTGATATTGTTTGTGGTAATTAAATAGTACGAGAAGGCGCAGGAAGCCAAATATTTTCCATCATCTATTATTTAATTCAAATTGATAATTTCTTTTATTTTACTGAAATTATGAACTGATAAGGTGGGTGTGTTGCGATTATTATGCCCCAGACCTGGAAGTTGGAAAATCAAAGGTGCATCTAGGGCCGTGCAGTGGTGACCCCTGTCCTCTTAATCTTAGTCTTACCCATTTATCATTACATGTACGAACATTCCCCCTTGTATCTCAACCATTGCTACTCCAATTTGAAGGATATTTGGTTTTGTGATCGAGCATCATGGGGAAACAATGCCTGTGTAGCTGCTGTAGCATGTGTTTCTTCACACATTTTTTCAGAGTTGTGGTACTTTTTCACTCTTTTGAGTTGGAAAATTTTGTTTATAACTAGTTGATTTGTTACAATTTGTTGCAAAGTGCCTGCTAATAACCTCAATTGTATTGCTACAGAATTTTCTTGTGAAGATTTTGTTCCTATTACTTATCAAGCAACAACCTAATGAATATTCTGTATAAAGCCACCAATCTGATGTTTGACACTTTTATCGGAGCTGTTTTGAAGGCGTATGGAACTCGAAATGTTGATTATGGCAGGACTTTTCTATTCACCCATTAATTGATAAATTAAGTGTTATAGTTGGAAGTAAGAAGCATGAAAGGTCCAGAACTAAAACTCTAAAAAGAATGTTTTGCAATGTAACATGATTTTTGCAGATACACTTATTTGGAGGTTTACCTGTCTGATAGTGTTTGGAACATGTGTGACCAGGATCTTCAAAAAGAAAAAAAGAGTTAAACTTTGAGAAAAAAGGCATATGCCTTGAGTGCCGGAGGTAGAGTCATACAAGGAAGAGAGCCCCTCCCCCCCCCCCCCGAAATTTTTTGTGTCAAATGGAGCTCACTTGTCATCTTTTGGGGATTGCTTTGTGTACTGCGTTCTTGAAAAAATATGTGAGACCCTCTGGATGTGCCCTTCTGATCTCAATATGTCAATAAGCCTCCTTGGGGAAAGTACATGCAATAATGGTTATGTAAGGTTGATTTGATGTGTTTTGAATAACAATGTACTTTTAAGTACATTAGATGGTTTATTGCAGTGACAGGTTACAGTTACCCTTATTTCGTCTCCAACAGATATCATGAGTGTATTGGTGTCCAAGAGTTAAACAAAGCTAATATACTTATTGATAAACCAGACAAATTTAACAATTTAATCACTATCATATTGATGCATGGGATAAAAGGGGTTACAGTGCAAGGGGTTTGTACATATATTTATTCAACTACAATGTATGACTTTGCAGTGCATTCTGCATAGGAGAATATCATATTTTCTTTCCAAACCATTACAGTAACACATAATCTTGATATTGGGAGACACTCTTTTGTCCTTCCATACTTCTTCTGCTGGACTCCTTCAAGTTGACCTTTGTTGAACTCCCCAAATCAAAACATAAACAAAAGAAAATGTCTGCCTTCAATCAGTGAGCACTCCACTTATAAAATTTGGTCTCAATCTTCATTACTTTCATGAATTAGGAAAAGATTTCTTCGAGTATGTACTTAAATGTTTATAGAATACAGCTGTTATTTTATTTTGAGGTATTTTATTGTAAAAATTTTGTTCTCTTACTTATGCCATAGCAGACTTTCAGGTGGTGCTATTTACACATGGCAGCAGTTCCATGGCAAATTTCAGTTTCCACATGTTCTATGTTTCATTCCAAGCATTTTGGTATATAATTTATTGGGGTTATTCATTTTGGGCCTTTTTTAGACTTGAAAGAAAATTACATGAAATTTGACCAAAGTTAGGTTGGACGTCCCCTTAAGGATTTTTTAATTTGTCAGATGACAAATTTTCTTATCTTCCAAAAAGTTAATTATTCAGTATAATCAACTATACTGATCATATACCTAACAAAACGACCAAAACCGCGCATAATATTAGCCTAAGTGTGGTTTGCGCTGCTTCGCATGTTGTGGCACATTCCTTATAATACCACGCAAATGTTGATATGATTGAGGTCAGCACTATCAGCTGATTTCAGTGCTGTCAATATTTTGTATGGCTTTATTGTATGCTGGGGATGGTGGAACAAGGGGCTACCCATCGTCAATTTGGTGAAGCCCTTGGTGTGCACCATACGGTGATCACCAGAGCCTGGGCAGGATTTCAGCAGTATAGCACACCAGTAAGACGGCATGGCGGTGGCAGAGACAGGTCAGCATCTGCAGCTGAAGATCGGTTTTTGGTCATTCAGGCCCGTAGGAACCGCTTTGCCGCAGCAACCCCCAGCTTCGCAGTGACCTTCAGAATACATCCGGGGTAAATGTTTCGACGCAGACTATCCGGGCAAGGTTGCATGAAGGTGGTCTCCGATCGAAAAGACCATGTATTCGCATTCCGCTGTTCGAGAACCATGCCAGACACGATATGAATGGGCCATGGACAACGCTGGGTGGACCAGAGAAGATTGGCGACCTGTCCTTTTTACAGATGAGTCAAGGTACTGCCTAGACCACACAGATAGGCGTTCTAGGGTATGGGGAAGACCAGGAGAGCGATTCCATGCAGCCCGCATTGCTGAGCATGACCGTTATGGTGGAGGGTCAATCATGGTCTGGAGTGGCATCAGCAGAGATTGACGTACAGAGCTCTGTGTTCTTGATCGTGGTACATACCGTGCCTGGCGGTGGTTCTGGGAGAGCGGAATGCGAATACCTGGTCTTCTCGATCGTGCAACCTTGCCCGGATAATCTGCGTCGAAACATTTACCTCGCGTACATTCTGAAGGTCACTACGAATCTGGTTCCTATGAGCCTGAATAATCAAAAACCGTCTGCAGCTGCAAATGTTGCCCTGTCTCTGCCACAACCATGCCGTCTCACTGGTGTGCCATACTGCTGAAATCTTACCCAGGCCCTGGTGATCACCGTATGGTGCACACCAAGGGCATCAACAACCTGATGATGGGTAGCCCCTTGCTCCACCATCCATATATCCCGCCACATTTCTGCTTACTTACATTTGCATTTGCCATATTCAATCATTAAATAAAAAGAGTTTGTGTTGAAATGAAGACTGAATACCCTACACATGCCATGTACCTGTAGACAGTACATGAAAACATCATGAAAATCAAAGGGTACATGCTTTCCATGACCGTCACGAAGCGTCTGCCTGTCAAGAGAGCTAATGTAAACACTGGGGGCCATCTCAATACATTCCTCAATCACATCCACCAAAAATATCGCAAATATATCACAAGCAAATTTCATAATGATGTGTCAAATATTTGTTGCTTAGCAAACTTTGAGTAGTATATTGATATCAGTATTAGTATTATTATTGCAGCACCAACGCATTCGAAGCATTGGTCTGGTCGCCTCGTGAACATCACCTGGCTCCGAGGAATTACAGCACTGTAACTCCGTTTAAGACACAATGGATTGTCGATGTCAGGGTGTCAGGGTGGGAGATGTTTCATAGCGAGCTACCAGGTGAATCAAGTCACAACTTCTATGTCATGTCATGTTACCCCCCTACCCTCCCCCCCCCCCCCCCCCCCCCTCATCGTACTAGCCAAGACTTGAAAATGTATTGGATGAAACACTGTCTAACAGTCTGGTTTAAAACGTTGCATAATGTTGTCGTGGGAGACAACAGGAAGACAACCAATCTGACTATGTTGTCTCCCTGCGGTATACTACTAACGCGCTATGTTGTTGTTGAAGGTTGTACTGAAGCAGAATATTTGTCTTTCGTGCTAACAGTTTTTTGATTACCAATGCTGGTACTACTCTTTGCATTTGTACTTATATGATTGGTGGAGGCAGTCCATGATTTGACATGTTTCCAGAAAATTTGAGAGAATTTGTTGGATTTTGGTTTATTATAGGTTGAATGATGGGGAGTTTTTTATGAGAGGAGAGCAGTCTACAATCTTTATATGCCACACCCGAGGGTGTTTGCTGATCGTTTTGTCGATGCGTTTGCTCCTAGTTGTATTTCTAGCGATTAGGGGTCTTTTTGATTAAGTATAGACCTCGGGGCCATCCCGACCGTGAGCGGGTCCGGGCCGGTCGGGAGAGGAGGGCCTGAGTCCACGTTGACTCAGGTCACCATGGGCCAGCCGGTCATCCCTCGGTCGGCGCCTGCCCCTGGGTAGTTGCGGTCACTCGAGGTGACTATTTTGTTGTGTTTTTTTTTTATTTTTTGCCGGATGGCACAGATGTAGTGTAGTTCGAATATGAGTTTGCTGTGCTTCAGACGATCACGGCTTTTGGAATCAAGGGAAGTTAGTCGTTCTTCTATAGTTGGAATACCGGCCCGTTTGTGGAGTAGTTTGATTCGGGATGGCCCAAAGGGCGGGAGGGCATCCCTAAGTGCGTGGTTCTGGATTCTTTGAATTTTGCCAATGATAGTTTTATTTCACTGAGGACGAGTGTCCCATACTCAAGTACGGGACGCACGAGTGTTTTGTATAGTTTAAGTCGGACTGTCTCGTTGCCTCTCCCCTCCCCCACCCCCAGGAGGTGCCGCGACCCATTTTTAGAAGATTGATACGTATGGTTGCTTTAGTGACGATATTATTGGTGTGTTTGGTGAAGGTCAAATTTTGATCAATGAATTTTGCCTCGGTGCATTCAGGGAGGACTTCATCTAATAGTTTGAGGTCAACATCGCGGTTCTTCTTACGCGCAAAGGTGATTTGGGGTTTTTGTTTGTGTTTTGCTTGATTCTCCACTTCGCACATCATAGTTGCAGGTCATCCTGAGCGCGTGGGAGAGAATTGTGGGCTTGAGTCCCATATAATCCGAAAACTGTGAGATCAGAACGCGCTTGTCGGTGATTTTGAGATCGTTGTCAAAGATGATATAGGGAAGGGGTGAGCTGAGAACGGATCCTTGGGGTGCTTGCTTCGAGGGGGGCACTGTCAGACATTTCGTTGTTGACTTAGATTTTTATTTTACGGTCGTTAAGAAAGGAGGAGAGTAGTCTTAACAGTTTCATTGGGAGTTTCGTTTTGAACAGTTTGAGGCGAATTCCGTTGTACCGGAATCGAACGCTTGTTCTGCATCAAGTAGTAGTGTTATACCTATTTGCTGATTATTAATGGCTGTTTTCATTTGTTCCACAAGGCGATGGACATGTTCCATTCCTTCCTTATGGTTCCTGTAGGCTCTTTGCCTGTCGTTGAAGAAGCCGGTATCTTCGAGGTGCTCCCTCAGGCGATTGGTAAGGACTCTTTCAAAACCTTACCAATGCAGCCGGGAGCTGACTGGGCGGTAGTTATCCGGATTAGAGAGGTCCTTATCCGGTTTGGGTATCATTACATCAATGGCCGACTTCCAACATTTTAGAAAGTACCCATGGGTGAGGCATGTGCTATAGAGGGTTATGAGCCTAGTTATTAGCGAGTAAGGGCTTCGTTTTAGTATTTTGTAACTAATCTCGTCCTCTACGGGTGAGGAAGAGTTTCTTCACTTTCCTATTATGCTGAAGATTTCGTCGTTTGTGGTGGGTGGTATAAGATCATCTTCGTCCCTTTTGCGGGGTCGATGTTGATGTCGAATTTTCGGTCACGGTAAACATCGGGGTGTTCATGAATTAGGTTATCGATCGTATCTGTCACTGCGTTATCGTACCTGGGTCATTCCTGTGGGCGGTGGGTTTTCCTGCCGGGCTTCTCTTGTTTTTGTCGGCAGGGGAGCCGACTTCTTTAAAGAGGGGTTTGATTGCTGTTTTATTGCGATTACGTTTTTTGGCCTGTTAACACTTGCAAGGTGTTCCAATATTTCTTAGCATCATAGCTCCGTTGAGGTTGGCTGTGGCATTTTCCCAGTTAGCTTGTTGTTCGGCCTGGAGGGATTTTAAGTTTTCTGGGGTCCGCTTGTTCGTCTGGGTCACTTTCTGATGTTAGTGCGCGGAGGGCTTTTCTTTTAGTTTTTATTAGTCAGAGGATGCCCCCTACGATTGTTCTTCTTCAAGGGTGTGCGCAGAGGACAGTGCTCTTCCATTTATATACAGCAGATGGATGGTGTGCTACCCTGTCCTGTCAATCGCTGATTGGACAATTATATACAAGGATGGGAGGGGGTTCTATGCCAACCTGCCGATTGTTGATTCTTCAAAGTCCCCCACGGTTCATTGTAGACAATTACAGTGATACGACTCTGGGGTAAAATAAGGTTTTCCTCGACCTCACACAACTTGACACAGTATACTCATAAAAACATCAAAGTCGGATAAATGACAAGTCGGGGAACTTCACATCTAAACTTCACACTCCAACTTGATAATAAACCCACACCCATCAATGCTGCAAAAATCATCTATTTATTGAACAACATTTGTGCTAAAAGTATTGAAACATGCAGTATATCTCAAAGTCTTCTATTGTTTAATTTGTAGTGTCTCGTAAACTACCAGATACCAGTCCGTGTTTTCTCGACAATTTTCATATTCTCCCACTTTCGGAAATCCTCGTACATTACTGAATACAACTTCGTGACTACTCGGCAACTATCCAAGCCGAGTATTACAAAACCGGCAACTGTTACTTCTGTGTGATCCAATAAAAGTCTGTTGTTATTAACAGAAAGCGGGTACATTAATAATATTTCGGAATGCGATCTAATAAAAGTCTTATTTAAGTTGTTCTCGAGTATTATCGTGTTTTTATATCGGCATTTGCCATGGGAAGGTCTCCAGCTTAGTTGTTTTGAACAAAATAACTTTTTTCCGGCCCAGGTATTTACGATATAGTCATAACTGCTGATAGTGACAAATAGGGACATGCTTGAAAAATGGCGTGAGAGAATGACAGAATAAATTTGACATGCACCATAGTATGGTTCAATAAGTCAGATTTAACTACGAGTTTCTCTGTACTTTGGTTCAACTGAAAAATTCGCTTGAACAAAGTAAACAATTTTGTCTTCCGCTGCACCTACAGTTTTTTACCTAAAAGCGGGCAAAAAGGTCAGAACAGAGTGAGAGGGCTTATATGGGCGGTGGCTCAACTGAAGCGTTCCATATAATTTCAATTTATAATATAATTTCGATTTGGGGTGTCCAACCCTGCCTTTCAACGAGACAATTTCACAAAATCCTCTCCAAATGCGCTCATTAAACAACAATAACACAAATAATACCTTTTGTTAAGACAGTATATATAGCGGGGGAGGAATTCGTCACATACAGGTGAATTGTGCACTTGGTGATACCTTCTTGAAATTTGGCACACTGTTAGTGTAGGCTATGAGGTTCTCAAAAACGATCGGCTACAAGTTGACACCGACCGGTGGCGACCAGTAGCGGCACAATCCAAAATGGCCGCCAGCGGCTGAAGGGAACCTCCTTTTCGACGGTCTACCGACTATACATCCGATTGTAAGGGCGCGAAAGTGAACTCTGATCCACGCACGTGTTGGAAACAGACGTGGGAGATGATGTAGAATAAAACGAGATTCTCTATACGGACGCATCAATTTCTTGGAACTTGAAAAGAGCGTTGTTTCTCCGGGATCAGCGTCATTCAGGCAAACCTGAATGACGCTGATCCCGGAGAAACAACGCTCTTTATGAAGCAGTCTCTTTGCCATACAATCTCTTGTTTGGCGTAATTCCGCAAGCAATTCTGATTTGTCTGTCGAAATTAATTCGAGAACGCGATTGTTCACAAAAATCATTCACAGAATGAGTGAGAATCCTCTTCGTGTACGGACTAGTACTGACTGGGAACGTTGTTGCTTTTGCCAGCAAGACAGTTCCAAGAAATTGATGCGTCCGTATAGAGAATCTCGTTTTCATGACGCCTATAAAGCTATTGAGGAAGACATAACGCGCTTCCTAGATAATGGCGTTGAGCTTCCATATAATTTGACCATTGATTGTTTGATGAGAGAGAGTGATGAGTGTATGTCGATGTCACTGTTGACGAATAAGGCAATATATCATAAGACATGCCGTGACAGTATTCGGACTCACATCGTACAGCGCGTGCTACACAAGCGAGAGCGAAATGAGGCAGTGGCATCCTGCTCCACGCTGAGTCCTAAAAGAACACGGACAAGTTTTGAATCTGGCTGTGACAGGAAACTGCCCCAGTGTGTTTATTGTCACAAACGCGAAGGTGACAGCAGTGAGCCTATTTGCAGATCAATGTCTGATAACAATAAACTCAAAATTATGGCAAAGGAAGCCGAGAACTGGGTTGTTTTTTCTCGGGTCAATGCAGCATTTGATTCCGCTGCTAGTGATCTTTACTATCACAAAACCTGTTATTGTAAGCTTGCCAATGAAGCACGAGCGGCTAAATCTAAAAAGTCGAAGAACGCCGAACATTCCGCGTCAGGCCTGCCCTATGACCCTCTCGTTATGGCAGAGCTCATAACATTTGTTGAACACAACGATTCCGCGATGAAGCTTGTCGATCTCAAGAATCTGTACAGTCGGAGGTTGAAGCAAGTCGGTTCTGATTGGCTTAGTGAAGAAATACATTCCACTCGATTCAAAGAACATTTGTTGCAGAAATTGGGCGATGGCTGGGACGCCTTCACACAGGGTAGAGATGTGTTTATTTCAAGTAGGTTTCGAGTTGGCTCCTTGTTGTCCGAATCTTTAACTCGTATAGTGTCTGAGGAAGAGGCAAAAAAGATAGTTGATGTGGGTCTTCTTCTGCGTAAACACATACTCATATCTCAAGCTCCTTTCACGGGATCATTTTCATCTTATTGCTTGAGCGAGCCTGTACCCAACTCACTCCTGACTCTTCTTAGAGTTCTACTTGAGGGCACATGTAGTATACAGAACTTAGGCGATGATGAGACTGTTAATGCCAAGACTCGAGTGGCTTGTACTATTTCACAGATGTTGATCAGCAATTCAGCGAAACGCTCCGAACATGCACAAAATGTTCACCAGAGACGTGACAGAGAAACTCCAATGCCTCTTTATGTGGGTTTGAAGTTGCATGCCCATGATCGTATGAAAAATCTTATCAGAGATTTTCATCAAATGGGACTCTCTGTCTCTTATGATCGCGTAATGGATGTTCGCAGGAGTTTCGCGAGAGCTGTTTCACTGCGGTTCAAGAACGAAGGTGTTGTAGTCCCAGCTAACTGCAAACGTAATGTTTTCTCGATAGGAACCACTGATAACATTGATGTATCTGGTAGATCTGATATGCATGGTACGTCCATCACACTCATTGGTCAACTGAGCAGGGACAATGTGGGTACTGATCCCCCACCACTGAGTTTAGATGTTCCAGAAGACACACAAATTGAACTCCCAGACGACTATGCATTTGTTCCTTTCGTTGAAGACTTTGGTGGGGACATCAGGCTTGAATCTCCAGATGAATGTAATGTACGGCCCAATGAATATGCAGATTTGAACGTGGGAGAGAATGACTGGTTGTCTCATGTGTCACAGATCAGCAATAAAGGGAAGGTTGATGGCAGCTGGCAGCTTGATGAAGTCCCTGTGACCTTTTCAGGCTTCTTTTCAAAACATGAAGATCAAGACAATGTCAAACCTCGTGCAGTTATTGGGGTATTCCCTGTTTTCAGTGAGCAGAAAGCGGACTCACTCAGTATGCAGAAGCATGCTATGTATGTGGTCAGGGAAGCTACTGCTTTCGTAAACCCCGGCCAGATACCTGTCATTGAAGGTGACTGTCCGTTGTATGCCAGGCAGAAAAAATGTCAATGGCTGTTCCCAGAGGAGATAGGTGAGGATCGAATGGTGTGTATGATTGGATTCCTGCATCTTGAAATGTGCACCCAAGAAGCTGGTGGTAAGCTTATGGGTGGTTCTGGTTGGGAGCGAATGTTTCACCTCGCAAAGATATTCACACCCGGTGTAGCATCATCCCTACTTGGTGGGAAACATGTCAAGAGGACGCGACAGGCATATCTTCTCACTCTAGCTTGGCTTGAGATCCTCAGAAAGAATGCTTATGAGATTTACTGTCAGCAGACTGGGCCCCATGAGTCATTTGAAATGTGGGAACAGAGGATTCTTTCACAATCTCCAACTGCGCGCTATTGGGGTGAAATCGTTCGGAACTTTCTCTTGACAAGCTGTCAATTCGTTCGGAACCAACGAATCGGTAACTGGCCTGGTACACTGTGTTCTATCGATGAGTTGTGCAGTTACTTTTTTGCCCTAGGACATACAAATTATTGTCGGTGGGTCCCCGTATTTCTGAGAGACATGTCTCAGCTACCCAGGCGGCATCCTTCAATCCACAACAAATTCATGGAAGGCCATTTTGTGGTCCAGCGTAGTGAGAGGAAGTTCAGTATGATGGGTTTAGATCAGAGCCAAGAACATAGTATCCAACTACTCAAAGAAGACAGTGGTCCAAAAGGTCTCTATGGCCAGGCTGAAGAGAAAGTCGTTATTGAGCTTTCAAGGTCAGAAGTTCTGCGTGTTATAGATGAGTATGAATATGCAAGTTTCCACACAACATCATCAGATAACACGGAACACCCGGAAAGTTCGGTATCAGAGCAGAAAAAATTTCTGAATCAATTGAAATCTCTCCTCGATCTGGTGAATCAGGGACTCATTATCAACCCTTATGATGAAACTAGTGGTCAGCTGGTGACATTAGATACTGGTGAATATATGGACCCCGAAGTTAGTAAGAGTTTACGGTCATTACCCGAAAGGGGCAAGCATTTATATTCCACTTTCTTGAAGGAAAGGCTTGTGGAATGCACCGTACCCCTGAATGATGTTATTCCCAAGGCAAATATATATACCTTCCTTAACCCACCCCCAGCCAACCTGGACAAAGGCCGAGACAAACTCATGTCAAGTAAAGCAACTGCCGCAATAGTTACCCAGATGTTCGTTTCACTGCAAGCCCGGCCTGATTCAAACATGGATGAGTTTTTCATGCACGAGAATGCACGTGATCCGCCAGCATTATCCGATAGAGGTAAGCTACGGAGTGGGACAAAATCTCAAATTCTCAATTGTTTACCAGCTATTCCTGCACAAGGGAAGAATTCAGCAGCTAGACAAGCTTCAGTTGTCATCTTGGATATGCCTGCTGTAGTCCATGTAATCAAACCACAGAAAGCGGATCTGTTTGGAGAATATGCTCGATTGCAATTATTGCCATACATCGAATCTCTGATTAACACGAACACCACAAGGGTTGATGCGATCTATGACTGTTACCCCGAAGGCAGTTTGAAGAATCAGACGCGAGCAAAACGCCTCGGTGAGACAGCAGTTAGGTTGATACGGGTGTCCGAGAACGTCCCTTTACCTAAAGGGAAGAATTGGCAGGCATTCTTGAAAGTTAGTGAGAATAAAGACGAATTTTTCAAGTTCCTGTCTGCTGAACTGCTGAAATTAACATCAACATCCGAGTACCAGTTGTTAACGACATCAGGAGAATATGTACTATGCAATAAGGATGTTAGCTTATGTGACATATCTCCATCGAACCACGAGGAAGCAGACACGCGCATGATGCTTCATCTCAACCATGCAGTCTCACAAGGTCACAAAATAGCTTTTCTTCGCACGGTTGATTCTGATGTCGTCATTCTGTCTTTGCACCATTTCGCAACATTCCGTGACCTTGGACTCAGTGAGCTGTGGATTGGGTTTGGAATTGGAAAGGCATATAAAGATATGCCAATTCATGAGATAGCTTCACAACTTGGACCTGATTACTGTAAGGCCCTGACTTTCTTCCACGCCTTCACAGGTTGTGATGTAACATCCAGCATGCTCGGCATTGGGAAGAAGACAGGATGGAATGCATGGATGAATTTTCCCGCATCAACTGAAATGATGATAGAATTGACTGAGAATCCGCAAGTCTTTTCAGAGGATTCCCCTCATATGCAGCATATCGAAAAACTCACCATACAGATGTACAGTAACAGTTGTGTCAGTACACGTGTCAATGATGCGAGACGGCATATGTTCACACATGGCCTTAAGTCTATGGAAAACATCCCGCCCACCAAAGCAGCTCTGTATCAACATGTAAAAAGGGTAATTCTTGTGTCATCTTTCATTTGGCATCGTGCTCTGCAGAAACACTTATGTGTGCCAGACCCATCACAGTACGGATGGGAGTGGAATCCACGTCTCAATATTCTGGTCCCATTTTGGACTCACCTAGGAGACGCAAGTGCTGCATGTGCACTGATGCTCCACTGTAGTTGTGCCAAGGCCTGCAAGGGCAATTGCAAATGCTTGAAAGCTGGATTAAGGTGCACACCTTTGTGTAAGTGTGAAGGTGGCTGTTGTAACAATATTGAGTAGTATACTGTCATGTTAGGACCAGTCATCTCCTATTCTGGTATTTTTTTTTCCATTTTCGGCCAGTTAACACATGTCATGTTTCTAGTTGAGTTGATTTTGCTAACAAATGTTCATCCCATGTGGCTTGCTACATTGTCCGGGGTATAGGAATACAGTTTTAGATTTCGGAAAATAGTCTGTTATTTACTGCACAAGACGGTGTTAATTCATGCATAGCATGATACAATATCCCCAACTATTTTGCCTCTGTACAACAGTTGATACCTTCGTTCACCCGTGTGTTCATCTATGGTATCCTTGTCTTTCTCTGGCCATAGGCCACATGTGACTAGTCAGTTCCTACTCCATAGCAAATCAACTTGGAAATCCTTCATCTTGTAGCGCACTCATGTCTCAATGAATCCATACCTGAGTTGATCTAATAAATCTAACGTAAGGTATCAAATTGCCATACCGGATCATATTTCGATAAGTTATTCGCTAAAACATTTCGACCACTCATCGACATCAAAGGTCATGTTTTGGCTCCCAGTGGTGGCTATATCTCTATATCCCTGGTAAAGTAGCATACCATGAGGGATGGGCATTAAGTGTCGGCAACATTAATCCTGACTTGGAACACACCACATCTTAACTGGCCGAAAATGAAGAATACTACTTGTAGTCAAAAAATATTCCTGTACCTCGAATGACTGCAAACATACACTCACCCCTTCTAGTCCCATTTTGCCAATGTTCTATACTGGCAAGATAACATTGTATAATTAACAACGGGAACTAATGCATCCCGAGTTCATTCCAGCACTGCCCTTGCTGGCAGACGTGTCGCTATGGTGTTGAGATTGAACCAGAACTCCTCTAGAAATTTGATAGTTTTATTTTCTTAGAAAATAAATCTATCGAAAATGCCGGAAGTTGAGAATAGACTGTCACTTTAATTGGATTATCAAATGTCCAAGTATCCCCACTGCTGCATACTATCGAGTACCCTTGTTCATGTGTTGACAGGAATCTCTCATACCATGTTCATTTGACCATTGCATTCCCGAGAAACATTCAACACTAATTTATCTACGGACGGACGATCATACTGACAGTCAGACACACAGACGCACACATCGACGGAAATTCTGATCCCATTATCCATTAATCTTCCCCCCAACTTGTTCCAAGGGCTTCACTCCATCATTCACATCAATTACAGCACATGTATGGTGTTAGGTTTGGAGCTTCAGTTGTGCGATCGGCGAAAATAGCTTTTTTTCGATCCGCTTGGCGGCCATTTTGGATTTCGCTGCTAGTGGTGGCTAGAGGATGGTGCCAACTTGTAGCCGATCGATTTTGAAATCTCTGATGCCTACCCTTACATCATGCCAAATTTCAGGAAGGTATCACCAAGTGCACAATTCTAGCGAATTCCTCCCCCGCTAATATCACTGATTTTCCTCAAAGCGGACAGGCGGTCGGGGCTTAATTGAAAACATGTATGCGGGAATTAATTTCGGTTTGTGCTGTACCTTTATAACATCAAAATGGGCAAAGAGTGGGGAGAGAGTGGGTCTGAGTTGGGGAGTCAGACCCGCTATTTGAATTAACATACTAACCTGCGCACCCTCCACCTGGGCGTCATAACATCTCCTAATGGTGAGGCTCGACCAAGTTGAGTGTCTTGCCCACGCGTGATATCTGGGTGTCGGGACTCCAAAACTTATATATGCCGTGATTTCATTAAGTATCAAAGACCAGCTTTTATCAAATTGAACACGGTCACCGGGAATTAAAAAAAAACATCTGCACACATTTTACAGATAGGTTTGTACAGTACTGTATAATTTGATACCTGCTCTAGAAACTGCATTAAATATAGACAAATTAAAACTCAGTTTTGCCAAAAGTTTGTATCCCACATTTCACCCAAAAAGTCCGACACTGCTTGCGACTGTAATGAAATAATGAATTTTTTCGGACAACCAGAGTGTGGAAACCAACTCAAGACACTCAAACCCGACATGTTTTAGATTTATTCATGTAGAAACAGCTGATTTACAGTTTTTTTTAACTTTCGGCAAGTCTCATCTACCCGGCTGGTAGTAGGTAATTAATAACAAATATGCGAAGTAAACATGCTATAGTCTGTTCCACAAATGTTTGTCTGTGTTGATGATTATCCATGCGTGTTTCAACTTTTCATTGACACTCATCGCACTTAACTCTTTTTACGAATAAAGCGGGTTATTTTAACGTGTGTTCTTTTTTTAGTACTCGCAGAATTTGCAATTTATTTTTAAGCGAGTTCTTTTTTAGTACTCACGTGAATTCACAGTGTGTAAATATGCAGCATTTTTTAGTATCCTGCGTTACCGAACTTTAGCCCTGGATGACAAGGTAAAAGTCAGCGCTTTTGCCCTTCTTCTAAAGAAAGCCCATCGTCCACAAGCAGGGAACATATATTAGGACTGTCACGATTAATCCATTAATCGATTGTTGATCGGTCATGGCGAAATCGGTTAGTATTTTTCGTTGTCGAATAATCGGTAATTACATCCCGTTTTAGACGTTTCATAATTAAAAGAAAATATGTTAAAAAAACTATTGTTTCTAATGGTAAAGAGTT
Organism: Pictodentalium vernedei; assembly: GCA_031216915.1. Classification (NCBI taxonomy): domain Eukaryota; kingdom Metazoa; phylum Mollusca; class Scaphopoda; order Dentaliida; family Dentaliidae; genus Pictodentalium; species Pictodentalium vernedei. The sequence goes on from CM062291.1 coordinate 470,965,363, forward strand.
AAGAACATCGATGTTAAACCCCAAGAAGCTATTGGAAGCATTTGTCTTTAAGGTACATTCATCAAAGCTTTGATGTTCTGAACTTTTGAACCGTCAATGTAATAATCAAGTCCGGTCGGCAGTTGCGAAGTTCGCAACTGCCGACCGGTCTTGATTATTACACTGATTGTTCAAAAGTTCAGAACATCAAAGCTTTGAATGTAATTAAAATAGGATCGTCTTCGTTGTTTACTTGAGGTAGGTCAAATGACTTAAACTTCATTTTTATCGACTTCAAAGAGAACGAGATGGGGTCATCTAGGTACGATCAATCGATTATCATCGATTATTTGCGACGATTAATCGATTCCGAAATTAAAAAAAATCGTGACAGCCTTAACAGATATGATAATGATTTCAAGGTAAAAGTAAATAAACCTGTCTAAGATAACAACTCAATTTTCAATGAATCCAACTTCGACCAAAGGCATGAAAATGGGAACGACCACGAATTAACCGAACCAATAAGTATAGAAGAGATCATGGGTATAATCAGAAAATACAAAATACAAAGAAGCTTGCCTGGCTGGGATGAGTGTACATTTTAAATAAATACAGATTTTAACCCTTTACCCAACGAATCGCCCACATCCGCCCGCGTAATATGCAAATTCAGCAGTTGAAAAAATATTATTTTTCAAAAAATTTCAACAAAACCATATCATGTGACCACTCGTTGGAACGAGCTCGTCGAGCTCGTTCCAACGAGGGGTCACATGATATGGTTTTGTTGAACTTGTGTGCAAATTGTTTAAAAAATGATATTTAAAATAATAAATTTTGATATCGTCTGTTGGGTAAAGGGTTAATAAAGATACCATAGCCCTTCTAAGGGCTTCAGGCGTGTGACTTTGAGAGGAAGTGTGTGTGTGTGTGTGTGTGTGTGTTATTATTTGATGTTGCTGTTTTTTTTTTTATTGTCTTTTTTTGGAGGGGGGAGGGTGTTGATTCCCTCTCATCACTCCGCCATCTGTTTTCCCTGAAGGCAGGCCAGATGGCCAAGGCCCAAACGCCACTCTCCCTTTATAGGCTGATGGATGACTCCTAGCTTTCAAAAACACATATTGGTTGATTTTTTCCTTTTTATAACCGTTATGGATAACATGCTGAAGGTGCTCCCAAACCAGCGATTGTTTGTTTGTTTTTTTCTTTTTCTTTTTTTTTAAATATCGTAATTCTGCATCTATCTCGCATTTTTGGGTGGGTAATTTTGAGTCCCGTATCCCCTTCTCATAGGATGTTTTTGTGGTACGTTCATCGGGTAATGCGGTCTATACCTATAAACTTTGAGAGTTGGAAGGGGTCTTTATTGTAGGAGATGAAGGGTACTGAAGAACTGCCGGTTCGCTAATGTTCTCCGTAGGCACAGTCAAAACATGTACGACAGAAGGGGCCTTTTCGCGCTTTTATGATAACTGTTTCGATAAAGGTCGATTTTTTATCAAAACGTTTGCGATGGAATGGAAGTTCCTTTCATGTTTTTGATCGATTGTTTGTATAAAGGACGGAAGTCTCTTTTATGATGGGATGCGCACGCTTCCCATGTTTTTCATAAACTTTTTGATCGATTTTTTATCAAAACATTTGCTATAGAATGGTAGTTCTTAGATGTTATTAAGAGATTGTTTTCGATAAAGGTGTGATGTATGACTCAAAGGGTGGTATTTCGTGATGGCATGGCCACGCCTCGCATGTCTTATAATAGGCTTTTTGATCGACTTTTTATCAATTCAAACACTTTAAAATTAATTATTCGTTTCATATAGTATTCAAAATGTACAGAAATTGCCGAAAAGCCCTTGATACAAACCGAACGTGAAATTCTCTCCACATCTATTTTGAGATTGAATGAGTTTTGACTGTTGCTTGGAAACACAAAATGAAATTTGTTGACAGGTGCGCGATTGAACACGTGACGATTTCCTGCACTCTGATTGGCTGAGCATGTGTAGTGGGGATCACTAAGGGGTGTGGCTTTCTATTGGCTCGTTAACAATTACCTCTGGGATGCTTTCTATATATTTCCATCAATAAACAATTGAAGTCACCAGGGCCATCACCTTAATATTACATGTAGCACCTTCCCATAAGAAGTTTTTTCTTGAGTTTAACAATTAAAGCAATTATTGCCATCACCTCTGGGAGAAGAAACAGTTTTGAAAAGCATATTATTTTTACTTGAATTTGTCAATTAAGAGTAATCATTTCTATAAGAGAAAAACATCTGAATTGGTTAACACAATTGGTTCTTGTTTGTAACAACAATTTAGGCTAATTGTGTTTTGCAGGCGACAGACCGTAATGAATAAGTTGCTTTACTGAGGCATGCCATATACATGTATAGTAGGTTTGTATTTCTCATAAACTGCTGCGCCATTTTGATTTCAAGAAATTAAATTTAGAGAAGTATTTCAAAATAATTAATAAATTTAAATACTTCAAAAAATAATTATCCATTTGACGGATTTTTTAACGGAATTTATTGAAGACTAAAAGCTTTTCAATTGTTGGTATTTTAACTTTAATTTAAAATTAATTACCCATTTCATCTAAATGATTATACGTCTTTCAATTGCTTGTGAATTTATTACATCATAGCAATTAAAATTATCTTCTACGCCATTCAGTTGTTAAGGGATTACGTCATTCGAATACAATTAATAAAAACAAAATATTAAAAAAAAAATATGTTCGCACCATGACCTCCTTTGCCCCTCCCCATGTCCCACTTCGACCCCCGCCCTTATTTGGGGCCAGGCGCCAAAATCGGTCAATCACCATCGATTCGTGCAGTGCTACTACTTCCGTGAGTATTAATTTAATAACTGACGGAATGATCATCTGTATTCCGGTGCCCGGGGAAAGGCCTGATTTTACATTTCCGTGAGATTTTATATTTTTCCCAAAATGTGAAATTCATGCCGTGAAGGGCTGGAATTTTTAGGATTATCCTAATCCAAACTGAGCTGGGTTAGTTGGGTAGATTCATTGCGCAGTTCTGTAGTGCAAAAATGGTACGATATGGAATTGTCTCAATTCCATCCATGAAATAGCCGTTGTTAAAATTATTCCTAGAATTATAACCGTCCTTATTAAATGCTAAACGATAGATTATCGAGATCGAAAAAAAAAAATGCGGAAAGATAGAGATCGTATCCCCAACTGTGAAGATACGGAAGTTTTCACTTTCATGGTATCAATCAAAATGACGCCTTTCAAAGCACCACTTCAAGGTGAATATGAGTAAAATTATTACTGGAAATGATCAAATTGTTCTAAAAACGTATTTTGAAAAGTAAATCTAGTATTTTTGAGTGGATACCGATATTTTCCAACTATAATTCAACACGTATTCACCTTAAATTGATGCATGAAACCGCTAGTCCAAACGTGGCCTGAAAGTCCGTAATATAAGTTTTTGGTTTGGAATGATCCTTCAGAGGACGTACCAAACCCAAAACTTATATTACGGACTTTCAGGCCAGGTTTGGACTAGAAACCCGTCATCTGAATCCGATGGCAAGACACTGTCTGTTCCGATTATAGATCAAATCACTTCCGCGGTTAAATGATGCAATGCGCTGTTCACTTTCGTGGATCAGTTCAAGGTTGAAACGAGTGGAATTATCAGATTTTTTATAAAAAGGCATATAATAAAAAGAAAATCTAGTGTTTTAGGGGTGATACCGGAAATTATCTCATATAGTTGACCGCACGTCCACGCGGGAAGATAAAAATTGTATCCCCCACTGTGAAGATTTATAAATTTTCACTTTCATATCAATCAAAATGGCGGCTTTCAAAGCATTACTTCAAGGTGAACACGCGTCAAATTATCAATAGAAAGGATCACTTTGTTCTAGAAGCGTATAATGAAAAGAAAATCCAGTGTCTTTGAGTGGATACCGATCATTTTCAGCAATAATTCAACACGTATTCACCTTGAGTTGATGCATTAAACTCACCAGCTGAATCAGGTCGCAAGTTCCACCTGTTCCGAGAATCGATCAAATCACTTCCGCATATCAATGCGCATTAACTTTCATGTATCAATTCAAGGTTGAAACGAGTGGAATTATGATGGTTAGATCCTGATAAAGAGCGCATATAAATGAAAAAAAATCTAGGATTTTTTGAGTGGATACTGACAATTATCCCACTCGTGGCCGAGACAAATGGTTATTTTCGCTCGCAGAACCGGTCGCGAAAAATAACATTTGTCACGGTCACTGATGAGATAATTTTCAGTGTCCACTTAAAAACACCAGATTTCCTCTATTTGTTGCGCTGTGCTTTGGTCCGAGCATGGATGACACCATTACCGTCGAGATCTACCTTGAATCTATTTTGCATTTAACCTTCATCTATCTTGCATGACGCTCCCATATTCCCAGAGCCTCCGATACTGTGATCGGAAGTGAAAACCTATCGGTATTCATGCTCTGTATAAATGCCATACATATTGTTTTTATTATTTGATGGAATACTAGGTAGACAGTCAAACTGATTGTGTAAATCCTAGCGGTACACATTTTATTTTATCAGAATAGTTATTCACATGCATTGTATTCTTGGTGTTTTGTGTACTGCTGAATAACGTTATCTGTCTGTCTATCTCTTCCATTGTTCCCTTATGAAAACTTTCTACATTTGCCCTTATTCTGTGAGAGAAATCCTCCCTTAATGATTGGTATTGTCAAGAACGGACGAAATTAACATAAAATGTCTTCAATTTATTCCAGCTGGTAATGTATACATATATATGGAACCACGTGTCAAAGATACGTGAAAAAAAATATGCATGGATATATAAACGCGCCTCATATAAACGCTCTCACTACTTCGATATGCTGTGTGCATGAATACAAAGATTCGTCTATAAAAATGTGCAATATTCTTGACATTGAAGTGCACACATATAACGTCCTCTCATAAAACTCACCCCGGCTTTACTCTCAAACGAATATGACTTATGCCAGAATATCTAGAGTATGCCCAATACTACTAATTGATAATAAAATACATGTAATTAGCTTCTCTCGTCGTGTGACGCAATAATTATGTTTCCTCTGAATAAATAAAATACAATATGAAAACAACTCTCGAACAAACGCCGAGTAGTCTTTAATATTTTGCACACTGATCCTGAAACACAAAAATTCCATGCTGCGAAATTGTCCCACGATGCAGTTAGGAATTAAACCAATTAAATCAATACGTTCTGTCAAACCAGATGAAATTGGTTTAAATTCTTATCTTTATTAACCCTTTGAACCCGAGAGGCTGCATTTTCAGGAACATGATACGTCATAACTTCATTAAAAAGGATGGATTCTAAGTGTTATTTACCAATCAATAAGCCCTAAGGCTGAACGTTAAAATAGTAATTGGTCTACCGCTAAATAATGAAAATGGACTCTTCTAGTTGCTGTCATTGAACTGATATGGTAGATACCACCGGGGTTCACAGGGTTAAGGAGAAAACAAATGGTGTTTGAAATATCTAAATTTTAACATCAGTGTGCAGTGTGTTCAACTAAACCTTACATGTACTCAAATTCTTATTCCTGTACAATGTGTTCATGTAGTAGTTAACAAAAGAGATAAAGGTATTGCATAAATTTGAACAGCATTCCCCTTCCGGTGAGCGATATTATAATAAATTATTTGGCTTTTCTCTCATTTGCCCTGTCTTCTAACGAGCGACACAGTAGTGGTAGGGCGGGGCTGTCTGGAGTTACGCCTGTGAAAGTAGCTTTCCGAGAAGGATGGAAGGTTGTCGGTGGTTCCAAGAGGAAACATGGGGGTAGAACCTTTGATGTGAATGAGGTAGGTGATGAGGTGGGGGCTGCTAGAAAAGTACGTAGGACAGATGAGGGGGGCCCAGGCCGGAGCAATGCTGTAAAGCGTTTGGCGTGGACTATCAAAAGTGGTAGGAAAGGGGGGCCAGAGAAGCAGGTAGATAGGGGTGTAAAGTCCAAAGGCAGTGGGGAGTGCAGCACCAGAAACAGATTTGATGTGCTCGATTCGGAAGAAACAGAGGGGGAGATGGAGGTAGTTGCAACAGATAGTAGCTTGGGGTCTAGGCCAGGAAAAAGGAGGAGGGATACGGGAGAAGACCAGGGGAGTAGTCCAGGTAGTTCAGGGCCTGGAAAGAGACGGAGGGACAAGGATAGGAGTAATCCTAGGTCAAAGATACCGATACCGATATTGATTCCGAGTGGGGCTGTTGGAGAGGAAGAGGACGCTGTAAACAATAGGAGACTAGAGGAGATAAATAGGGCGAGGGCCAAAAGTAAGTTGGTGGTTGCGGGAAGTAGCATAGTTCGGGGGTTCGACAAGGTTGTCTGTGGTCCGGACAGTAAAAATAGAACAGTTCTGTGCTTTCCGGGGGGTAAAGTGGAGGACCTGAGGAATAGAGTGGACGGTATTGTAGCTGGGTCGGCGCCTGATCCGGTAGTGGTATTACATGTGGGGTCCAATAACATCAGGGAGAGGAAATCAGTTCGTTTGGTGGACACATACAAGGACCTAATTAGTAAGCTACTTAGCAGGAATGCTCTGACCATCGTTTCAGTGGTGCTCCCCGTTATGGGTGGTGGGAATGAGAGGAACTCGCGGATTATGGCACTAAACGAGGAGCTGGAAGAGCACTGCAAAGACTTGGGAATACATTTCATTGACCACTGGGATTCATTCTGGGGACAAGGAGAGTTGTATGGGCGAGACGGATTGCATTTAAGTAGGATGGGTACAGACCTGTTGGGCCAAAAAGTTTACAGGTGACTGGGCCTTTTTTGGAGAAAAGGGGGGTAGGGGACCACAGCCGATAACCCAGAGGGGCACAAATGCTGGGAACATAGGAAGAACAACAAACATGCACAATACAGGGACATACCAGGGTTATAATAATGTGCCAGTGATGACAAAAAAAAACAAAGATTCATTAAGTTTGGGTACTGCATCCAGGGTCTGCACAAGAAAGTAAGCGAAATATCAACAATGATGGACGAAGGAGACTTCGATATAATGGGTCTAAGTGAGACGTGGATACGACGGGATGAGCGGGTTGATCAGATGAAGGGTTGCGTGTGGATAGGAGCTGGGCGAACTGAGGGTCAGAAACGGGGTGGGGGTGTTGGCATCTACGCTAAAGAGGAATTACAGCCCTCATTGATTACAGATCTCACAGAAGCAAGGACTCAGATTCCAGAATCCAACGAAATAGTATGGGCAAAAATCAAGTTAGGAAGCAGGAATGTTGCCGTTGGTGTTGTATACTTAGCAGTGGAGGGAAGTAAGCCTGAGTGGAATGATTCAATATATACAACTCTTAGATCGAATATCACAGAGCTTGGAAGCAGAGGGTTCAGTATTGTCCTAATGGGGGACTCCAATGGGCACATCGGGGATAAGGAGGAGGGCATACAGGGAGGTGATAGGAAAATTAACACGAATGGGAGGAAGATGTTGGACCTATCAAAAGAGCTTGGTTTAAAGATCCTGAACAGGGATGCGAAATGTAAGGGTAAATGGACCTGGGAGAGGAACGATAAAAAAAACAATAATTGATTATATACTCACTGACATTAGCGTATGGAGGGAGGTTATAGATGTAGAAATAGATGACGAGGGAAAAAATGACTTGGGTAGTGATCACAACCTGATAACAGTTAAGATTATGGGCAAAAAGACGAATAGAGACAGAAATACCTTCAAGGAAGTTTGGGGACTAAAACAAGGAACCGACTGGAAGCAGTTTCGGGAAAAACTAAAACCAAATCTTGAATGTATACCTAGGGATGCAAATGTCCAGAGTATTTCAGATGGCATAGTAAATAGCCTAACAGAGGCAGGGAGGGATTGTATAGGAAGGGTGAGGGTCCCAACGAGAGAACTTGGATACAGGGTTAACGAGGGACTGAAAAAGGCTATAAAAGAAAGGAAGGTAAAATGCGCTGCTTACAGAAGAAGTAGGAAGCTTAAAGGGGTGGATAACAATGACACGAGACTAATGAAAGGAGAATATGAACTGGCACGGAGAAAGGTGAATGAGATAAAGAATAATAATAGGAATGAGCACAATTGCAGTCTTGCCAGAACAATAAAGAAAACGGGGGGTTCGAGCTCAAACGTATTTTGGAACTGGATAAATAAACGGGGGAAAAGTAGTGTGCAGAGTATCAAAGTGGATGGGGAAAGTACAGAAGATAAAGGCCGTATCGCTTCAGAGTTAGTCAAGCACTGGGAAAAGATAAACGATAGGCGATGGGGCAGTGGGTCCCCACCAAAAAGAAATACACTGGTGGAGGAGAACCTATCCAATCGTGTATGTAGCGAAATAACGGCAGAAGAAGTGCGGAACGTGGTCTTGAAATTAAAAAATGGTAAAGCGGGAGGGACTGATGAAATTCCGAACGAATTCCTCAAAAATGGAGGGGAGGCACCTATTGAAGTCCTGACAAACCTTTTCAACCTGGCTCTGCGAAAGCAAGAGGTCCCCAGAGAGTGGAGGGCAAGTAAGGTGTCGTTCATACACAAAAAAGGGGGATAAGGAAGTTCTAAATAACTATAGGGGGATATCAGTTAGTAGTAACATCGGAAAAGTATTCTGTAAGGTCATATACGGTAGACTAGAGGAAGTTATTGAAGAGAAAGGTTTTTTAGGAGAAATTCAAAATGGTTCCAGGAAAGGACGAAGAGTCACTGATCACCTATTTACACTCACCCAACTGATAGAATCAACAAAGGCTGAAAAGAAAAAGGTGTTTCTGGCATTTCTAGATGTGAAAAAAGCGTACGACCGAGTGTGGAGGGAAGGTATGTGGCGAAAGCTCGAGGGCATCGGACTGGGGGGTGACTTTGTGGGAATCATGAAAGCACTGTATACAGATGTGCAAAGCCAACTCAGTCTAGGGAGTATCACTACAAAACGAGTCCCTATGGATATAGGCCTCAAGCAGGGGTGTATCTTTTCACCGATTTTGTTTGCATTGTATGTTAAAGATTTAGGGGACGAACGAATTCAGAGTGCGGAGGGGGTAAATGTTGGAGACATAAAGATACCAGGCTTATTCTTTGCGGACGACATGGTGTTAATGTCTAGAACTGAACAGGGGCTAGAGAAACTGCTGGAAAATGTTGGTAGATATGGGAACACTTGGCGGCTCGAACTAAATGAAAATAAAAGCAAGGTAATACCCGTTGGACGCAAGGTAGATATGACGAAGAGATGGAGAGTGGGGGAGTTCTCAATCCCCGAAGGGGAAAGCAAACAAATCACTGTAGGAGAAACGGGAGAGTATGAGTATCTAGGGGTAAGCATAAATATAACGGGAAGAGGGGTGTACAGAAATTACTCAGCCAAACTGATTCTGAAGGGGAAAAGAATTCTGAACCAACTAAAACTTTTAGGGAAAAATAGTTTCAATAAGGTCTTTGTGGGGAAAACACTGTGGGAGAGGGTGGGTTTACCAAGTATAACGTATGGCACGGACGTGATTCCATTAAACCAAACCGTTATTAAGAAGTTGGAAAGTACTCAGAATGATGCCGGCAGATGGATAACAGGGTCGAGTAATGCTGCAGCTTTGGAAGCAGTAAGGGGGGAGCTTGGGTGGATGAAAATCAAGGACAGGGTAGATTTGGGAAAACTGTGTTACTTTAACTACTTGAGAAACCTGCCTGACAACCGGTGGTGCAAATTGATGCTCGATACCATTTGGAATTCTAATATAGAAACGGGGTGGTCAAAACATGTGAGGGAACTAATGGACAATTACTCTATAGAGGTCACAAACATAGAAGTAGGAATGAAAGAAGGCAAAAGGTTTGTCAAAGAGAGAGTCATGGAAGACTGCAATCGAAACTGGCGAGCAGGGGTTAGCGTGAAAAGATCACTGCAGGGGTTACAATATAAAGAAAAGCCAGCTTTTGAGAAGTACCTAGATGGCACCTTTGGAGAGTCACTGCTGTTCAAACTGAGATCAAGATCACTGGAGCTTCGGGGAAAAATTGGGAGAGATGGGGAAAAGGGATGCCAAATGTGCCACTCTGGAGTAGTGGAGACCCTGGAACATTTTCTCTTGGAATGCCCACAGTATATACCTCATAGAATAAAATTTACTGGAAGAATAATGCAGAAGTGGGGTGAAGAAACAAAGGATAGATGGCTGAAGGGGGACACGAGGGAGAGGGTAGGAATGCTTATTGAAGAAATTGAAAAAGAGGAAGTGAGGGACACTATTAAGCAGTTTATATCTGAATGCTGGGAGGAGAGGAGGGGAAGAGGGGGTGGGGTGCAGGGGGAATGATGGCCTTCTCTTATGAGGACCGCGACAAATCAGCGGCTGGCCAAAGAGTTATTATTATTACAGAGTCTCATAACGGTCAGGTGTTAGAAAAACGGACATGATGTTCAAATTCATCAAAACCGATTGCCGACAACTCCCGTTGTTTAAGCATCACTGTTACCCGAAAGAATAACCACCACGAACAAAAGATGTATACTATTTTTAAGTATGATCGAGCATTCTCAAAAGAATGATCGGGCGTTCTTTGGAATTGTACGCCGTTATTGTTCTAATACAAACATTCAACCTGCCTGATCATGGACCAGTAATATATATATTTTACAGGTGTCTTCACCAGAAGTGTATTTCCTTCATGTTGCTATAAATTGTCCAACTGAACCGTTAGCGTTTTAAAAGACGTGACAATTTACCGATGTTAAATTGTCAAGTCTTTTGAATCGCTAAATAGCCCACGCAGTCACTTATTTCCACATGCAGAAAATACAATTGTAAATGATTTATAGTATTGGCCCCTGATTGAGTTTTTACCCCGAACTTCCTACTGAAACATCCGTGCTCAGCGTGATAGTGTCTTCCATGTGTTCACCCAAACGGTAACTCACCATCAAATTTGTTTCTACTTTTTTTCTCCCCAATGTAAAAAAAATATTTCATTTGTTTCACAGTAAATAAGAATGTAATTCATAACGAGTTTCACGTCAACCTTGAAATTTATCTGGCCGAACACACTGGGTCGAGTGTGTTTTATTCATATAGAATCAAATCATTACCATGAAGACACCATGTCGTTTTCTCAGTAAAGTGTACAAAAATGTTAGAAAATGATCCTGGACAGTTTCTTGGTTCCCAGAAAAGTCATTCTTCCAAATCGCCCGTTCAGGAATGCAGTCGAGCATTACGTTCTCAATTCTAGCGTCTCGTAAATATATCAAAGTAATTCTTGGTATGTTTTGTGATCGTTCAGCAATGTAATGTTGTAGTCATTATAAGACCCAATTTGTTTGAAACTTTCTTCGTAATTAATTATGTTCTTGACCACTAAACCAAAGTTTGCATTCGTCATCGTAAACGGCTCGATAAGCTCGTTCCATTCGAAAAGTTCACAAACTGTGTTTGGGGACAAAACTGGTTGAATTGTAACTTCTCATAAAATCCCTATGTTGATCTGAGTATTGTTTAAGGAATGAAGGGGACGGGAGGTTAATACAACAGTGCGCTGCTGAAATATAATGGATGTTGAAATTTATTTACTGGTTCATTTTAGGCAAGCAGGTACGTTTTTCTCCGTCATTTAGGTTATTATTTAAATCCCACGACGTACGTTGTTAGAATGGAGGGCGGGGGTGGGGGGTGGGGGGGGGGGGGGTCAGAGGCGCGCACCATGCCGGCGTGCGACACTCCTATTTTTGTAACATTTTTTTCATAAACACCGGTACTGTGTACAGGGTATTATCGGCGATAACACATGGACATCTTTGTTTGAATACCGGATCCCACATATAGAACCTACGAGTGACTCCCATGAGCCGTTATAAATTGGCCTCCTTCAGAGACTCTCAGGACACTGACCGGTTGTGTCGCAGAGAAGTTTGTACTGCGCACCTCAGATATTCTGAAAACAGTATGGAATGTTGGTTGGATGAAACTACACTGGAGCTAAACTCTTATAGTGGGGTTACAGCGGTTCAATAAAAAACTAAACCAATCTGGGCGTGAAACGACTATATTAGGCCTGGTGAGAGGATCGAAGCCAACCATAACGGAAAACTTATAGTCAAACACTACATACCAACAATCCTGTCTCACCCATCTTTCACACTGATTTGTTTGGTGTATCCGGGAACCTGGAAATTTCCCAAGTAATATCAAGGAAATTTCACGAAAGTAACAACACGTATTAATTTTCATAAAAATGAACATCTTTTATTGTCAGTCTGCTATCTCCAAACGGAAAAAAAGTTCGTTTCCAAAGAGAAGTGTGAAAACACAAAACCCGCTTCAATGTCGTTTTCATTTCCAGAATCACTAGTATTATCACCATCACTTCCTCCAATGTTAACACCCTATTCACTGCCCCCCCCCCCCCCCCCCCTCCCACCAGCAGATGAGACTGGATGAGGGCAGTGAAGAGGGAAGAGAGTGATGTTGAAGGAGGTAGTGAATAGCGATAATACTGATTCTGAAAAAGAAGACGAGTTTGAAGTGTGAAGCGGATAAAGGTCTTGCTGTTGAAGAGAGGAATCCTCCAGAACTGGATGAGAGGCACAGTGATTTAAGGTTCCCTGCTAAAGATTTACCAGGTATCGGGACCGGCTTTTCGAACCGGGAACCCGGGAATTCTCGCGCTCGGGAATAAACCCTACTTATAAAGGTGTATGCTTCAAAATAGTCTAACTGACACTCATATATACAATGTAAGGACGCATTTGGCGGCAGGGCAAAGGCACGAGATGATACGTATATGGGTTACACCATAGAAAGCAAGTGATATTGAATATACAATTACGAAGGTGTTCACGAGGGCTTTGTCCGAGTGAATATTCCCTAGTAATTGTATGTTCAATATCACGAGCTAATATTGTGTAAACAACTTGTCATAGACTTGTTTTCTTACATGAACAAAAGACGCACGATCAACAAGAAAGACTCAATATCAAGTCTCGATCAAATTTGCTTAATTTCTCATTTTTTTCTCCTTCTTTTCAATACTTTCGTTTTTTGAGTCAGCAAAATCTTACTCTCGTTACACGTAAAACGTCATCTTTATCCTACATTTTGGTTTTATTTTATGTGTAAAACGTATATCACCAGGCGAGGAAGTTGAGAAATGTGCGTGAATGGGTTCAGATACTTTAATACAGATCACTGAAATGTTTTCACGGGTTTTTGTTTATGTTCAAGCTGACAGTGTCCCAATGCATTGACTTTGTTCTCCAAAGATATCCTTGATTGTCCAGGTGTTGTATAGCTTTGGGTGATTTTTGTTGAATACAGCACATGATCTTATATGAAATATATTACTTCTTTTAAATAAAGGCGTGACGTCATAGCTATGTGACAAGTCGGGTCCCTATGTTGTCAAGTGAGAATTACCACCAGATGATTTGCTTTATGTTTGAGCAATTGTCGCCATCGCGTCATTATTTTTATCTTTCCATTCCGTATTTGCCGGAGAACTGAGAAATTTGTATTCAAAATCTCAGAAAATTGTACGAAAAAGATGTCACTTGGTGTGGGTACGCCACCTTAATGACAAAATGTTCGTTTAATAAATCTACAGCTTTGTTGAAAATCTATTCGACAACTGGGGGCGCCGAATGTGTGGATATTAGTCTCTTTGCCTCGACCAAGCTGGCAGGTGAGGGGGCATCTTGTGCACTTCCATTTGGTATATTTGGTAATAAAATGTGCTTTCATTGGTACAATCAGTGTACATTTTTATTTTCAAGAGGACTATTTGTTGTTAATCCGACCCTCGATGTATGAACATTGCTATAAAACCAATGAAGAGTAATTTGGAGAGACACTTATTCGTTGTGAACGTGATCTAGAGACCACTTACCCTGCTATGACTTACTCTGCACCTGCTAATGGGTTTGGTTGCCTCGTTCAAAACTAAAACTTGGATGACGTGAAAAACTTCCTTGATTTGAAAATATTTTCTAGCTCACGCCGCCACCCAGTTTCATTTAAACTTCACAAGGCAGCACACTGCTACTGTGTGTCCTTATGACGATTATGTGCACCGTCAAACGTAATCTTTATCATTAGGTACACAAGCGCCGTCTCTGTGAAAAGTAATTTTTGTAACTTTTGGAGCCGTTTTTGTCGGCCTATACGTGTATAAATCATTCAAATTGTATACAGCATACAACACTCGTTTGGGAGATAAAAGTTGAAATGGAATTCAGTTTTCTAACTTTAACATTTTGTAGTTGAGCGAGTAAGAGAGCAGAGACAGTTTTCGAAATTTGTGAGTAGCCATACAAACAAGGTGCCAGAGATATGCGAGTATTTGTTCAGTTTTTTGTCACAACAGACTTTGGAAACTGTGTTATTGTTCGATGAATTGTAGACTTCTCCATCTTATATTAGGTCAACAAACTGAAGAATACAGTTCTTGAAACTCTCGACACTAGAAAAATTAAATCAGCCAAAACCGGGGCATTTGAATGTGTTGTGTTAAAAGGGGCTCTACTAAGTTCGCGTAGGGTTTGATCTTTATTTTGAAAATATGTGCTGAACATATTTTTCTCTCTGAGTTAATAATCCAGGATACCATAAATGACATACAGAGCCCGTAACGTACAGTACAGTCGCCGTGGTCTGGTCACTTTCCACGCGTGGGCAATATTTCAACGGACGCAATAATATTAGATTCCAAACACTAATTACAGGAATAATCATCAAAAATTGAATTAATGAAGCCCCGGGTATAACCTGGTGCTTCATTAATTAAAATGTTGCTAATGGTGATTATTCCTACCTGGTAAACTAATGCGTGGACATAACTGCCTACGTGTGGATTATGACCAATCCACGGCGACTGTACTGTAGAAGAGACTTCACGGAAATGCAGCACTATGTAAGTAGGGTTTTCCGCGTAGTAAAAGCCTCCGCCACAACGTAGCGAGTAATAAAATTTGTAGACTTCCGTTCACCCAACCTGATATAACCATGGTTACCCATCACAGGTGACATGAAAAATACACAACACTTCTTGACTTACGTGTTCTTTTAAGGTCAGGTTATTTATTTATTTATTTATTTATTTATTTATTTATTTATTTATTTATTTGAATTTAACGACAATTTCGACAGTCAGGATAATCTCGTATCGATCAATTCTACGGGTGGAGGAAACTGGATAAGCTGGAGAGACCATCCAAGCAGCGACGAGCAACGACCAGAATCCCAACGCACCAACTCCACACAAGCAGGACTATCATTGATTAAAGAAACGCGCACCATCGAGGTACAACACGCCTTAGTACGCAGCGCCATTGTTCTCCCACGTGGGCAATCGGGTTGAAGTACCTTGTCCGGTCGGATTGATTACACACCTGTTTTGTTTCTCCACCTTCATATCACGCGCACCGGCGGTTAATCGGTTAAGTATTCAAAACGACTTTGCCCTTTAGATAAAGAAGATTGAATTCCTGTGTATCAGATATCATATCCATGTCACACGAAATGGTGTTAATGGTACTTACGATTTGTCTTACTTACCAACGAAAGAGAATTTTTCTAAACGTTGGCTGCATGTTAGAGAAAAGGAGAAAGAGACATATAAAAACAGTTCATGGGTAGATAATATGTAGTTATTTCACAGTTCATTCATAACGATGAATGGTGGATTGACCCTTTGTAATATCTCTTCATCAGGGTTAATTCTAGAGTACATTATAACTGTCGCAACAGATCAAGATAAATATAAATTTATTTCACATTAAAGTATCATGGAATGCATTTTACACAATACAGTGTCTCGTCTCGACTTTCTTTACAATTGAGATGTTGTAAATTTAGTTTGTAATGGATGACAGATTCTCAAAGGCCAAATCAGCAGTCACCGTTAAGAAAAAAACACAACTATCTGTGAAAGCCCAGTTACAGTACATGTTAATATCAGTATTCAATGACAAGTCGATATCAAACGATACTTTGAAGTAGAAAAGATATCTGTTTTCGAAATAAAACTGCTTTCTTTTCAATTTTTATTTCTTGTGCGCTGCAAAACACAATTGATGTAGGTTGGAATGTCGATTTGCCTTTTGTCCAAACAGGGTTAAAATGATCCTTATTTCACGTCTATCAGCACACATGCGATGAACGCTAACAAGTCTGAGCTATAGTTTGAGGAAGTATTGTTACAGGCATATCACACGAACCTTTATATTTATCTTACAACAAGGACGTATTTCTACCAATGCAAATAAACACATCTAGATAAAATACAATCTCTGTTGACAGTAGCAACAATGCGTCCAATTCAATTTAGAAAGAGGGCAGTTGTACCTGTACCCATTTGGTATCTTGTTATTGCACATGTCGAGGCCATTGATTTTGATAACAGGAAGTAAATCTATACTATATTTTATAATGTCCGTCCGTCCGGGCCAACTAAACCTGTTTAGGAGCTATTAGTTTTAGGAGGTTAGTCGAAATTAGGGTAGTATTAGGGTTAGGATAGGGGTGGGGTTAGGGTTAGGGGTAGCCCCAGGGCAGGGCTAAAGGTTGGAGGGGGTTTGCACCCAGTGGGGTGGGGATTGGGGTCAGGGGTGGGGTTTTAGTTTTTATAGCCCCTAAACCAAAACATAGCCCCCAAACCTTTTGGTCCGGCTAGGGTGGGGTTAGGGTCAGGGGTGGGGTTGGGTTAGGGTTAGGGGTAGCCCCAGAGTAGATCTTAACGTTGAGGTGGGTTAGGTCCCTGGGGTGGGGTTAGGGTCAGGGGTGGGGTTTTAGGGTTTAGGGTCAGGTAGGGTAGGGTTAGGGTTAGGGTGTGGTTTTTGAGTGGATAGGGTGGGGTTAGGGTTAAATATAAGTTCTAGGGTGGAGGGGTGGGGTTCTGGCTAAAATAAGGTGATGGACAAATAAAATGTTTTTTTCGAAGCCCTTAAACCCAAATAGTTGGAATGTCCGTCCGTCCGTCCGTCCGTCCGTCCGTCCGTCCGTCCGTCCGTCCGTCCGTCCGTCCGTCTGTCCGCTATAGAAATGAATATGAAGCCACCCCGAGTGTCCACAAATGTGTCTGCTAGGAGTACTTTTTAATGGCGGAGGTCATCGTCAGGTTTAAACAAGTGTGTGGGGTGGGGGTTTAGGCGGCACCAAAAGTTATGACCAAATTTTTTTTTTACCGATATGTGTCTTCAAAGGGGTCTAATAGGGGTACGTTTTCATCAGGAATCTAATAGTGGGTTTAAAAAAGTATCGGGGTGGGGTGGGGATGTAGAGGGTCACGAAAATGTATGGCCAACATTTTTCTCACCGATATAGGTCTTCAAAGAGTCTACTAGGGGTATTTTGTTGCCAGAAATCTAATGGTGATGTTTAAAAAGGTGCCGGGGTGGGATGGGGGTAGAGGTGTAGAGGGCCATCAACAGTTATGATCAGCATGTTTTTTTTTTCACCGACATA
Organism: Pictodentalium vernedei; assembly: GCA_031216915.1. NCBI lineage: Eukaryota > Metazoa > Mollusca > Scaphopoda > Dentaliida > Dentaliidae > Pictodentalium > Pictodentalium vernedei. The sequence continues at coordinate 470,982,852 of CM062291.1, forward strand.
GGTCTTCATATATGTCTCCAAAGGGGTCTACTAGGGGTACGAATATTAAGTATATCAGTATATTAAGGGAGAATACTCTCTTCAGCCCGAGCAACGCCGGGTAACCCTGCTAGTAGTAAACAAATCTCCTTCTCAACGAACTAAATTAGATAATATCATTTTTTTTGGTAATGATGAGGCTTTTTTATATAGACCTACCGCGCATTTAACATGAAAATTAAAGAAAGAAACACATAGCTGAAACACGACTAAAATGTTGGGCGGTTATAGTACAACGAATAGGGATTATTACGTCATGTTCAGTAGAAGAGCCCAATAGCATGACAGCATAATCTTCATTCATCAAAAAAATCAGTTCATAGAAACTGAATGATTGACAAAATAGACGCCGTCAAAAATTGTACTCGATCCCTTCATAGTGCATACAAGTTAAGAAAGGGGGAATATTGTAACGTAAATTGCTTAATACCGAGATGGTTTTAATCATATTCCGTTAGGACTCGTAGATATTTAACCCAGAGGCGAGGTCGAGACTTCAGTATACCATGTCAGACGCCCGCATGATGGTAACAAATTATGTATGTCATGGTATGGAGATGTTGGATGCAGTGACTTCTGCGTTACGCTTGTGGAGTTTTGTCGGAAATTTTCAAAAGTTCGCCCCACCCTTTTAATCTTTCGTGGGGGAGGGACTGGCTTCGGGCTTGTGTAGGTGAAAATACCTTTGATTTTATTTTCTGTCGATCACAACATTAGAAACCTATGATCATTATTCTAGTGTAGAGAGTATTTGTAAGGTAGTCTACAACTCTGTTGGTGTGGTCAGTTGGCGTAAGTCTGATTTGCGTGTTAAGTCTAGAGATTTCGAACGATCACCCACTGCCATCATTCAGTTGATTGAAATCAGGCATATAATTAGTCTGGATGATAGCTGTGGTTTGTCCCGGCGTTATATTTGGTTGCGCATGTAGTACACATTTCAGATCAGTGTTTCAACGTACTAATGGTGCGGTGTGAAATAATCCTGTGCCACATTTTAAACGTCGCCCTACAGTTAAAGTCTTGTTATGAAATGCGCACAAATAGCACGTCGATCTGTGCATTCATCTACGCGTTATGACCACAGTAAGGCTATCAAATTCTGTACATATGGCCTGTGCACAAGCAATATTTCAGCCAATGGACCTGCGGGTAACCCGGAGGTCCATTGGCAGAAACATGGCCTATTTTTGCTCTAAGTGAGCAGGAGAATCTGCCGTGCTTTGGATGCCATTCGATATGGCACTCGCGCGCAATTCCTACGCGCAATGAAGCATATATAAGCGCATAGTTCGCGACAGGACTTCTAGTTTTAGCTGTAATTCTCCTCCACAATTAGGTGCGCAAAATGTAAAAACATTACATTTTGTCTGAAACTACAACAAATGTTTGCGCTGCTTGTTTGGATTCCACTTCACGAGTAATCCTGGATAATAAATTTTCGCGTTCAACAATAAGAACACTTTTTACCGAACTCGCCGTTTGCCTGAACAAGTAATTCTTTAAAAAAACACAACAATCGTTCTTCTAAAACACATCACCCGATGACCGCGATGGACAACTTGGAAAGTAAAACTTTCTTAAAAGTTAACCTGAACATATTCTAAATAATTCTTTCACAGTTTCTTAGTTGCAGCAGATCTAAAATAAAAAAAAAATATAGACATGGCACTATTTCTTGATGAAAGGTGATCTTGTTTCTAACGCGTCCGTTGTATTCCAAAGCTGTAGTTTTCAAAGCAAATTCTCATTTATGAAACAAAATAAAATTTCTCCGCACCTTGTTGTTGCCCGCACATAAGCTTACATTAAACTTACCTTTGTAATATTTTTTGTAATGACTGTTTATTCCCCCTTAAGAAAGATTAACATTAGTTGGCGCGGAGAATGGGAACTGTCAGATCGTTGTCTCGTTAGTGTTATCTGTCTTTGAAGATGTTTTTAAAAACAATAAAAGTACGATTGCCCTCATTCTAAAATAAAACAAAATGTTATCAAAAGAAATAATAAAATAAATAAATAAAGCTTTTTTAACTTATACATCTAGACATGCGCAAAATTGCCAAAAAATGACCGTTTGTAGAGATGGTATATTCCATACCAGCCCAGTTCCAGAAGCTGGTAAAGTCTATATTCGTTGTTTGGGGAAGATTAATCAATATTTTCAACCTGTAGCCTTGAGGCTGCATGACATAAATGTTTGTTGGTCTACCATACAAATTCGCTGAGTAACTATCTACTTGTTAAATTCAGGTCGTACCGCGATCCAGGACGGAATTCTGGTATGTTGTGTTCAAAGAGTTAATCCTACAGCTCTACCGATCGGGATGATTTAAGTGGCTCGGAAGCCATTCGAATTTTATCATTTCTATATTTTTGCCTGCTGTATAAAGCTTGGGACCAGTCACTGGAACTAGCCGCGTGTCTTGTTTCAACGTTCACTGCCCCGCTGATTGAAATTAGCTATAAACGTGTTCCAATCAGGGGTCATACGATATAGGGTTGTGGTAGAAATGTTTGCCTGGAATTTCTGCATTTATTCTTAGGTAAGGGTTAATAAAACTATTGTACTTTTCGTGAAGGTACGAATGTGTATTATACATGAAATACGACATCGGGAAGGTTAAAATCAAATACTTCACTGAAAAGAGAAGGTGTGTGTTATTTGCGTAGTAATATTGTCACAATATTTTTGTTCTTGTTTGACGACTGGTCACACCACCATGGACAATGTATGCGTTCTTTATTTAGCTGGTGTGGGTACGCGGAAACTGAATCGACCGGTGATAGAATTAAATGAAAAATTTAACTCTCACGTCGATGCAGTTGACTTGGGAAATAAAAATTGAAACCAACTGATTCTCAATCGAATAGTTTGTGTAATTTGTTATTACTTCTCGTTTTCATATTTTATACCCTCACTGTTTTTATATTGTGCAAGTATAATACGGCGTCATAAATATTTCTGAATTTTTACGCACTGAAGTATTTTCACTGATGGGTGCAGAACATTCCCTCTAGAAAGTCCAACAAAATTCTGAGAAAGTAACACTGTATCACGTGTGTCATGTACCCTTTTAATCAATACTACAGTACTTTCAGCAAGGTTCGGAAATCAGAAGTACAGGCTGAATTTTCATGTCTATCGTATAATATTTCAGTGGACTGGAATGGAATATAACGTTGTTTTCACGCCCTGTGTGCTATTCCTTGGAACTGACGACGTGGCGCGAGTCAAACTGACCGTCATGTCGGTTTTAATGGCAATTCGAGAATGCGCCCATGTTGTGACGCCATCACCATGCCTGTACATGCAGATACGTAATGTTTAGGTTAACACGTGATGTTCGTGTTTTATTCTGATTATTAACGGATGATTTTGTTTTAAGTTGAGTTGTGAATATTTTACCTTCGTGAACCCAGTCGGGTGTTATAAACAACAGCGACTCGTCTGTTTGGGCAAATTCATAGAAAAAGCGGGAATATTTCAGAACGGAATGAAAGTAGCTTAGAAACCGGAACCTCCTTGACTTCTTCATGTAGAGGATATGTAGATATATAGGAAATCTGATGACAGAATAACAGTGTTCAATGTGAAACACTTAGAGAAATATTGATTACATCTCGACGATTCGAAAATTTCTCAACCCACACCAAAAGAGTCGAATAATAGCGATGATTTCAGTACGACTTTTCGTCTCGAGTTCGAACCCTATCCGGGACAACCCGCGTTGTGTCCTTGGGCAATGCACTTTATCCCGCTTGCCCACATGGGGGCACGATGACGCCGTGTACTAAGACGTATTGCACGTCGATGGTGCGCATGTCTTCAGCCACTGCAACCCTAGTTGAGCGGAGCTTGAACAGAGTTAGAATGTTGAGGAGCTGACAGTTGCTCGCCGTTGTTCGGTGGTTCTCTCCGGGTACTCCGGCTTCCTCCACTCGCAAAACTGTCACGATCACGATTAGCCATTGTGCATTGCAATTCGAATTTTTCCATGTTTCTACATCTGACATATTCTCTTGCTCCCGATGATCAGGTATTCCATGGTTTCGAGGAATTACTCTATCATTGTTCAATTAACATACAATACTATATCTCACGTGACTTCCTTGCATTCTGATTGGCTGAAAGATGATACCCTATTTCGTGTAGTTTGCATCCACAGAACTTACCAGGCACTGCACCCAGACACTACACGTTTTCTATTTTTAGCACACTACTATATCAGTTTTCTTTTCATACTGGGCGAATAAAACTGATCAGGCTAAATTTAAAAATCGATTCACAGAGGCACAACATCCACAAAACGACCCGGAAAGAAATCATTGTGGAAAACTGTATCGCTTTTCCATTGTTGAAGTCACATTTTCCGAGGCGTTCATTTTATTCCTTGAGAAGATGATCCATATCTCGTTTCGAAGAGAATGATCCAAACCCGGGCCCAACTTTCATGAGAACGCGTCCGGATATGAAAAATCGTTTGTTTCGCTGCTCATATTATTTCGCTATTTAATTGTATGTTTTGGGCAGTAAACGAATAAATAATGGAATTCAATTGAATCTTCGGAGTTTGTATCCCATACTGACCCATTCGGTAATGTATATGTGTGATAAATCTGTGGAAATTATCAAACTGCGTTGTCAAATTTCGAAAATTGTAGTTTTAATTCGCGAGTTGCGCGATTCTAGAATATACAGTTCCGTTTGGGGGAAATGTTTTGTTTACCCTTGCCGACCGATTCAAAGTCTGTTTTCTACTCATATCAATAATCCAAGTTAGCTGTGTTTTGGAAGAAGAAAATGTTTTTTAAAAACTACATGGTATTTTTTCTATATAACGCTGGTTGGTAGGGCTGCTACCTTGGTAATAGATTAACAAATCGGACAGATGTTTTTCTTGATGGGTGTTCGATATAATATAAGGATTAGTGCACGTCTTGTCGTTGACTACGCCCATATAGTGCCCAGTGAGGTGGTGTAGTTCCCTCCGCTTCGCGGCGGGAACTACACCACTTCACTGGGCACTATATGGGCGTAGTCAACTCCAAGCCATGCACTATTCCTTAAATATTGGAAGATTATTATTTATTTAGTGGTGTTTAAGGTCACATACTTATGATGTGGGTCCTGTGAAGATCCGATTTCGGTTGGAATCGAATCCAGAATCGGATCGGACGGAAAATTCTTGGACTCGTTTCATAAATATTATATGAGAAAAACACTCATTCCATATCCTCTATATAAACAACCACTCAAATTAAAAAATAGGTGCATGGGCAAATTTTTGCATTACTACCTTACCGGTGCGTCTGCATTTTTCCTTGATGTCACTCAAATGTTTTCATTAAACACCAGCAGCCGACATGTTTGTTTACCAATGACGTACCTGATAGCGTAATCTATTTTCATCCGAGGGTTTCGAGGTTGTTGCGAGGAGATGTGTTTTGATAGATGTGGACAGAATCTGAACCGAACGAGACATCAGTATATTTGTTTCGAAATTCGGACCCAACTAAAACTTACGACTCCAAAGTGATGACAGTTTCAGTAAAATAAATATGGGAAAATAACTGTAGATGCTTTCTACGTAATTTTTATTACCCTTCAGTAAGCTGTCGGCGATGTCTCGGGTCGTTTCGCCCCAATTCCCGTTCGGGTAAAAAATATATAGGCCCTAAGCAGTAAATTTAATCACCAGAAATGAATAATTTTGGATTCAAGATTAAAATTGATAAAGGTTATACGGATAATATTTGAATCAGCTCTCCGTTGACAACGGGACCTCGAATTATCATAATAAATCGGAGAATTGTCACTCGTAAGTTCGTAACCAATTTTCCAATGAACATCAAGTTGTCCGACTAAGTGTTGTTCGGCCTTTTTTGCGACTCCTCCCAGATATTATGAACAAGCCAGGAATGCCCAATGGCCGTGAAAAAACGCCATTGTAAAGCTTATTCGACTCCCTTTCCATTGATACCGGGTACTACTGGATACGTTGGGTTAAGCAAATTTCAGGGGGGGGGGGGGGGTATAATGCAGTTGAGTGCTATCGTTTTCGAAAAGCGAGTTGTGAACCTTGTAAATAATAAAATTCCATAATGGGGGAACGACAGCATCGATCCAAAAATGTTATGAGGCATCATTTTTTTTCGATTTCTCAGCCTGTGCCGAGTATCTTAACATTTGTTCAAGACAAGTCAAGTTTTGCTCACCCCCCTCCCCCCATCACAAAATCCGAGCTAGTTCAATAACATTAAACTCTTGCTTGGGCAAACTAATTTGCATTTGTGTTTTATGTTGGGGTCGTCTGAGTTTAATATCATTGAAATCAACGTTGGGAAAAAAATATGTAACATGCTTCGCGGGGATAGGTTCGTTTTACCCTCGCAAATCTTACCGTAAGAACTGTTTTCAGACAGTGTACATTATGTATCTTCCACATTACTAAGAGAAAAAAAATCCTAAAAGAAAGTCCCAAATTTTGAACTTTATAAACAAAATCTTTGAAAATGAAGCAGGAATAAATAAAACGAATCCAAAGTCACATGACAGGAGGGGCGGAGGCGAGGAGTGAGGTATACCACCGTGACCCGCGCGTATCTATACTACTCAATGTTTGCTAAGCACCAAGTATATCCAACTACTTGTTTTACGTTTTAGTTGAAATATTGTTATGAAAAGTGTATAAATTTTATATTTAATTATATCTTTAATGAGTTAAGCACAGAAATTGCTTGTGTTTGACATTATTTTTTAGCTTTTGAATACGATAACCATGGATAATGGATATTATTGGTAAAAGAGGAATTTTTTCAAATTTGCCAAAAAGTTGACGGAGCGGACTAATATGGGTTCATTATCGAGTATGAGACCCATTACTGCTAATTACAGCTTGACAACGCCTTCTCATGCTCCCAATCAGGTTCCAGATGGTCCTTTGTGGGATGTTGTTCCATTCTTGGACCAGCATGGAACCAAGCTCCTGAACACTGAAATTACAAGCTGCAACTCATTCCAGATCAGGGGATCTCGCTGGCCAGTCCATACGCTCAATCCCCCCCCCCCCTTCCCCTCTGTCGCTACTCCCAGACAGCATGGGCAACATGAGGACGGGCATTATCGTCCATCAGAATGAATCTATCACCCACTGCAACTGCATACAATCTGACGTGGGCATCCAGGATCTCATCAATATACCGCTGCCCAGTAAATGTACCACGGTTAAGGACACAGAGCTCTGTACGTCCATCCCAGCTGATGACGCCACATACCATTATTGACTCTCCACCATAGCGGTCATGCTCTGCAATGATGGCTGCATGGAATCGCTCACCCGGTCTTCTCCATACCCTAGGACGCCTATCTGTGTTGTCTAAGTACTACCTTGGCCCAGCTGTAAAAAGGACAGGTCGTCCTTCTTCTCGGGTCCATCCACGCGATCCATGGCCCATTCATATCGTGTCTGGCGGTGGTTCTGGGACAGCGAAATGCGAATACATGGTCTTCTCGATCGGAAACCACCTTTGCGTAATCTTGCCCAGATAGTACGCGTCGAAACATTTAGCCCGGATGCATCCCGAAGGTCACTGTGAAGCTGGGTTACTGTGGCAAAGCGGTTCATATGATGAGACTGAATGATTCAAAACCGGTCTTCAGCTGCAGATGTTGCCCTGTCTCTGCCATCACGATGTCGTCTGAATGGTGTGCCATACTGCTGAAATCTTGTGCAGGCTCTGTTGGTCACCGTATGGTGCACACCAAGGGCTTCACCAACCTGACGATGGTTGGCCCCTTGTTCCACCACCCCTACAGCTCACCAAATGTCTGCTTCAGACAAATGTCTTCTTACATTTGCATTCGTCATATTCAATCATTAAATCACAAGGGTTTGTGTTGAAATGAAGACTGAATACCCGACACATCCCATGTACATATAGATAGTACACGAAAACATCATGGAAGTCAAGGGGTCCATGCTTTCCATGACTGCCGCGAAACGTCTGTCTGTCAAACGAGCTAATGTAAACACTGGGGACCATCCCAATATATTCCCCAATCATATCCACCAAAAATATCGCAAATGTGTCACAAGAAAATTTCACAGTGATATGTCAAATATGTGGTGCTTAGCAAACTTTGAGTAGTATATTTCATCTTCCATCGACCTTAGTGGCCAGAAAAGAAGCTTAATAAAAGTAAATGGTTTTTATTTTTATGGAGGGAAACAAACAAGATTTTATCTTATTCGATGGAATGGAATGTTTTGGGAGTAAGTTCAACTGTTGCATCGGGACTAATCCATATTATTAATTGACGGGAGGTGTTTAGAATTTGTTCTGAGAACCACGGGCGTATGAGACGAGGGAGGGAGGGGGGGCACCCCTCTAGGCCAAGGACAAACATAGTATAGGTGACTTAGATTAAGTCTACATATACTCACGTCCTGTTATGTCGTAGAAAAGTCACGTTCCTCGACGAAGTTCTCGTTCGTTGTCACGAGAGTGGGGCTCCATGGAAGGCAGACTCCCACCAAAACGAATCATTGTCTAGAAATTTCACAATTCGAACTACTTCACACTCTATGGTAGATCTCGAGAAACACAAACAATGCAAACAGTCAAAATTACACCGTTTGCTGGCCACTGGGGGGGGGGGGGGGGGTAGGCAAATTCAGGAGGAGCAAACAAAATTTGGATTGCAGGCACGGGTTGTCTAAAAAAAATAGTTTTTTCTAGCCTGGTATCTATATTTTGTATTTGCAACCCTACTCTCTTCCCCAGACTTAGAATTTTAAAATTTATTTCCGTGTGAGTGCCAGTCTTTCTGAAATTAATTTAATCAGCGCCAGAGGGGGCGCGGTGGCTCAGTAGGTAGAGGTACAAGCTGCAAGCCGAGAGGTCCTCGGTTCGAATCCCACCTCCGGCAACCGCGTTGTGTCCTTGGGCAAGACATTTCACCCGCATTGTCCATGTGGGGGCACGATGACGCCGTGTACTAAGGCGTATTGCACGTCGATGGTACGCATGTCTTCAACCAATCTAATCCTGCCTGTGCTGCAGTGCGCAGTTACGATGTTTGGGAGCTGGCAGCTGCTCGTCGTTGCTCGGTGGTTCTCTCCGGGTACTCCGGCTTCCTCCACCCGTAAAACTGTCATGGTCATGATTAGCCATTGTGCATAAATATGTGACCTTAAACACCAATAAATAAATAAATAAATAATCAGCGCCAGATTTCTTCCATTATGCCTGTACGAGTGGATGAAGAGGCAAATATTTTCATGTATTTTATCAATATACCATCAACTCACAGTGGATAAGCCGTCATAAGCGGAAAATACAAACACCGGAAATTGGAATTCGCAAGGTGGGAAATCCACCCATTGGGAGTGGTCTGGAGTGGGTCAGGTTAGGGGTCGACCTGACACCCCCTCCCAAAAAGGTGGTGAAACGGTAACAAAATTGAGAGAAAAAAAAGAAGAATACAAAGAAAGAGGATGACCAGACATTGAACATTTTTTATACGGGCCTAGGGGCCTCGCCGTTCGGACGCCGATTCCGACATTTTTTGTCCATTGTCGATTGGATTAGCAGCGGCAAATTCAGTTTCGTACACAAACGCATCCATGTGCCGATGTCAATGAGTTCCTATATTAATTTTCACCCCGACAAGCGCGTCCGGTAAAAAATAACGCATCGGACCCTGGATCTGTTGTCGGAACCGCAATGCGCCCAGCTTCACTTACAGGCCACACGGCACGTGCTGCGTGACATAGGCCTACATGTCAAAGCTTTGAATTTGAATTCGAGAGTGAAACAAAGTTACAGAAAGACTCTGTAGTTTAATACAAATTCCCCATTCTTATAAAAAACAATATCAAATTCACTGTGCCGCGACAGAATAGGCGATCTCGCGATGATAGCAACTAGCGGGGGAGGAATTCGCTAGAATTGTGCACTTGGTGATACCTTCCTGAAATTTGGCATGATGTAAGGGTAGGCATCAGAGATTTCAAAATCGATCGGCTACAAGTTGGCACCATCCTCTAGCCACCACTAGCAGCGAAATCCAAAATGGCCGCCAAGCGGATCGAAAAAAAGCTATTTTCGCCGATCGCACAACTGAAGCTCCAAACCTAACACCATACATGTGCTGTAATTGATGTGAATGATGGAGTGAAGCCCTTGGAACAAGTTGGGGGGAAGATTAATGGATAATGGGATCAGAATTTCCGTCGATGTGTGCGTCTGTGTGTCTGACTGTCAGTATGATCGTCCGTCCGTAGATAAATTAGTGTTGAATGTTTCTCGGGAATGCAATGGTCAAATGAACATGGTATGAGAGATTCCTGTCAACACATGAACAAGGGTACTCGATAGTATGCAGCAGTGGGGATACTTGGACATTTGATAATCCAATTAAAGTGACAGTCTATTCTCAACTTCCGGCATTTTCGATAGATTTATTTTCTAAGAAAATAAAACTATCAAATTTCTAGAGGAGTTCTGGTTCAATCTCAACACCATAGCGACACGTCTGCCAGCAAGGGCAGTGCTGGAATGAACTCGGGATGCATTAGTTCCCGTTGTTAATTATACAATGTTATCTTGCCAGTATAGAACATTGGCAAAATGGGACTAGAAGGGGTGAGTGTATGTTTGCAGTCATTCGAGGTACAGGAATATTTTTTGACTACAAGTAGTATTCTTCATTTTCGGCCAGTTAAGATGTGGTGTGTTCCAAGTCAGGATTAATGTTGCCGACACTTAATGCCCATCCCTCATGGTATGCTACTTTACCAGGGATATAGAGATATAGCCACCACTGGGAGCCAAAACATGACCTTTGATGTCGATGAGTGGTCGAAATGTTTTAGCGAATAACTTATCGAAATATGATCCGGTATGGCAATTTGATACCTTACGTTAGATTTATTAGATCAACTCAGGTATGGATTCATTGAGACATGAGTGCGCTACAAGATGAAGGATTTCCAAGTTGATTTGCTATGGAGTAGGAACTGACTAGTCACATGTGGCCTATGGCCAGAGAAAGACAAGGATACCATAGATGAACACACGGGTGAACGAAGGTATCAACTGTTGTACAGAGGCAAAATAGTTGGGGATATTGTATCATGCTATGCATGAATTAACACCGTCTTGTGCAGTAAATAACAGACTATTTTCCGAAATCTAAAACTGTATTCCTATACCCCGGACAATGTAGCAAGCCACATGGGATGAACATTTGTTAGCAAAATCAACTCAACTAGAAACATGACATGTGTTAACTGGCCGAAAATGGAAAAAAAAATACCAGAATAGGAGATGACTGGTCCTAACATGACAGTATACTACTCAATATTGTTACAACAGCCACCTTCACACTTACACAAAGGTGTGCACCTTAATCCAGCTTTCAAGCATTTGCAATTGCCCTTGCAGGCCTTGGCACAACTACAGTGGAGCATCAGTGCACATGCAGCACTTGCGTCTCCTAGGTGAGTCCAAAATGGGACCAGAATATTGAGACGTGGATTCCACTCCCATCCGTACTGTGATGGGTCTGGCACACATAAGTGTTTCTGCAGAGCACGATGCCAAATGAAAGATGACACAAGAATTACCCTTTTTACATGTTGATACAGAGCTGCTTTGGTGGGCGGGATGTTTTCCATAGACTTAAGGCCATGTGTGAACATATGCCGTCTCGCATCATTGACACGTGTACTGACACAACTGTTACTGTACATCTGTATGGTGAGTTTTTCGATATGCTGCATATGAGGGGAATCCTCTGAAAAGACTTGCGGATTCTCAGTCAATTCTATCATCATTTCAGTTGATGCGGGAAAATTCATCCATGCATTCCATCCTGTCTTCTTCCCAATGCCGAGCATGCTGGATGTTACATCACAACCTGTGAAGGCGTGGAAGAAAGTCAGGGCCTTACAGTAATCAGGTCCAAGTTGTGAAGCTATCTCATGAATTGGCATATCTTTATATGCCTTTCCAATTCCAAACCCAATCCACAGCTCACTGAGTCCAAGGTCACGGAATGTTGCGAAATGGTGCAAAGACAGAATGACGACATCAGAATCAACCGTGCGAAGAAAAGCTATTTTGTGACCTTGTGAGACTGCATGGTTGAGATGAAGCATCATGCGCGTGTCTGCTTCCTCGTGGTTCGATGGAGATATGTCACATAAGCTAACATCCTTATTGCATAGTACATATTCTCCTGATGTCGTTAACAACTGGTACTCGGATGTTGATGTTAATTTCAGCAGTTCAGCAGACAGGAACTTGAAAAATTCGTCTTTATTCTCACTAACTTTCAAGAATGCCTGCCAATTCTTCCCTTTAGGTAAAGGGACGTTCTCGGACACCCGTATCAACCTAACTGCTGTCTCACCGAGGCGTTTTGCTCGCGTCTGATTCTTCAAACTGCCTTCGGGGTAACAGTCATAGATCGCATCAACCCTTGTGGTGTTCGTGTTAATCAGAGATTCGATGTATGGCAATAATTGCAATCGAGCATATTCTCCAAACAGATCCGCTTTCTGTGGTTTGATTACATGGACTACAGCAGGCATATCCAAGATGACAACTGAAGCTTGTCTAGCTGCTGAATTCTTCCCTTGTGCAGGAATAGCTGGTAAACAATTGAGAATTTGAGATTTTGTCCCACTCCGTAGCTTACCTCTATCGGATAATGCTGGCGGATCACGTGCATTCTCGTGCATGAAAAACTCATCCATGTTTGAATCAGGCCGGGCTTGCAGTGAAACGAACATCTGGGTAACTATTGCGGCAGTTGCTTTACTTGACATGAGTTTGTCTCGGCCTTTGTCCAGGTTGGCTGGGGGTGGGTTAAGGAAGGTATATATATTTGCCTTGGGAATAACATCATTCAGGGGTACGGTGCATTCCACAAGCCTTTCCTTCAAGAAAGTGGAATATAAATGCTTGCCCCTTTCGGGTAATGACCGTAAACTCTTACTAACTTCGGGGTCCATATATTCACCAGTATCTAATGTCACCAGCTGACCACTAGTTTCATCATAAGGGTTGATAATGAGTCCCTGATTCACCAGATCGAGGAGAGATTTCAATTGATTCAGAAATTTTTTCTGCTCTGATACCGAACTTTCCGGGTGTTCCGTGTTATCTGATGATGTTGTGTGGAAACTTGCATATTCATACTCATCTATAACACGCAGAACTTCTGACCTTGAAAGCTCAATAACGACTTTCTCTTCAGCCTGGCCATAGAGACCTTTTGGACCACTGTCTTCTTTGAGTAGTTGGATACTATGTTCTTGGCTCTGATCTAAACCCATCATACTGAACTTCCTCTCACTACGCTGGACCACAAAATGGCCTTCCATGAATTTGTTGTGGATTGAAGGATGCCGCCTGGGTAGCTGAGACATGTCTCTCAGAAATACGGGGACCCACCGACAATAATTTGTATGTCCTAGGGCAAAAAAGTAACTGCACAACTCATCGATAGAACACAGTGTACCAGGCCAGTTACCGATTCGTTGGTTCCGAACGAATTGACAGCTTGTCAAGAGAAAGTTCCGAACGATTTCACCCCAATAGCGCGCAGTTGGAGATTGTGAAAGAATCCTCTGTTCCCACATTTCAAATGACTCATGGGGCCCAGTCTGCTGACAGTAAATCTCATAAGCATTCTTTCTGAGGATCTCAAGCCAAGCTAGAGTGAGAAGATATGCCTGTCGCGTCCTCTTGACATGTTTCCCACCAAGTAGGGATGATGCTACACCGGGTGTGAATATCTTTGCGAGGTGAAACATTCGCTCCCAACCAGAACCACCCATAAGCTTACCACCAGCTTCTTGGGTGCACATTTCAAGATGCAGGAATCCAATCATACACACCATTCGATCCTCACCTATCTCCTCTGGGAACAGCCATTGACATTTTTTCTGCCTGGCATACAACGGACAGTCACCTTCAATGACAGGTATCTGGCCGGGGTTTACGAAAGCAGTAGCTTCCCTGACCACATACATAGCATGCTTCTGCATACTGAGTGAGTCCGCTTTCTGCTCACTGAAAACAGGGAATACCCCAATAACTGCACGAGGTTTGACATTGTCTTGATCTTCATGTTTTGAAAAGAAGCCTGAAAAGGTCACAGGGACTTCATCAAGCTGCCAGCTGCCATCAACCTTCCCTTTATTGCTGATCTGTGACACATGAGACAACCAGTCATTCTCTCCCACGTTCAAATCTGCATATTCATTGGGCCGTACATTACATTCATCTGGAGATTCAAGCCTGATGTCCCCACCAAAGTCTTCAACGAAAGGAACAAATGCATAGTCGTCTGGGAGTTCAATTTGTGTGTCTTCTGGAACATCTAAACTCAGTGGTGGGGGATCAGTACCCACATTGTCCCTGCTCAGTTGACCAATGAGTGTGATGGACGTACCATGCATATCAGATCTACCAGATACATCAATGTTATCAGTGGTTCCTATCGAGAAAACATTACGTTTGCAGTTAGCTGGGACTACAACACCTTCGTTCTTGAACCGCAGTGAAACAGCTCTCGCGAAACTCCTGCGAACATCCATTACGCGATCATAAGAGACAGAGAGTCCCATTTGATGAAAATCTCTGATAAGATTTTTCATACGATCATGGGCATGCAACTTCAAACCCACATAAAGAGGCATTGGAGTTTCTCTGTCACGTCTCTGGTGAACATTTTGTGCATGTTCGGAGCGTTTCGCTGAATTGCTGATCAACATCTGTGAAATAGTACAAGCCACTCGAGTCTTGGCATTAACAGTCTCATCATCGCCTAAGTTCTGTATACTACATGTGCCCTCAAGTAGAACTCTAAGAAGAGTCAGGAGTGAGTTGGGTACAGGCTCGCTCAAGCAATAAGATGAAAATGATCCCGTGAAAGGAGCTTGAGATATGAGTATGTGTTTACGCAGAAGAAGACCCACATCAACTATCTTTTTTGCCTCTTCCTCAGACACTATACGAGTTAAAGATTCGGACAACAAGGAGCCAACTCGAAACCTACTTGAAATAAACACATCTCTACCCTGTGTGAAGGCGTCCCAGCCATCGCCCAATTTCTGCAACAAATGTTCTTTGAATCGAGTGGAATGTATTTCTTCACTAAGCCAATCAGAACCGACTTGCTTCAACCTCCGACTGTACAGATTCTTGAGATCGACAAGCTTCATCGCGGAATCGTTGTGTTCAACAAATGTTATGAGCTCTGCCATAACGAGAGGGTCATAGGGCAGGCCTGACGCGGAATGTTCGGCGTTCTTCGACTTTTTAGATTTAGCCGCTCGTGCTTCATTGGCAAGCTTACAATAACAGGTTTTGTGATAGTAAAGATCACTAGCAGCGGAATCAAATGCTGCATTGACCCGAGAAAAAACAACCCAGTTCTCGGCTTCCTTTGCCATAATTTTGAGTTTATTGTTATCAGACATTGATCTGCAAATAGGCTCACTGCTGTCACCTTCGCGTTTGTGACAATAAACACACTGGGGCAGTTTCCTGTCACAGCCAGATTCAAAACTTGTCCGTGTTCTTTTAGGACTCAGCGTGGAGCAGGATGCCACTGCCTCATTTCGCTCTCGCTTGTGTAGCACGCGCTGTACGATGTGAGTCCGAATACTGTCACGGCATGTCTTATGATATATTGCCTTATTCGTCAACAGTGACATCGACATACACTCATCACTCTCTCTCATCAAACAATCAATGGTCAAATTATATGGAAGCTCAACGCCATTATCTAGGAAGCGCGTTATGTCTTCCTCAATAGCTTTATAGGCGTCATGAAAACGAGATTCTCTATACGGACGCATCAATTTCTTGGAACTGTCTTGCTGGCAAAAGCAACAACGTTCCCAGTCAGTACTAGTCCGTACACGAAGAGGATTCTCACTCATTCTGTGAATGATTTTTGTGAACAATCGCGTTCTCGAATTAATTTCGACAGACAAATCAGAATTGCTTGCGGAATTACGCCAAACAAGAGATTGTATGGCAAAGAGACTGCTTCATAAAGAGCGTTGTTTCTCCGGGATCAGCGTCATTCAGGTTTGCCTGAATGACGCTGATCCCGGAGAAACAACGCTCTTTTCAAGTTCCAAGAAATTGATGCGTCCGTATAGAGAATCTCGTTTTATTCTACATCATCTCCCACGTCTGTTTCCAACACGTGCGTGGATCAGAGTTCACTTTCGCGCCCTTACAATCGGATGTATAGTCGGTAGACCGTCGAAAAGGAGGTTCCCTTCAGCCGCTGGCGGCCATTTTGGATTGTGCCGCTACTGGTCGCCACCGGTCGGTGTCAACTTGTAGCCGATCGTTTTTGAGAACCTCATAGCCTACACTAACAGTGTGCCAAATTTCAAGAAGGTATCACCAAGTGCACAATTCACCTGTATGTGACGAATTCCTCCCCCGCTAAACTGAGTCTGATCAAGTCATCGGGAATTAAACGACTTGACATGGACAAATTGATTGAACATTTTGTGGCACTAAAGGCAAGGAAGGAAGGTTTCACTAAAAAGTCATTCATCAATTAATTTGATCATATCCAGTCTTTTCACCGCCCGTTAAATCTATCATAATTTTGACGATACACATCCGCAATAATTTTGATGATACAATCAGCGTGGTGGTATTAAAATGTAAAACTCTACTCTCAATTATAATTGGTTCTACTGTAGGCCTATATGTTTATCAAGTATCATGCGATAATATAATTAATAGTGAAAAGTTATTTGTCATTTAGTTTTGGTTTCGAGATTAGTTGCATCACTGATGCCTCATACTATGACAATGAATTCATGCCTGACATGTCTGACCAGTGTGCACGCTAAAGCTCCAGGCGCCTCGTGAACAACAAATTATCGAATTCATAAATAAATAGGTGTCCACATGTAATGAATGGGCTGTCTTCACCTATACAACCATAATAATAAACAACCAACCTCTAAAAAGCAAGAATCGTAAGGAATGTGTTTTAACAGGCAGTGAAATCGGCTATGCTGAGACCATTTACAGGAATGGGCAGTCTTCACCAATGTAGCTATCATAATAAACCTAACCATTAATAGGGGGTAGCTAGAAACTGTGGAAGGTGAACAAAGGCAGTGAAATCGGCTATGCTGAGACTATTTACCAGAATAGACTGTCTTCATCTATGTAGCTATCACAATAAACCGAACCATTAATAGGGGGTAACTAGGAACAGTGGAAGGCGAACAAAGGCAGTGAAATCGGCTCCGCTGAGACCATTTACCAGATGGGCTGTCTTCACCTATCCAACTATAATAACCAACCAACCACTAAGAAGCTAAAATCTTGGGCCATAGGAAAATTACGGGCTGCTCCCAGGGATCGATTACCAACTACAATGCAAGTACATATTTTTGTTACCTTTAAAAACTGACTAATTTTGCCTTTTCTCTTTTAGCAGGTACACACAGATGTTTTCCTTTTGATTTCCAGCACCCCAATAACAGCCGTGGAAAGACTCTAATCGATATGGAATACAGTAACCGCTATGGACTCTGTACATCCTCCGCTCCATCCCTAGAAGTGGTCATCCTCCTCCTGGGAGTCGAGCGTTTGTCCTGCGTACCTTTGTTACCCCTTTTTGTAAACGTTAGGAGAACGCACTCTGTCCTGACCAAATAGTGTACAATGCATGCGCCCGAACAAGGGAAGTTCGGGTCTTTCTCTGGCAGAGAAAGGGTCATGGGGATTGTAGCCGAAATTGGCGAGAGGAGGTCAAAAGAAAGAGGTCTTTGTGTGGCCTGCGTGATAAAGAGAAGCCAGGTTTCGAAGAGCACCATGTACAGCTATTTCTATTCACTGCGAGAAAAACTAAGTTATTTTCTGTTTCCAGTTTACAAAAGCTGTCAATGGGAAAAAAGCGTAAAACTTCATTGTTCAACCAAAATCGTTTTCCAATCAAATATAGCCAAATAGTTTAGGATGCACTCTTTAAAATAATGCTAAATTCTTTTTGGTAGACAAAGTTCTTCTTATTTCCATTTTTATTTAAAGTTTCTAATTTTATCTGTTTTATATTTTCTTATAAATTAATAAAAAAGTACTGATTGGAGTAGCTTTAAACTTAAAAAAGATATTAACTTATTATAGCATGATTTATTCGTTCATCATTCCAAAGAAAGCAATCTTCAAATTAGTTGATGGTTTTGGAAAGTTTTGGCTGTAGGTTAGATTTAATATTTCCATTTTACTTTGAAAAATAGTGATTTTTAACTTTGTGCTATTTCGACAGACTTCTCTCCACTACTACTAACTGTCTTCACCCGCTTGAAAGCGAGGTCATTTCTCTGGGCTGCAAAATAGAGGTGTTTAGTTTTGCATCGGCCACAAAACTAAACGCCTCGATTCCAATGTAATTTTAACGATTAAGAATAAATGCCCTTTTGGGAGGTAAAATTTGAAACAATTTAATGGACATGAAGTTGAAAGCTAATTGGAAAACCCTTTGGTGTTGGTGTGTTCTTTTTGAACAATTACTCAGTCTCCTGTTCCTGTGAGTGCTCAAAAGCTATGTTTCTGATGCAAAAAAATGAACATTTTTAGTGTTACGAATTTTTTTTTAGCAACTGTGGTCTACTGCTAAGGTTTGGTGGAGAGTTTTAAGAACAGACGAACTAGTCTCCTCCGGGATAAAATAGTCTCGAGTCTTTGCAATAATAACCCCATACATGACCTAATCACCATGTTCTAACTTACATGACACAAGACAGTCCCCCCAGCCCCCATCCCCCACCACATACACATATACTTTAAGATTTCTTTGTTTCTCGGCGGGTGTTTTTTTTTTCTTAATATTTACTTACTGGTTATGTATGTCGTAATAGAGGGTATAAATTTTACCATTTAAAATATTTCGCACCAATTGTAGTCATTATTTTTCTTCTTCTTCAATTCAGGCGTAATCCCAAACACAAAAGTCTGCAGGGACAGAATACTATGTGAAGGTTACAACAAGTCGCCAATTGCTAGTGGGCCTATCCACATATCGTTTTCATATATCTTTGTATTTGTATGTTCAGGTCGACTGGAAATTAAGTACTTCATCGCTGTCCCCCAGTGAAGTATGAAGCTTTTCAATAGTCCGGCAGAACAGAAGAGAATTCGGCCCACGAAGCGTATGCAGTCACAAGTGACAAAATAAGGAGACAACTCCAATTTTTTCACTCGAAACAAATAGTTCAGTATGCTTGACGAGGGCACCTTTGGGAGGCGGAGGGGGGTGGGGGGTGGGGTGGGTTGATGGTCGCTATTGTTCAAGTTGAGTTCGCGGTCGCTGGAGATTAGGAGGACATTGGGAAAGACGGTGAAAAAGGAGAGTGAAATGTGTAACATGGGCGTAGTGGAGACCTTGGAATACGTTTTATTAGGACGTCCAAAATCCCAATCTACCAGAATAAAATTCACTGGGCATAGTATGAGGACGTGGGATGGGATTAGTGGATGACACAACGGAGGTGGTTAGTATGCTTATCGGAGGGATTGTGAAGAATGGAGGTACAGAGTATCTTCAAGCATTTCGACTCAGTATTAGGTCTAAAGAGGCGTGGGAATCGGGAGGCAGTTGGAAGCACATGGGTAACCAAGACTTTCTCACATGAGAGCCACAATAAATCAGTGGCGAGCCAAACTGCTGTTAATTGTATATCGACCTACATATATAGTGTCAAAGTCCCATCCTTCTCTAGGGTTCGATCCTCTAATGCTATGGACACACATGCATGATATTACAGGCATTTACTCCAGCTGATTCCTGAGAATCATGTTATATTATTTTATTCCAGCTGATTGATACCAGACGAGATTGTACGAACACATTCAGCCAGACACCTCAACAAAACGTCAAAAGCGATCGACCTTTCTTTCAATTACAAGGTACGAATGGTAGCCTGGGTGCTTTAGAACCCCCCTCCCCCACTTCCAGCGGATCAGAGTTTTAAAACTTTTCCCGGGGAGGGTTCCACCGGACCCTACCAGTAGGAGGAGACACGCTCACCAGCACCCACCCCACCCCAGAGCTACACACTTAGCTGATGCCAGTGGCATCATATTTCGGGCAAAATCTTCCAGCCCATCCCCCCATGGACAAAAGTTGTCGAGTTGGCCCCCGTATGCCTACGTTGGAAAAAATCGGAGAATTAGAAATACGATTAAAACATTATATAAATTCTCTGACCAACTTTGCCGACTGATTTCTCCCTCAGAAGATTTATCAGGTGCTTGCCAAGAGAGGGTGGGTGGGGCAGCGTGATTACGAAGTAACATACTGGTGACGCCCCCCCCCCTCCCAACAAGTTTCCAATAAACTTTCTAGTGATTAAGTATTCGTCAGGAATTGACTCGAAGATATCAATTCTCTTATGCTGTTAGCTATATACTTTCCTAAAAGTAGATTTGATATTTTGACTTGTTGTGTCGTGTAATGGCGAAAACGGCTCCGTGCAAAAACGGCACCTGCGTAACTGACACCAGGTGAGCGAAAACGGCACCAGTGGTGGCGAGAACGGAACTAATTACGCTTGGAGAAACGGCACCATGGGTTAGCGAAAACGGCACCAGCTCGGATAGCGAAAATGCCACCAGTATTTAAATCATTTCATTCTGTGTTTTTCTGTATTTTGTTTTGAAACTGTGTATTTAGCCTAAGCTTGCGGATGCATTTTAGGTTCTTTAATAAAACTGTGTATTTAGCCTAAGCTTGCGGATGCATTTTAGGTTCTTTAATAAAACTGTGTCTTTAGCCTAAGCTTGCGGATGCATTTTAGGTTCTTTAATAAAACTGTGTATTTAGCCTAAGCTTGCGGATGCATTTTAGGTTCTTTAATAAAACTGTGTATTTAGCCTAAGCTTGCGGATGCATTTTAGGTTCTTTAATAAAACTGTGTATTTAGCCTAAGCTTGCGGATGCATTTTAGGTTCTTTAATAAAACTGTGTATTTAGCCTAAGCTTGCGGATGCATTTTAGGTTATTTAATAAAACTGTGTATTTAGCCTAAGCTTGCGGATGCATTTTAGGTTCTTTAATAAAACTGTGTATTTAGCCTAAGCTTGCGGATGCATTTTAGGTTCTTTAATAAAACTGTGTATTTAGCCTAAGCTTGCGGATGCATTTTAGGTTCTTTAATAAAACTGTGTATTTAGCCTAAGCTTGCGGATGCATTTTAGGTTCTTTAATAAAACTGTGTATTTAGCCTAAGCTTGCGGATGCATTTTAGGTTCTTTAATAAAACTGTGTATTTAGCCTAAGCTTGCGGATGCATTTTAGGTTCTTTAATAAAACTGTGTATTTAGCCTAAGCTTGCGGATGCATTTTAGGTTCTTTAATAAAACTGTGTATTTAGCCTAAGCTTGCGGATGCATTTTAGGTTCTTTAATAAAACTGTGTATTAAGCCTAAGCTTGCGGATGCATTTTAGGTTCTTTAATAAAACTGTGTATTTAGCCTAAGCTTGCGGATGCATTTTAGGTTCTTTAATAAAACTGTGTATTTAGCCTAAGCTTGCGGATGTATTTTAGGTTCTTTAATAAAATTGTTGAAAATTGATCAGTTAAAAATATGAGGATATATCTCCCCTTACAACTCTCTTAACCCTTTACCTAACATGAAAAGCAGACGACACTTGCAAAAAAAATTCTTGAATAACTAATTTTTTTCATTTTTTGTCTCAAAAACATAGGTTATGACCCCTCGTTGGAACGAGCTCGACGAGCTCGTTCCAACGAGGGGTCATAACCTATGTTTTTGAGACAAAAGATGAAAATATTTTGAAAATTAATTGGCGATTTTTGAGAATAGCGCTGACCGGTTTTGGCCGTTACGTTGGGTAAAGGGTTAAATGGATTTCTTTTTGTTTAACAGTGACTTCTTGGCGTTAAAGGCAAGAACACCCCTCTCCCGACCCAGGCCCCCCCCCCCCCCCACCCTCTTCCCGGTTGTGGAATCTATCCAACTCGGATTCACGATATAGCTCCTCTTCTTTATTGTTTGTGCATAAATCAGAACCTTTGTGCGTGTGTGTGTGTGGGGGGGGGGGGGGGGGGGGAGGGGGGTAATCTAAGTTCAAAGAATGTGCCAAGGGAAAAAATTAAAACACGGTATTTAAGGCCATGTTTGGGCGTAATAGTCCAAACCCAAGAAATCCGGACTCCTGGGTCAAACCCGAAAGTTCCGGATCCCTCGATTACTCTTACCCCGGGATTACTCTTACTCAATTTCTCCCTCCACACGTATTTTCGTCAGGCTTACACCCACACTGTATATTTATTACACATCCATTAAACTTTAAACTCTTGTATTCAACGGAATCGCCGCTAAGATATAAATGATTCTGTATTCAACGGGTGATATACAAGCCGGCACATTTTTTACCGCACCGTTAATTACGCTTCGAAAAGTTTCCGAATTTCGTTAAACAATCATCGACCGTCTGTCGCATAGTGTGAAAATGAAACCGCCCAAAGCAAAATAAAGTCGGTTCACAAAAAAAAAATAGTCAAAAATGAGATAATATTTTCAAAAAACCGAGTTATTTCCAACCAGAACATTAAAACCAGTCCCGTGGCCGTCTCATTTTGTGGATCCCATTATATCTAAATTGGTCAACTTTATTTCGGTAAATCTTCGTACATCTTGAGAGGCTTCGAACTTCTTTTAAAAATGTTTGTCCCAGCTGTTTTGCAAATCTGCACAAATTTGTACTTATATTTTTACTAACAGTAATAGCTACCAAATGGTTAGGCGTGAATGGGCACCAGCCGAAGAGAAACAGCAATACGAATTTCAACAAACACTGGTTCCGAAAAGGTTGTTTTGATTTTTTATCGATCCATTTGACCACTACAGCTTCAGTCAAAACAAATTCTTCACCTTTGGGTTCAAACATCGGAATTAAAATTTGTTTATTTAAATTAATTTTAAGGCAAGTGATGTGTAATAAACACAGAACAAAATGTGTGTTTGAATCGGTGGGTGGGTGTTTTACATAACTCGTTGGAATGGCGTAATCATATTTCGCTTGAGCCTATGGCTCTCGCGAAATATGACTACGCCATTCCAACTCGTTATGTAAAACACCCAACGATTCAAACACGCATGCGTTCTGTCTATATATGTTGTAGTTATATATGTATTAACGAGAATCACTCATTGCCAAATGTATAATGTATTTTGTATAGTGTGATCATATTCGATATTATTGTCTATTTGTCAGAAAAGATAAAAAACAACTTGTAAAAAGGAGACAAAATAAAGACGACGATCTGAGGTAAATTGAATATTTGATCATGTAAGATAGTGTTGTTCTTCCTTCGACAAGTTTTTGTTTGGGTTCCGTTTTCGCCAGACGCAAGTTTGGTGTCGTTTTCGCCAGTTTGGTGCTGTTTTCGTCTGTTGGTGCCGTTTTCACACGGTGCCGTTTTCGTCTGCACCGTTCACACAAACAGTCATAGCCTGTATGGAAGTTTGTAGCACCCGACCACTGAGGCATGACAAATATGGAATACTGGTAAGGCGCGTATCAATTAAATAATTTGTGCCACAACTACTGTACATGTATATTTTATTTATTCACTAATTCACAGTGGTGACCCAGAAAAGGTCCCATCACAGGCAATCAGGCTGATTAGTCTACTTTTAGCACAACTGTTATTTAACAGCAATCAGCAATACTTGAGTCAATTTTTTTATCATCATCATCCTCATTCGCACCTCTGACCTCAAAAATGTGAAATCCCTGATTGAAATCACGGAAACAACACTAGAGTTACCAGCGAGACTGAAGAAAGCCATCTCAGCTCTGGGCGTCTCTTGTCCCATCACCCGGACTATCCAGGAGACAGGCAAGAACGTCCGTCTGACTCTGGAGTTCAAAGCTGAAAATGACAAAACAACACCTCCGTGAGAGGTAGAACCTTTGGTCGGAGGATCTCCTCTCACACTGGTTTTCACCCGAGACGGCCCGAGGGGAAAAAAGAGACGAAGAAAGAGCCGGTACACAACGCGGAGGGATTCCCGGCGCATGGAGGCTTTTTGGAGAAAGAGAGAGGGGAGCCTGGCGAGGAAAGGAAAGAGTCAGAAGTAGCCACCACTTATCCTCCTACTCCCACGGGCAAACCCATCTTACTACCAGCTCCCCAGTTGGAACTGTTGGATGTGAAAAGTCCTGTGAAAACTGAGGTGGAACTGTAAGCTGTCTTCTCGCCACGTTTCCACCCCCACCTCCACACCCACCTCTCCCTTCAATACCAGAAAACCATGACCGCCAAACCGAATCCATTTCACTTCAACCAACATAAGAGTCTGCGAATGAACTGCCAAGCCGAGAAGAAATAAGATTCAAGGAATTAGTCTCACGTATACATGATAAAGAAGTCCAACAGAGAATACAGTCTCCAGAAGTCCAGCAAATATTGGCATCGTTACAACGGCGTGTAGCAGGGTATGAAGAAGAAAAAAAAAAAACCTTCACCATCACCAACCTTATCGCCATCACAGCCACCCCTTACCAAGAAGAAAAACAAGAAGCTAACTTTCTTCCCTTCCCTTTCCGTCTTTTACACTCCCCTTCTTTTGAGATTCCCCACATATGAATCTCAACCAAGTTCCTCCTCAGAACGGTTCGAACCCCGGCTACCGCACTTATCGCTCCCCCTGTTACATTTGGGGGCTTGTCCGATCCTCAGCAGTTTGTGGCACTGCGGGTGTTTCGACCGCTCTGAGGGGGAACTTGGGTGAGATTCACATGTGGTGAATCTCAAAAGAAGGGGAGAGTAGTGTAGCGGTCGAGATATAAAGGCCATTTACCAACCAGCCTGGTTGGTCCGGATCTCTTAGTCTCGAGGTAAATCGGTCGCTTTGTGTGCTAGAGGTCGACGGTTCGAAGCCCGACTCCCGCACCTATCTCTCCTCCTGTTACACTTTCTTGTTTTGTATTATTTCCGTATTTATTAACACATGTGAGGTTTTGGAAGAGACAGTAGTTCGTATGTACACATGTGTTAGGGAGACACTTTCTTCATTATCAAGGATGACCCCCCCCCCCCCCCCCCACCCTCCTCGTGTGAATTTCCGTTATAAGAGGAGCTAAGTTTGATGAGACATTGACAATTCTTGGGGTGATAAACTACAGATGCCACAGATTTATGCGATTCACTAACTAGCTTAGCCAGTGTATAAACCTTTACAGCGTTACATAAACTCTCTCCTTAGTTAATCCAGTGTACACACCTTCACAGTGCTATAATAATAGATTTATGCGATTTTTTACGTGCCTATCGAGTGCATACGCCGTCACACTGCTACATAACATGTTGTTGTGAGTGTCTACCTAACTATCCTGTGTATAAGCCTTCACAGTGCAACGTAACAGATCTATGCGAATCTATATCTAGTTCTCTAGTGCATACACTTCCAAAACGCTACATAACACTCACAGGATGCGGCCTACACACCAGTTGTTATACTGGTTGTACACACATGATATAAGAGAGCGCATTCCATCTTTATACTTGAAATTGTATTCCACGCGGAACGTACACTGACTCTATAAAATGTTCATTCCTCCACATCGTCGCCCGAGTGCTAGAATGTTCTATGTCCCCTTTGGGACATAGAACATTCTAGCACTCAGCCGACGATATGAAGAAGATTATTGTTCTTTTCCCCTATCCAAGGCCTTACATCGGCGAAACAGAAATACATTTCGGACTAGTGTGTTGCGCAACGATAAGAACGGTTATCTTTTTCCAGTCAACAATGCACAGAATTAAGCATTTATGATAGAATGATAGAAAGAAAATGAGTTGATATCGCTTTGTCAGCTATCAATAGCAACAGATAGTTGTAACCCTTTAATTTACACTCCAAAATTATTGCAAATCCATATTTTGTTCACACTTCACATTCCAACATCCTGTCTCCAATCTTAACTCCCTTTCCTTCAGACACACGCACACGTTTTGTCCTTCCGCACTGGTACTCGTGCCATATCGATTAACCCATTCACATGCGTTTGTCGTTCTGTGTTTGTCCTAAACAGTTATCCGACTGTTATATTATCTGTCCCTATTGGTGTTATTGACATGTGGCCTCTCGGTCTATCCTTCCGTGCTGACACTCGTGCCATATCAATTAATCCATTCACATACGCGTGTGTCGTTCTGTGTTTGTCCTAAACTGTTATCCAACTGTGATATTAACTGTCTCTATTGTCGTTATTGACATGACTACATATTATTGAAAATATTTTACAGCAATTTTTACAAAAAAAACTGAAAAACAAAAATAATAGGAAGAGTTTCATTTTAATCATGTTTTAATAATCTTCCCGGTTATAATGTTTGTTAAAATTATTACCAGCGTTCACAACAACTGTTTGTTTGTTTGTTTATCGAGAGTAGTAGGCTTGGGGCTGGATGAGCCTGTTCTGGTGGAGAGGGGCCGAGGGGGGATGAGAGGGGTCGATGATGTCATCATAATTAAAATGTTACGTAAGGTAATTAATATTACTTAATGATTTTTTTTAATCACTTTAATAATTAATGTAATTAATGACTGTTGCATAATTAATGTAATTAATGTAATTAATGAGTGTAATTAGGGTTGATTATAATAATTAGTATATTAATAAATGAATTAATATTGACGTACTGGACATATGTGCATGCTATCGGTTGACTGACCCGCGAAGGTCATCGCGTGTCTGGGTATCATTAAATCAATTTTTTTTTTCAAACGCCAACTACTGACAGATGTTGAAGCAATTAAATCTATTGTCACACTTTAACGACCGGTCATAAATATCGTTAGACTGGACATGCTATCATGTATTTAAAAATCAATGATGATCTCACGTGACAAGATGTGTCTTGCTTTTACCTGAAGACTGTGAACGACTCCATTGTGGCTATTTTTATAGGTATAATTTGATTTAATAACTTGGCGTGATTCTTACATATTAATAAGGCTAGTTTATTCTTCTCGTTTTTATGGCTGTCGAAAAACTCTCATAGACTAAAGATATTCTGATTTTACGCCTCACGCGATAAAGTAATTTTTTAATCCGATGACCACATGAACAAATAACATTTCAGTTTTTGAAAAGCGGGCGTGTTTGTTTTTTCCCCTATAAAGTCTGACGATTCGAACCTCACTCTCATTAGAAACTGTGTCAGAAAAGCCAAGATGACAAGCATCGACTATACTTCCGTAAACAGCTATGAGCGAACCAAGAAGCAGC
Organism: Pictodentalium vernedei; assembly: GCA_031216915.1. Classification (NCBI taxonomy): domain Eukaryota; kingdom Metazoa; phylum Mollusca; class Scaphopoda; order Dentaliida; family Dentaliidae; genus Pictodentalium; species Pictodentalium vernedei. The sequence goes on from CM062291.1 coordinate 471,010,225, forward strand.
GTGCCAACGAAGAATTTGCATTAGCCTTAAAAAAGTGGTGGGCAGCGATGCTCCCCACGAAGGAACAAGAAAAGAGACTAAAAGACTACCCGTTTGTTGAGGCTGCCAGACGTCCTTTCGGGGAGATACAGTACAGAAATCGCCCCAAACACTGGTTCGATCTCCCTGTACACATGCAGGAGGAAGCACTAGTAGGGTCACCAACAGTTAACGAAGATTGGGAAAAGGATTTTTTCACCGAGGCAGAGATGGGAGAAAAAAATAGCTTTCTATGGAAAGCAAAAAAAAACCGGCCCTTTTCAGGGCCACCATAATCTTAAAAAGAGTTGCTTTGTCACAAACACACACTTTTTTAACCAATCAGACACCTCCATTATCCCATACCCTCACCGTCACACCCCTGTATCCCCTCACAGTACCTAAAACTTTCATGAACTCCCCTCCGCCAGTTCATCCAATACTAAAAAAACTTTTGGAATCCTCTCTCCCCCCTCCCCAGCCCTCACAATAGCTAAATTATCTCGAACCCCAGTTCAGTTCTCTAAATGTAATGGACATGTCAGGCCCCCGAATACGCCTTCCCCACAATTTTGAGTGATCAAATTACCCCGATTAGTCTCCTCTCATAACTTACCACTCTCTTAACCCGTATTTACTATGAGATTGTCCCCCTAATAAATAGCGTATGTTCATTTGATATAATATATTAATAATTTTCGTTAAATAATTCATTCCACAAGACACTTGTCGAAAAAACAAAATGGTGGATTAGTTTGACAGAAATACGCGTATCGATTTATTCAGGAATGTCTGTCGGTTGTGTCCTTGGGCAAGACACTTCATCCCTATTGATCATGTGGGGGCATGGTGACGCTGTGCACTAAGGCGTACTGCACGTCGATGGAGCTCCTGTCTTCAACCAATGCAGACCCTGTGTAGAATCTTGACAGTTGCTTGCCGTTGCTCGGTGGCTCTCTCCAGCTTTCCCCACCCGTAAAACTGTCGTGGTCATGATTAGTTATTGTGCAGACCTTAAACACCAATAAATAAATATAAATAAATAGTCGGTTATCAAAACAGCCCTTAAGTGTTTAACAGTTAATTGAGGGCCAGTGCGTTTAAAAATGAAAAAATTGGGTGATAGCACTACGGACTGTGTTTAATCATAGAAAAATCACACCCGCGCTATTACTAACCCATATGATTTATTTTTTTGAACGTTCACTGAAGAATAACCCACCCATCTAAGTAAAAGCATGAAAGAGCTAATATTATCTAATTACCTATGTGGGGGTGGGGTGGTCGGTAACGTTGTGAACTAGGGCATACTACCTTCCGCCAATGATAACCCTGTGTAGAACTTTGACAGTTGTTTGCCTCTGCACGATGGTTTTTTCCGGATTGCTCCAACTGTCGTTAAATAAATGAAAAAAACTACAATTCTATAATAACAGGCCAAGCCAACAGTACTTTCACCCCCCTCATTTTAATAGTTGAAAAGCGCTGTTACTCGATCAAAAAAATGGTAAAAGGATATGCGACTCTGTATTAGCCACCCAAATTTGCGAGACTTGGGAAAATATAACCCACCTAGAGCTGCACCAAAGCTACGTACACTATTCGAACTCCCGCATTGTGTCCTTGGGCAAGTTAATTTACCCCGATTATCCACATGGGAGCGCGATGACGGCATGTAATAAGGTGTACTGCACGTCGGTGATACGCATATTTTAGAACAATCTAACCCTGCTTGTGCGGATATCCGACGTTGGTGAGATGACAGTTACTCGTCATTGCTCTGTGGTTCTCTTTGGATATTCCGGAGTCTACCCGTAAAATTGTCATGTTTAATTATAACTTGAACTTGATGTCCGGGTGTAATGAAATAGCGTATTTTCTGCAGACATTCTAAATAAACGCAGCTGGTTTACAGACCTGTATATATATTTTTTTTTCAATTGAGTAAAAATATATGATAGTTACTGATGTAACACGCCGATTAGTATGTTTAATGAATCTAACTACGCCATTCCGACCGACCCTTTGCCCACCATGATCACAACAAACGTTTCAATTCTCTCTCTCTCTCTCTCACCGATACAGTATGGGTGGAAACTAATTGCGTTCAAGCTGTTGTTTTTTTTTCTAGGTTTTACCACTCCCCTTACAGCGCAAATCAAAATGAAATCTAATTCATTGAACCATACTACAGTGGATGTCAAAATTAATTTTTGAACGCCATTTTTTCTATGTGCCACTATCAGCAGCTATGACCATAGCGTAACTTTGTGGTAAAATGCTTATTTTTGTACAAAACTCAAGACCTTTCTCTGACAAATGCCTATATAAAAACAAGATAATATGCGAGAATGCATTGTGTACCTGCATTTTGTTGATAAAATATGGCATGACCACATTCCCGAATATTAATGATGTACCCGCTTAATAACAGCCGAATTTTTATCGGATCACAGTTTTTTTTTTATTTGAATAATTGCCGATTTTTTTTATTAAATCACATTCAGTAATTTATGTAGATTTCCTGAACTGGGCGAAGGTCAAGAAAGGCACTCTGTAGTTTAGGAGACTCCACAAATAAAAATAAAATAAAAAATATTAGATATCTTGCATTTTTTTAATTATCCATATTAACCAGAAATCAAAAATAGTCAAATTAATTAGAATTAAATTACAAATGGATATGAAATTTGCAGTAAAATGAACACTGGTATATGCTGCTGGCCGCATTTTTAGTTGTCTGTAATGGCTGTTGTTCAGAATGTCACCCTATTGGGGTGAGTTTTCGCTTTTTCGTCCAGTTTCATGAGAGCTTCCATGAAGTCTGTTCCACATTCGCAATCTTTTCCAGGGGCCATTCTTCAAAGGCTGGTCCATCGCAACTTTGCGGAGATATTGTTTTCTGGACGACAAACTGCAATATGATCTGGGTTTCCGATCAGACCCCTTGGGATATTTTGATCTTTAAGGATGTTTGCCAAAATTTTCCACCCTGTCGGTTGAAAATCTTTTCTTTTTCGCAGCAGATCATTTATTAGATCACACATATTGGAGCCCGAAATTGTAATGCCGTTATACACGAGTTGATCTTTCTCATCCCAGGATAAATTGGGTATATTCTTTATTATCTGGAGTAACAAAAGTGCCTTCTGCTGCATGGAATCTGGTATAACGGCTAACCAGTCCGGATTATTTTCCACTGAAAAACTAGTCGTTAAGGAGTGTGGTTTGGTGGTTTCTTTGCGTAAATTTGATTGGCGCTGAAAGATTATCTGGTTCAGCAGCCCTTTCTCTTCAGAACCCGATGTTGAAGATTCAGGAATTGGTCTCATACCCTGGTCTATGGGCGGGACAGCTACAGCATTCAGGGGTGTGCGTATTTCCTGCAACTGTTCACTCCCCCATGGTTCAATACACTGAATTCTGCTTGAGGGTAGGTTGGTTGAGTCATCCATCACTAGCGATTTTACTGGCTCTAGCTTATTTGCAAGCCCCAAAATATTTCCACTTGTTAATGCATTGTTCCAACTAAAGGCTGATTTCATATGCACTGGAGGATAGGGTGGCTCGTTACAGACAGATCTGGTTGTTAACTCGGCTGTATTTGAGTTCGCTCCCCCTATAGTGTGTTTAAAATTTACATTTTTATGTAATTTTCGTCTGTGTTGATAATAATTAGTTTTATGAGAGTAAGATTTTTGACACAATTCACAGACGTAGCGTGAATTCATCATTTTCAGAAGCGAGTTAATAGAGTGGCAATACAGTTCCAACACTCTGCCATTTATATGTATGAATACAATGGGTCCCACCCCAACCTGTCAATCGCTGATTGGCTAATTATATATCAAGATAAGGTGGGTTCTACCCCAACCTGTTGATCATTGGTTACTTCAAATTCTCACACAGTGCATTGTGGGAAATTCCAGTGGTAGAGCTCTGAGGTAAAATAAGTTACAAATTGATATAGTTTGCTTCAAAAAAAAAAAGAAACATCAAAGTCACATTCATGACAAGCCGAGGTAGCACATCTGAACCACCAACTCTACACTGTTTAATCAGATAATCCATTCAATCAGATAATTACATGTGCATATCGGTTTTTCATTGGTTTTTCATCAGTTTCCATCGGTTTTTCATTGGTTTTTATTGGTTTTCATTGGTTTTTATCGGTTTTACAATTCGGTAAAACGGTTTTTAGTGATTTTACAATTCGATAAAAAGGTTTTTAGTGATTTAAATCACGTAAAATGATCACTAATTACCACTAATTGATCACTAATGGTCACTAATTACCACTAATTGATCACTAATTACCACTAATTGATCACTAATGGTCACTAATTGCCACTAATTAGTGATCAATTGATCACTAATTACCACTAATTGATCACTAATGGTCACTAATTGCCACTAATTAGTGATCAATTAGTGGTAATTAGTGATCAATTGATCACTAATGGTCACCAATTGCCACTAATTGATCACTAATTAGTGGCAATTAGTGACCATTAGTGATCAATTAGTGGTAATTAGTGATCAATTGATCACTAATTAGTGGCAATTAGTGACCATTAGTGATCAATTGATCACTAATTAGTGGCAATTAGTGACCATTAGTGATCAATTAGTGGTAATTAGTGACCATTAGTGATCAATTAGTGGTAATTAGTGATCATTTTACATGATTTAAATCACTAAAAACCGTTTTATCGAATTGTAAAATCACTAAAAACCGTTTTACGGAATTGTAAAACCAATAAAAACCAATGCAAACCGATAAAAACCAATGAAAAACCGATGGAAACTGATGAAAAACCAAAGAAAAACCGATATGCACATGTAATTATCTGATTAAATGGATTATCTGATTAAACAGTGTAGAGTTGGTGGTTCAGATGTGCTACCTCGGCTTGTCATGAATGTGACTTTGATGTTTCTTTTTTTTTTGAAGCAAACTATATCAATTTGTAACTTATTTTACCTCAGAGCTCTACCACTGGAATTTCCCACAATGCACTGTGTGAGAATTTGAAGTAACCAATGATCAACAGGTTGGGGTAGAATCCACCTTATCTTGATATATAATTAGCCAATCAGCGATTGACAGGTTGGGGTGGGACCCATTCTATTCATACATATAAATGGCAGAGTGTTGGAACTGTATTGCCACTCTATTGACTCGCTTCTGAAAATGATGAATTCACGCTACGTCTGTGAATTGTGTCAAAAATCTTACTCTCATAAAACTAATTATTATCGACACAGACGAAAATTACATAAAAATGTAAATTTTAAACACACTATAGGGGGAGCGAACTCAAATACAGCCGAGTTAACAACCAGATCTGTCTGTAACGAGCCACCCTATCCTCCAGTGCATATGAAATCAGCCTTTAGTTGGAACAATGCATTAACAAGTGGAAATATTTTGGGGCTTGCAAATAAGCTAGAGCCAGTAAAATCGCTAGTGATGGATGACTCAACCAACCTACCCTCAAGCAGAATTTAGAGTATTGAACCATGGGGGAGTGAACAGTTGCAGGAAATACGCACACCCCTGAATGTTGTAGCTGTCCCGCCCATAGACCAGGGTATGAGACCAATTCCTGAATCTTCAACATCGGGTTCTGAAGAGAAAGGGCTGCTGAACCAGATAATCTTTCAGCGCCAATCAAATTTATGCAAAGAAACCACCAAACCACACTCCTTAACGACTAGTTTTTCAGTGGAAAATAATCCGGACTGGTTAGCCGTTATACCAGATTCCAGGCAGCAGAAGGCGCTTTTGTTACTCCAGATAATAAAGAATATACCCAATTTATCCTGGGATGAGAAAGATCGACTCGTGTATAACGGCATTACAATTTCGGGCTCCAATATGTGTGATCTAATAAATGATCTGCTGCGAAAAAGAAAAGATTTTCAACCGACAGGGTGGAAAATTTTGGCAAACATCCTTAAAGATCAAAATATCCCAAGGGGTCTGATCGGAAACCCAGATCATATTGCAGTTTGTCGTCCAGAAAACAATATCTCCGCAAAGTTGCGATGGACCAGCCTTTGAAGAATGGCCCCTGGAAAAGATTGCGAATGTGGAATGGACTTCGTGGAAGCTCTCATGAAACTGGACGAAAAAGAGAAAACTCACCCCAATAGGGTGACATTCTGAACAACAGCCATTACAGACAACTAAAAATGCGGCCAGCAGCATATACCAGTGTTCATTTTACTGCAAATTTCATATCCATTTGTAATTTAATTCTAATTAATTTGACTAGTTTTGATTTCTGGTTAATATGGATAATTAAAAAAAATGCAAGATATCTAAGATTTTTTATTTTGTTTTTATTTGTGGAGTCTCCTAAACTACAGAGTGCCTTTCTTGACCTTCGCCCAGTTCAGGAAATCTACATAAATTACTGAATGTGATTTAATAAAAAAAATCGGCTATTATTCAAATCAAAAAAAAAAAACTGTGATCCGATAAAAATTCGGCTGTTATTAAGCGGGTACATCATTAATATTCGGGAATGTGGTCATGCCATATTTTATCAACAAAATGCAGGTACACAACGCATTCTCGCGTATTATCTTGTTTTTATATAGGCATTTGTCAGAGAAAGGTCTTGAGTTTTGTACAAAAATAAGCATTTTACCACAAAGTTACGCAATGGTCATAGCTGCTGATAGTGGCACATAGAAGAAATGGCGTTCAAAAATTAATTTTGACATCCACTGTAGTATGGTTCAATGAATTAGATTTCATTTCGATTTGCGCTGTAAGGGGAGTGGTAAAACCTAGAAAAAAAAAAACAACAGTTTGAACGCAATTAGTTTCCACCCATACTGTATCGGTGAGAGAGAGAGAGAGAGAGAGAGAGAGAGAGAGAGAATTGAAACGTTTGTTGTGATCGGTCGGAATGGCGTAGTTAGATTCATTAAACATACTAATCGGCGTGTTACATCAGTAACTATCATATATTTTTACTCAATTGAAAAAAAAAATATATACAGGTCTGTAAACCAGCTGCGTTTATTTAGAATGTCTGCAGAAAATACGCTATTTCATTACACCCGGACATCAAGTTCAAGTTATAATTAAACGTGACAATTTTACGGGTAGACTCCGGAATATCCAAAGAGAACCACAGAGCAACGACGAGTAACTGTCATCTCACCAACGTCGGAAATCCGCACAAGCAGGGTTAGATTGTTCTAAAATATGCGTATCACCGACGTGCAGTACACCTTATTACACGCCGTCATCGCGCTCCCATGTGGATAATCGGGGTAAATTAACTTGCCCAAGGACACAATGCGGGAGTTCGAATAGTGTACGTAGCTTTGGTGCAGCTCTAGGTGGGTTATATTTTCCCAAGTCTCGCAAATTTGGGTGGCTAATACAGAGTCGCATATCCTTTTACCATTTTTTTGATCGAGTAACAGCGCTTTTCAACTATTAAAATGAGGGGGGTGAAAGTACTGTTGGCTTGGCCTGTTATTATAGAATTGTAGTTTTTTTCATTTATTTAACGACAGTTGGAGCAATCCGGAAAAAACCATCGTGCAGAAGCAAACAACTGTCAAAGTTCTACACAGGGTTATCATTGGCGGAAGGTAGTACGCCCTAGTTCACAACGTTACCGACCACCCCACCCCAACATAGGTAATTAGATAATATTAGCTCTTTCATGCTTTTACTTAGATGGGTGGGTTATTCTTCAGTGAACGTTCAAAAAAATAAATCATACGGGTTAGTAATAGCTCGGGTGTGATTTTTCTATGATTAAACACAGTCCGTAGTGCTATCACCCAATTTTTTCATTTTTAAACGCACTGGCCCACAATTAACTGTTAAACACTTAAGGGCTGTTTTGATAACCGACTATTTATTTATATTTATTTATTGGTGTTTAAGGTCTGCACAATAACTAATCATGACCACGACAGTTTTACGGGTGGGGAAAGCCGGAGAGAGCCACCGAGCAACGGCAAGCAACTGTCAAGATTCTACACAGGGTCTGCATTGGTTGAAGACAGGAGCTCCATCGACGTGCAGTACGCCTTAATGCACAGCGTCACCATGCCCCCACATGATCAATAGGGATGAAGTGTCTTGCTCAAGGACACAACCGACAGACATTCCTGAATAAATCGATACGCGTATTTCTGTCAAACTAATCCACCATTTTGTTTTTTCGACAAGTGTCTTGTGGAATGAATTATTTAATGAAAATTATTAATATATTATATCAAATGAACATACGCTATTTATTAGGGGGACAATCTCATAGTAAATACGGGTTAAGAGAGTGGTAAGTTATGAGAGGAGACTAATCGGGGTAATTTGATCGCTCAAAATTGTGGGGAAGGCGTATTCGGGGGCCTGACATGTCCATTACATTTAGAGAACTGAACTGGGGTTCGAGATAATTTAGCTATTGTGAGGGCTGGGGGAGGGGGGAGAGAGGTTTCCAAAAGTTTTTTTAGTATTGGATGAACTGGCGGAGGGGAGTTCATGAAAGTTTTAGGTACTGTGAGGGGATACAGGGGTGTGACGGTGAGGGTATGGGATAATGGAGGTGTCTGATTGGTTAAAAAAGGGTGTGTTTGTGACAAAGCAACTCTTTTTAAGATTATGGTGGCCCTGAAAAGGGCCGGTTTTTTTTTTGCTTTCCATAGAAAGCTATTTTTTTCCTCCCATCTCCGCCTCGGTGAAAAAATCCTTTTCCCAATCTTCGTTAACTGTTGGTGACCCTACTAGTGCTTCCTCCTGCATGTGTACAGGGAGATCGAACCAGTGTTTGGGCCGATTTCTGTACTGTATCTCCCCGAAAGGACGTCTGGCAGACTCAACAAACGGGTAGTCTTTTAGTCTCTTTTCTTGTTCCTTCGTAGGGAGCGTCGCTGCCCACCACTTTTTTAAGGCTAATGCAAATTCTTCGTTGGCACGCTGCTTCTTGGTTCGCTCATAGCTGTTTACGGAAGTATAGTCGATGCTTGTCATCTTGGCTTTTCTGACACAGTTTCTAATGAGAGTGAGGTTCGAATCGTCAGACTTTATAGGGGAAAAAACAAACACGCCCGCTTTTCAAAAACCGAAATGTTATTTGTTCATGTGGTCTTCGGATTAAAAAATTACTTTATCGCGTGAGGCGTAAAATCAGAATATCTTTAGTCTATGAGAGTTTTTCTTTTTTTAAACTAGCCTTATTAATATGTAAGAATCACGCCAAGTTATTAAATCAAATTATAACTATAACAATAGCCACAATGGAGTCGTTCACAGTCTTCAGGTAAAAGCAAGACACATCTTGTCACGTGAGATCATCATTGATTTTTAAATACATGATAGCATGTCCAGTCTAACGATATTTATGACCGGTCGTTAAAGTGTGACAATAGATTTAATTGCTTCAACATCTGTCAGTAGTTGGCGTTTGAAAAAAAAAATCGATTTAATGATACCCAGACACGCGATGACCTTCGCGGGTCAGTCAACCGATAGCATGCACATATGTCCAGTACGTCAATATTAATTCATTTATTAATATACTAATTATTATAATCAACCCTAATTACACTCATTAATTACATTAATTACATTAATTATGCAACAGTCATTAATTACATTAATTATTAAAGTGATTAAAAAAAAATAATTAAGTAATATTAATTACCTTACGTAACATTTTAATTATGATGACGTCATCGACCCCTCTCGTCCCCCCTCGGCCCCTCTCCACCAGAACAGGCTCATCCAGCCCCAAGCCTACTACTATCGAGTTTTAACGTTTTTAAGGACGGAGGAAGGCTGAGTACCCGAAGCACGCCAAGTTTCTGTCAGACTTTATAACTCAATGAGCTAACAGAAACTGGATTAACAGCGGTTGAAGACACTTGGATCATCAATGTGACGTGTGTATTTGTACGTAGCGTCACCTAGCCTCCGGGTACGCTATCAGGATTAAGTGTTTTCCAATTGACACAACGCAGATGATGCAAGTCAGGATCGAACAGTCTACATTCCGGCTTAAAGTCCAATGCTGTAACCAAAGTGCCACTACAATTCCCATTTATAACAAATAAATACATATTTGATAAGTAATGTTTCTACATACCACACAGATGTTCTAAGAACCATCACAAATACACTTCAAAGTGCCCTTCTCCTTCAAATTATATCCTTAGACTAACCTCTCTCGAGAAATGGTGTTGACCCATTGTAAAAGAAAGCGTTAAAAACTAAAAAAAAACAACATTTTATCCGAGTTTTGCCCCTGGTTGCTCATGAGTGTTTCATAATTGTGACCTTTTGTTATATCCCCACCTCTAGAAAATGACCCGTTCGAAAGACAAGAATACCTCCTTGGACGGTGTGTTTGCCTAATACGAAGCCGAATGACAGCCCCAGAAAATGAAGTAAAATAACTGTTTTCGAAAATGAGAAGTGAGTGAGAAACTTTCCCAAATGTTAAAAACAACTCGCTCTAATCTCTTCAAACCGCCAAACATGATATTAAAAAAGATAATTTCTAGATACTCCAAACCACTAGAATTGTCTTCAGTTTATTTTGGATGACAATAGGGTCATGGGAATCCGAAATTTACAGGTCGAATCAAATCACAAAGCGAATCAGGCAGAAAGGTTTCCAATTGAATAGAATTTGGAATCGAATCTCATCGTCGTTCAAGTTATGGATATTACACCTCTCACAACCGTACATATTGTCTGTTTCAACTGAAGTATTGTATATAACCTCAGTTCGTCTGCAACAGTTTCGAATTTAAGTGAATTTCGAACCTTCTGGGGACCCTATATGACATGTCGCTGACAGGAACATGCATTTAGATAGAAGAAAAATGAAATGGTTCTGGTTCCTTAACCTATCCTAATCTTTATGCACGACCCTACTATTTTTACGATCTGCTGGCGAGACAAGCGCGAATCCGACGTGGCACACTCCTCACCAAACGTCCAATATCAGCTTGACTGATGTTATTCCGTTCTTCCTGCAGTGCAGCGGCGAGTTCCTGACATTGGGAAGGGGCTGTTGGCGTTGTCGCAGGCGCCTGCCAAGCATATCCCAGACGTGCTAGATTGGTGAAAGGTCTGGGCTTATTGCTGGCCAGGTAGTGCAGTGATGTACTGCTCCTGGAGGAACTCTGTAGCATCACGGGCCCTGTGTGCTCTTGCGCGGTCATCTTGGAAAATGAATCGACTGCTGTGACGGCGCATAAATGACACCACCTGAGTTGCTAACATGTTGTTATGGTAATACTGCCCTGTGACACGCACTTAGATGGCATGTAATGCTGTTCTGCTTGTCATCGTTATGCCTCCCCACCGATCGTGCTGTCTAACGGTTACGTCATGATATCGTTCGTTCAGCCGCCGCCGCATTCTCTTTCGCCTGTCATGGAAGTCGAGAGTGAACCTCGATTCATCGGAAAACATGACGTTGCTCCACAAACGATTGTCCCAACGCTGTTGTGATCCACACCAATTACGCCTTGCTGCGATGTGACGTTCAGTGAAACGTGGAATTATTTGAGGTCGTCTAAAGTACAAATTTCAGCTGTGTAGGCGATTTCGGATAGTCTGACCACTGACTCGCAAATCTGTCACTCGATGCAGGTGCTGTCCAATTTCTGAGGCACTTTCATGGTGGTTACGTAATGTTGCGGTTGCCTTAGCACCACACCATTCTTGAGTATGCCCCTAAAAATCGTGGCTTTGCAGCTGGGGCCGCGTCTCCCCCAAACTGCCCCCCCCCCTGCTTTGCGTGCGTGCCTTTCGTGTGTGCCTTGCGTTCGTGCTTTGCGAAGGTTCTTTGCGTGCGTGCTTTGCGTGCGTGCGTGCCTCTACCTTTATGTTCAGAGGCCGAGATAGTTGGTGTAAACTGATCCTCTCGTTCACTCGTTTGTTTCCTCTCTTCGTTGATTATGACTTACATGCTGCTAGATATGTTTAGTTACTTGATAGTCTACTGAGTTGTCACACACCGATACGTGGTGTCCTTGATATAGTCGTAAACCACTGAAGACAAATTATAGGTCAAATTTACAATACAAGTTAAATGTCATTAAATCTTATAGTCGTTTGTCAATCTCATTGATAACGTTAGAACCTCTTACATTATTATTGTGGGTCATATATCGTGAATTATCGCCTCAGGATGCTGGAGCTCAGAAAGAGCTACAAACTGTGATCAATCGAGCACCTGGTGCTAAATCTGAATGATTGCATGGTTGAGTGCTGTTTTCAAAAGCAGACAATCACTACACACGCCACAGGTGGCGCTGACTAGCCTATGCGGTTGTATGATACAATAATTAAAACTTAGGTACGGATGGCAAAGGACGGCTAGGAAAGGGTCCATATCGACATTGTCAGGGACACCTGAGGCCCCGTAAGGCCTGGGCTGACGTGGGGTTATTTAGTCCCGCTGATGAAGTTGCGGGAAAATTAGACCAACGTGGAGGGTCGGAATCCACGTGTCGCGAACTCGGCGCAGGGAGCTGAGTTAGGCCGACGCCGTGATTCCTTCTCTGCCAAATTGGCCTCAAATAGGTTCGATTCCGTTAGGTGTGATTCCTAATCACTTCAGGCTGTGTAATGGAAAGAATGACTTAAAGTAACAACGATTCTTTTATTTACACATAAAAACAAAGCCGTTTCAATATTACAACAATCAACAATTCGATTGTTTTCACAGAAATTTGGTTGCTAGCGTTAAATAATTCTCAACAATCATATAGTCATTCTATAGCCCTGTACTGGCACTATAGTCTACACACTGGAAATGTTACTACCGTGAGCTCGCCATAAGAGCTTCATAAATCTGAAATGTTACTACTGTGAGCTCGCCATAAGAGCTTCACCCGCTTAGGCTCAAATGTAAACGTCTGCGCGTAACTGTACCTCTGGCTGTCGGAGGGTTCCGACCAGCAATGTTCGTCATCTATAAAGCCAACGTCCTTCTGATTTGGGTCAGATATTGTCTACTCATACCTTATGTGCCTTTTGAAAGTCCTCCGTGAAAGTACTATTGAAATATTCACCGTTCCTGGTTGAATTCACGATTCACAAATGCCCCTTTTTGTGCTAGGGCGAAATTGTCACTCACACCGATCTCCAGTCGGTATTACGATGCTTCGACAGCAAAACAAACTACTCCCAACGCAATCAGTCTGACGCTTCAAAGGGTTAATACGCACAATACAATTAACTTACACTTCTGACTATTGCAGGCTGATACCTGCTACTCGACAATCTAAACTTCAACGTTCCACCTGGGTCTCCCTTCTCGACGAATTTGGCATTGAAGCCGCCTATCCGTCTTAAGCTAAATCAATCGTGGAATGCCCTCTCTGGCGATTCCAGCCGTTTCAGGGTCCTGTGATCGAAGGTACCCTTATGCCAGGAAACAGAGACCCCCTGCCCTGGACTTCACCAACGTGTGTGTGACCCCAAGTGTGTCTATTGCTCTGCTCTTCAAGGTATATATACTTTTTACCCTAAACTGTCAGGTGGACCGACGCTCATCTGTCCACCTGTCAAAACGGTGGGAGATGACATATATCGAGACAGAATCAATACAAGTCATCTCGCGCGTGACTTAACGGTGATTTCACTTGTCGAGAAAACCGATTCGTTCTTTCCATTATTGCTACCTAATGATCGGGTGACGATACGATAGACATTTCTATCGTTTTAGAATCTCGTTTCTCAATTGGTCGTGACGATATCTTGCCACCAACCGATTACGTCTCTTAAGACTCGCGACTACTGTATAAATTAAATGAGATTAGACCTTATCTAACCTACCGTTTCTCCCCTGGGTCCCTGAGCTAAAGCTGGATATACACCACGTGTGTTTTTTCCATGTCCAGCTTTACAGAGAAGTGAAATTCACGTGGGTTTTTCACCTTGATGCGGAATATATTTTGAACTTACAATATCTTTAAATATGAGGCCCCTTGCCCCTACATTTAGGCTGGCTTTGCCCTGACAAACATTGCGATTCAGCGTATTTTATCATTCATTCTTTATAAACAGCTCTGATGTAAAGTGTAAAACCACCCGGGCTATTCATTTCGGAATAATGGATATACTGGTTTCCGAAAGACGATTAATTTTTGGAAATATCAACATTGCGATTCAGCGTATTTTATCATTCATTCTTTATAAACAGCTCTGATGTAAAGTGTAAAACCACCCGGGCTTTTCATTTCGGAATAATGGATATACTGGTTGCCGAGAGACGATTAATTTTTGGAAATATCAACATTGCGATTCAGCGTATTTTATCATTCATTCTTTATAAACAGCTCTGATGTAAAGTGTAAAACCACCCGGGCTATTCATTTCGGAATAATGGATATACTGGTTGCCGAGAGAGGATTAATTTTTGGAAATAAATTCAATACGACATTTAAACCGGTTTAACTTGAAGTATATTGAAAGTCGGAAAAAAAAACATTTAGAAGATATTTAAAAAACAGTACAAAAATAAACTTGCTTGTCAACATTCTATTAATGTTTTTACCGGATGTTTAAATGCATTTCGAATGTTTTCTTTGAACAGTTTAATTATCTTGAAACTTAATCTACCACTAAAACTACTCAACGGGATTCTGTTGTGTGGAAACCCCAAGCGACCGGTGATTTAGTGTGGAGATAAGATAAATAAGATGAACTTTGTACAATAAATCTTTGTTAACATAAGAGCACATAAATCTTACTAATGACAAGGTTACCAAGTATTTATGGAGTTAAAGTTCTCGTAAGAACCCCTTGTGCTCCATCACCGAAATGGAACAGTACTGGATGATATAGGTCGCCGTGTTACCATTTTAACACTTGTCAGTATTTCACGGGATATGCTTGTCATGAAATGCCGCCAACAGTTGCAGGTGACCATAATAACAAATCGTCCCCTGAGTTCCAATGTGTTATATGTGCCGACTGGCCTACTGGCAGCATACTGGAGTGCACACTGGAGTATCTACTGGCAGCCGACTGGCACATATAACACATTGGAACTCAGGGGACGAAATGTAAAAAGACAATTTCTTGCAAACATTAGCTGGAACTGCGGTGCCACAATACGTAACCTTCAAATGCCCAGAGGAGGATATAGGGGGTGACTGATTATACCTGATTGGGAATTTAGTCATGCCCTCATATGATGAAAAAGCGGTAGCGAATCCCAGTCGTCGTTTGTTATTTAGGGATGGAATCGGGCTGCCACAATACATAGATGTTGAATATCCAGATGAAGACATGATGAATGACATATTATACTTTAATGAGGGATTCAGTCAAGGCTCGCGTGGCCTCATGAGAAGAACGACGAATGTGTCGGTGTGTGTCGTGATAGTTGCAGGGTATATGTAAACAGAGAAATATTATCGGTTAGGTACGGCAGTAATGCAATCTGATCGGGGCGCCTGGCTTGACGAAACATGTCTTAGGGGGTTGGGAATGAAAACGGGGATACTCGGAGTTGGGTTAGAACTGGTTGAAACAAACAGAAAAGCTAAAACTAGAAACAGTAAACTAAATATGTTTCAATTGAAAGAGTCTTTTTCTCATCCAAACAAAAATACGTGCTATAAAATAGGAAGATAAAACGAGAAATCAACAGAAAAAAACTAAATGTCGGGTTGTTTGTGGTAATTTGTTTGTTTAATCTTATTAAAATCGAACATACCTCATAGTGCTACGTACTACCCGTGATGGGAAGGTTATTAGAATAAAGTCCGTATTTTGGTAGGTTTTGGTGATTTTTGCCAACAGTCGGGTGAATTTGAGTAATGTGCTTTTGCTGTACGGACACTAATCTGGTTTGATCTTTGAATATTGGGATGTTGAAATGTCGCATTCTGAATAAGGAAATAAAAACTTTTACTTTATAGTTGACGAATAGAAATACCCAGCGTTGGTTGGGAATGGGTTAGTGTTAAAGCTTGGGAACTAAATGACACGAAATACAATGAATCCTGTGTTGCCCTAAAATAGTTTGAAATACCTGGGAATACAGTACTTTTTCAAAGTGTGATATTTTATCTTTGAATAATTACCTATATTTCCACGGGAATGCGGTGGCTCAGCAGGTAGAGATGCAGGCTGCAAGCCGAGAGGTCCTCGGTTCCAATCCCACCTGCGGCAACCACGTTTGCGTAGGGGCACTTTGACGTTGTGTACTAAGGCGCGCTGCACGTCGATGGTGCACTTTTCTTCAACCTATGCTACCCCTTCTTGGTCGAAGTTAGTATGTTGGGGAGTCTGACAATTCCAAGTAGTTGCTCGGTGGTTCTCTCCGTGTACTCCGGTTTTTTTCACCCGTAAAGCTGTTCGACAATAGGTGACACTGGCTACCGACAGTGTTGTTAAACCCCAATAAATAAACTATATTTCAACTGTTATGGTTTACTGTAGTGAGAAACAAAAAAATCAAAATATAGTTTCAGCCCCGTACCCCTGACATTACATCCTTCAAAACACCCACCGGCATCACCTCGCCCGCATCGAACAAACTGTTCCTGTGTCTTCCAGGGATTTTTTTATCAAATCTGGTAATGACTGCGATAAAACTCCACTGAAGGGTTTTCACCCCTAATTGCTATGAAAACTGACAGACGCCGTGACCTTTTTCGGAAATTTCGCGACATCTGGAAGTAATAGGTCCGAAATGATGGGCATGAATGCACGAATAACTCAGTACATGGAAACAATTAAATACAAAATTGTACAAAGCGAAAAGTGATATGTTCTTTCATCTTGGAAAAAAACATATTTTCAAGATCATCACCCACCCTTTCCCCGCCGCCACCTCAGCCCCCAGGAATTTTGTTCAAATTAAGTATCGAATGCTTCAAAGCAGCTCGAATTGCGTTCAGGGCTCATTAAAAACCCACTTTCTCTCCCGAACAATCTGTTGGTAGATATTTCTGAAATTTATATGCACAAAATATTATTTGCGTGTCATGAACGAGGAAAACATATATCCTCACATTTGAAAGCCCTGATAGTAGCTTCTTGCACTCAGCCAGTTAAAATAGTTTAACGCCGAAATGTGCATTTATCTCAACTCACATCGAAAATCCTTCCCCACCTACCACTCTAAATTCGACGTTTTATCCGCAACTAAGACTCCAGCCCAATAAACTGCTGGTCGGTATTTCTGGAATTCATTATCACCTAAAATTGCTTCAACATCCCACCCTCAAGGAATTGTTTTTAAAATATTCTCACGCTTAAATCGGCAATCCCTGTTCTATCCCAAATTTGTCATTTTAATTGTTTTGCTCTGAAACTGTTATGGAAATGGGCAGGATCCGTTAATCGTATGGCACATTGGTTCATACAGAACTCATCTGTCTGATAATGAATATATATGCTATTTCCCCGCGAAAACGTTAATGTTAAAGTTCAAATGGATAGAAATTGAGATTTTTGGGGTCTGGATATTCTTTAGAATCATAGATAATTCAGCAAAATATTTTGTCCATTAACCCTTTACCCAATGCAGACGGTACCAAAATTTATTAATTTAAATATCATTTTTAAATTTTTTTCGAAAAAGTTCAACAAAACCATATCATGTGACCCCTCATTGGAACGAGCTCGTCCCAAAGAGGGGTCACATGATATGGTTTTGTTGAAATTTTTCGAAAAATAATATCTTTTCAGCTGCTGAATCTGCATATTACGCGGGCGGATGCGGGTGATTCGTTGGGTAAAGGGTTAAGTGGGACAAGCCGTCACGCATTACAGGTGGCACATTGTTCAATTCAAGGGATGATACAGAATTACATTAATATCGCGAAGAACGGACTTCTAAAAAAAAACGTATGTTCTTGGGCGTTCTAATGAAATCATTCTGTTACTAGACACAAAATTGATTGGAAGTTTTGGACCTCGTCTATATTTCTAAAACAAACAGGCGTGCATTTATAATGAAACTATAATTAATTTATCCCACCAATGCTGATGCCTTGAACTCTACAGCTTCAAACTATACCGTCCAGTGAAGAGACGGAGATATTCAGCTGCTCGGTCGGAGGCCTAGACATCGACTTCCTACCGGATCTGTTCTCCTCAATCATGACAATTAATACCAGTTGTCCATGATGATTGTAAAATAGGCTTCCTGGCACTGGACAGTTGTACCACCCCCACCCCATTATTGCATCATCATAACAGTGTACGGACATCACCGACTCGCCGAAAAATAGCAAGAGACTCCAGGGTGGATGAGCTTCTAGCTTTATATTTAAGTTACTCTCTCTTGTCCTTTCGTTTTGGCCTTTTCTAGAGCACTCAGACTGCTGTTCGTCGTTTTGTTTAGAGAAGCCACTCACTGGTATTACCTGTTTCTAGGTTAGACATCTCCTCTACTGTCTGTTCGCTGGATTTTGTTTTATTTATCTGGACATGTATCATTTAATGGCTGCTATGGCCGGTCAATTTGAGTCAATTTTGACAGGCCATAGGAGCCATTAAATGATGGAGACATGTGATGAGTAGACATGTGATTGTGCAATACGTTTTGTGACGCTCGTTTTTTGAATATTTAACAGGGAATACAGACGTGACGAATACTCTTCAAATGTGAATGAAATACATCGCCGAAGAACATAAATAGCCTGATGTATTTTTGTTTAAGTTTTTAAGAGCACGAAAACACCGAAAGATAATCACCTGCCATTAATGATATTTCAAAACTGCAGTGATGACAAACGTGATAATTTCACTCTCCGATCATCTTGACCCAGTGGTCATTTTAAAACTTTGAAGTAAAATAAATATTACTGGACAAGTTCGCGCCCATGTGATTCATTTGGGATTACGTGCTCTGAAAGTAATGTTTATTTTTGTCTTGTTCCGTTCATGACACAATCAATATTAATACTCCACAAGATTGAAAAACTCCAAATGTTTGCTACAGTTAAAACTAGAAGTCCTGTCACGAATAGTGCGCTTATCTAGGCTTAATTGCGCTTTGGAATTCCGCGCAATTGCAATATCGAATGGCATCCACAGCACGGCAGGTTCTCCTGGTTACTCATAGCAAACACAAGCAGTGTTTCTGCCAATGGACCTCCGGGTTACCCGGAGGTCCATTGGCTGAAACATTGCTTGTGCACAGGCCATATGTACAGAATTTGGTAGCTTTACTTAGGCCATAACGCGTACATTAACGCGCATATCAACGTGCTATTTGTGCGCATTTCATGACAGGACTTCTAGTTTTAACTGTACGTGTGTGTTTCAATTGAACAGACAAACAGAATACATTTTCATTCATCTATGGAAAATATTAGATTCCCACAGTTTATCTGATTGCTTTTATGTGAAAAACAACGCCACTGTGGCCATTTAACTCTGTCGTGGCCAATTAACGCCACCTTTAGCGGCACATTGAACATTTTACGACTTGGTGAGTTGGTAGACAACAAGCGCGGTTACACCCACCTTTAATGTGAAGAAGTCGACCTCACAGTCCTTTTGTTCGACCAGCGGTGCGTAAAGGTCTGCCAGATGCGGCCCGAGGCTAAAAGTGTCTAAGTGGTCTTCGGATCCCCTTATCGACTCGCGAATCGCAGTATCCACATCCTGGAACGTGCGCAGGGCGTAGCGTTGGCGACGGTGTTTTTCGTTGATCCAATCTGTACACTGGACCACGCAGCCTGGGGTCCTGGAACTATTATATGGCTCTATCATGCCGAGCGCGCTCCGTACCAATATCTTTACCCCTAACCAAGTAAAAGAGGTTATTGCTCCCATTGAATACTTAAACGTTTACAAGGTCATAACCAAACTCGCATTGTAATCGAGGCTACTTTACTTCATAATATACGTTGGGAGAATTCTCTGTTTAATATGCATGTCCTACGTGACCGTCGCGAGGGTCACGTCGGCAACGACCATGCTCACAAAGTCCAGCATAGGGGGGCCCAATAATCATCTTCCTGTGAGGTTCTTAGGATATCCTGTGACCATCCCTACTAGTTGGGACTCCCAGGTGGCGGATAGAGGAAAGCCTGCTCAATTACACAGGTATGGTATGTTGCGGAATATCCGAATACGCAGCCCCTGACCAATATTGCACGTACCTGTTATGCAGGAACCTTGTACTCCCGTGAGGTGCGTTCCATAAACCCCGGGAGAAGGAATCCTGGTCGTTGAGGACGAAGAGCATCCCGGTTAGGTCAATCTCCATTTTGGAAATAACTGTCCAATTCCAACTTCAGTCCCAACTTCGGGAATGGACGAATGGTCAAACCGACCCGTTCTGGCCAATCGGGAGCTCCCTGAAAATGTTTACGTCGGGTGTCTTTGGGAGGGGGGGGGGAGGCATTCAATCAGCTATTTCTTTTAATAAAATCCAATCATTGTAATTGTGTACAAACTATTAAAAACTGTCTAAAATTTTAAAACATGCTTGGTTTTCTTGCACTTGCTGTGTCATTTAACAGTGGCAACTTCAGTTTTCAGTTACGGTGTATTGGACAACGAATGGTTGAATGATCGACATCTGAAGAAGACATGGCACTCCCACGCACAAGCCAGTCAGTCTCTGGCATCGGTACTGACTAAGTATACTGCCCTTGCATATGTATCTGAGAATACTGGCAGTTCGGTGGATTTACTGCTTGGCAGTAACTCTACGCCTTGTTGGACTCCGCGGTGGGTTGAAACCGGGGTAATGAATCTTTCAATTTCTTAATATGACAAAAATACCACACAAACGAGAGTGCGAATTTCAAATTACAGACTCTGATTCTGACTCAGATTCGGCAAGAGGACAATCTTAGAAAACAGCTAGCCTAAATTTCTCATAATATATGCGAATAATGAGGATAAAAGAGCGTCAGATATTAACCTCTTTGTATTGAAAAATACATCAAGGGAAATAGCTGGTGATGTAAAAATAACGTGCGAAAATTACCATCAAGGCAAAACTAATTGCCTGTAGAAGAGAAATTCTGGCAATCAATCTATCTATTAAAGATGGATAAACTAGTCGATATGCGGTGGAGTTTCCAGAATTGCTTGAAATTGCAGTTTATAACCCAAGTGCATTTCTGAAGTCCATACATGTATTTCTTCTCCCAAAGAAGTGAGCGGAGTCAGGAATATCCAATGCTGATTTTTTTTTTATGGAACGCGTTTAATGCTTTTCACAGAAGTTTTTCCCGGTTTCTAGAAAAATGTTGTCTGAATCCTGTATGAAAATCTTTAAAAGTTTAACGCTGTTTACTAAAACCCATTTGTGATTTCGTTAAAAATATTTACTCCCAAATAGAAGTCTCCATAAATTTTCTTTCTATATAATACAATTTGAATGATTTCACCATTTCCACATAGATTCGAATTTACTGGCCGCAGTGAATTTTGTTTTTCTATTTGAATGAACTATTCCGTGTGTGTGTGTGTGTGTGTGGGGGGGGGGGGGGGGGGGGGGGGGGAGGGTAACATGATATAGGCAAATCTCTGGATGTGTACACAATTCGCTACTATACAAAGTATGGGACAAAACTCGAAATTCCCAAACGGTTATAAATATACTATTCCAAAAATGTTGGGATATTCGATAAAAGTGAGATATATGAAGAAAGATATTTATATTTTCATCAAAAAGACAGTTGAGGCATTGTACTGTGACATCTGGTTTCAGCGATAGTTGGGTGTCTGACAAGCACACATTCCACGCACTGAGCTGTGGAAGACACAGTCATTGCAAGATTTCAATACTTCGTAAATCACCCTCGGTTCACGAGAGATGCGCGGATCCGACGTGGCATACTCCTCACCAAGCGTTCAATATCAGCTTGTCTGATTTTATTCCATTCTTCCTGCAGTGCTGCGGCGAGTTCCTGGACATTGATAGGGCGCTGTTGGCGTTGTCAAGCATATCCCAGACGTGCTCGATTGGCGAAAGGTCTGGACCTAGTGCTGGCCAAGGCAGTGTAGTGATGTTCTGCTCCTGGAGGAACTCTGCAGCGACACGGGCTCTGTGTACTCTTCCATTGTCATTTTCATGAATGGACGGCCCTGACTCGCCACGGTAGTATTGCCCTGTGACACGCCATTGGATGACATGTAATACTGTTCTGTTTTTCATGGTTATGTCTCCCAACACCATAACCGATCCACCACCAAAACGATCGTGTTACCTAACGGTTACGTCATGGCATCGTTCGTTCCGCCGCCGAAGCCACACTCTGTTTCGACTGCCGTGACAGTCAAAAGTGAACCTCGATTCATCGGAAAACATGACGTTGCTCCACCAACGATTGTCTCAGCGCTGTAGTGCTCCACACCATTTACGCCTTGCTGCGATGTGACGTTCAGCCAAACGTGGAATTATTCCAGCATACAAATTCCAGATGTGTAGGCGATTTCGGATAGTCGGACCCCTGGCTCGCACATCTGTCGCTTGGTGCAGCTGCTGAACAATTTCTGAGGCACTTTGATGGCGGTTACGTAATGCTGTAGTTCGGTCGAAACGATCCTGGTTAGCAGTTGTCGCCCTTGGATGACCTGACCGACGTCTGTTATCAACATTGCCTGTCTGACAGTAGCGTGACCACGACCTGCTAATCACTGATCGAGTAACGTTGAGAACTTGAGCCACTGCAGTCTGTCTCTTGCCAGCCTCCAACATGCCAACGGCACGTAAACGTTCGTCACGTGTCAGTCTTCGCATACCTCAAAAGTTACGTTTCGACCAGAAACTATTAATGAACGAGTTTATGCCAAGAAAAGAACGACGAGACCTCCGAAAAAACCCGTCCAGTAGAAATGAAAATTTCAAAACGTACTCACATACGTTAACGCGGCTCTCGCGCGAGAAACCTGCACGACGTTTTCGTGGGCCGGTGACATTTATGATCCACACTAAACTTGGTAACATAATGATTTGTCCAATCATGGGTATCAAATACCATTTTCCGAAAATATCAACATCAGTTCGGATATCCTCTACTTTTTTGAATAGTACAGTTGAATGCGAAATCAATCTGTGCGTGTGACAGAATAGCATTCACCATAACGTTGGTGAACCAAGTTGTTGAACCGGAGTTAGCATAAAGCGATACCGTCACTTGTCGTTGGATGTTTACATAAGTCGTGTCGTAGTCAGGGAATCATGTCGTGTCGCAATCAAGGAATCATACTTAAACACGCTCGTTGCCGACTATACAGAAAGAGAATTTATGACGACTTATTTTCGGGAGTAAAATGCCTTTAAAAAACCAGAAAGAGGTTTTTGTAAAAAGTCTTTAAAGATTCTCATAAAGCAATGAGATAATTTTTTCAAGAAACCCAGAGAAGCCGGAAATACTGTCTGTGCACAGCTTTTAACGTGCTCTATAAACTCTTCAGAAATGGACTCTTTTGACTCTGCCCGCGTTTCAGAGGGAAGACAAATCATTTGAACTTTATAAATGCGTTGGAGGTTATAAAATGCAATTTCCAACACTTCTGAAAAATGCACTCAATGCGTATCTGCCACCTCAGTGTCCTTGGCCCATATTTTCAACCTCCACTGAGTTTTGACTCATTTGTTGTTAGTCCCAGATCTATAGGTCATACCGTGTTTGAGGCTTGAGCATGAGCCTGACTGTTCATCTTGTCTATATACCTATCGGTGTGCCAGTCTCCACCGTTTCTCTTCCATTAGCAGTTCTAGACGAGGATGTACCGAGCGTTTCCACTTTTGTGTTTTGTGTACAACCCTGTTCACCTCCTTGACGTCATACTAACGGCTCGAAGAGTCTGTGCTTTGAATTGGTAAAGGAAAGTCACGTTTGTCGCTTCGGAAGTTATAAAGTTTATTTAAAGCTACTTATTTTGTATTTAAAGGTAATTCGAGGTTTATTATGAATGGGTAGAATGACTCCATGGATGTGCAAAGGGTTATTTTTGTATTACTGTATTTCTGTCATTCTATTAATAAATAATGAATTAATAAATAATTGTCAGTTTAATTCTTGTCACCTATTTTCGTGGGGATCTTGTAGAGCCCAAACCCAACTCAGAGGAAGTCTTTGGCCCCTACGGGTATGTTAATGGTCGGGACGCTACACCAACTTTCAAAATGTTTAGCTCCGCACTCTATTCAGGTTTCTGAAATACATGTGCGAAAGTCGGGAGTGCTTTAGGGGGGCACAAATATGCGATTTCCAGCTATTTAGAAAAAATGAACTCATTGATCTTTGGGTGACAGCAGTGACCTTGACACATATTGTTGTTGGTTTCCAAGTCCATAAGTCATACAATGCTTGAGATATGATGATGGCCCACATTCAAACTTTTTTGCCCCGCCTACATTTTGAGTTTGAAGAAACATGCATAAACATCGGGAATGCGATTTCGAGCTATTTGAAAAATGACCCCTGGGTGACCCTTGAGACTTAGACCCATATTCGGAAGCTCCATGGAGACTCCAAGATGAAGTTTTGACTCATTTGGTGTTGGTCTCAGGCCGACTGGTCATACCATTTCTCAGATATGTCCTACGTTCAAAATACTCCAAAAGACAGCTCCAATGCCCCATGAGGATGAAAACATGAGTGGCCGAGTACTAATGATTGTCTCTCAATATGCCAAATAGCAGTGAGATAGGAGGATTTGTATTCGAGTTATCGTACGGACAAGGATATGTACAACATATTTTACCTATTTTTGACAAAGAGGAATGTTGAAACACTGTTAATGTTCGCGCAAGGTAAACGCAGTGGCGTAAAGGCTTTCACGTATTCAATCGTCATGGATTGGAAAGAATTACCGCGTTGATTGACTTCACGTCAGGATGTTGAATCGGCATCTTCAAGGAGTTTTTAATTTGTCAGATGACAAATTTTCTTATCTTCCAAAAAGCTATTTACTCAGTATAATCAACCATACTGATCATATACCTAACAAAACGACCAAAACCGCGCAGAATATTAGCCTAAGTGTGGCTTGTGCTGCTTCGCATGTTGTGCCACATTCCTATAACACCACGCAAATGTTGATATGATTGAGGCCAGCACTATGTGCTGATTTCAGTGCTGTCAATATTTTGTATGGCTTCATTGTATGCTGGGGATGAAAAACCTGCTTCAAATCATGAAATTCGGTATCTATGCGATTGGGTCCTTTTGAGCAAGGTTTAAAAGATGAAGAATGCAAGTCTTGAAAATGCATTTGTCTATGCCTTATGCCTTAATGTGCTGGCTCCCGGTATTACCAACTGATATAACCTTCATCTGAAATCTGTTGTACAATATAAATGTCAAGAATTGAATCTTTTCTGGATACCTCGTCTCGTATAACCTGTTGTCAACACCCACTCCATATAGTCTTCCAATTAATATACTACTCAAAGTTTGCTAAGCACCAAATATTTGACACATCATTGTGAAATTTGCTTATGACATATTTGCGATATTTTCGGTGGATATGATTGAGGAATGTATTGAGATGGTCCCCAGTGTCTACATTAGCTCTTTTGACAGGCAGACTGTTCGTGACAGTCATGGAAAGCTTGTAACCCCTGATTTCCATGATGTTTTCGTGTACCGTCTACATGTACATGACATTTGTAGGGTATTCAATCTTCATTTCAACACAAATCCTTATGATTTAATGATTGAATATTGCAAATGCAAATGTAAGAAGACATTTGTCTGAAGCAGAAATGTGGCGGGCTGCAGGGATGGTGGAACAAGGGGCTACCCATCGTCAATTTGGTAAATCCCTTGGTGTGCACCATACGGTGATCACCAGAGCCTGGGCAAGATTTGAGCAGTATGGCACACCAGTAAGACGGCATGTGGTGGCAGAAACAGGTCAGCATCTGCAGCTGAAGATCGGTTTTGGATCATTCAGGCCCATAGGAACCGCTTTGCCACAACAACCCAGCTTCATGGGGACCTTCAGAATACATCGGGGGTAAATGTTTCGACGCAGACTATCCGGGCAAGGTTGCACGAAGGTGCATTCGCATTCCGCTGTTCCAGAACCACCGCCAGACACGATGTGAATGGGCCATGGACCACGTTGGGTGGACCAGAGAAGATTGGCGACCTGTCCTTTTTACAGATGAGTCAAGATACTGCCTAGGCCACACAGATATGCGCTCTAGGGTATGGATAAGACTAGGAGAGCAATTCCATGAAGCCAACATTGCTGAGCATGACCGCTGTGATGGAGGGCCAATCATGGTCTGGGGTGGCATCAGCAGGGATGGACGTACAGAGCTCTGTGTCATTGTACGTGGTACTTGAGATCCTGGATGTCCACGTCAGATTGTATGCAGGTACAGTGGGTGATAGATTTATTCTGATGGACGATAATGCCAGTCCTCATGTTGCCCATGATGTCGGGGAGTATCGACAGACGGTGGGGATTGAGCGTATGGTCTGGCCAGCGAGATCCCCTGACCTCAATCCAATTGAACACGTCTGGAATGAGTTGCAGTTTGCAATTTTAGCCGTCCAGTCCAGCCAAGAGGTGTCCAAGAATATGGTACAATGCTGGTCCAAGAATGGAACAAGATCCCACAAAGGACCACCTGGACCTGTTTGGGAGCATGAGAAGGCGTTGTCAAGCTGTAATTAACAGTAATGGGTCTCACACTCGATATATATAATTGCATTATTGATCATCAATGGTGCTCCTAACACAGCAAATTAGTTAACCAACCCGTTTGTTTCAAGACTACTCTATGTGATAAACAAAGGGTCTTTCTTGTGAGTGTTTGGGTTAACCTGGTGCAATTTATCCCAAATGGACTATAAAGTTTTGGAAAAATTATTACTTCAACTGTTCACCTTACCTCATAACTTCAATTGTTGAAAGTAATGGATTTATTCCGTAATCACGGACGGAGGGTCAGATGCATTATTTCTAAATATTTTTCATCATTCAAACGTTTCTTCTATTACAGCAAAAAGGTGAAATTTCGTAGCATAGTTGCAGAAACAAGAACATGATATTGTCTCTCCTATAGAAAAAGATCATCAACTAAATTGTATAGTTGATAAAAATTCTTTCGAAATCATATATTTAAAATACTATTGGAAATTATGCAATGCAGGTCAAATACATGCTCTCGGGCAACCAGTCAAACTCTGAAAAGAATTCCACGTTGTTGTGGCTTGGACCCATTTTAGCATTTAACCCTTTACCTAACGTAATGGACAAAACCCGCCAGCGCTTTTCTCAAAAATCGCCATTTAAATTTCATTATGTTTTCATTTTTTGTCTCAAATACATAGGTTATGACCCCTCGTTGGAACGAGCTCGTTCCAACGAAGGGTCATAACCTATGTTTTTGAGACAAAAAATGAAAAAAATTAGTTATTCAGGAATTTTTTTTGCAAGTGTCATCTGCTTTTCAGGTTAGGTAAAGGGTTAAATGGTCCATTGTCAATAGTTTAGATTCAATAGTATGGAATATTTCAGTTGGTAAGTTAAGTGAACCTATGATTCGAATTTCAAACCTACTGAAATATCCCAGACTATCGAAATAAAAATACCCTAAACATAAAATTTCTTTGAATCATCGCAAGAAATGTTTACCAATGGGGAATGTTTTTATCGAATCTTCAATACTATTTGTAAACTAAAACTCAGGATAAAGACTCATCATGCCTGTAGTTTTATTATTACCCCGCGTATTTCCAAAAATGTTTACTAATAAATTAATAATCGATATGAAATGTGCGATCAAATGAACACTTTTTGGTCAAATTATAAATCGATATGAAATTTGTGATCAAATGAACACTTTTGTGGGAATTATTGCTGATATACGATATATACTGCTGACCACTCTTTTGTTGTTTGTCGAGGCTGCTATTCGGAATTTCGCCCTATTGGTGTGAACTTCTGCTTCTCGCTCCAGTTTTATGCTTATAGATTGAAACCTAGAGCTGTCGTTACTTCTTGTTGGTCAATGCTACAACAAGTCAGATTGTTGAGTTTTCCCAACTCATGCTATTGATTGATAGATTGGACACTGTTCAGTGTTCAATTAAAAAGTGCCTATGGGCTGCATGATAGTATAAACCGCCTCCCTGGCCTTTATTCTGGCTTGAGACAGGTAAAGCTCTTCATGCTTTAGCGCATTAACGGTCTTTTTATTTTGTTTGTTACAGGTTTTCTATCTACCCTCTTGCTGCCATGAATTGGTTGCTTTCTTTAGAGGCGTGTCCATTGTAGCTTTGCAGAGTTGTCGAGGATTGAATCCCAGGTGTTGTTACCTCGAATAAAGTCCATGCGTTCTTTATTTCCGATCAGGCCTCGTGGGATATTTTGACCTTTAAGGATGTTTGCCAAAATATCCCAGCGCGTCGTTTTTTTTTTTCTTTACCGCAACAGATCATTTCTTATCGATCAGTCATATTTCATCCTGAAGTTGTGATGTCATTATACACGAGTTGGCCTCTCTTGTCCCAGGATAAATTATGTATATTCTTTATTATCTGGGGCAACAAATGCGCTTTCCACTTCATAGCTTCTGGTACACTGGTCGAAACCCGATTGTTTTCCACTAAATCTCTTTACGGAGCGGGGTTTGGTGGTTTGATTGTCTATGGGTGGTACAGCAGCGGCATTGGGGGGGGGAGGGGGGTACTTCCTGTAACTGCTCACTCCCCCACTGTTCGATACATCGAATTCCGCTTGGTGGTAGGATGGATGAGTCATCTACAGGTTTTTCCCTCAGTGATTCCCCCAACAGTCGCAGGTTTTACTGGTTTATTTGTGACCCCAAAAGTATTCTCACTTGTGAATGCATTGTTCCAACTAATGTCTGATTTGATATGCATTGGCGGGAAGGGGAATTGGTTATAAATAGATCTAGCTCTAAATTCAGATCTATTTGCGTTATCTCTCCTTACAGCCCGTCCGTTGTTTACATTTTGTAAATCTCGTTTGTGTCGATAATAATGAATTTTATGAGAGTAAGATTTTTGACACAATTCACAGGCATAGCGTGAATTTATCATATTCGGAAGCGAGCTTATAGATTTGTGAGCAGGGGAGAGGAGGGAGATCAAATGGTTTCGCACGCCGAGGAGGCACAGGGACGGTGTGGGGCAAGCACCTTTCGACCCTCTTTACGTTTCCTGCAATATGTCTGGGCGCGTCAAAGGGGAGGGGGGGGGGGGGGTACGCGGCATATGTCCGGGATCTTGGAGTTCTTAGTTATTAGGATGTTTCGTGACGTTCTTTGATTTTCTTTGGTGATATCCCTCGGGAGAGGACTAGTGTGAGAGGGGGGGTCCTCTCGAAAAAGGTGCTACCTCTCTCTGAAGGTGAAGTTCCGATATTTTCAGGCAAGTGCAATCTGCCACTTGTAAAGTAATCTTGTTGTGGTGGGCCATCATTGGCAAGTATAGTTTGCCTAGGCAATTGATGGTGGTTGAGCTAGCTTCCGTGTGCAGACTTCTGTTACAGGGGTAGACTGAATCGAGTAGAAAAACAACCGCCCCTTTCGGGGACCACCCAAATGAAGTCCCGAACTTACCTTGTTCGGAGGCAGACCTGCCTGTCAACCTATTTGGCCAGAGCCTAAGTGTGCACTGGTGACGTTTATAAAAATAGGGGCGGAGGTGGGAGGCAAGACCAACGATCGCCTCCCAAGAGGTGGGTGACCACTTCTGGGGATGGAGTCAAGTATGGGAAGAATCCATGACGGTTACTGAATGTCCATAGCGGTTAAAATTGTTCCATGGTGGTTATTTGGGGAAAGAAGAAAGAAAAGAATAAAAAAGAAAGAGAATAAAAACAAATCTGTGAGTACCTGCTTGAATAGAAGAAAATTGAACAAAATCATTGGATCATTTACCGAAAAATATGTACCCTAAAATCTGGAACGAGTTGGATAGGAATATCAGAACTAGAGCCGAGAGAAATATGTGAAAAAACAGTTAAAGTTAAAATTAATGCCTTCATACTCAGACAGCGTTTACTGTAATAACCCATATTGTCCCGATTGTAGTTCCTGAATTTGTTGGGATACAATGTACTCTTTGGGCCATAAAAAAATCATTCCAATTTATCCACGTCTGGCTAAACTGCATTTACAGCTTAGGAAAATTTGAATAGAATCCCCCAATACTGATATTGATGTTGATGGTGGTATTGATATTGATATTTATATACTACTCAAAGTTTGCTAAACACCAAGTATATCCAACTACCTGTTTTACGTTTTAGTTGAAATATTATAATGAAAAGTGTATATATTTTTTATTTAATTATATATTTAATGATTTAATTACAGACATTAAGATTTTATTTTTGTTTGACATCATTTTATAGCTTTTGAATACGATAACCATAGAAAATGGATATTATTGGTAAAAGAGGACATTTTTCTATTTGCCAAAAAGTTGACGGGGCGAACTGGTATGGGTTCAATATCGAGTATGAGACCAATCACAGTTAATTACAGCTTGACAGCGCCTTCTCATGCTCCCAATCAGGTTCCTGGTGGTCCTTTGTGGGATGTTGTTCCATTCTTGGACCAGCATGGCACCAAGCTCCTGAACACTTCTTGACTGGACTGGGCGGGCTGAAGTTCAAAGCTGCAACTCATTCCAGTCATGTATGATTGGAGTGAGGTCAGGGGATCTTGCTGGCCAGTCCATACGCTCAATATCCTCCCTCTGTCGGTACTCCCTGACAGCATCGGCAACATAAGGACGGGCATTATCGTCCATCAGAATGAATCTATCAACCACTGCACATGCATACAATCTGACGTGGACATCCTGGATCTCATCACTATACCGCTATGCCGTCAATGTACCACGTTCAAGAACACAGAGCTCTGTACGTCCATCTCTGCTGATGCCACTCCAGACTATGATTGGCCCTCCACCAAATCGGTCATGCTCAAAAATGCGGGCTGCATGGAATCGCTCCCCTGGTCTTCTCCATACTCTAGAACGCCTACTTGTGTGGTCTAGGCAGTACCTTGACACATCTGTAAACAGGACAGGTCGCCAATCTCTTCTGGTCCATCCAACGTGGTCCATGGCCCATTCATATCGTGCCTGGCGGTGGTTCTGGAAGAGCGGAATGAGAATACCTGGTCTTCTCGATCGAAGACCACCTTCGTGCCACCTTGCCCGGATAATCTGCGTCGAAACATTTATCTCGCATGCATTCCGAAGGTCACTGACATGCACTGTAGTATGGTTCAATAAGTCAGATTTAACTACGAGTTGCGCTGTACTATGGTTCAACTGAAAAATTCGCTTGGACAAAGTAAACAATGTTGTCTTCCGCTGCACCTATAGCTTTTTACCTAAAAGTGGACAATAAGGTCAGAACAGAGTGAGTGGGCTTACATGGACGGTGGCTCAACTGAAGCGTTCCATATAATTTCAATTTATAATATAATTTCGATTTGGGGTGTCCAACCCTGCCTTTCAACGAGGCAATTTCACAGAATCCTCCCCAAATGCGCTCATTAAACGACAATAACACAAATAATACGTTTTGTTTAAGACAGTACATCACTGATGTTCCTAAAGCGGACAACCGGTCGGGGCTTAAGTGAAGACTTGTATGCGGGAATTAATTTCGGTTTGTGCTGTACCTTGATAACATCAAAATGGACACAGGGTGGGAAGAGAGTGACGGGTGAAATCTGGGTGTCGGGACTCCAAAACTTATATATGCCGCGATTTCATTAATTATCAAAGACCGGCTTTTATCAAATTGAACACGGTCATCGGGAATTAAAAAAAAACGTACGCACACATTATACAGATAGGTTTGTACAATACTGTATAATTTGATAGATGCCCTAGAAACTACATTAAATATAAACAAATTAAAACCATAATTTTGTGTACCTCATTTCACTCGAGAAGTCCGACATTGCTTGCGACTGCAACGAAATAATGATTTTTTTCGGACAACCAGAATTTGGTAACCAACATAAGACTCTCAAGTCCGACATGTATTAGATTTATTCATGTAGAAACAGCTGATTTACAGGGTTTTTTTTAACTTACGGTTAGTCTCACCTACCCGGTTGTTAGTAGGTAATTAATAACTAATATGTTGAGTAAACACGCTATAGTCTGTTCCATATATGTTTGTGTTGATGATTATCCATGCGTGTTTTAACTTTTCATTGACACTCATCGCACTTATCTCTTTTTACGAATAAAGCGGGTTATTTTAAAGTAAGTTCTTTGTTTAGTACTCACAGAATTTGCAGTTTATTTTAAAGCGCGTTCTTTGTTAGTACTCACAAAATTCACAGCGTATAAATATGCAGCATTGTTAGTATCCTCCGCTACTGAACTATGGCACGGATGACAAGGTAAAAAACCAGCGCTTTTGCCCATCTTCTAAAGAAAGCTCATCAAGGTAAAAGTAAATAAACTGTCTAAGACAACAACTCAGTTTTCAATGAACCCAACTTCGACCAAAGGCCTGAAGATGGGGACGACCACGAATTAACCGAACCAGTAAGCGTAGAAGAGGTCATGGGTATAATCAGAAAATACAAAATGCAAACAAGCTTGCCTGGCTGGGACGAGTGTACATTTTAAATAAGTAAAGATTTGAATAAAGATATGATAGCCCTTCTAAGGGCTTCGGGTGGGTCTGTGAGAGGATGTGTGCGTGTGTTTTATTGTTTGTTGTTGTTGTTTTGGGTTTGTTTTTTTGGGGCGGGGGTGGTTCCCTCCCATCACTCCGTCATCTGTTTTCCCTGAAGGCAGGTCAGATGGCCAAGGCTGAGAAGACGCACTCCCTTGTAGGCTGATGGATGACTCCCAGCTTTCAAAAACACATATTGGTTGATTTTTTTTCCTTTTTATAAACGTTATGGATAACATGTTGAAGGTGCTCCCAAATCAGCGACTTTTGGGTTTTTTTCTTTTTCTTTTTTCTTAAATATCGTAAGTCTGCACCTATCTCGCATTTGTGGGTGGGTAATATAGAGTCGCGTATCCCCTTCCCATGGGATATATATTGTGGCACGTTCATCGGGTAATACGGTCTATACCTATAACCTTTGAGAGTTGGAATGTGTCTTTATTATTGGCGAAGGAGGGTACTGAAGAACTGCCGGTTCCCTAATGTTCTCCGTAGGCACAGTCAAAACTTGTACGACGGAAGGGAAGGGAGGCTTTTCGCGATTTTATGATAAATGTTTGGATAAAGGTCGATTTTTTATCAAAACGTTTGCGCTGGAATGGAAGTTCTTTTCGTGTTTTTGATCGATTGTTTGGATAATGGACGGAAGTCTCCTTCATGATGGGATGCGCATGCCTCCCATGTTTTTTCATAAACTTTTTGATCGATTTTTTATCAAAACATTTGCGATAGAATGGTTGTTCTTAGATGTTTTTGGGAGATTTGTTTCGATAAAGGTGTGATGTATGACTCAAAGGGGGAGTATTTTGTGATGGCATTGGCACACCTCACATGTTTTCTAATTGGCTTTTTGATTGACTTTTTTTTTCAAATCAAACGCTTTAAAATTAATTATCCATTTCATTTAATATTTAAATGTGCAGAGACTGCCGAAAAGATCTTGTTACAAACGGAACATGAAATTCTCTCCTCATTTATTTTGAGACTGACTGTTGCGATTGGAAACACCAAATGAAATTTGTTGACAGGCGCGAAATTGAAGACGTGGCGATTTCCTGCATTCTGATTGGCTGAGCCTGTGCAGGGGGAATCACTAAGGGGTGTGGCTTTCTGTTGGCTCGTTAACAATACCTTCGGGATGTTTTCTATATATTTCCATCAATAAACAATTGAAGTCACCAGGGCTTTCACCTTAATATTTGCACCTTCCCGGAAGTTTTTTCTTGAGTTTAACAATTAAAGCAATTATTGTCATCACCTTTGGGGGAAAGAACAGTGTTGAAAAGCATATTATTTTTACTTAAATTTGTTAATTAAGAGTAATCATTTCCACAAGAGAAAAACAGTTGAACTGGCTAACACAATTGGTTCTTGTTTGCAACAACAATTTAGGCTAAAGGTGTTTTGCAAGCGACAGACCGTAATGAATAAATTGCATTACTGAGTCATGCCATATACATGTATAGTAGGTTTGTATTTCTCATAAACTGCTGCGCCATTTTGATTTCAAGAAATGAAATTTCTAGAAGTATTTAAAAATAATTGTTAATAAATTTAAATACTTCAAAGAATAATTATCCATTTGATAGATTTTTTAACGGAATTTATTGAAGACCAAAAGCTTTTCAATTGTTGGTATTTTAACTTTAATTTAAAATTAATTACCCATTTCATCTAAATGATTATACGTCTTTCAATTGCTTGTGAATTTATTACATCATAGCAATTAAAATTATATGCTACGCCATTCAGTTGTTAAAGGGATTACGTCATTCGAATACAATTAATAAAAACAAAATATTAAAAAAAAAATATGTTCGCACCATGACTTCCTTTACCCTCCACATGTCCCCCTTCGACCCCACCCTTATTTGGGGCCAGGCGCCACATCCGGTCAATCACCATCGATTCGCGCAGTGCTACTACTTCCGTGAGTATTAATTTAATAACTGACGGAATGATCATCTGTATTCCGGTACCCGGGGAAAGGCCTGATTTTACTTTTCAGTGAGATTTTATATTTTTCTCAAAATGTGAAATTCATGCCGTGAAGGGCTGGAATTTTTAGGATTATCCTAATCCGAACTGAGCTGGATTAGTTGGGTAGATTCATTGCGCAGCTCTGCAGTGCAAAAATGGTACGATATGGAATTGTCTCAATTCCATCCATGAAATAGCCGCTGTTAAAATTATTCCTAGAATTATAACCTTCCTTATTAAATGCTAAACGATAGATTATCGAGATCGAAAAAGGAAATGCGGAAAGATAGAGATCGTATCACACACTGTGAAGATACAGAAGTTTTCACTTTCATGGTATCAATCAAAATGACGCCTTTCAAAGCACCACTTCAAGGTGAATATGAGTAAAATTATTAGTGGAAATGATCAATTTGTTCTAAAAACGTATATTGAAAAGTAAATCTAGTATTTTTGAGTGGACACCGATATTTTCCAGCTATAATTCAACACGCATTCACCTTGAATTGATGCATGAAACCGCTAGTCCAAACATGGCCTCAAAGTCCGTAATATAAGTTTTTGGTTTGGAACGACCCTTCAGAGGACGTACCAAACCGAAAACTTATATTACGGACTTTCAGGCCATGTTTGGACTAGAAACCCGTCAACTGAATCCGATGGCAAGACGCTGTCTGTTCCAATTATAGATCAAATCACTTCCGCGGTTCAATGATGCAATGCGCTGTTCACTTTCGTGCATCAGTGCAAGGTTGAAACGAGTGGAATTATCAGATTTTTATAAAACGCGTATAATAAAAAGAAAATCTAGTGCTTTTGGATTGATACCGAAAAGTATCTTATTTAGATGACCACACGTCCACGCGGGAAGATAGAAATCGTACCCCCAACTGTGAAGATATAGAAATTTTCACTTTCATGCTATCAATCAAAATGGCGGCTTTCAAAGCATTACTCCAAGGTGAACACGCGTCAAATTATCACTAGAGAGGATCACTTTGTTCTAGAAGCGTATAATGGAAAGAAAATCCAGTGTTTGTGAGTGGATACCGATCATTTTCAGCAATAATTCAACACGTATTCACCTTGAGTTGATGCATTAAACTCACCAGCTGAATCAGGTCGCAAGTTCCACCTGTTCCGAGAATCGATCAAATCACTTCCGCGTATCAATGCGCATTAACTTTCATGTATCAATTCAAGGTTGAAAAGAGTGGAATTGTCGATAGGAATGATTGGATTCTTATAAAGAGCGCATAAATGAAAATAAATCTAGGATTTTTTGAGCGGATACCGAAAATTATCCCACTCGTGACCGAGATAAATTGTTTTTTTCGCTCGCAGAACCGGTCGCGAAAAATAACATTTGTCTCGGTCACTCATGAGATGTCCACTTAAAAACACCAGATTTCCTCTATTTTTTGCGCAGTGCTTTGGTCCGAGCATTGATGACACTTTCCATTACTGTCGAGATCTACCTTGCATCTATTTTGCATTGCCCATTCATCTACCTTGCATTACGCTCCCATATTCGCAGAGCCTCCGATACTGTGATCGGAGCTGAAAACCTCTCAGTATTCATGCTCTGTATAAATGCCATACATATTGTTTTCATTATTTGATGGAATACTAGGTAGACAGTCAAACTGATTGTGTAAATCCTAGCAGTATACATTGTATTTTATCAGAATAGTTATTCACATGCATTGTATTCTTGGTGTTTTGTGTACTGCTGAATAACGTTATCTGTCTGTCTATCTCTCCCACTGTTCCCTTATGAAAATTTTCAACATTTGCCCTTATTCCGTGAGAGAAGTCCTCCCTTAAGGACTGGTATTGTCAAGAACGGACGAAATTAACATACAATGTCTTCAATTTATTCCAGCTGGTAATGTATACATATATATGGAACCACGTGTCAAAGATACGTGAAAAGAAAATATGCATGGATATATAAACGCGCCTCATATAAACGCTCTCACTACTTCGATATGCTGTGTGCATGAATACAAAGATTCGTCTATATAAATGTGCAATATTCTTGACATTGAAGTGCACACATATAACGTCCTCTCATAAAACTCACCCTTTACTCTCAAACGAATATGACTTATGCCAGAATATCTAGAGTATGCCCAATACTACTAATTGATAATAAAATACATGTAATTAGCTTCTCTCGTCGTGTGACGCAATAATTATGTTTCCTCTGATAAATAGAATAGAATATGAAAACAACTCTCGAACAAACGCCGAGTAGTCTTTAATATTTTGCACACTGATCCTGAAACACCAAAATTTCATGCTGCAAAATTGCCCCACGA
This sequence comes from Pictodentalium vernedei, assembly GCA_031216915.1. NCBI lineage: Eukaryota > Metazoa > Mollusca > Scaphopoda > Dentaliida > Dentaliidae > Pictodentalium > Pictodentalium vernedei. The sequence continues at coordinate 471,047,185 of CM062291.1, forward strand.
TGCAGTTAGGAATTAAACCAATTAAATCAATAAGCTCTGTCAAACCAGATTGGTCTACCCCTAAATAATAAAGATGGACTTTTCCAGTTGCTGTCATTGAACTGATATGGTAGATACCACCGGGGTTCATAGGGTTAAGGAGAAAACAAATGGTGTTTGAAATATCTAATTTTTGACATTAGTGTGCAGTGTGTTAAACTAAACCTTATATGTACTCAAATTCGTATTCCTGTACAATGTGTTCATGTAATAGTTAACAAAAGAGACAAAAGTATTGCAATAGTAGAGCGATATTATAATAAATTATTTGGCTTTCCTCTGATTTGCCGCTGTCTTCTAACGAGCGAAACAGAGTCGCATAGCGGTCAGGTGTTAGAGAAAAGGACAGGATGTTCAAGTTCATGAAAACCAATTGCCGACAACTCCCGTTGTTTAACCATCACTGTTACACGAAAGAATAACCACCACGAACAAAAGATGCACACTATTTTTAAGTATGATTGGGAATTCTGAAAAGAAGGATCGGGCGTTCTTTTGAATTATACGCCGTTATTGTTCTAATACAAACATTCAACCTGTCTGATCATGTACCAGTAATATATATACACTACTCAAAGGGTGTTTAGCACCAAGTATATCCAACTACCTGTTTACGTTTTAGTTGAAATATTGTAAAGAAAAGTGTATATATATTTTATTTAATTTTTTCTCTAATGATTTAAGTACAGAAATTAAGATTGTATTTGTGTTTGATATTATTTTTTAGCTTTTGAATACGATAACCATGGACAATGGGTATTATTGTTAAAAGAGGAAATTTTTCAAGTTGCCAAAATGTTGACGGAGTGAAATGGTATGGGTTCACACGTTACCGTTAATTACAGCTTAACAACGCCTTCTAATGCTCCCAGTCAGGTTCCTGGTGGTCCTTTGTGGGATGTAGTTCCATTCTTGGACCAGCATGGCACCAAGCTCCTAATCACTTCTTGGCTGGAGTAGACGGGCTGAAATTGCAAGTTGCAACTCATTCCAGACACGTTCGATTGGATTGAGGTCAGGAGATCTTGCTGGCCAGTCCATACGCTGAATCCCCTCCCTCCGTCGTTACTCCCCGACAGCATGGGCAACACGAGGGCGGGCATTATCGTCTATCAGAATGAATCTATCACCCACTGTACCTGCATACAATCTGACGTGGACATCCAGGATCTCATCAATATACTGCTGTGCAGTTAATGTACCACGTTCAAGGACACATAGCTCTGTACGTCCATCCCTGCTGATGCCGCCCAAGACCATGATTAACCCTCCGACATAGCGGTCATTCTAGCAATGTTGGCGGCATGGAATCGCTCTCCTGGTCTTCTCCATTTCCTAGAACGCCTATTTGTGTGGTCTAGGCAGTACCTTGACCCATCTGTAAAGAGGACAGGTCGCCAATCTTCTCTGGTTCATCCAACGCGGTCCATGACCCATTCATATCGTGCCTGCCGATGGTTCTGGGACAGCGGAATGCGAATACATGGTCTTCTCGATCGGAGACCACCTTCGTGCAACCTTGCGCGGAAAGTCTGCGTCGAAACATTTACCACGGTTTCATTCGGAAGGTCACTGTGAAGCTGGGTTGTCGTGGCAGAACAGGTCCTATGGGCCTGAATGATCAAAAACCGGTCTTTCGCTGCAGATGTTGCCCTGTTTCTGCCACCACCATGCCGTCTTACTTGTGTGTCATACTGCTGAAATCTTGCCCAAGCTCTGTTGATCACCGAATGGTGCACACCAAGGGCTTCACCAACCTGACGACGGGTAGCCCCTTGCTCCACCATCCCTACAGCCCGCCACATTTCTGCTTTAGACAAATGTCTTCTTATATTTGCATTTGCCATATTCAGTCATTAAAACACAAGGCTTTGTATTTTAATGAAGATGTAATACCCTAAACATACCATGTACATATAGACGGTAAAGGAAATCATCATGAAAATCAAGGGGTACATGCTTTCCATGACTGTCACGAAAAGTCTGCCTGTCAGGAGAGCTAATGTAAACACTGGGGACCATCTCAATACATCCCTCAATCATATCCACCAAAAATATCGTAAATATGTCACGAGCATATTTCACAATGATGTGTCAAATATTTTATGCTTAGAAAACTTTGAGTAGTATATTTTACAGGTATCCAGAACTATATTTTCCACATGTGGCTATAAATTGTCGAATTGAACCGTTAGCCTTTTAAAAGACGTGACAATTTACCGGTGTTAAATTGTCAAGTTTTTTAAATCCCTAAATAGCTCACTGCAGTCACTTATATACACACGCAGGAAACAATTACGGAAAATACAATTGTAAATGATTTATGGTATTGGCCCCTGGTTGAGTTTTTACTGTCAGCTTCCTACGGAAACATCCGTGCTTACCGAGATAGTGTCTTCGATGTGTTAACCCGATGATAACTCACCATCAAATTTTTTCACAGTTTCTACTTTTTTTCTCCCCAATATGAAAACAAATATTTCGTTTGTTTCACAGTAAATAAGAACGTAATTTATAATGAGTTTCACGTCAAACTCGAACATTATCTGGCTTAAAACACTAGTGTTTTTTTTCATATCAAAACGTTGCCATGAAGACACCATGCCGTTTTCTCAGTAAAGTGTACACAAATGTAAGAAAAGGATCCTTGACAGTTTCTTGGTTCCCAGCAAAGTCGTTCTTTTAACTGGCACCTCCAGGAATGCAGTCGAGCATGACATTCTCAATTCTAGCGTCTCGTAAATTCTTGGTATGTTTTGTGATCGTTCAACAATGCAATGTTGTAGTTAGTATAAGACATATTTTGTTTGAAACTTTCTTCAAAATTATGTTCTTGACCATTAAACCAAAGTTCGCATTCATCGTCGTAAAAGGTTCGATAAGCTCGTTCACTTCGAAAAGTTCTCAAATTATGTTTGGGGACAAAAATGGTTGAATTGTAACTTCTCATAAAATTCCTACCGTCGGCTGAGTGCTAGAATGTTCTATGTAAGGAATGAAGGGGGCGGGAGGTTATTCAACAGTGCGCTGCTGAAATTTAATGGACGTTGATATTTATTTACTGACTTTTTTTAGGCAAGCAGGTATGCTTTTCTTCATCATTTAGGTTATTATTTAAATCCCACGACGTACGTTGTGAAAATGGTGAGATTCAGAGGAGCGCACACGGCGCGCGCCCCTCCTTTTGTTTGTAAAAAAAAATCACAAGCACCAGTACTATGGGACAGGGTATTATCGGCAATAATATATGGACATCTTTGTATGATCTTATGGATGAAACCAAACTGGTGCTAAACTGCTGTTGCGGGGTTAAAGCGGTTCAATAATCAACTAAATCAATCCGGGCGTGAAGCGACTCTATAAGATCTGATGAGAGGACTGAAGCCAAGCATAACGGAAAACCTATAGTCAAACATTTCATATCAATCATCCTGCCTAATCCAACTTTCACACTTATTTGTTTGGTGGATCTGCCTTTAAATACCTTATTATCTTATAAATAGGGTTTAGTGTATTCCATGATTTTGGAGATTTCCCGATTGATTGATTGATTGACTATTCATTTCAAAGTATACATATACACACAATATATGTTGAGTAATATTAAGGAAATTTACGAAAGAAGCAAGACGTAATTATTTTCATAAAAATTAATATCTTTCATTGTCAGTCTGCTATTTCCAAACGGAAAAAGGTTTTTTCCAAAGAGAAGTGTGAAACACAAACCCGCTTCAATGTCGTCTCCGTTTTCAGAATCACTAGTATTATCACCACCACCTCTTCCAATGTCAACACCATATTCGCTGCTCCCACCAGCAGATGAAACTGGGTGAGGACAGTGAAGATGGTGTGTGTGTGTGTGGGAGGGAGGGGGGGGGGGGTGATGTTGAAGGAGATAGTGAATAACGATAAAAGTGATTCTGGAAATGATGATGATTTTGAACTGTGAAGCGGGTAAAGGTCTTGCTGTTGAAGAGGCCAGTCCACCAGAACTGGATGAGAGGCACAGTGATTTGAGATCCCCTGTTATAGATTTCCCAGTTATCGGATTGGCTTTCCGTTCTCGGGAATAAACCCTTCTTATAAAGGCGCATGCGTGAAAATAGTCTAAATGACACACATATACTTCAATACAACTCACTGAAATGTTTCCACGGATTTTTGTTTATGTCAGAGCTGACACTGTCCCAATTCATTGCCTTTGTTCTCGAAAGATATTTTCGCTATCACGTGATTATTTTTATCTTTACGTTCTGTACTTGTCGAAGAACTTAGATACTTGTATTCAAAATCTCATCAACTGCTACGAAAAAGATGTCTCTTGGTGTGGGTACGCCACCTTAATGACAATATATTTGTTTAGTAAATCTCCAACTGTGTTCAAAATCTTTTGGACAACTTGGGGCGCCGTATTTGGTGATATCGGTCTTTTTTGCCTTGACCAAGCTGGCAGGTGTGTGTGTGTGTGGGGGGGGGGGGGGGGGGGAGGGCATCTTGTGCCCTTTCATGTGGTATATGTAGTAATTAAATTTCTAGACGACTACCTGGTTTTAATCGGACCCTCGATGTGTGATAGTTGTACTTAGTTCTTGCTATAAAAACCAATGAAGAGGAATTTCGAGAGACACTTATTCGTTGCAAACGTGATCTATAGTACACTTACCCTCTTATGAATTGATCTGCACCTGCCAATGGATTTGATTGTCTCATTCAAAATTAAAACTTGGATGACGTGAAAAACTTGATTTGAAAATATTTTCCAGCTCACGTCGCCACCCAGTTTCATTCAAACTTCAAATGGCAGCACTGTGTGCTCTTAGGACGAGCATGTGCACCGTCAATTGGTACACATGCCCTGTCCCTGTGAGAAGTGTTGCGATAGTTATCGTAATTTTTTGTACACTTTTGGAGCCGTTTTGGTCGGTCTGTATGTGTATAAATCATTTAAATATTATACAAGATACAACAATGTTTTTTTTTCTTTTTTTTTTGGGGGGGGGGGGTGGGGTGCGGGGGTTGTGTGTGTGTGTTTTTTTTGTTGCTTTGTGTACCAGTTCAATCTTAGCCAGTGTTTAATAACAATACAACATGTACACGACCGGGACCCATCACTTGGTGTAAACTGGCCAACTATAACTCAAAAATGGAAAAAAAAACGTTGAAGAAAACTTTAATAATACCCCCTACTTTACTTTGCCGGATCCTGATCGTGCGAGTGCAACAGTGTGTGCATAACTATTAGCTGCATAAGATATACGATTAGCTAAAATTAATGTCTAACTGGAAACAGCCGATTATAAGCTTTTAGCTTGCTGCTGAATCCATTTCCTCATTAGTTGTATGCTTCTATTGTATAGTATAAATTGTACTTTCACACTTTGGAAATAAATACAGTTCCAACTAAAATACAGCACTCGTTATGTTAGCTAAAAGTTGAAATGGAATTCAATTTTCTAACTTTAACATTTTGGAGTTGAGCGAGTAACAGAGCAAAGACGATTTTCGAACTGTGCATGTGGCCATACAAACAAGGTGCCAGCGATATGCGAGTATTTGTTCAGGTTTTTTTTGTAACATCGGCTTTGGAAACTGTGTTATTGTTCGAGATGAATTGTAAACTTCTCCATCTTATATTAGGTCAACAAACAGAAGAATACAGTTCTTTAAACTCGTGACACTCCAAAACTTAGATCAACCAAAACCGGGCCAGTTGAATGTGTTGTGTTAAAAAGGGCTCTGCTGCGTTCGCATAGGGTTCGATATTTATTTTAAAAATATGTGGTGAACATTTTGAACATCTTTTCCTCTCTGACTTAATAATCAAGGAAACCGTAAATGACATACAGAGTCCGTAATGTAGACTAGGCTTCACGAAAATGCAACACTATGTAAGTAGAGTTTTCCTCTTGCTAAAAGCCTCCGCCTCAAAATAGCGAGTAACAAAATTGGTAGACTTCCGTTCACCCAACCTGATACAACCGTGGTTACCCATCGCCGGTAACGAGAAGAATGCAGAACAGTTCTCGACTTATGTGTTTTGTTGTGGAAGATCGGGTTGATTATTTATTTATTTATTTATTGGAGTTTAACGATCACCTCGTGTCGAACAGTTCTATGGGTGAAGGAAGCCAGGGTAGTCGGAAAGAACCTCCGAGCAACAGCGAGCAACGGCCAGAGTCCCAAGGCACCAACTCCACACAAGAAGGACTGACATTGGTTGAATAAACGTGCACCATCGACGTGCAGTATGCCTTAGTACACAGCGCTATCGTTCTCCCACGTGGGCAGACTGGATGAAGTGCTTTGTACGGTGGAGTTGATTACACACCTGTTTCTCAACAGCCATATCACGCGCAACGGCGGTTAATCCATAAAGTATTCAAAACGATTTTGCCCTTCGGATAGACAAGATTGAATTCCTCCAGGGCACTGCGGTTTGCAATCAATAACGGCTGTTACAACCAGTCGGGGTGGGGGGGGGGGGGGTGAAACGATTACACCCGACCCATACAACCACCGTCTTTTGGTTGATATAGGATATTTTTAAACCGTTTCCATAGCCACGGTAATGCTGTGTATCAGATATCATATCCATGTCACACGAAATGGTGTCAATGGTACAGTGAAAAGATGAAGATTTGTCTTACTTGCCAATGAAAGGGAAATCTTCTGAACGTTGTCTGCAGGTAAGTGAAGAGGAAAAAAGACAAATACGTAAACAGTTTATTCATGGGTTGATAATATGTAGTTATTTCACAGTTCATTTATAAAGATGAATGGTGGATTTGGCCCATTGTAATATCTCTTTCGTCAGGGTTAATTGTAGAGTACATTATAACTTTAGCACACAGATCAAGATAAAAAGAAATTTATTTCACATTAAAGTATCATGTAATGCATTCGGCACAATACAGTGTCTCGACTCTCTTTACAACTGAGATGTTGTACATTTAGTTTGTAATGGTTGACAGATTCCCAAAGGCCCAGTCAGCATCCACCTCTAAGAAAATGAAAATGACACTACTATCTGTGAAAGCCCAGTTACAGTATATGTTAATATCAGTATTCAATGAAAAGACGATATCAAACGATACTTGGAACTAGGAAAAAGATATCCTTTTTTTTTCAAAATAATATTGCTTTCTTTTCAACTTTTATTTCCCGAGCGCTGCAAAACGACCCAGACTCAGAAACACGAGTTGCCGTTTGTCCAAACTGGGTTAAATGATCCTAACTTCACGTCTGTCAGCACATGTGTGATAAGTGCTAACGGGTCTGTGCTATATTTTGAAGAAGTATTGTTACAGCCAAATCACACGAGCGTTTATATGTATCTTACAACAAGAATGCATTTCCACCAATGCAAGTAAAAACATCTAGACAAAATAAATCTCTACTGGCAGTAGCAACAGTAGGTTCAATTATTCGATTCAGAAAGGGAACGCTTTTACCTGTACCGAATTGGCATCAAGTTATTACACATGTCGACGCCACCGATTTTGATTACAAGAAGTAAATGATAAATAAATCACCATCTCAAAGAACTAAATTAGAGGATATCATGTTTTGTCATGATGATGTTTTTTATATAGACCTCCTACGCAGTTAACGTGAAAATTAAAGAAAGAAACATATTGCTGAAACACTCCTATATACAGCGGTTATAGTACAAGTAGAACAACGAACAGGGATTACGTCATGTACAGCAGAAGGGCACAATATCATGACAGCATAATCTTCATTCACAAAAAAAACAGTTTATAGAAACTGTTTGATTGTCAAAACAGATGCCGTCAAAAACATTACCCGATACCTTCATGGTACCGTCAAGCCGACAGGGGGGAATATTGTAAGATAAATTGCTTAATACCACCGTGTGGGTTTCTGAGACGGCGCCTTAATCATATTCCATTATGACTAGTCGATATATGACCCAGACGCGAGGTTAACACTTCAGTACACCATGTCAGACGCCCGCATGGTGGTAACAAACTATGTATGTCATAGTACGGCGAGTCGTTACATACTGCGTGTTGTATTCTGTGACTTCTGCGCTTAACTTGGGGGAATTTTGTCGGAAATTTTCAAAAGTCCGCCCCCCTATAATCTTCCGTCAGGGAGAGTCTGGCTTCGGGCCTGTGTACATGTGAAAATACCTTTGACTTGACTGTCTGTCGCTCACAAAATTATACACCTGTGACCAGTAGCCCTGAGTGAACAGTATTTGTGAAGTAGTCTTCGATTCTCTTTGTGTGTTCAGTTTGTGAAAGTCTGATTTGCGTTTCAAGTCTAGAGATTTCGAACGATCACCTACTGCCATTATTTAGTTGATCGAAATCAGGGATAGAATTAGTCTGTATGATAACTGTGGTATTTCCTGACGTTATATTTGGTTGCACATGGAACACTAACTTCAAATCAGGGTTTCAACGTCCTAATGGTGTGGTGTGATATAATCCTGTGACACATTTTAAAAGTCATTCTGATCCTCCTCCACAATTAGGGGCGCAAAATGTGAAAACATTAAATTTTGTCTCAAACTACAACAAATGTTTGCGCGGATGGTAAGGATTCCAAATTACGTGTTATCCGGGATAATAAACTGTCGAGATCAACAATAAGAACCCCCTTACCTAACTCAATGTATGCCTCAAGAAGAAATTTAAAAAAACGAAAAACAACAATTGTTCTTCCAGAAGCAGGTTTTTCCTTACCGGGACACCAAACTGGTTGTGCACATCTTGCGCACATCTCCCGATGGCCGCGATGGGCAATTTGGAATCTAAAACTTTCTTAAACGTCAAAAACATATTGGCCTACCAATGTTTCTCTAAGAATGGCTCTCTATATGACTGAAATTCATCGAACAGAATTCATACAGATACTGTCTTGCATTCGATACGCTTATGGTATTCATTAACGTAAGATACCAATATGTTACCTAAACAATGTAACCTGAACATATTCTAAATAATTCTTTTACAGTTCCTTGCAGCAGATCTAAAAAATATCGACATGGCAACATTTTCCGATGAAAGATGATTTAATTTCGAACGCGTGCGTGTGTTCGAAAGCTTTATCTTTCCAAACAAATTCTCACTTATGTAACAAAATACAATTTCTCCGCATCTTGTTGTTGCCACCACATAAGCTCACAATAAACTTACTTTGTAATATTTCATGTAATGACTATTTATTCCCACTTAAGAAAGACTAACTTATCGGTGTGGAGAATGGGAGCTGTTAGATCGTTGTCTCCATAATGCTAGCTTTTTTTAAAGAAGTTTAAAAACAACGATAAAAGTACGATTACCCACTTACTAAAATAGAACAAAATGTTGTCAAATAAAATAAATAACTAAATAAATAAATAAATAAATAAATAAATAAATAAATAAATAAATAAATAAATAAATAAATAAATAAAGCTTTAACAATGTATACTTCTACCCATGCGCGAAATTGCCAAATATAACCATTTGTGGAGCTCAGTGCCATCAGTTAGTAGAGACTATGTTTGGTGCTTGGGAATGATTAATCAACGTCCAGCCTTGGAGCTCATGACGAAAATCTTGATTGGTCTGCCATACAAATTCATTGAGCAACTATCTATTTGTTGCATTCAGGTCGCGGGGGAGGGGGAGGGGTACGGTGGCATTGCGGTAACCGGTTCTCGTCCCATCACCGAAGTTAAGCAACGTCGCGCCCGGTTAGATCCTGGATGGGTGACCGTCTGAGAGATTGATTCGGACTCCCACTTTGTGTCCTTGGGCAAGGCACCTAAACCCGACTGTCCACAAGCGGGCACAATGACGTCATGTACTAAGGCGTACTGCACGTCTTCAACCAATCTAACCCCGCCTGTGCTGCAGTGTGAAGTTACGACGTTGGAGAGCGAGCAGCTGTTAGTCGTTGCGCGATGGTTCTCTGTTGCGAAGTGGGCCCACAGAGGTTAATCAAGATCGAAAGAGGAGCTATAGCTCTCCCGTGAAAATTATATAAGTAAAAGGACAGTTTTCTATTAGTTTGAATGGGACTCATATTATTGCCAATTTTCATTAAAGCTGATATTCATAGAATTGGATAAACTAACAGTCAGAGTATAGAAATACTGTGACCTACACTCGACTGACCTACACTCGATGGACGAACTGATCAGAGATAACGCCGGTAGTCGAGTTTTATTTGTTAAATATCACGGGCAGAAATCTTCGAATTGGTCATATTTGAACTGTCATAGCTATCATCAACCCATAAATCACACTCCCAGGACACTCACAGGCATCACATGATGCTGAAGTTGCTGAATTGTAAAGTCTACCACCCATTTTTCCCGGTTAACAGTACCCAGACGGAATGTGTTTGTGGAACAACCACTCCATAGATTGTATGCAGATTGCCGACTGTCTGCATGGCAGTACAAGTGTCTAACAATGGAGACTGCTACGTCACGGGGGCTTTCCCTAACTATTCCGCTGACTGATAGTCGCGTAATCAAGTTTGGCATCGGAAATCTGGTGGATATAAGCACCGGTTTCTGGGTGTTTAGACAAGTTGTCTCTAGGCTCCTTACGAGTACGAACACACCTGGTAGTAGAAAGATGGATGTCGCCACTGGTCTTGAATGAACGTTGTTGTATTATACATGCCAGAGACAACAGTAGTCGCGGTGAGAATGTACATTTTGTTTGATAAAAATCGTAGATAACTGGAAAACTGGTCTTCGTTTTGCGGAACACAACAAGTTCGTGAGGTAACCATCCTGAATCCAGAATCTGGAGTCTGTGTCTGATATCGTCTGGTAAGGAATCAGAAAACGCAACGGGCTGATGGGGCATCGTAGTTCTCTCAGTAATCACAACAATCTGAGCCCGAACTTACGATTGTAGGTCGATAGACTTTCACTTAATTGCGCAACATTCTCCCCGGATACTCCGGCTTCCTCCACACGTAAAACTGTCACCAACACAATGTGACCTTGGCTGTTAAAGTGTCGTTAAACCTTAATATAATAAACAAAATCCTGTCGTACCACGATTCTGGGTGGAAGTATGGTCTGTTGTGTTCGAAGAGTTAATCCTACAGCACTACAGCTAGGGATGAATTAATCAAGCCATTCAAATTTTATCATTTATATATTTTTGCCTGATGTATAAAGCTTGGGACCAGATATTAGAACCAGCCGCTTGTCTTGTTTCAAAGTTCACTGCCCCACTGACTCTACTAAGCAGTAAACGTGTTCCAAGCAGGGGTCATAGTAAGCTATAGGCTTGATGTAGAAATGTTTGCCGGGGTATTCAGCTATTATTCTGAGGCAAAGGTTAAAACTAGTGTACTTTTCGTGAGAGTACGAATGTTTATTATAAATAAAAATCGACATCGGGAACGTTAAAATCAATTACTTCACTGAAAAGAGAAGGTGTGTTTTATTTGGGTAGTAATACTGTCACAATATATTTTATTGTTGTTTGACGATAGATCACATCACGATGAACAATCTATGCTATTTTTATTTAGCTCGAGTGCGTACGCGGAAACTGAAACGACCGGTGATAGAATTGAACGAACAATTTAACTCTCATGTCGATGCAATTGGCTTCGGAAATAACAAAATAGAAACCAACTGATTCTCCTTCGAATAATATATGTAATTTTTTATTACTTCTCGTTCTAATATTTTCTACCCTCTTTTGGGATATAAACTGTTTTTATATTGCCCAAGCATAATACTCCGTCATAAATATTTCTACACTTTTACGTACTTTAGGATTTTCAACCATGTATGCAGACCATTCTCACAAGACGGTCCTACGACATCCTCAGTGTCGGGAATCCCCGAACGGTTATTGAGATACGATACCGTTCCGTTTCTCATTCCTTTTTTTGATATGTATTGAATGTAATTTTCGGTGAATAATAAGTCAAGCAAAATCACACACGTGTTCTCTAGCTCAAATTCAGGCTGATTTCCCCAAACTCAGAAAGTAACATCAAAGTTCGGAAATCAGAAGAACAGGCAAGCTGAGTTTTTCTGTCTATCGTATAATACACCAGTGCAATGGAAAGTAACGTTGTTTTCACACCCTATGTGCTATTCCTTGGAACTGGCGACGTGATACGAGTCCAACGGACCGTCATGTCGATTTTAATGGCAGTTCGAGAATGTGCCCATGTTGTGACGCTATCCCCATGCCTATACAATCTGATATGTACTGTTTGGTTAACACGTGATATCCGTGTTTTATTCTGGTTGATAACGGAAGTTATCTTAGATTTCAGTTAACAAGCAGTTTGCTGGTCGAAAGGATTGGAATGGGGCAACTCTGATTGGCTCAATTTGTTGTGTTTTACTTTTTCTGCCCCATTCCATCTATTCGGACTAGTATTCTCCATATTTCTGAGCTGTTCTTGCTATCTAATGACGTATGTACGCTTTAACACTGCACCACAAGAAGACAATAACGGTATTCCATTTTTATAGAGTGTACTCCGGTAATGTCGTAGTGGCGTTTAACGACTTTCTTGATACTATTTTATCCTAATCACTTTATTTTACGATTTGCGCAAAACGTATGCTGTAGGAAGAAGTGCTTGTACATCAGTGGTAGCTCCCTACCGATGAGGCCCGATATGCGTTTTGGTGAGTTAATAACCATAAAATGTTGTTGTAGTTTAATATCAAAACTAGCTTCTACAACTTTTTTAGTACTACCACTACATTTAGAGACTGGAGATGTAATTAGTTTGCTCTTTTTGACTTCTCTGAAACACATCTACCGTTCATACCCTAGTCACATTAACTGACTACTTCCATAACTACCGCTAGTACTAACGCTTCTTACACCGCTCTGTATAAGGGACGTGGCTGTTTATTAGTTTAAAATAGGACTTTACAATTAAATTATCACTGCTCCCAATCTCCAGTAAGGTGGTTATAATTATACAGACCTGCAGGACTTTAGTACTGAATTATCACCGTCTCTCCCTCGAGTTACGTGGATATAATTATGCCCCCTATAAGAGTTTTGTACTGAATTACTGTTCTTCCTCCACACTGAGGTGGTTATAAATAGGCAGCATATTGTTACGCTGGATTCCCTTTTCCCAGATCCAACCTCTCCAGTAGGCGGTTTGAATTCTACAGTCCTGGGGGCTTTACTATTGAATTATGACTGCTCCCAATCTCCAGTTAGATGGTTATAATTATACAGACCTTTTTGGCCTTAACATTAAATTATCACTGTTCCCCAGTTAGATGGTCATAATTATACATACCTATAGGCCTTAACATTAAATTATCACTGTTCCCTAGTTAGATGGTTATAATTATACAGATCTATAGGCCTTAACATTAAATTATCACTGTTCCTCAGTTAGATGGTTATAATTATACAGATCTATATGCCTTAACATTAAATTATCACTGTTCCCCAGTTAGATGGTTATCATTATACATACCTATAGGCCTTAACATTAAATTATCACTGTTCCCCTGTTAGATGGTTATAATTATACAGATCTATAGGCCTTAAATTAAATTATCACTGTTCCCCAGTTAGATGGTTATAATTATACAGATCTATATGCCTTAACATTAAATTATCACTGTTCCCCTGTTAGATGGTTATAATTATACAGATCTATAGGCCTTAAAATTAAATTATCACTGTTCCCCAGTTAGATGGTTATCATTATACATACCTATAGGCCTTAACATTAAATTATCACTGTTCCCCTGTTAGATGGTTATAATTATACAGATCTATAGGCCTTAAATTAAATTATCACTGTTCCCCAGTTAGATGGTTATAATTATACAGATCTATATGCCTTAACATTAAATTATCACTGTTCCCCAGTTAGATGGTTATAATTATACAGATCTATAGGCCTTAAATTAAATTATCACTGTTCCCCAGTTAGATGGTTATAATTATACAGATCTATATGCCTTAACATTAAATTATCACTGCTCCCCAGTTAGATGGTTATCATTATACATACCTATAGGCCTTAACATTAAATTATCACTGTTCCCCTGTTAGATGGTTATAATTATACAGATCTATAGGCCTTAAATTAAATTATCACTGTTCCCCAGTTAGATGGTTATAATTATACAGATCTATATGCCTTAACATTAAATTATCACTGTTCCCCAGTTAGATGGTTATCATTATACATACCTATAGGCCTTAACATTAAATTATCACTGTTCCCCTGTTAGATGGTTATAATTATACAGATCTATAGGCCTTAAATTAAATTATCACTGTTCCCCAGTTAGATGGTTATAATTATACAGATCTATATGCCTTAACATTAAATTATCACTGTTCCCCTGTTAGATGGTTATCATTATACATAACTATAGGCCTTAACATTAAATTATCACTGTTCCCCTGTTAGATGGTTATAATTATACAGATCTGTAGGCCTTAAATTAAATTATCACTGTTCCCCAGTTAGATGGTTATAATTATACAGATCTATATGCCTTAACATTAAATTATCACTGTTCCCCAGTTAGATGGTTATCATTATACATACCTATAGGCCTTAACATTAAATTATCACTGTTCCCTAGTTAGATGGTTATAATTTTACAGACCTATATGCCTTAACATTAAATTATCACTGTTCCCCAGTTAGATGGTTATAATTATACATACCTATAGGCCTTAACATTAAATTATCACTGTTCCCCTGTTAGATGGTTATAATTATACAGATCTATATGCCTTAACATTAAATTATCACTGTTCCCCAGTTAGATGGTTATAATTATACATACCTATAGGCCTTAACATTAAATTATCACTGTTCCCCTGTTAGATGGTTATAATTATACAGATCTATATGCCTTAACATTAAATTATCACTTTTCCCCAGTTAGATGGTTATCATTATACATACCTATAGGCCTTAACATTAAATTATCACTGTTCCCCTGTTAGATGGTTATAATTATACAGATCTATAGGCCTTAAATTAAATTATCACTGTTCCCCAGTTAGATGGTTATAATTATACAGATCTATATGCCTTAACATTAAATTATCACTGTTCCCCAGTTAGATGCTTATAATTAATCATACCTATAGGCCTTAACATTAAATTATCACTGTTCCCTAGTTAGATGGTTATAATTTTACAGACCTATATGCCTTAACATTAAATTATCACTGTTCCCCAGTTAGATGGTTATAATTATACATACCTATAGGCCTTAACATTAAATTATCACTGTTCCCCAGTTAGATGGTTATAATTATACATACCTATATGCCTTAACATTAAATTATCACTGTTCCCCAGTTAGATGGTTATAATTATACAGACCTTTTTGGCCTTAACATTAAATTATCACTGTTCCCGAGTTAGATGGTAATAATTATACAGATCTACTATGCCTTAACATTAAATTATCACTGTTCCCGAGTTAGATGGTTATAATTATACATACCTATAGGCCTTAACATTAAATTATCACTGCTCCCCAGTTAGGTTGTTATAATTATACATACCTATAGGCCTTAACATTAAATGATCACTGTTCCCCAGTTAGGTGGTTATAATTATACATACCTATATGCCTTAACATTAAATTATCACTGTTCCCCAGTTAGGTGGTTATAATTATACATACCTATAGGCCTTAACATTAAATTATCACTGTTCCCAAGTCTGGTGGTTATAATTATAAAGATCTATAGGACTTTGGTATTGAATTATCATTGTTCTCTCCCTCAGGTTATGTGATATAATAATGCCTCCTTTTTAGACTTTAGTACTGAATTATTACTGCCCCCCCCCCCCCACCCCACCCCCCCCCCCCTACACACACACACACTGTTATCATTGCATTATCGCTGTTTCTCTCTCTAGTTAGGTGGTTATAATTATACAGTCTTTTGGGGCTTTGATTTTGAATTATCACTGTCCCACGTCTCAAGTTGGGTGGTTATTATTATACAGTCTGATAGGGCTTTAGTATTGAATTATTACTGTACCCGTTCCCCAGGATTGAGTGTCACAGAGCGTCCGTGTGATAACATATATGAACCTGTTTGAAGAGTTTAGAAGCGCGTCTGTGTAATAAAATACGCAAACCTGTTTGGGGAGTTTAACAGCGCGTCGTGTAATAAAATACGCTTACCCATTTGAATAGTTTAACTTCGCGTTCATGTGATAAAATATGCGTACCTGTTGAAAGAGGTTAACAGTGCGCCCGTGTAATAACATACATTTACCTGTTTGAAGAGTTTAAATCACTTTGTCCGTGTGATAAAATATGCGTACCTGTTTGCAAAGTTTAACATCGCGTCCATGTGATAAAATGTGCATACTTGTTTGAAGTGTATCGTAGCACGTTTATGTGATTAAAGCATTCATTTTTGAAGGCGTTAACAGCGTGTCAGTGTGAAAAAAAATATGCATACCTGTTTGAAGGGTTTAGACGCCCGATGGTGTGATAGAATGTTCATTCCTGTTTGAAGGGTTAGCAGTGGGTCCGTGTGATGAAATATGGCTACCTGTTTGAAAGGTTTAAGAGCGCGTCCCTATGATAAAATATACCTGCCTTTTTGTTTGTTTTAACAGCGCGTCCATGTTATTTATTTATTTATTTATTTATCTATCGGTGTTTAAGGTCACATACTTATGCACAATGCCTAACCATGGCCGTGACAGTTTTATGGGTATGGGTGCAGGAAGCCGGAATACCTGGAGAGAACCAACGAGCAACGATGAGCAGCTGCCAGCTCCCCAACATCGTAACTCCGCACTACAGCACAGGCTGGGTTAGATTGGTTGAAGACATGCACACTATCGACGTGCCGTACGCCTTAGTACACGATGTAATCGTGCCGCATGTAGACAATCGGGGTTAAGTGCCTTGCCCGAGGACACATCGCGGGGGTCCGAATCGAACGGACACCCATCCGAGGACTAACCTGGCTCGACGTTGCTTAACTTCGGTGATCTGACGAGAACCGGTTACCCCAACACCACCGCGCCCGCGTCCATGTGATACATTATCCATACCTGTTCGAAGTGTATCATAGTTCGTCCATGTGATAAATGCATACCTTTTTGAAGGCGGTAACAGCGAGTCCGTGTGATAAAATATACCCTAACTGTTTGAAGGATTTGAGAGCGCCTTCGTGTGATAATGGGTGCACACGTGTTGGGAGAGTATAGCAGCGCGACTATATGATAAAATATGCATTCATCGATCAAGGGGGTAAAAGTACGTATGAGAAAATATGTGTTCCTGTTTAAAGGGGTTAAATGTTCGTCCGTGTGATAAAATATAAAATATGTATACCTGTTTAATTAAATTAGCTCGTGATGTGATAGAGAAACTATATCGAGTAAGTCTTGATTGTACACAAGGTTTGTGGATGTTGGTTCCGGCCGCAGAGGAACAAATTTTCAACACATCTCTTTGGATTCTGGCACTTCGAGTTTGTACATTTCGAATATAATGGCTAGAAAATGCAAAAGTCGTGCTTGATTTCTATTGCAGAGTTGAAACTAAAGATTTTATTTTATTTGGTATGATTTGATAGAAAATTCTCTATACCATTGTTATGTTTGGCTGTTCAAATCACATTGCGCTGATTGGAGCATGAATTCGCACCATGGGGGTTGTGTTGGTGAAGGGGGGGGGGGGGTGGATTTATGCTGATTTGAAAAAAGAATAGATATTCGCAACCTTCCCATAGATTACTGGAGAGGACATGATGGTCCATACGATAAAACGTTGCTGCTCTTCCTTCAATAACTGTTCACGTGCGTCCCATGGGCACTCACGTCATAGTGTTTCTATTGTAATCCATCTTCCAATATTTTATCTCACAATCGGGGCGTTTTTGCACTGTTACGCAACTAAAGTTTAATGTATCTGTGCCCTTGTTCCGAATCCGTATCAATTTTCCCTGAAGTGTAACGTCATCACTGACCTCAATATGGAGATCAATGGACGCTGTTCTATTTTTCAATTTACGTCTTTCCATCGATAAGGCAAATGAGGCAAATGAAAGAGTTCCTCTTAAAATAATTTTATAACACATTTTGTGGTCAATATTGTGAGATAAATTTATCATCACCACAGTGTGTGTCTCCGGAAATTCTGATCAAGTCTCGTTGTAGGCACAGAATCGCATTTCGACTCGCTCTAACGGGATCGTCGAAATACTATTCTGTTCCTACAACTTGACTTGATCTGAATTCCTGGAGACACACACTGTGGTGATAATATGTATGTATGTTAATTACCCAATGATAGAGTAATTCCCCGAAACCAGGAACTAGAGAATATACCAGATGTTGAAACATGTACAGAGTCAGAATGTATTCGAATCGAAATCATCGCTATGATTCGACTCAATCCGTGTCGGTTCAGACATTTTCGAATCGTTGAGATGTAATCATTATTCCACTGCGTGTCTCATATTCTTCTATCATCAGATTTCCTGTAT
This sequence comes from Pictodentalium vernedei, assembly GCA_031216915.1. Classification (NCBI taxonomy): domain Eukaryota; kingdom Metazoa; phylum Mollusca; class Scaphopoda; order Dentaliida; family Dentaliidae; genus Pictodentalium; species Pictodentalium vernedei. The sequence goes on from CM062291.1 coordinate 471,065,709, forward strand.
ATCTACATATCCTGTACAGCAAACATGATAGAAAAAGTCAAGAAAGTTCCGGCTTCTAACCTACTTTGATTCCGTTTTGAAATTTTCCAGCTTTTTCTATGAATTTGCCAAAATAGTCGAGTCGCCATCGTTTATAATACCCGACTGTGTTCAAGAAGGTAAAATATTCACAACTTAAAAAATGACGATTCTATTCGAAGTCATCCGTCTGATTCTATTCTGGATTCGTTTCCAACCAAAATTGGATATTTACAGGATCCTCATCACATGAGAGACTTTCTTCATCAACGTGGATGTTGAATAAGCTCGTATGTACAGATGTGTTGGGAGGGGGGGGGGGGGGGGGCTTTATTACTCAGTACATACAGTATCATAAGCAAGAATAAACAAGGTAGGCAGTGTATATGTCAATGCACAAATAATGTGAATAACAAATATCTATTATATTACAACGGAAAATGCATTGATGCGTGTGTATTCTTTCATTCAATATCAACTTTCTAATTTTCCTTTTCATTAAATAAATTTATTACGGCATGAACACTTTACAGAGAGAATTGTAACTTTGCTTCCACGTGCAAAAAAGGAAGAGCATCCACTGTAGGTCAATTTGATAAGGAGCGTATTTATACCGGTTAGCCACACCTGGGAAGCACCAGATACATAAGGCGGGACATTTGTTAATGTAAAATGTGGTTCAAAATACTCCATCGTTCTTTTATATTCTCGACTTTTTAGGTGAATACATGTAACTGCACGACGTTTCCAGGTTTTGTTTTAATTTATTTTTTTTGTATGAAAGCTTAAAGCTTTTAAAGCTGGTTTGCATCCACTCACTCCGCAGGAGCAAATATATAGTTTAAAGATGAGTACACTTAGGATTACTATCTTGTCAGATAGATTTTGTGCAAAATTGTACAGACAGAAATCTGATAAAGACCAGGAAATATGACCATATATCTCCGGTACTGGCAGACCTACACTGGCTCCCAGTTCTGAAAAGGATTGAATTTAAAATCCTTTTAAGCATATATACATGTCTCAACAATCTTGGTTCTTCATATCTCACTGATCGTCTTGTTCCCCACAAACCTGTCAGCACTCTCAGGTCAAGTTTCTCCAATGACTCAGTTTCTTTGTTGCCGGTCCGAAACTTTGAAACTCTGAGAAATTCGCTTCCCGCTTATATGAAAACATCACAATCTCTCGACCAATTTAAATCTGCTTTGAAGACCTATCTCTTCAAGCAAGTGTATAACACTGAGCTTACTTAACCCTGGTCGATTAATAGTTGATAGTTGTTACTTTTTACTTTTTCTTTTTGTATATATTCAGCTTCAGATTCTTTATTTAACACCACACGTGTTCTCGATATTGTAAAGCCTGCGAGCACATTATTATTATTATTATTATTATTATTATTATTATTATTATTATTATTATTATTATTATTATTTTATTATTATTATTATTATTATTATGAATTTGGTGTCCCAGAAGTTTTAATTCTGTTATGAGTTCGATAGACACGTTACATCTGCCTCTGAACTGCTCTCTAAACTCTAATAGAATTTAAGTTGTGTACGAGCATTCCAAAAGCAAATACAATGGTGCCTCCCTTGTATTGCCACAGAAAGCAGATTATCCTGTTTCTGACAGCTTGCATTTGAATCGTTTAGAGTTTGTAAATAAAATATTGTGTAGCATTTTATATTGCAAACTCGTCAGATAAGTGTCATCCGTAATGATGGTAAAACGCTTGTTTATCAACTGCCAATATTTCAGTCGTCCGTTCTCACCGAACGTTGATTCCACTATTCCTGGGTGTTGGGTAGGCTTCTTTGCAAATGGTTATAAATAAAATGTTTGACATACTTTCTGTGTGTTCTTGACAATCCCTAAATTCATCTGCCGTATGATTTCGACGTTTTTCTGTTTTTTACGATCAACTTCCAGGAGGTAGGAAAGGCCTTAATCACAGTGAATGTCGTTATGATATCGTATTGACGGGAAAAAGTATTGTAAAAGTAGAAAACTATTATTTCCTGTAAGAATGCCATTGACAAAGAAAATGTATGCATGTGTTAGCGAAAGACGTTCTTCATTATCAAGGGTGATGAACTAGTTCGTATGTACACATGTGTCAGAAGGGGACGTTCTTCATTTGTGAGAATGATGAATTAGCTCGTATGTATACGTGTGTCAGAGAGAGACTTTCTGCATTAGCAAGGATGATGGATTAGATCAAATGTGCACATATGTTAGAGAGAGAGAGAGACTTTCTTCATTATCAAGGATGTTGAATTATTACGTTTGCACACGTGTTAGAGTGAGACTCATTAAAGAGGGTGATGAATTAACTCGTGTGTATACATGTGTTAGCAAAATACTTTCTTCATTAACAAATACGATGCATATGATGCATATGAGTGATACTCTTTTCGTTAACAGACGTGTACAATTAGCTCTTATGTACACATGTGTTAGAGTGAGACTTTTGTCATTAACATGGATGATGGATACGTTTGTGTGAATCTATGTGTTAGATACCTTATTCATTATCAAGGATGATGGATAAGCTTGTATGTATATTTGTGTTAGCGTGAGTCTTTTTTCGTTAACAAGCATGATGAATGTGTTCGTATGTACACATGTTACAGTAAAGCTTTGTTCATCAACAGGAATAATGAATTAGCTTGTGTTAATACGCGTGTTAGCGTGCGACAGTCTTCATTAACAAGGATGGTGAATGAGGTCGTATTTTCACATATGTTGGAGTGACACGTTTCTCATTAACAAGGATAATGAATCAGCTCGTATGGACACATATCGTCCCCTGAGTTCCAATGTGTTCTATGTGCCTACTGGCACATAGAACACATTGGAACTCAGGGGACGCTGTGTTAGAGTGAGACTTTCTTCATTAACATGGTTGATGAATATGTTCGTATGTACTCATGTGATGAAGGCGTTCCTCTTTAACAAGGATGTTGAATTAGCTTGGTTGCACGCATTTGTTTATGTGAACTTTTTCTCATTAATCGGGATAATCGATTAGTTGAATGTACACATGTGTTCTTGATTAACAAGGATAGTGAAATACGTCGTATTTACGCACCTGTTAGAGTGACACTTTATGAATTGACAAGGATGATGAATTAGTTTGTATATATAGATGTGTTAGCATGATAATTTCCTCATTAACATGATGATTAATTAGTTCGTATGTACACATGCTTTAGGGTGCGATTTTCTCCAGTAACAAGGACGATGAATCAGCCAGATGCACACATATGTTAGTGTGAGACTTTCTTCATTAACAAGGATGATGATTTACGTTGTATGTAATTGTATGTTAGTGTGGGGCTTTCTTCGTTGGAAAGAATGACGAATTACCACGCATGTGCACATATGTTAGATTGAGACCTAAACCTAGGACGATGGATTAGCTTGTATGTACACGTGTGTCAGAAGGAGATTTATTTTAATTGCCCGGGATAATGTATTAGCTCGTATGTGCACGAGTTACAGTGGGCCACCGAAATACAGAGTTCTCTAATAATCAGTGATAGCAAACTGTCCAAACGGAGATCAGTCTCGCGTATAGAAACTAAACAGATTCCACAGAAGACGAATTAGATATCTACATCGTGAAAGTCAAAATCTTAATTTTTTTTTAAAATACTCAGTGGCTTATTCCGCGCCACTGAAAAGGCTATTTACGTAATGTTTTCCTAGCCGTAAACCTACTAAAATAACAGTTGCCAAAGTGGTGTCTAAACAGAGCTTCATTCCACAATATGTCATTCTTATCTAGTAAGAACAAACCGTTGCCTGCATAATAAGTGGCTACCGAGAGTCAGCCTGTCAATTTATTCAGCCGTTCCCCATTGTGGAAGTCGAAAATATATTTTGCTTATAGAGCTCCTCCATCTCAAACACCGTTCTTTTATCATTTGCTTGCGACTTCTATTTTCGTGATTTGAAGCCTCGTTTGTTATATTTCGCTGCAGTTTGCCCTGATAGTTAACCCACTGCAGAGTGATATCTAAATATTCAAATTTAGAATTGCCAATATTTTCCACAATGCAACTAGGAATTAAACCAATTCATTCTTCTTGCCATAGCTCGTTAAGCTAACAAGAATGAATTTGTTAAATGTGCTGTTGAATTACAGAGAAAAAAATTCTGCTTTGAATTGAGACGTTATTTCCTCACTGTGCAGAAGGTTATGTATTCACACATTGACAAAATAAAGCATAAAAATTATATAACCGTCCAAAATCACCGACCGCTTTGCACTGCGCCCCTTCTCCTCGTAGGCATTTCCGCCATGAGAGGAGTTACGTGTGGTAAGTTATCAACAAATATATCTGCAACAGATTTATGAGATTCTCTCAATCGGTAATCCAGTGTATACACCTTCAAAGCGCAAATTAACTGATTTATGCGACTCTCTCTCTCTAGCAATCCAGTGTATACACATTCACAGTGCTATAATAAAAATATAATTGATTTATGCGATTCTCAACCCACCTTTCCAGTACACGCGCCTTCACACTGCTACATAACAGATTGATGCGATTACCGACCTACCTTTTCTGTGCATACGTCTTCACAGCGGTACGTACTCGATTTATGCCATTCAAAATCTCGCTTTCCAGTGCATACACTTTCACAACGCTACATACCACTCACAAGATACTAGCTACAGTCACACCGGTCGTGCATATCATTAATTGTTAACCAGTGGGTATATACAGGATATAAGAGAGAGCATTCCATCTCTATACTTGACATTAAATTCCACACGGAACCTATTTTGAGTGCATAAGATTTTCATTCCTCCATATGAAGCGGACTACTGTTCTTTTCTCCTATCTAATGCCCCTTATTTCGACGAAACAGAAATACATTTCGGCCTGGTACGTTCAGTAACGCTAAGAACGGTTATAGGATTTAAGTCCACAATGTACAAAATTAAGAAATTTTGATGGAAAGAAAATTAGTTGATATAGCTTTAGGCATTATCCAAGCAACAGCTAAAGCCGTTTATTGTCACCGAAAAATTATTGCACTTAAGCAAATCCATATTTTGTTCACACTTCACATTCCACCACCCTGTCTCCAATTTTCTCTCCAACTCCCCCAAACACACGCACACGTTTCAACACCTTCTTTCCACCTAGACATTTCGCTCATCGATATAAATCCGTAGTATTTGTTCAGTCACTTAACTCCAGAGACGCTCGCGTCTATGATATGATCCCGAAGACAGCACACAATCTCCGACCTAAAGCTTCGCAGGGCCAGGCACATACAGATACATACGTCTCCAATTCAACACTACAACCATTCACACAAAAATACTGAATTCAAGACGAATAGCGATTGAGCAGAAACCTAATTCTAAACTGAAAATGTTGACAAAAAGCTTACATTCTCGTGTTTACGGTTGAGTGCATTAAACATGTTCTGAGGTCGCCACAAAAATCTGTACCTTTACATCTACCGTGTATCCAGTTCAATACCCAAATAGTGCTGTTTTATTCGCGATATTGTTATTTGTTACCTTTCAAATCCTTTCATTTATTAGAGCGTGTGATGGCATGTAACGCACTGAAAAGAGCTGTGCACACAAGATGGGTCAGTTTAATGGAACGTTACAAAAGCGAACGACCAGGAAGTGAATTTATCGCTAACAAAACGCAATGTGGGGTTTGTTTGTGTTCTATTTTATTTAGTCACCAGTAAATGTCGGAATATGGCACGAAGGACAAGTTATGTGTGTTTCCTGATATTCTGTGCACTGGATCTGGTTGAAGGTATTTTTTTATAGCATACTGAGCCATACTCTCTTGTTGTTACGAAAATGTTTTTTTCGAACTGAACTGTAGGTTATTTTACCAATAACACATTCCAATGTATTATATTTTTTCTACTTGTCTTCCGAGGATGTGAATCATACACATGCTAATAAATATCGCCTAATTCACTTTGTACCATCGCAGCACATATGAATATTTATTCATTTATTGATGCTTAATACGGTCACGATTAGCCATTGTGTATACGTATGTGACATTAAAAACCAATAAATAAATAATAATTGGTGCTTAATGTCACATGTTTCTTCACACTGGATAAACGTGAAAGCTGCATGGATATAAGCTAACTCCAGCTAATCGATTATACCCAGGTTTGTCTATTTTAGGGGACTTTCGTTGCCGAGTCCTATGCTACAAGTAAAACATAGCTTGTTTACCACATTAAAGAAATGCTGCCTCGCTTCCTGGTATTCCCGCCGAAAATCTCAGCCAACATAATCTCGTCCCTTTCCGCTGTTAGATCTTTACTATTACTCAACCCGCTTAATTGGCTGTGGCTCTGTGATTTGCTCAGTTAATCCCTTAAAACCTAATGGTACACCCATCCTGGTTCAATGGCTGCAGTTAGAGGAGAGCAGATTCTTTACATGGGGGTCGACCAGTTGGTATCTTCAGCGATCAGCCTCAGTGCTGCTCGCTGGAAATATGGATTGGTCGACCTTGCAAATTCACTGAACGACCACCGCCTTATGAATTCAGATGGGACACAATTCTGGACCGGAATAATAGGTTTTCGCGTCCACATGGTTAAATGCATTTAATTGTAATGCTCACATACGTCTTGTCCGATTAGGAGGGTGGAGGATTTGATGGATGAAATCATGAGACGTAATGTCGTGTTCCTCCCTGTTTGTTCGCGGTTGCCCGTGTGAGTGGTCAAGTGTGTGGTGTTTTTACACTGAGGAACGTGATGTTATTACCCATGCGCATATCGTATTTGGGGAGGTATTTGCATCACCTATTTCGTTTGCTGGCGTCTGTCACGTCAGTTTATGGGGTTAAAGGAGAGACTGGAGATCCAGAAGGGGAAGTGAGCGGGAACACTTTTAACAAGGGAAGGATTATCGAAGATTGGAAAAGAAACTCGCAGGCTAGAGTTAAGACAATAGCTCTTTGGGCGGGTTATTCATGAAAGATGCATAGGCTTGAACGGAGACCTCGATGGATCGTTGGGGATTGGGGGGGGGGGGGGTCTTTGTCGTTCAAAGTGAGATCAAAGTCACTCGAGTTATGAGAAAAAAAAAAACAGGAATGGCGAGGAAGGTTTGTGCCAGATGTTAAGCTCACGGATAACTGAACATTTCATTTTACCGTAAAACGGAATAAGATTCATTGAAAAGCTAATGGATGGCTAGGATAACAGACAGAGAGATACTAGGATGAAAAAATGATATGATGAAAATAGTCAATATCATAGCTGCATAGCTTGAGAAAGCGCCATTGAGGAAAATAATAAAACAGTTCGCTTCAGAAGGCCGGGAGATTATGAGGAGAGTGGGAAAGGAATGACTATTCGGGTGAAGGGGCTGATGCAGAAGGCTTTCTCGTTTGGGGACAGCGGCAAATCGGCGGAAAGCCAAAGAAATTAAGTTAAAACCATTATGATTGTAACTGGTTTCAAGTGATAAAATCGCAACTCAACCTTTTGCAGTAAAATAAAATTATGACATTTTTATATTGACTTCCTTTGTGTAATGCAACGACATAAAGGTTTCGTTATCTGGAATATTTTTAGACTGTAATTCAATACCCCTATGTCGAAGGTGTATGCTCACACTTTTATATTTATTTGGGCATTCTTCTCAGAAATTAGAAATGTTTACATCCAATGGTAATGGACGTCAGAATGTAAAATTTGAACTCGACTTTGAAAGTTGTTTCAACTCTTGACTAGAGGTCTTAAACGATGCCACGCTAAAACTATTTCAAAAGTTTCCTGCTGTTGATTTTTGCATTTAAAATAAATCCAGAAACAGACTCATTATGTACAGTTTTAGGGTGTAAGTCGGGATGTATTAGTATTGAGGAAATATTGGGAAAGTTGTGGGCAGTGTTGGGTAAATATAACTTTACATTGGTTGTTAACGACTTTATTTTAAAACTACCCGTGTATGCAGTTTACATGAAAATCACCCTCATATGGGGGACAATGTCAAAATACATATGAAAGTTCATCCCATTTTTGAGGCAGCGTATTAGCTTCATTGGTCATCATCGCGTAACTTATCTTAAATTGTGATTACAACTTATTTATATTGTAATTACAACTTTGTAAAAATTGTACCAAAACTACGTCCAAGAACCAGATCGAATACACTCACAATCTAACCACAGGACCAGGAACCAACGTTATCGAAACAATTTCGGACTCTCCACCTTCGGAATTTGAAGATATATTTCACACAAGCCATATCTCAGATCAAGATAAAATGTGTACATAATATGAATTGTGCAGATAAACAAGAAAATACATGTTTTCTAGGGAAGCGACCGGGCCGGAAAATACCGATCCAACCACGGTCCACAGGTGTACTGGCCCGGAACCGGATCGGCACCGGACCATCCACTTTTGGATCGGACCATGGCCCTCCAACGTGGATCGGACCGGTCCAGGGCGACCATGACACTTTTTTTGTGGGGGGGGGGGGGGGGGCTTCATTTTGTTGCCAATTCAGAACAATAGAAAGTGGATGCAGCAAATCAGTGGAAAAGTTTATTTCTGGGTCAGTTCATGTGAAATATGATATGGGAATGGTCGCACAGTCATATTTAATCAGAAAACCGCACTTCTCTGGACGATTCCTCCGTTGAATTCAAATGACGTTTGCAGAGAAGTCGGGGCGGATTAAGGACGAAACCCATGCGCTACAGCGCAAAGACAAATATCCGGATCATTTTTCTACAAATTTATGAAAACAACATAATTCACCCACTTCCCCTTTGGAATGAGTTCTTAAAATTCTAAAATTGGCCCTGTGTATAGCATCACAGTTACGGTTCGCTCGAACGTTTTACATCGGTTGGACGATCATCCAGTGAACAGATCAGCTATGTTGTAATTACAACTTAATAAATTGTAATTGTAGTATAACTAAGTTGTAATTACAATATAACTAAGCTGTAAATATAACTTAACATAAGTTACGAAATGAAGCTAATACGCTACCGTATATTTTTATAATTTTTTTCAATATATTGTAGAGGTAAAACATTAACGTATAGGTGCTTCATATTTTTCGATTTATTACGTTTAACGTTTTAACGTCTCTTTCAAGTTTTGACAGTTTTTGGCACTTTTTCACTGAAAAATTCCAAGGGTATGACACGCACAACTTCTGAATGACTGAAGCCACATCTATGAAACTTCCAAACCAACTTGCTAGATGACTGTTCTTTCTACCAACTAGTTATAATTTCATTGTCAAGACATCATAATTTTGAAATTCTGACGTAAAAACGTCTTTATTTAAACAAATTTGATTTCTTGTTCATACAAAAGTCTTTGTTTCAGTAAGCTTGAAAATATAATCTCTCGTAGAAACATATTCAAAGATGCAATCAGCTTTTATCTAACGGAAAAGAAGTTCGCGGGTGGAGAACATTTTGAAGTTATGATATCAACGTAGAAAAACGTTAAGTTTGCCAGACTTGGAAGAAATTGTTATATGTTGTAGTACTACAGCATAAAAAAGACCAATACTTTTTTTTGTCGATTTTCGGACATTTACGACGTTTACGACGTTTTTAAATCACTTTCAGTTTTTTGACTGTTGCTGGGCTTTTGACAACCGCCAGCAATAATAATAGAACATAGAGGCACCAAATTTCATATACAAATGCAAACGAAAACAACGAAGTCCCCCCTTTGGAAATTGCATCTCGTTGCACTGAAACCTCCCCAAGTTACAGCTTTAAAAACGCTAAACACTAAAAAATGGCTTAAAATTAAATTTCAGTGGATAAAACTTATCTTCAATTGCATTTTAGTTGAAGTGACATCTTCGTCAGGCAAAATACAAAGGTAAAAAAAAAATCCGATTTCAAATAGGGAAGATATAACGTAAATATCGTTTGACATGTTTCTTTATTTTCGGCCAATTTTTATTAAAAAGTCCAATTTCAAATTTCTGAAGTCTAATAAACCTGCTAGAAGTCTAGTAGTGTTTGGCAAAGATCCGAACTTTCTCTTATCTCTTTTTGGTCATTTAAAATTATGTATAATGTCTTTACTTTTGCATTCAATCATTGATGTGAGCGATGCGAATTTTACGTTTTTTTCTAATTTTTATAAGCCCGTTTACAAAAAAAAAACGGTCGTATTATGGTATACCGCTGTCCGTCCGTTCGTCTGTCCGGGCCACCACAGATGGCCTTGCGAGGTGACTGTCCCATACCTAACACGAAATTCACCTCACAAGTACATCTGCGGTAGAATGTCCGTCCGTCCTGTTTAGAAGCTATTATTTTTAGGGGGTACCTCCATATTAGGGTAGTATTAGGGTTAGGAGAAGGGTGGGGTTAGGGTTAGGGGTAGCCCCAGGTTCAGGGCTTAAGGTTGCAGGGGGTTAGGACCCAGGGGTGGGGGTTGGGATCAGGGGTGGGGTTTTAGTTTTAGTAGCCCCTAAACCAAAAATAACCCCTAATCCTTTTGGTCTGGCTAGGGTGGGGTTGGGTTGGGTTAGGGTTAGGGGTAGCCCAGAGTAGATCTTAAGGTTTGGGAAGGTTAGTTCCCATGGGGTGGGGGCTAGGACCAGGGGTGGAGTTTTAGCGTTTTGGGTCAGGGTAGGGTAGGGTTAGGGTTAGGGTGTGGTTTTTGAGTGGATGGGGTGGGGTTAGGGTTAAATATAAGTTCTAGGGTGGAGGGGTGGGGTTCTGGCTAAAATAAGGTTATGGAAATATAAAATGTTTTTTTCGTAGCCCTTAAATCCAAATAGTAAGAATGTCCGTCCGTCCGTCCGTCCGTCCGTCCGTCCGTCCGTCCGTCCGTCCGTCCGTCCGTCCGTAGGGCCGTCCGCAGATGGCCTTGTGAGGTGACCGTCCGTTTACAGTCGTTACTTGTGAGGTTGGATAAAACCGTTAGTACACCAGCCACTTCTAAGGGTTTTTTTCAACTTGTGAGGTGCGAAAAACCCACTTATGAGTTGCGCAATTTTCCCCATACCTAAAGCTAAAATCACCTCACAAGTACATCTGCGGTAGAACGTCCGTCCACACGTCGTACAATAACTCGAAAACGCTTCGAGCAATTGTTGTGATTTTTTGGTGGAAAGTATATGTTGATGGAAGGACTCTCCGTTTCTATTTGTGTCGCTGTCCGATATGTCATTCCAGAGTTATGGGACTTTATTCGTCAAAATATAAGCAATGCTCCACATGTGCCAAATATGTCACGAGAGAGTCATCAACATATACTTGCAACGATTTTTTAGTTGCAAGTATATGTTGATAGACGGAATCTCCCTTTCGATTTGTGTCGCTGTCTAATTTGTCATTCCAGAGTTACTTTATTCATCAAAATATGGGCAATTTTCCACAGGTCGGACAATTACTTGAGAATGCTTAGAGCAATTCTCATGATTTTTAGGTTTCAAGTATATATTGATAGAAGGAATCTCCCTTTTGATTTGTGTCGTAATCGGAATTGCCATTCCAGAGTTATGGGACTTTATTCGTCAAAATATAGGCAATATTCCACATGTCGGACAATAACTTGAAAATGCTTTGAGTAATTTTCATGATTTTTTGGCTGCAAGTATATGCTGATAACTGGAATCTCCCTTTCGATTTATTTCCAAATTAATGAACACAGTATGTTGTTGGTTATGATTATTGTACAAGAATATAAAAAAACCCTGACAAGTACACATGTATACACGTATTCCCTCTTGTAATTAATAACGGGCGTAATAACGGACGTATCATGCGCTCATGGCGCAGCTGTTTATTTGTGTTTTGACCCATTTTTAGACTAATCTGCCTGGGATTTTAGGAATATAATCTTCAATAAAAAACATCTCTAAATATGTAACAGTTATGGCCTTACTGACCTCTGACGTCGTAAGATATTAATGCCTGAAAAATTAAAATACGTTCGATTTTTACGAAATTACAGTATTGTGTAAGTTCTCAAAAATAAAAAAGAACACGTTTTTAGAATTGTTTATTCGATGTAATTATTTGACGTTTTTTACGTCATTTCATGTAGTCACGTGTCACCTTGTATGCCTTTCCGTGTTGTAACACTCCCAACTCGGAAAATGCAACAGATTCAGCTTTCATATATTACATATACGTAAAGGATTACTTCAATGTATTCACCATCACATTCGTATTCACTTGGAGAAAATCTATTCAATATAATCATGTTAACCGCGATGAGTGTGTGAACACTTAAAATGAGAGTCCATAGCAGAAAGTAGGAGCTAAGATACATGCGTTCTGGATAGTTTCTCCTTGGAGTGACAACAATCGCCGTAGGGAGTGTTTAGTTGGCTGATATCTGGCAATTTGATGGCGGCCTTAAGTCGACCTCTGGTTATGTAGGTTCTTGTCGATTCCCGATCAGTCTTCTCTACCCTAACAAAATCGAATTGCCCCATAAGAATAAACAAAAACAACAACCACATTTCTTGATTCTTACTTCAGGCCGAACAACAACATTGCGCACAATTTTCTCTACCGACAAAGACGCGTGTCCGTATGAATGTAGTATGGTAAAACGGAAATCCAAATTTGGCACGAGGGAGTCACCTGCCCGTCTACTTCCGCCACTGATAGATATTCATCACTCTCTCCCATTATTGCTGTTCTTGACCCAATGTTACTGGCTTCGCTCAGAACTAAAGTCTTACACCACTGTCGCTGGCATCATCCACAGCCCCCTAACTCTACTTCCCACTCGTACCGTTATAGGTACTGTCAGTAATATTTCTTTTGCTGTATCCATTTGATCCAATTACTTACTTCAAATACTAATCTTTCGCGTCATGTAAATATATCACCATTAGACGGTAGGTGAAAGTGAATGCTCATTAATTCGAAAAAACGAACGGCCAAAATGACTATATAAACAGTTTGGACAGTAATCAGAAGTGTTTCACAAGTTTCACAATCCCCATTTACAATCCCCATTTACGGCATCAAATTGTCCACAAAATGTAAAGCATATGCTGTCAAATATTGCATCGTGAGCTAGCTCGTCCATCCGGCTGTAATTTAATGTTTCAGTCTTTTGACCACACTACTCGAATGTTGGAAAGCGAATGTTTTCGGTCCTAGGACCACATCACTTAAGTGTTGACAATCAAATGTTTTGATTGTTCATTAGAAAGCATACAGGGATATGATCTACTCTCGGCATGGAAATCGACTTCCGAAAAAGTTATCTCCCCTGGAAGTATTAGACTGACGGGGAAGGTTCATTTAAGAAGCGTGTAATTCTTGAAACAAAACACATAAGGCATCTCTAGAAAATAGCGCGATGTTTACTTTTGTTACTTTTAATAAACGAAAAGAACATACACCTGTCGGAGCTATATTTTGTCTTCGTTTCTTTAAAGTAATAAAAGGAAACTTGGCTTTTTAAGGCAAGCTAATTAGAAGCAACTAAGTAACTGTCCACTTTGGGTCTCTTTTTAGCGAATGTATTTTTACAGCAATTTGGAAGTGTTTATTCTTCAAAGGAAAAAAATAGCAAATTTTCCTCTTGGACTTTTGCATTATTAGTATCTGTGTTACAGTTAAAACTAGAAGTCCTGTCATAAAATGCGCACAAATAGCACGTCGATTTGCGCGTTAATCTACGCGTTATGACCACGGTAACGCTATTAAATTTTGTCCATATGGCCTGTGCACAAGCAATGTTTCAGCCAATGGACCTCCGGTTAATCCGGAGGTCCATTGGCAGAAACATTGCACGTGTTTGCTATGAGTAACCAGTTGAACCCACCGTGCTAGGGATGCCATTCGATATGGCAATTGCGCGCAATTATGCCTAGATAAGCGCGCAGTTCGTGACAGGACTTCTAGTTTTAACTGTATATGTCATGATACGCACACGGTTAAAATGATGAACCCAACGAGTTACGAAACGTCATGTGATGGTGAAAGCGCCGTTTTCGTATTTTAATGGGTTTAAATAGAGATTGTCACTATATCCCGATAAATTCTGTCTTTTGATTGGACAGAATGCCTTGGACAAATAGCCATGGCAAAGACCGCACCCACCGCCCAAGGCATACGAGAGCGTGCAACATCCAGAGTATAAGCGCACGCGAAACATCGGGGGTATATGGTTTAAATGAAAGCTTGCTGCTTGTTCTCGTCTCGATATAAAAATCGAACCAAAAAACATCAAAAGGGTCACAAATATCATGAGATTTCCGACAATTCGATCATATTTTGCTGTTATAAATTATATAGGCGAACAATTAAATGAAACAACTTGAGTAAAAATAAATATTGTCCCCTCAGTTCAAATGTGTTCTATGTGCCAGAAGATACATATAACAAATTGAACTCGGGGGACGATATGTAAACAAAATACTGTTTTCTCGTTTCCTTAACGACCCAAAGGATGTAACTCTATCTGTTGTCTTCTGCGTTTGTAGAAACAAAACAGTTATTCACGAATTTGGCCCCACCAATTGCGGAGCGTGAGAAACGCGTCCACAAATTTTTCTTCACCAGGTTTCTATTGTGTTTCAAACGGGACAAAAAGGGCTATCTCCGTCAACATGCTGGTATAGAGATTTATTATCTGGATGTCTCATTTAAACACCGACATCCAGGTATTAAATTTCCGTATACCAATCATGTTGGCGGAGATAAATGATAATAATAATCACACGGTCAAAATGACTTGGGAAAATGTTAAAAGATAGCTTCTGTATTTTTATATTACTCCTCAGAAAAATGTGGGAATTTAGTTGAATGATCCACAGGTCGAAAATGTCAATCTTTATATGAAACTCTATACCATTAGAATTAATTGTGCAGACAGCTTTAGGATATTGATGGGAGCTAACTTTCTGTAAATCTTTTCCAATGAAGAAAATTATCGCATCATTAATCTGCTACTCTGACTCTACTATCGTCTATTACAATCTGTGGTCACTGTTTATCCCACCATTGTTATTACTGTGGTGCCTACTATCTTTGCTAACAAAAGTACTACTATTAAGGTATTTCACTGAATACTACTACCCTTACACGGAGCTGCTAGTACGGTGATATGATATACCTTTTCGACTTTCCCTGACTGTAATTTGAATTTCGCTATAAACTATTCCAAAAAAGTAGTTGAGGCATTGCACTGTGACATCTGGTGAATGATTTCAACAATAGTTGGGTGTCTGACAAGCACACACATTCCACGCACTGGGCTGTAGAAGACATGGACGGTCAGTTAGAGAATTTACCACATTCAATCCATCAACCTCAATGCCTTGTAAATCATCCTCGGTTCGCGGGACAAGCGCGGATCCACCGTGGCATACTCATCACGAAACGTCCAATATCAGCTTGACTGATGTTATTCCATTCTTTCTGCAGTGCAGCGGCGAGTTCCTGGACATTGGTAGGGGGCCGTTGGCGTTGTCGTACGCGCATGCCAGGCATATCCCAGACGTGCTCGATTGGTGAGAGGTATGGACTTAGTGTGGCTAAAACAGTGTAGTGATGTTCTTCCCTGGAGAAACACTGTAACGACACGGGCTCTGTGTGCACTTGCATTGACATCTTGGAAAATGAATCGACGGCCGTGACTTCGCGTAAATGGCACCACGTGCTAGAATGTTGTCACGGTAGTACTGCCCTGTGACGCGCCCTTGGATGGCATGCAATGCTGTTCTGCTTGTCATGGTAATGCCTCCCCCACCCCATAACCGATCCACCTTCAAACTGATCGTGCTGCCTAACGGTTACGTCATGGTATCGTTCGTTCCGCCGCCGCCACACACTTTTCCTCCTGTCGTGGAAGTCTAGAGTGAACCTCGCTTCATCGGAAAAAAGGACATTGCTCCACCAACGATTGTTCCAGCGCTGTCGTGCTCCACACCAGTTACGCCTTGCTGCGATATGACGGCGATTTCGGATAGTCTGACCACTGACTCGCACATATGTCGCTCGATGCAGCTGCTGTCCGATTTATGAGGCACTTTGATGGCGATTACGTAATGCTGTGTTTCGACTGAAACAATCATTGCCTGTCTGACGGTGGCGTGACGATAACCTGCCAATTTAAATCAATGACCAACGTGACACTACCTCTTAATACAATTTAAATCGATGACCAACCTGACACTACATCTTAATATAATTTAAATGAATGACCAACGTAGGGGGCGCGGTGGCTCAGTTGGTAGAGGTGCAGGCTGCCAGCCGAGAGGTCCTCGGTTCGAATCCCACCTGCGGCAACCGCGTTGTGTCCTTGGGCAAGACACTTCACCCCGATTGCCTACATGGGGGCACGATGACGCTGTGTACTGAGGCGTACTGCACGTCGATGGTGCGCATGTCTTCAACCAATCTAAACCTGCCTGTGCTGCGGTGCAGAGTTCAGAGTTACGATGTTGGAGAGCTGACAGCTGCTCGTCGTTGCTCGGTGGTTCTCTCCGGGTACTCCGGCTTCCTTCACCCGTAAAACTGTCACGGTCACGATTAGCCATTGTGCATAAATATGTGACCTTAAACACCAATAAATAAATAAATAAATAATAATAATGACCAACGTGACTCTACATCCTAATATAATTTTCATCAATGACCAACGTGCCACAACATCTCAATATAATTTACATCAGTTACCTAAGGAGATCATAAGGGTGATCTAAACGGCATGCGATCAACTTGTGGAATTTGGCCTACCACACATTTCATCTGTTGTATATTAATTAACACAGTGAAACAATATTTTTGGTGATTGGAAAAGCAACCAGAAAACATCGTTTCAACCACTTGGCAATCGTTTGAGGGACACATTGAGAAGTAACAAGACATGGATCAAGAGTATAACATTATTTACACTACGGAAGCTATACACACCTTCCGCAATATATGATAGAGTAATAACTAAAGGTTTATCTTCACAGACTGGATACAAAAATACCGACTTCCATGGAATTGAAAGAAAGTATTTTTCCATACGGTCAAAAAAAAAGGAAAGAAATGAAATCAAGGACCAAAGTGGCTCTACATTTTAAAAAATAACCTTGACGCC
Organism: Pictodentalium vernedei; assembly: GCA_031216915.1. NCBI lineage: Eukaryota > Metazoa > Mollusca > Scaphopoda > Dentaliida > Dentaliidae > Pictodentalium > Pictodentalium vernedei. Next base: position 471,082,815 of record CM062291.1, read on the forward strand.
ACTGTTCACAACGCTTTAGTCCATTGTTTTAGTCGCACCTTGGCATCAGTGTCCCCACATGATGTACTATGCTTTGCATCAAAGCTCATGTTTGTGTTATCAAAATGCCTTAAAGTTTCAAGCGGTATAACAAAATACTAACTTTCACTTCCTTCAGCTCCCACCCGATGTGAAGCTGCCAGCAATGGCATTCTATAGTATCAACGATCAATATGACGTGGGATCTCATTTTCCTAGAGCACTCGCTGAATATAATCTAAGGTCTACCCAGCTATAGAGTATACAAGGATTAGGTTACAAAACATAAATCTAAATGGTTAATAAGTTTTCTGTATAGAAAAATAAGTGCAACGTATTACTCTCCATATTCACTATTTAACTGTTAAAACTGTTGAGAATTCCACTCGCGATATTATTTACACACATTAATAAAGAGGAAGACAAAATGAATAGGAAGATAAATGACGTTAATCGGGAGTGGATAATTCTACTGATTGGCGCATTAAAACGCCGAAGGTTCTTAACCTGTTGCCGATAGTACACTATTCAAAAAAGTGGGGAATATTTGATAAAAGTGAAATATATGAAGAAATATAGTTATATTGCCTGTGTGCTCTTGTATTGTCATGTTGGAAAATAAATCGACGGCCGTGAAGTCGCACAAACTGCACCACATGAGCTGCTAGCATATTGTTACGGTAGTACTGCCCTGTGGAACGCCTTTTTGGATGAAAGGTAATGCTGTTCTGCCTAACATGGTTATGCCTCCCACACCATAACCGATCCACCACCAAAAAGACCGAGTTATCTAACGGTTACGTCATGGTTTCGTTCGTTCCGCCGCCGCCACACTCTGTTTCGCCTGTCGTTGAAGTTGAGGGTGAACCTCGATTCATCGAACAACATGACAGTAGTAGGACATGTTTATTTCGACCCTTTTCGGGGGATCCCGGTGGGGGCCCCGGGAGTGACGTCATACCGTAATGTATTATGGGTATCACGTGGTTGTCGTGGTAACCCGCATGGGCGGTCATGTTGTGATGTCAATGGATGATGTGAATCCGCATGCGCAGCTCGTGTTGTTAGGGTGATACGTGTTTCCGTCGTCCATTTTGTATGCAGGAGGCCGCCATCTTTATTTCTATGGTAGCACGTGGTTTCTATGAGCTGAAAGGCCTACAACAAGACGGGTATGTTCGATTGAATGGGAATATTTTTTCTGGCACGGATTAAATCCTCGTTTAATTCCTCGGATTACCCAAATGAGCCCGAGAATGACCGTTAATCACCGGAAAGTACCTTTTTTTAAACCAAAACAGACCAGTTTAGAGTAGCACGTAGTGCTATAGACCCTGAAAAGATCGTGTTCGATTGAATCGGAGTACTTTTCGAGTGTTACCCGGCAGGTGAATCAGTGGTTTCCCTAGATAAGTACCCCAAAAGACCCGACAAACAGATATTTCTTTCCCAAAAACAAATACAACACTGAACAGGAATTTCATTTTGTTTTATTACTAATCATCATGGAACATATATTGTCAAATATTCATAAACAGTCTTTCTACGTATTGGACATCTTTTCAGTTGTTTACAACAGTCCTGGCACAGGTGCAAATGATGGCATGGTCGCGGTGCGACATTGGCTTCTGCTTTTAAGCACACACATCATTTCTGTGAATCCGCTTTTTCTAGTAACTCGTCTTTGTTTTTCATTTGTTCATCGTCGATTCTAACAGGTAAGTTGTGAATGTAACAACATTCTTGGGAATACATTTTGTGTTCTTCTATGGCACTGTCTTCTGCCTGCCAGCAGCGCACAACGTCCCTACAGTGAAAACATTGACTTCTGTTTTTAGTACCCAGGTAGAAAAATCCTGCTCTTGCAAGTTTTTGGGGGGTTTTTTGCACATTCAATTGGTTATATCGATTCAAACGTTTTTAGTCTGTTTGCCTCCAAAGCATATTTTATATGTTTGAGTCGATGGATATCAGAGTTTCTCCGAGCAATTATCAGTCTAGGACCAGTTCCGGCGAATATCAACCCCGTTAGGCTCATTCTTTCTTCGAAACATCTAGGAAAAATGTTTCTCGGAACTCTTTTTCTACATAGTAGTTTAGAATAGATTGAATCAAACACGGGATTGTGAACATCTGATCTTCGGCTGCACCCCTTATTTATAGTTTTTTCTATGACGTCATTTGGTTTGATTGTCTTTCTTTTTTTAGATTTAGATTGTTCCATATTTCTGTTCTTCGACGTTTCAAAAGATTGAGTCAATTGCTCCCATTCGTTATATACAAACTTCATTCCAACATCGTTCTTGAACAGGTAAATTTGTAATTGATCATTGAATTTGAACACAGTCACTTCCGAAGACATCTTCACTCTTCTGGTCCCCTTTTTATACTGTTTAGGCTATGACGTCGAAAGAAATAAAGTCTCTAACTAAAATGTCGTTGTCCAATAAATCCGCAGAAAACCTGTTTACCATCGCATGTATTGGGATGCCACGAAAGGGATGTAAACGATAGAACAAACAATAATGTCCATGCATGGGTAAAGGTCCTTGAATGCATTTTGTGTCGTACTTCCATTTTCGCTTGTTCAAAACATTCTTGAATGATCTGTGCTGTGGTGGTATTCCATACGAATCAAAATATTCTATTTCCCGTTGACTGGAACAGAAGGCCACCCAATGTTCCCCTTTTCTGTGGTCCGGATGCGTGTTGGCTACAAAAGCCAATGGTCTGTGCCTGGGTAATCTTCTTGGTAAGCGGTTTCTTGCAAAGGCTCCTAGAGTGATATTTCTTAATACACAATCCGAGCGAAAAACATTTTCTAATTGCAAAGTGTTCATGTCGAATAATCAAAGATGGCACTCTTGTTTTATCGACTTCTATACTGTTCTGAAATTCAGCACACGCCAGTACGTTTAAGGTGGTGGGCAGCGGTTCCTCAAAATGAATTTCTAATCTTAGGTTTCCCCGTTTCACCAAACTGAAATGTTGACCATGAGACAGGTCTGGTGTCAGGTCGAATACGAATAGCGCGTACCCTTTTATGTACTCCTCTTTGTCGCTGCGATTTCCTTCGTTCTCATATATTTGACCAGTTCCTTGAAACAAGGTAGCATAACATCAAGCCACTTCTTGTTGATCGAATCGCGGTTGTAAGGGTTTTGCTGGAATCTGTTGTCCATTCACATACAAAGGTAATTGATGTTGTAATTTTTTAAGTTAAAGGGATTCTTTGAAAAGTTCCCATTGAAAGCATCGTTGCCCACTCAACCCACGACGATATGATTCGGAAGTTGGCCTAAAAATAATTTTCTTGTGTTATGCTCAGATTTCCCTCCGGCACCGAGGACACTTTGGTTTCCACTCGGTCAATGGGATATTTCGCCGTTACTTTTTCCAATGCTTTTGTGTGAGCCACTCTCACAAATGGGGTGAGTCTCTCCTTTCTCACAAACAGGGATACGTCTTGGAATTGGATTTTGAACGTTTCGCCATCGGCAACTAAGGCAACTGCATCTTTTGACCTGTTCATTTTAATGTGAACGTTAACTCCATTTAGAAGATAACGTGTTTGAAAGAACATGCCTCGGTGTAACCTCCCAGTCATATACACGACTTGACTTTCAGTCATAAACTTTATTCTTGTGGCGAACCCCTTTTTGTCGTCCGTCCGATCATCCATGTGTCCCGTCATGTCCTTGTGCCAGAGAGCACCAGTCAGCTGTGAACTTTTGGCATCGCAACCATAACTCAGCAAAGTCTCTATGTTTGCCCTGTAGAGGTAAGTACTATTGGACGGTGACACAAGTTTCTATCTTGTTTAAGTCTCCCGGTAGCTGCCTGGTTCATATTTTTAGCCCCTGGTGACATCTCCAGCAAATGCAACTCTTTTTCTCAATAACTGTCTCCCCATGGTTTTGGCTGTCGTTTTCAATAAGGGTAGGACTGCATTCTTCAGTCCTCCAAGTAAACTACCCAGCCCATAATCCATCTGTACTTGTGATCCCGAAAAAGCTGGCAGACCGCTACCAGCCAGTTTCATGTAATACTCTAATATGCAAAGATCGGCGCTGTAAACTGTCACCTTCCCAAGTGCAAATGGCACTGTAGCTCCTGTGCCTTCCCTTATATACACCTGCACGGCGCTGAAATTATTCCGTTCAACTGGTACGTAGTGCACGTTTTCAAACGTTTTGAAAATGATGTTTCCATATTTTTCTCTCATAGGTACGATGCGAAGTAACGGTACCCTAGTATCTCCCACTACCTGATCACGAACCAAATCACATTAGACGTAGAGTGAATAGAATCCTTTGTTGACATCGGGGACTCAAGAAGATTCAAAAGCTCCCGACTTGAACACACATTCGTTAAAATCCAAAATATTTTGCAGAGTGGGACTCAGTGTGAGTACGACCCCATCGCGTACCTTGATTCGAACTTTAGCAGCGACCTCGTCTAATTCAAACTCTATCTCATCGTGACGCGATAGCAGCAATTCTTTAACACCATTTATGCCGCGTATCACATCGGAAGCTTCCGAATATCGACCTTCTTTCAGAATGATCTGATAATGTTTTCTCAAAGTCAAATGCACTGTGGAAGAAACGCCCTTGCCACGAATATTAAACCAAGTGTTTGGATACTGGATCTCCGCCAAACCCACCTCCCATTCCCCCGTGAGGTTTACTGGTTGTGATAACTGGGTGGTGTACGTTGTCAGTGTGTTTTCGGGAAACACGTCCATGGAACTACTTGATAGGGCAAGTAAAACATCACTTTTTCTTAATTGTCGGATTAGGCAATAAATATCCTACACTACTACTTAGAAGAGCCGTCCACAACTTGCTGTCCGCATTTTCGAGGGTAAGGTTAACGATGATTGTGATGATGATTATATATAGTATGATAATTTAGGAAATTGTTTACCAAACATTTCCAAACAAAAGCCACGATCCGTTCGGAGCTCCTCCCTCTTCCATTTTAGGGGAAATTGAGCTCGTTCACACCCTTGTATAGGCAAGACTCTGGTTGATCCAAGAGTTGAACGATGCTGGATATCCCAACCATTTTACAAACAGTTCTCTCTTCTTTCCGCGACCACGTTTTTCGAGTATGTGTTCAATTTTATAAATGTTTTTGGCGTGGCACACTGAAGCTCGTCTGTGTAGAAGGACCCTTTCAATACTTCCTCACCATCGTCTTCTAGAACATACGTGACAGGGTGATCTTCCTTGACAGATGCCACTGTCAATAATTATTCTGTGCCATTGGCCAAGCAACCTGTTTTCAAAAGTTTTCTTGACTTTACTAATTCTCACCATATGGGGTTCCTATAAAGTTTTTGCCACACCTCTTCCTGATTTTCCAAACTCACGTCAACAGGGCGCATACCGATGCTGCGATGATGGGTATTGTTATATGATTTCACCAAAGATCGATGTGGGACATTCAGTGTATCATTCGTTGTAAAATATTTCCACATTTCGGTCTTCAAAGTTCTGTTAAATCTCTCAACTGTGGAGCGTTCCCTCGCATTTTATTTCCACGTTATGGGTCGTGAAAATTCAACTTCTCGTTGTTTAAGAAATTTCGGGAATTTTGAATTCAAAATTCTTTGCCTTGATCTGTTTGTAACTTTAACAGTTTTCGACCCGGTTTGAAAATGTTAGCAGAAGCTTGCACTGGAATCGCCAAATTTATTTTGTAATGGAATCACCCCCCTCATATTTACTGAAAACATCGATACAAGTCAAAAGGAATTTTGTGTTTTTATTGTATGTTAAATGAATTAAATCAGCTTGATATTGTGCATCGATACCACTAACGATCACTTTCCTTCTTGGAAATGTGCGTCGGACGGGTTTGTGAAGGGTGTACTTGTCTTGACCCTGCAACCATTTTACAACTTGTTTAGTCTTTTTCTTGGATGCTCTTCGAAGAGCACACACACCAGCAAATCTCCCAGAAGCTTCGGATCGTAATAAACGCTTTCTATTGGATTAATATTTCGGCCACTTTGACATACCGGCTATGTGTGTCAGTTTTGGCTTTCGTTTAGCAGAGAGGGTGGATTTAGGCCTTTTGTCTACTACAGGTTCATGTCGCATAAAATACCAACGTTTCCTGTAGCGCACAAGCCCCTGAGGAATATTACTTTCTTTGAGGGCCTGTGTCAAAACTTTCCATCATTTGGGTTGAAAAGTCTTTTGCTTTCTCAAGAGATCGTTCAAGAGATCGGTTATGTTGGAATCTACGACTGTCTCGTCTTTGTGGACCAACTCTCCCTTCTCATTCCACGACAGATTGGTATCTGCTTTTGTACGGTTCAGCAGCAATTTGGCTTTTCTTTTCGTGGTTATTGGAACGGAGTCTATAATATATTCGTCTCTAGTATCTTTCTCGAATTCGACCCTAATAGGTCAAGGGACCATGGCTTGTTCGCGAAATGTTAAAAATCTTTGAAGCATCCGATTGTAATGGGTTATCTTATCAGTTTCTGTAAGGTCATGCGAATCTAGAATTTCACGAATTCCCCTGTTAAGAGAACTTGCGGCAATTTCGTTGGGCTGGTTGCTGATAGAGACCTCCTGCAGACGTTCGAGCAACCTCGGTTCTACTAAGGCCATCTTTTTGGCGTATTCCATCACAACTGTACAAAAATACCTTTAGCCGCACCAGGTAACACGGGCGCTAACAAGCACCTAAAAATCCTTCTTTTTGCAAAATTTGCTTCTTTTTTTCTCGGGCGTATCTTTCTTGGCAATTGTTATCAGCAGATTTTTATTTCGTACTAATTTAACTTTGTGAGCTTTACTCAGAGGTACGGCTCCCATAACTATGTTTAAGGCACACTCACGAATGCAATTGTTTGAAGACAGGATTGACCACACTGGGTTTTGATTTAATCAGGAGTTTGAGAGTCGCGATGTTGCGGTGAAGACGGCCAGACATGATGTCGACTCGACGGCAGATTTGCACTTCCCCTTTACACCTTCAGGAGGTAGACATATTGGGTTTCTCCAGAAAATATTTTGGTTTTTAGTCTCAATGTGTTCGGGGTGCCCTGTTTAAGGTCTATTAAAAGGTAACCATATGGGAGAGATGTGGCTTCGTCAAACACTTCTCGGAAAAATGGAATAACCAGGATAAATCTGGGCTGCCAAGTGTGTGATCTGGGAACGATCCCTGTAATGACTATTACGAGCCACAGTTCTATGAACTTCGTTTTCGTCAAATAAATTGTGTACGATGTAAATCACACTACTTTTACGATGATGACTTCTCTTTGTAAACATCCGAGACACTCGCTCATCCACATCAAGTCGTCTAAAATTACCAGATTGTCAGATTTCATTTTTTTGGGCCAGACCCTCGACAAATTGTACGGGTGTCAAAGCATCGTACAACGGCTGTCATTCACTATAACACCATATTATATAATTGAGAGTAGGAGTAAATAATTCTGCAATGTGTTGGATGACTTTTTTCACAAAAGATGATTTTTGGGAAGGGGAAGCGAGTTAAAAAATGTGTATCTGTGTACTGTATGCGAGGGGAGTTGGAAGTAATTTTTATTTTTATTGAAAGAAAAAGGTTCGTCCTTGCCCTAAAGTAACCTATCAGGCGACTTAAATACACCCACGACGCCTTTCTCTGTGGTTGCCAAGACAAAATTCAGAATAAAATGTTTCGTCCTTGCCCAAGGGAAACTCATCAGGTACTTAAAGGCAACCACGACAGTTTTTTTTTATTTTTATTGTAACAACGTTTTACAAACCAATTGTCAATGGTCTTTTGGCTGTCATTGAACTAACAATAATATCATGTATGCTTGTTTTTTGTTCAGCACTCAAGTACTTGTCGCTCTCTCTCTCTCTCTCTCTCTCTCTCTCTCTCTCTCTCTCTGTCTTTTCCTTTTCTCGCGATGTTTATCACTATCTTTCTATTTCTCACACTTCTAAGAATATTTACATGCATTTATGTAATCTTCAACATTGTTTGTGTATATTTTATATTTATTACTGTTACTGCATAAATAGTTTATATTTACATTATTTGAAAGGGAAAGGAGGTATTGCTAAGTGTTAAGCACGTCTGTTTCGACATTCGTTGGTACACAGCGGGTGGGGCCTGCCCCTAGTATTAGATGCCATTCTTCGACAAAAGTGACTCACAAGAAAGGAGGGTGTCCCAGTCGCGACACATTGGGGGATTAGGCACACCGCCCTCCCTCCTAATGCAAATCGCACACCCACCCGCACATCCAACCGAACACATACACCCATATAGCTCAAGAGAAAAAAATTATATATATATATATATATATATGAATTCCCTCTCCCGAGCCACGCGAGCATCACTGAAGAGCACCAAGGCATTTTCCAGTAGTCTACAGCAACTAGAAATGATCTGCAAAGATAATTAGTGTTATATGTCCCTAAAACAATAATACATCCGAGCCGGTCACAGCAGTTGGCAACTCATCAATAAAAAAACCTCTCAATTGTTTCGGATAAAGTGGAAAATCAAAAATCGGATTTCTTTACTCCAAATACCGGATAACAAAAATCGTGAGAATCGGTTGAAACCTGTGGCTGTGATTCTGTAAATGCGAGATAAAAGCAGGCTGATGTTTACCATAAGTCCACCCGACTTCGCTGAATGACTCCATTCGCCAGGTCCGTTTCGGTGGATTGGGGTGGTTTGGAAGGATTGTCGGGTTATTTTGTGAAAATTTCTGCGAAGTAAACGAACCAGAAAACTACTCTTGTACAAAGAAAAAATACCCTCCGAACATACTCCTGTTCTAGTACCATAGAAACAAGATGGCAGCATCCAGTATACAAAATGGAAACACGTATCACCCAAACAACACGCGTTGCGCATGCGTACTAAACCGCGTATCACCATGGTAATGACGCCATAACATGACCTCTCACGCGGTTTATCATAGCAACACAACATCACGTAACTGAATCACGTTACTATGACTTCACACGAGATCCTGCATGAGATCCAGCTGATGGGGGGCGTCCAGGTACATGATATACATCTCTCGGCACACTTCAACGAGGATGCTGGCATCTGTCATCAGGGACCGCGATGCAGATATTTGACTATTTTGTTAGCATTTATAGGAACCCCAAGCGGGCCGTAGGCCCGCAAAGGGTTCCACATACCCAGTCAGATAAATGTGTTCCAGAACAGAATTCTCTATAGCCGTCAATGTGATTTTTGAAGTGGACAGTAAATTTCAGTGAAAAAACCACGTAACTTCCGGTGTCGAATTGCCCATGCAATTGCAATTGGCCTGTCCCCCTCTGGGAATCAAATGTTTTTTGTTTCGCCTCAAAGCTTTGCGTGATACATTTGCCTACATATCTACACTTCAGGGGTAACCAGGCCTTCTCAACCGAGAACCGCGCCAAATCATCGGCCGGCCAAAGTGTTACTATTATTACTCGAGTTCTGTCCTTCTGGAGGTTTGTCAATATGTTCAGCTGATGATCTCGTCATTTCAGATCGAACTCTCAGTCCTGATTTCGTTGCAGCTTGTCTGCCAGTGATAACCTCAATCGAAAAAAACGTACATATAACCGATAATATAACTGATAATTGTTGTTATATTGGTGCGATTGTATACAGTATGCATTGACACGTACCTCGTGAAATATCAAGATGAACAGAAACTCAGGTGTTGTAAAAGTAAGGAAAAGTTTGCTTGAAAAAAGGGTATACGGACGTTTCGTCCGCAAGCCGAGTCGTCCGCTTGTCAAGGAAAATATTGTCTGCACATTTTCAACATTTCGAACAAGACACCCACCCCCTACTAACGTGTGACGACATTCCCCCAGATTAAGCCCAATATTCTCACATATAAAGCCACCTGATGTTGTATTTGTGTTAAGAGTGTGATGTACAACATCATCTTTCAGGTTTGAAACACAAATGATGTCATATATTGGCTGATATATTGATATGTTTTTAAAAAAAAAGTTGGAAATGCACATTTTTGGTGCACTCAAGAGACTCACCCACCCCCACATCACGTCTTGCAAATTTTTGGTTCCCCCCCCCCCGGACCCCCCTCCCCCTGGAATAATTGCAAAATTATAAGATTATGTTACGGAACTTAATATAACAAGTTTTGATGCATTTCTTAATATAATTATAACACGTTTTGACGCGTTTCTTAATATTATTAATTCCTATAATACATTTGCTAATAATTTTGTGATTATTCATTGTAAAGCGTCGGTGATGCTCTTCCAAGAATAATTGCAAAATTATAAGATTATGTTGCAGAATTTAATAAACCATAAATTTTGATGCGTTTCTTAATATAATTAATTCTTATAATACATTTGCTAATAATTTTGCTATTATTCATTGTAAAGCGCTGGTGACGCTCTTCCAAGAATAATTGCAAAATTATAAGATTATGTTGCAGAATTTAATAAACCATAAATTTTGATGCGTTTCTTAATATAATTAATTCTTATAATACATTTGCTAATAATTTTGCTATTATTCATTGTAAAGCGACAGTGCGCCTCGATGAATACTTGCAAAATTATAAGATTATGTTGCAGAACTTAATATAACAAATTTTGATGCATTTCTTAATATAATTAATTCTTATAATACTTATGCTAATAATTTTGCAATTATTCACTGTAAGGTGCCGGTGGAGCTCTTCCATGAAAAACTGCAAAATTATAAGATTATGTTGTGGAACTTAATATAACGTACATATACTTTAAGAACTTTTACTGTAATAATATAATTTTTATTGGTAATCCATTGAATAAACAGTAATTAAAATTTATTAGATGGCTGGATAGTTTATTTTGTTCTGACATTCCTGTTTTCAGAATTTCATACACATATATGAAATTTAATGCAAGGAGGTACATTAAGATATATTACAATGGAGGTACATTAAGATATATTACAATAGGTAATATACAATAAATTATACAATAAAATTATTATATAAATAAAAAATGATTCAAAATGCAATACTTGAATACTTTCCCCCAGCGAACGAGTTTCGGATGTGTTGGGTATAATTGTAGAGGACGACTTGGGTAAAATTGCAGCGGACGATTTGGTTAGCAGACGGAATGGGTGTGATTCGAAAAAGTGATACTGATAGCTTGCTTTCAGTCCCGTTAGAAACCAAAACAAAGTAATAATGTGTTACTTTTTGGTGCATCTGTATATCTGAACAGTGCCTCGTAGTTTCAAAAACTAAAAAATGGAAAATAATAACCCTTTTGGATATTTACCGCCATTGAAAATGGCATGTCATCTTTTTTCGGGAACAGGGGGAATCTTCAGCCTGGGGAGAACTAGGCCCAGGGAAGAATCATCCAAAAGAAAAGCAGTACACATCTGTTAGGATATTTTAGATATGCTACGATATTCGTTTTAACTCCTGAAAATAATTCTTAAAAAAAATATTAATAGATTGTTCGATATTTATTGAAAAAATATAAATATATCGTCGAGCAATTATCTCTGCAGTAAATTCACATTCAATGTGTTCTATATTGGGGCCTAATTAACGTCTCTCATCTGTTAGAATGATATCCAATCACTTCGGCTCCAAGTCATTTCGGCCTCTGGTCAATTCGACCTCAGTCATCTCTGTCCTAGTCACTTTGGTCCCTTGGTCATTTCGGCACCATTTTAAGTGTAGAGATCTATGAAGATCAGTGCATAGTTCATGTTTAGAAATAATGGGTAATTACCTTAAGTAATGTTCAGTTATTTGCATTTACACAGTGTACAGAACAGTTATACATGACATTAAAAATTATCCATGTGTTCAATTTTACATACATTTAAGATGCTATCTGTATAAGTACTGAGAAATTATTTTACTTTGAAATTTTGCAAAGTACCGGAATATGCAGTCATTTATTCATATTGTTATGCACAATTCCTAGTCACATTCCAGTTTGAGGTTCACAGGGTTTCTTTTTCTTTTTTTATCTGAAACAACCACCAAACTGCGATTTTGATACTACCATAAATATGTCCACATTTTCTAAAACACAGAGCAGAATCCTTGTAGTTATGCGCAATTCCTTGTCCCCTTCCAGTTCGATGTCCACGGGGGTCTGATCCCAGTGCCCCACTTCCAAGGCGTACACTCAAACCAAATCACATTACTTACCCTCGCTTCCGGCTCTCACAGATTCATAAGCAAATAAAATTATTCAGGTCACAAGTGATTTCAAATCCCACATAGTCCATGTGCATCTTAGACATGCTGAAACTTTTCTTTTATTTATTCATCATGAAAGAAAATCTACTAGACATATATCATGTATACCTGAATATCTAATTGAGAGATATATATGTTGAAAAAAAATTAAATAGAAAAATGCTAAAATTCAAACAATATTTGAAAATATTTAAAGAGGCCGAAATGACCTGGTATATTGGGGCTGAATTGACCTGAGGCTGTAATGACTGGGGCCAAAATGACTTGGGGCCAAAGTGACTGGAATTCGTGAGAATTGCATCCAAACTGTCCTCCAACAATTTGACCCAAACTGGATACTAATCTAACCCAAACCATCCTTTGGCAATTTGCCCCAAACTGTTCTCCAGAATAGGGACACATGATTCTTATTGATTTATTTATTGGGGTTTAATGACACTTCGATAGCCAGGGTCACTTCATGTCAGACAGTTTTACAGGTGGGAAAATCCAGAGAGAACCACAGAGCAATTACAAACATCTAACGTACAAACAGCACACACGCTGGGTTAGCATTGGTTGAAGACAAGTGTACGATTGACAGGCAGTATGCCTTGGTATGCAATGGCATTACGTGGGCAGTGGGAATGAAGTGTATTGCCCAAGGAAACAAAGTGGTTGCCACAGGTGATAGAGGACCCTTTGACTTGCAGCCTTCACCTCTAAGTACTGAGCCCTTTAACCTTCAAAACTGTATAGTACCAGCTAAAACATTTTGTAGAATGACCACATGAAAATTTCACAAGTACATAGTTTCATTATTAGTTTGTGATATTTATTTTTGCTGTACAGTGGAACCCTGTTAATTGAAGAGCCACTTTGCCAATAACATTATTCAATTAGCAGGAGTATTCAATTAACAGGGATTGTGTCACTTTCCTGTATTCCAGAGATAAACTTAGCATTTATTCTATTATATTTTGTTTGACAGAGCTCCGTGAGCTCTGTCAAACAAGATATAATAGATTAAATGCCTGTATTGAATGTACTGAGGCCAAATTGGTCTATAACCAAAGGAAAACTGGGAAGAGTCAGGGCAATTTCTCAACATGCTACAAGATTTTTTATTCAATTAACAGGAGATTTCTCTATATCCTATATTCAATTACCAGGTCAAATTTGTACTGGAGGTAAATGGTTTTGTGTTGGGAAATTATATTCTATTAACAGGGATACAGTTAAAACTAGAAGTCCTAACATGAAATGCGCACAAATAGCACGTCGATTTGCGCGTTAATCTATGCGTTATGACCATAGTAAGGCTATCATATTCTGTACATATGGCCTGTGCACAAGCAATGTTTCAGCCAATGGACCTCTGGGTAACCCGGAGGTCCATTGGCAGAAACATTGCCTGTGTTCACTATGAGTAATCAGGAGAACCTGCCATGCTTTGGATGACATACGATATGGCAATTGCGCACAATTCCTACGCGCAATTAAGCCTAGATAAGCGCACAATTCGGGACAGGACTTCTAGTTTCAACTGTATACAATTAAGATATATCCAATTAAGTGGGCACAACTGTATAACCCCACCCCCCACCCACCGCTACCCCAACTCCCAACACACACGCCCCAATCAAAACCATCATTCAAAGGTCTTGGATTCAGCAAATTTGATTTCTTTATTTATTGGGTTTAACACCAATTTTTACAGCCAGGGCCACCCAACAGTTTTACTGGGGGAGGAACCCAGCCAGAGCACCCAGAGAGAACTACCGAGCAACAATGACAAGCAACTGTCAGCTTCTCAACATTGTAACTCCAAGCAAGCAGGGTTAGCATTGGTTGAAGACAAGTGCACCATCGATGTGCAGTACGCCTTATTTCAGTTGCCGCAATTGGGATTCGAGCTGAGAACCTCTCACAGCTTGTTTTGGGAAGGTTTTTTTGTTCCAGCTTCTTTAAGGTTTGTTTCATATCGCACTTGTAATTTTGTCATAATTAGTAATCATAAATCCTTAACATAAAACAATAGAAAAAATGCATAGAATATTTAAAAAAAAAAATTCTGTGAGGATTTGACCTCAAGAGGTGATGACATTCGACCACGACTGAGACCGAATATTCTAAGAAAAAGTATGAGGGCTGAATCTTCCTGTGACTGAATCTTCATGAACCCCTTTTTTCAAACTAAATTGCCCATTACTTATAAAGCACCATAACTAAGGCAAAAACAATACTATGAAATTTCCATGTCTGAAATTCTATAAATTCCAAATAAATTTACACAAATTATATAGCAAAATGAAGGATGTGGTGTATAGTATGTGTGCATCTCACACACTGACACACTGTCGCCATCAGACATCAGCGGATCCTGAAAGTGTGCTATTGGTACCATATTTGTACCATAATTGATAATAATAAAATAATATTTCATAAGAACAACAAACACAGGAATTCAAAATGCAGCTTCAAGGCAGCATGGTGGTGAATGCCAATGCTGTCCCATTGTCCTTGAAAGGGGCAGTCCTTTACAAAATAGGTTTTTGTTTTGTGATACTCTGGATACTCCCCATTTTTAGCTCAGCTTTGACAAAGTCATATTTAAGGTTGTGTCATAGCCCGTTGTCCGTCTGTTTGGGAACAACAATTCAATACGACTCGGGCTTCCGTCTGTTTGGGAACAACAATTCAATACGACTCGGGCTAGAGGTTGTATTTATGAACCGATCTTTACGAAACTTCTTGGGTACCTTTGTTATCACGGTGGGACGAGAACGAGTGTTTTGGGGTGCGGTCCAAAATGCAAGATGGCCTCCAGCAGCCATTTTGTACAGAAAATAGTGCAATCAGTTTTTTGTACAGAACTTCTGTATGAAAGGTCTGATTTGAACAAATTTTTGTATGAATGTTTAGTAACATGGAGTACATCACATATAATACAGGTTTTTTTCTCGTGCTGAAATTATGCAAATTAGATGAACTTTAATTTATTCAGTGCTACTTACATGTATACCCAGTAAGTGAACATGCCAATACGGCTCGGGCTAGGCTGTATTTATGAACTGATCTTCATGAAACTTCTTGGGTACCTTTGCTATCACCTTGGGATGAGAATGAGTGTTTTTGGGTGCGGTCCAAAATTCAATATGGCTACCAGTGGCCATTTTGTACCGAAATTAGGTACAATCAGTTTTTTGTACAGAACTTCTATACAACTTGGGCTAGAGGCCGTAATTATGAATCGATCTTTACAAAATTTCTTGGGTACCTTTGTTATCACCATGGGGTTAGAATGAGTGTTTTTGGGGGGAGTACAAATTCTAGATGGCCGCCGGCAGCTATTTTGTACTGAAAATGAAATTACTGCAATCAGTTTTTTGTACAGAACTTCTGTATGAAAGTTCTGATTTGAATAAATTTGTGTATGATTGTTTAGTAACATGGAATAAATCACATAAAATACAGGTTTTTTTCTTGTACAGAAATTATGCAAATTAGACAAACTTTGATTTATTCAGTACTACTTATACACAGTAAGTACACATGTCAATACGGCTCGGGCTAGGGACTGTATTTATGGACCGATCTTCACCAAGCTTCTTGGGTACCTTTGTTATCACCTAGGGACGAGAATGAGTGTTTTGGGGTGCGATCCAAAATTCAATATGGCTACCAGTGGCCATTTTGTACCAAAATTAGATACAATCAGTTTTTTGTACACAACTTCTATACGGCTCAGGCTAGAGCCCGTAT
Organism: Pictodentalium vernedei; assembly: GCA_031216915.1. Taxonomy (NCBI): domain Eukaryota; kingdom Metazoa; phylum Mollusca; class Scaphopoda; order Dentaliida; family Dentaliidae; genus Pictodentalium; species Pictodentalium vernedei. The sequence continues at coordinate 471,098,815 of CM062291.1, forward strand.
TTATGAACCAATCTTTACGAAATGTCTTGGGTACCTTTGTTATCACCGTGGGATGAGAGCAAGTGTTTTTGGGTGCAGTTCGAAATTCAAGATGGCCACTAGCAGCCATTGTGTACCAAAATTAGTGCAATCAGTTTTTTGTACAGAACTTATGTATGAAAGTTCTGATTTGAATGAATTTTTGTATGAATGTTTAGTACCATGGAATACATCACAAAAAATACTGTATAATATAGGTTTTTTTCTCTTGCAGAAATTATGCAAATTAGATGACCTTTGATTTATTCAGTGCTTCTTATACACTGTAAGTGCACATGTCAATATGCTAAGGCTGGAGGCTGTATTTATGAACCGATCTTCATGAAACTTCTTGGGTACCTTTGTTATCACCTTGGAATGAGAACAAGTGTTTCTGGGTGCGGCCCGAAATTAAAGATGGCTGCTGGCTTTCACACTGTTGCTTACTGAGGTGAAGTCACTTTACCATTACCAAGCTACCTACTAAATACCAAAGGGAAGATTTTTCAGTGCACTCTTATTACTTCAGTGCCCATAATTCTCAAATATGGCATTAAAACCAATCACATACTTATACTGCTTAAATCTATTCACATAATCAGAATACACCATCAGGGGTGCATTAGCTCAGTAGGTAGAGGTGCAGACTGCAAGCCGAGAGATCCTCGGTTCGAATCCACCTGCGGCAACAGCTTTGTGTCCTTGGGCAAGACACTTTACCCCCACTACCCATGTGGGGGCAAGGTATGCTGTGTACTAAGGCATACTGCATGTTCTTGGTGCACCTGTCTTCCAACAAGGCTAACCCAGCTTGTGTAGTATGTTGGGGAACACCAATAAATAAATAATAAATAAATAATAAATAAATAAATAATAAAAAGAACACACCACCTCATACCCGTTTAGACTCTCCAGTTTTCATTCACCTTGGTATCCCTCGGTTTGCCTTGGTGTTTAGTGTGCCCGCCAGAAAAGGAGTGATTTCTTTTTCTAAAAGAGCAAAACTAGAAACAGTAATTTTTAACAGGTAATAACGAAATAATTTTCATGAAGCGCACAATTTTATCTTAGTTAATAGCTGAAAAAACGCAGGGTGATATTTGCTATTTTATTACTGGCACCAGGTACTGGTAATGAAAATTGCTGTTTGTCATCAATACTTGATCAAGTTTCTGACAAAGCACATTATACTATTCTAGTATGTTAGCGAATGGACATAAGCGCACAATTTGATGTTGGTTTACCACTATATACTGGTGCTTAGCCAGGAAATCTAAGTTACATGTAGGGGCAAGAGTAATATCTAGTGGGAGTGGGGCCAGGTAATAAAGAATATGATGCACATAATCACCTGAGCCACATAGCAGTGAGATAGGGGCGAGGACAAGAGGGTGTGTGACCCTCTCATCAGTGGAGGGGTCGGGTGCACCTCCCCCCCCCCCAACCCCCCCCCCCAAAAAAAAAAAAAAAAAATTGAAATTCAAGACAGTAAAACACAGTTACCTTGACTCTGTGTCCATTTGTGTCCATAATAAGTTGCAAACAAGCATAAATATCTAGATATTAAAATGTGTTTTGGGATGTTCCTTATATGGGTTAGCAGGAGAGAGGGGTGGGGGCATGAATGAAATTGGGGACCGAATATTCTCAGAAAAAGTATGAGGGCTGAATCTTCCTGTGACTGAATATTCATGAACCCCTTTTTTTCAAACTAAATTGCCCATTACTTATAAAGCACCATAACTAAGGCAAAAACAATACTATGAAATTTACAAGTCTGAAATTCTATAAATTCCAAATAAATTTACACAAATTATATAGCAAAATGAAGGATGTGGTGTATAGAACCCAAAAAGTATGTGTGCACCTCACGCACTGACACACAGTCGACATCAGACATCAGCGGTTCCTGAAAGTGTGCTATCGGTACCATATTTGTACCATAACTGATAATAATAAAATAATATTTCATTAAAACAACAAACACTGGAATTCAAAATGCAGCCTCAAGGCAGCATGGTGGTGAATGCCAACACTGCCCCATTGTCCTTGAAAGGAGGAGTCCTTTACAAATAGGTTTTTGTTTTGTGATACTCTGGATACTCTCCATTTTTAGCTCAACTTTGACAAAGTCAAATTTAAGGTTACGTCATGGCCCATTGTCCATCTGTTCGGTAACAGCAATTCAATACGGCTCGGGCTAGAGGCTGTATTTATGAACCGATCTTTACGAAACTTCTTGAGTACCTTTGTTATCACGTGGGACGAGAACGAGTGTTTTTGGGTGCGGTCCAAAATTCAAGATGGCCTCCAGCAGCCATTTTGTACAGAAATTAGTGCAATCAGCGTTTTTGTACAGAACTTCTGTATGAAAGGTCTGATTTGAATAAATTTTTGTATGAATGTTTAGTAACATGGAGTACATCACATATAATACAGGATTTTTTCTCGTTGTGAAATTATGCAAATTAGATGAACTTTAATTTATTCACTGCTACTTACATGTATACCCACTAAGTGCACATGTCAATACAGCTCGGGCTAGGCTGTACAGTATTTATGAACTGATCTTCATGAAACTTCTTGGGTACCTTTGTTATCACCTTGGGATGAGAATGAGTGTTTTTGGGTGCAGTCCAAAATTCAAGATGGCTACCAGTGGCCATTTTGTACTGAAATTAGGTACAATCAGTTTTTTGTACAGAACTTCTATCCAACTTGGGCTAGAGGCCGTATTTATGAACCGATCTTTACGAAATTTCTTGGGTACCTTTGTTATCACCATGATGTTAGAATGAGTGTTTTGGGGGGGGAGTCCAAAATTCTAGATGGCCGCCGGCAGCTATTTTGTACTGAAATTACTGCAATCAGTTTTTTGTACGGAACTTCTGTATGAAAGTTCTGATTTGAATAAATTTTTGTATGATTGTTTAGTAACATGGAATACATCACATAAAATACAGGTTTTTTTCTTGTACAGAAATTATGCAAATTAGATGAACTTTGATTTATTCAGTGCTACTTATACACAGTAAGTACACAAGTCAATACGGATTGGGCTAGGGGCTGTATTTATGAACGGATCTTCACCAAGCTTCTTGCATACCTTTATTATCACCTAGGGACGAGAACGAGTGTTTTGGGGTGCAATCCAAAATTCAAGATGACTGCCAGTGGCCATTTTGTACCAAAATTAGGTCCAATCAGTTTTTTGTACACAACTTCTATACGGCTCAGGCTAGTGGCCGTATTTATGAACCGATCTTTACGAAACGTCTTGGGTACTTTCGTTATCACCGTGGGATGAGAGCGAGTGTTTTTGGGTGCAGTTCGAAATTCAAGATGGCCACTAGCAGCCAATTTGTACTAAAATTAGTGCGATCAGTTTTTTGTACAGAACTTCTGTATGAAAGTTCTGATTTGAATAAATTTTTGTATGAATGTTTAGTAACATGGAATGCAGTTAAAACTAAAAGTCCTGTCCTGAAATGCGCACAAATAGCACGTCGATATGCGTGTTAATCTACGCGATATGACCATAGTAAGGCAATCAAATTCTGTACATATGGCCTGTGCACAAGCAATGTTTCAGCCAATGGACCTCCGGGTAACCCGGAGGTCCATTGGCAGAAACATTGCCCGTGGTTGCTATAAGTAACCAGGAGAACTTGCCGCGCTTTGGATGCCATTCGATATGACAATTGCGTGCAATTCATACGCACAATTAAGCCTAGATAAGCGCACAGTTCGTGACAGGACTTCTAGTTTTAACTGTACATCACAAAAAATACTGTATAATACAGGTTTTTTTCTCTTGCAGAAATTATGCAAATTAGATGACCTTTAATTTATCAGTGCTACTTATACACTGTAAGTGCACATGTCAATACGCTAAGTCTTGAGGCTGTATTTATGAACCGATCTTCATGAAACTTCTTGGGTACCTTTGTTATCACCTTGGGATGAGAATGAGTGTTTTTTGGGTGTGGCGGCCCGATATTAAAGATGGCTGCCAGCTTTCTCACTGTTGCTTACTGAGGTGAAGTCACTTTACCATTACCAAGCTACCTACTAAATACCAAAGGGAAGATTTTTCAGCGCACTCTTATTACTTCAGCACCCATAATTCTCAAATATGGCATTAAAACCAATCACATACTAGTACTGCTTAAATCTATTTACATAATCAGAATACACCATCAGGGGTGCATTAGCTCAGTAGGTAGAGGTGCAGACTGCAAGCCGAGAGATCCTCGGTTCGAATCCCACCTGCAGCAAGCCAGCACAGCTTTGTGTCCTTGGGCAAGACACTTCACCCCCACTACCCATGTGGGGGCAAGGTATGCTGTGTACTAAGGCATACTGCATGTTCTTGGTGCACCTGTCTTCGAACAAAGCTAACCGTGTTTGTGTAGTATGTTGGGGAGCTTACAGTTGCTTGCCATTGCTCAGTGGTTCTCCTGGGTACTCTAGTTTCCTCCATCCATAAAACTGCCATGGTCACAATAAGCTGTTGTGCAGATAAATGTGACCTTAAACACCAATAAATAAATAATAAAAAGAACACACCACCTCATACCCGTTTCTCTCCTGTTTTCCTTCACCTTGGTATCCCTCGGTTGCCTCGGTGTTTAGTATGCCCGCCAGAAAAGGAGTGATTTCTTTTTCTAAAAGAGCAAAACAAGAAACGGTAATTTTTAACAGGTAGTTACGAAATAATTTTCATGAAGCGCACAATTTTATGTTAGTTAATAGCTGAAAAAAATGCAGGGAGATATTTGCAAATCTTATTTTATTACTGGCACCGGGTACTGGTAATGAAAATTGTTGTTTGTCATCAATACTTGATCAAGTTTCTGACAAAGCTCATGATACTATTCCAATATGTTTGCTACTGTACATAAGCACACAATTTGATGTTAGTTTACCATTATACTGGTGCTAAGCCAGGATATCTAAGTTACATGTAGGGGCAAGAGTAATACATGTATCTAGTGGGAGTCATAAAGAATATGATGCACAGAATCACCTGAACCACATAGCAGTGAGATAGGGGTGAGGACAAGAGGGTGTGTGACCCTCTCATCAGTGGAGGGGTCTGGTGCACCCCCCCCCCAAAAAAAAACAAAACAAAACAAAACAAAAAAACAACAAAATTTGAAATTCAAGACAGTAAAACACAATTACCTTGACTCTGTGCTGCTGTGTACTGGTCACTTTCTGTGGGTGGGCAATATTTCTGCGGATGCAATGATATTAGTTTTCAAACATTGTTTACAGCAATAATCATCAAAAATTTAATTAATGAACCACAGGATACAATTCGGTGCTCCATTAATTAAAATTTTATTGATGATGATTTTCTATTACCTGGAAAAAACATGCATGGACATCATGCACTGCCCATGCAAGGATTATGACCAGCAACTGTACTGTATGTCTGTGTCACTGCTATGAGCAGGGACTAATCTAAATGGGTGGGTGTGTTTACAAATATTCATATTTTTTAACACCTGATAACAAAGTAATATAAGTTTATAAACAACCACACAATTGACTTTTAATTACAATACTCCTAATTCCTATTAAACATATATGAATGTTTATTAATGTTTGGGAATTTTTACACTGTGTATGAAGCTTATTTGGGCCTGTATGTTTGTTAAAATTGCCCTTCCACTGCGGAGGACTTTTTGAAATCAGTCTACACTGGATTGTGTGGCATTCCTTTGTGTAAGACAGTGTATTCATTGTAATAATATTCATGCATAAGTTCATGTTCTTGGTTTGTTTTAGGCCTCATAATCTACAGAATAGCTTGGATGGAGGTGTATTCCATCACTTGAGTGCAAGAAGGCTTTGCGATGCTACATGTATGGCATAAACCTTGTTGCACTCCAGGGACAAATTTATCAATTTTAATAACATGGGTAAAATATCGGACATGAACCGTTTAATTTTTTTTTTTTAGCTCACTTCGACAAAGTCAAGCAGGGCTTATCTAATCACTCTCCATCCATTGTCCATCCATCTGTCATCCATCAACACCATGTTTTGGTCAATTCAAGTTAAAGTTTGTGTGAGTAATGGTACCAAATGGGTATTACATTTTTGTTTAACTCAACATGCCCAGCCCCATAGGGAGGGGGTGGGGTAAAATGCCCCCAAAATATTTTTAAAATCTTATGAACCAGTGGGTACAGTGACTTTATATTCGTTATGGAACTACCTTTTGAGGTGTAGAATCACGCTTGTTCAAACGTACTTTGTGAAGCAATATTTGGCTTTGTAATGGCAGAGGTTAGATTTTTGGTGCCACCCAAAATTTCTATTTTCCGAACCGATGGTCCGATTTGAATGAAATTCAGTATCGTGGTAATATTGGGTCATAAGTACTTACCTCATGCAAAAAAAACCCTGCATCCCCTTGGGAACCCCAGGAGCAAAAAATAGAAATGTTTTCAAACTCCCATGTTTCCCAAACCACTTGGAACAGAGAACTGTTATGTGGAATGAAGCATCCTTAGAACCAGTAGAATTGAACGGTAAAAAAAAATGCCCTCTGTTGTTGTTAGAGAGTTCTGCAGAGGGCATCAGAATAATGTTGGGGCAGCATTTTTGCAAACATTTTAGAAAATCTTATCTCAAGAACCAATGTTCAGAATCTTTTGATATTTGGTATACAGCATCCATAGAGGGGTAAGATACAAGTTTGTTAAAATGAAGCCCATTCGTTCATATTTGGACTCAATGCAGGAGCCCAAATTTTATGGGGAATTTTCTTTAAAGATCTTCTTCAGAACCACGAGTCAGAATTTTTTAATGTTTGGTACCCTCATTGTTATGATGGTCAGATTCAAGATTGTTCAAACCAAGTCCCTATGTTAATATTTGGGCTTCCTTTGGTAGCTCAAATTTAACTTAGGGCTGTATGGGGAAGTTTTTTTTAAAAATCTTCTTCTTCAGATCCACCAGTCAGAATGCTTTCGTATTTGGTATACAACATCTCTAAGGGGGGAGGAGTGGGGGTGAGATTCAAGTTTGTTCAAATCGGGTCTGTAGGTTAAAGTTTGGGCTCACTATGGTAGCCCAAATTTTAACTTTATGCAATATGAGGAAATTTCTTTAAAATTTTGTTCTTCAGATCCACCAGTCAGAATGCTTTCATATTTGGTATACAGCATCTCTAAGGAGATCAGATTCAACTTTGTTCAAATCGAGTGCCTGGGTTGATATTTGAGCTCCCTATGGGAGCCGGAATTGGCCAAGTAGCTGAAGAATTAGACATTTTTTATTCAGTACCCTCAAGAGGTGAAGAGTAATCTATATAGGTTGTATCAAGGTGCTTGAGAGGGGAGCTCCACATTTTACATCATAATCAACTAAAGAAAAGGCATGATGCTTGGACTGTTTTTGTCACTCCTGAGGGGCTCAAAGATTTGCAGTGTATCCTATGGAGATGGATTGCTTAATGTAGATTCATTCTTGGACTCTTATATCGTGTTCTGTTCTCTGTTTATATCGTGTTCTGTTCAAGGTGAGCGCTTCAGGCCCTGTGGGGCCTCTTGTTTATTTATTTATTTATTGGGTTTTAACAACACTTTCGAAAGCCAGCAGCTACAAGTTTCTTCTCTCCTTGAATCAAGCTTCTCGCCCAACTGCAGCACTCATGGTCCACTGAGTTTTTAGCTCACCTGACTTTCAGTCAGGGTGAGGTGTAGTGATCACTTGCCGTCTGTCGTCCGTCGTCCGTGAACATGGTGTTTGCGTCTTCTCCTCCAAAACTGCTGAACTGATTAATCATTTAAGTGAAATGTGAGATGCTTGTTTGTTATGACATTGCATTTTGATTTTGCTTAAATCAAGTTGCCCTGCCCCCAGTAGGGCCATGCCCCAAAATTTTGCCTAAATCTTAAAAAAATCTTCTCGTGAACCAGGAGTAGCAGAGATTTGATATGTGGTGTGCTGCTTCCTTTTGAGGTGTAGACTCAGTTTTGTTCAAGAGAAGTTTGTGGGTCTTTATTTGCCTTCATTATTGGAGGGCATGTATTTTTGCCCCGCCCAAAATTTCTGTTTTTCGAACCAAGAGGCTGATTTGAACCAAATTTAAGTTTTGGTTTTATTTTATCATAAGTAATTAATTTATGCCCCAAAATATTTTCCCATCCCCCCATGGGAACCGCAGGAGGTAAAAATAGAACAAAATTCAAAACGCACATATCTCCAAAACTACATGGCACTGAGAATTCTTATTTGGTGTGAAGCTTCCTTGGGACCAACAGAATGGAACGGTCTAAGCAAATTTCTGTCAGGTCAATCATGGGGTACTTTTTCGTGACTTTGAAAAAATGCTTAGTCAGCGTTCTGTGACACTGTGGGTAATGAAGAAATCATTTAAGACTCTTCTTCACCCAATTCACTCCTCCAAAACCTTTCAGATTTCACATATACCATCTTTGCAAGATTTTTTTACACGTTTATTGAAATCAAATCCCTGGGTCCATATTTGGCCTCTATGGGAGTCCAAATGTTGAAATTAGTGCAGTATGAGGAATATTCTTTAAAAATCTTTTTCTTCAGATCCACCAATCAGAATCTTTTGATATTTGCTATGCACCATCATTAGGCGGGTGAGATTTAAGTTTCTTCAAGCCAAGCCTATATTTTGGCTCACCAGGGTTTTGCAAATTGCGAGATCGGTGATTTCATTCCTCTGATGTTCTTGCAAATGCTTGTTAAGAAGATCCATATTTACCATTCCCCCAAAATTATAAGCATTTTTTCATCAGATAAAATTTAATAAAATTAAATTAATTTTAAGAGCTGAAATGATTAAAGGGTTTTCGTGATTGATTAATCGCATGGGTTAACCTTGGTTAACCTATTAATCACTTGCCCCAATAGGTAGCTGAATAATTGCTGTACCGTTGACCATTTATATAATTAAAACTTTACTCAGCATAATGGACAAAACCGGGCAGCGCCATATACAAACATGTCCATTCAAATTTTATTATATTTTCAATTTTTGTCTCAAAACATAGCTTATGACCCCTCATTGGAACAAGCTCATTGAGCTTGTTCCAATAGGGGAGGGGGGGGGGGCATAAGCTATGTTTTTGAGACAAACATTGAAAATCTTTAGAATTTCTTGTGCAAGTTTCGTCTGCTACCTGCATTTGGTGAAGGGTTGAGAATGACCGTTTTCAGCTACTGATACAGTATAATGATCATGCAAGTGAACAAGTATTTTGGCACGTAACCGGCATGCATTTCTCTTGTCTCATGCAATTGATGTGAGCCAGTGTGACAATGTTTGCCTGTTTTGGAGCAAGTTTGTTCCATAGTTAACCCATACAGGGTATTTTTTGTTTTTAAAAATTTGATTAACAGTTTCCATCTTGGTTTCAAAAAGTGATGATAAATAGTGAATATAAGCTTACCCAATATGAAAGAAAAATGGTTAGCAATTGGACATTTTTGTTTAGTATTTTGCGATGTGAATCCAGCCATCAAATACCCTGCCATATAGTACCGTATTTCAAAAGTAACGGTTAACCGATCAATTACTTTTTTTTATCAATCAAGATATTGATCATTGGTTAGTCGATTAATCGGTGTGAGCCAGTGTGAGATTCAAGTTTGTTCACGCCAAGTCCCTGGGTTCATATTTGGGCTCACTGTGGGAGATTCAAGTTTGTTTACGCCAAGTCCCTGGGTTCATATTTGGGCTCACTGTGGGAGCCTGAATTATAACTTAGTTCAAAATGAGGAATATTCTTCAAAAGTATTCTTCACATTCAGCAGTCAGAATGTTTTGATATATACAGTATCCTTAGGGAGGTGAGATATAAGTTTGTTAAAGCCAAGTCCCTGGGTTCATATTTGGTCTTCCTGTAGGAGCCCGAATTGTACCAAAATTTCTGTTTTCCAAATTGAGAGGCTGATTTGAAGCAAATTTGATATGATGGGCTTATTGGGTCGTAAGTACCTAATTTATGCCAAAACATTTTCCTGTGGCCCTGTGGGAACTGCAGGATCTAAATATAGAAAAAATTTAAAACGCCCATATCTTCAAAACTACATGACACTGAGAATTTTTATTTTGTGTGACGCTTCCTTACGAACAGCCGAAAAGAATGGTAAAAAAAATTGCCATCAGTTTTATCATTGGGAAGTTTTCCAGGACTTATGCGGAGTCATCATTTTAGTAATGGGAAAAACATTAAAGAATCTTCTTCTCCCATACCACTGCTCCAAAGGCTTTCATATTTTGCATATAACATCTTTGGAAGATTTATTCACATGTTTGTTGAAATCAAATCCCTGGGTCCATATTTGGACTCTCTATGATTAGATTAGTGCAATATGAGGAATGTTTTTTAAAATCTTCTTCTGATTCACTGTTCAGAATATTTTGATATTTGGGATGCTGCATCCTTAGAGGGGTGAGATTCAAGTTTGTTTGAGCCAAGTCCCCGGGTTCATATTTGGGCTTCCTGTGGGAGTCCAAATTACAACTTAGTTCAATAAGAGGAATATTCTTTAAAATCCAGTAGTCAGAATCTTTTGATATTAGTATATAGAAGCATCCTTAGGGATGTGAGATTCAAATTTGTTCAAGCCAAGTCCTTGGGTTCATATTTGGGCTCTCTGTGGGAGCCTGAATTATAACTTAGTTCAATATGAGGAATATTCTTTAAAAATCCTTTTTTTTTGAGATCCACCGTTCAGAATCTTTGGATATTTTGTATAAGCTTTTCTTATGAGGGGCAGATGCAAGTAAATGTTCAAATAAATTCCCTGGGTTGATATTTAGGCTACCATGTCAGGTGAATGCCATCAGGCCCTCTGGGGGCTCTTGTTTGTTTTCTGTTTGACAACATTGCCCTGGCTCTTCTATCTATATTTTTCATTTTAAGTTAGTCACTACTTATATTTAGGCTTCCCAAATTTGTTACTGCATGTCTGTCTGTCTGTCCTTCGGATGAAATGTTTCTTTGCTTTTCATTTGCCTGGGTCAACATTTTAAATAATTTGCAGCTATCTTTCACCCTCCAACCTTCACCCCCTCCCCCCATACACACACACACACACACACACAAACACACACACATACAAAAATCTGGGCTGGCAAGTATTGAGTATTTTATCAAAAAAGTGGTACTCGAGTACTACGAGTACTGAGTACTTTGGACCCAGCCTATCACAAGTATATTAAACATCAAAGAGTATATTATATACTTGAAACAAATACAGTACAGTGGCAGTGTACTGCTCACTTTCCATGGATGGGCAATATTTCCACGGATACAAATTCATACAATAATATTTGATGCCAAACACTAACTATAGGTATAATCATCAAAAATTTAAATAATGAAGCACCAGGTACAAACCGATGCTTCATCAATTAAAATTTTGTAGATGATGGTAAATTTTATTGACTGGTAAATGCATGAGTGGACATCACTGCCCATGCGTGTATTACAACCCGTCCACGGCGACTGTACTGTAACTTGTCCTCTTTGTGAACATATTTTCTACAATTTCACTCCTTTAGACAGAATGCATGCCTGTGGGGATTAAAACCAAAATAGTGAAAGTGCACTTGTGGATATTTGCAGCACAAGCACAGCACTAAAGAATCAATATTTGATGATTTTAGGAATTTTAACAGTGTCATGAGACACCACAGTAGCAGGTATTGGTCATTCTGTTGGAAAAAAATCACTGTTTTATGACTCGAGGTGCCTTAACTGAGAAAACTTAGGCTTTTTCTTACAAAGATTGCAGAATATCAAACACAATGTGAAATGTGTTCAGAAGCAAGAATGTGATTAAAAAATAATGGGAAATTCATGTCACCATCAATTTATTTATAAATTAATAAATTTTTTTAGCTCACCTGAGCAAAGCTCAGTGGGAGCTTTACTGATCACATTCTGTCCGCCGTCCGTCCGGCGTTAACTTTACATTATTCAAATGTTGGGTAAATGTTTATTACCTACTGCCAATTCAGATTTGTTCAAATGAAGTTGCCCCCTTCTCCGGGGTGGTGCCATGCCCCCAAGGGGCACCAAAATCTTATCATCAACCAGCAGTAGCAGAGACTTGATATATGGTATACAGCTTCCTTTTAAGGTGTAGACTTGGATTTCTTTAAGCGAAGTTTGATGGGCTATATTTGGCGTCGTTATGGGAGGGGCAAAATTTTTGGCCCCGCCCAAAATTTCTATTTTCCGAACCGAGAGGCTGATTTGAATCAAATTTTATGTGAGGGCTTATTGGGTCATAATACCTAATTTATGCCAAATTTTCTTTTTCTGTAGCCCCATGGAAACCACAGGAGCTAAAAATCGAAAAAAGTAAAACGCCATATCTCCTGGGTTTATATTTGGGCTCAGTATAGGAGCCCGAATTCAAACTTAGTGCATTTCAGGCAAATTTCTTAAAAAATCTTCTTCACCAGATTCAGCTGGCAGAATCTTCTGATATTTGGTATGCAACATTGTGGGGTGGATCTGATTCAAGTTTGTTCAAATCAGCCCCCTGGATTCATATTTGGGCTCAGTATAGGAGCCCAAATTTGAACTTAGTGCATTTCAGGCAAATTTCTTTGAAAATCTTCTTCTCAAGATCCAGCAGCAGAATCTTTTGACATTGGGTATGCAGCATGCTTAGGGGGTGAGATTCAAATTGTTCAAGCCAAGTCCCTGGGTTCATATTTGGGCTCACTGTGGTAACCCGAATTATAACTTAGTTCAAAATGAGGAATTTTCTTTAAAAATCTTCTTCAGATCCAGCAGTCGGAAAGTTTCGATAATTGGTATGCAGCATCCTTAGGGGGGGGGGGGGGGGGGTGAGATTCAAGTTTGTTCAAGCTATGTCCCTAGGTCCATATTTGGGCTCACTGTGGGAGCCCGAATGATAAGTTACATGTAGTTCAAAATGAGGAATTTTCTTTAAAAACCTTCTTCTTCAGATCCAGCAGTCAGAATGTTTTAATATTTGGTATGCAGCATTCTTAGGGGGGTGAGATTCAAGTTTGTTCAAGCCATGTCCCTAGGTCCATATTTGGACTCACTGTGGGAGCTTGAATTGTAACTTAGTTCGAAATAAGGAATTTTCTTAAAAAATCTTCTTCAGATCCAGCAGATGAATGCTTTTGATATTTTTTATGCAGCATCCTTAGGAGGCAAGATTCAAGTTTGTTCAAGTCATGTCCCTAGGTCCATGTTTGGGCTCACTGTGGGAGCTCGAATTGTAACTTAGTTCAAAATGAGGAATTTTCTTTAAAAATCTTCTTCTTCAGATCCAGCAGTTGGAATGTTTTGATATTTGGTGTGCAGCATCCTTAGGAGGGTGAGATTCAAGTTTGTTAAAGCCATGTCCCTGGGTTCATATTTTGGCTCATTGTGGGAGCTTGAATTGTAACTTAGTTCGAAATGAGGAATTTTTTTAAAAAATCTTTTTCAGGTCCAGCAAATGAATGCTTTTGATATTTTTTATGCAGCATCCTTAGGAGGCTAGATTCAAGTTTGTTCAAGCCATCTCCCTAGGTCCATGTTTGGGCTCACTGTGGGAGCTCGAATTGTAACTTAGTTCAAAATGAGGAATTTTCTTTAAAAATCTTCTTCTTCAGATCCAGCAGTTGAAATGTTTTGATATTTGGTGTGCGGCATCCTTGGGGGGGGGGGGGGGGGGGGGGGGGTTGTTGAGATTCAAGTTTGTTAAAGCCAAGTCCCTGGGTTCATATATGGGCTCCCTGTGGGAGCCCAAATTATAACTCAGTTCAATATGAGGAATATTTTTTAAAAATCATTTTTTTTTAGATCCACTTGTCAGAATCTTTGGATATTTGGTATAAGCTTTTCTTAGGAGGAGTAGATGCAACTTGTTGAAATCAATTCTCTGGGTTGATATTTAGGTTAGCATGTACAGGTGGGCGCCCTCAGGCCCCCTGGGGTCTCTTGTTTTAGGAAAAAATGCATACTGAGAGCTTGGGGGTGGAGGGGGGGTACATCCAGGGCTATAATTTACCTCATCACTAGGTAAAAGAATATTTGACATCATTTGTTGAGATAAAATGGCACTTTCTATTGATATTGGTGGATTATATAGCCTCAGCCAGGGCTTATAAGAATCTGAGAATCGATTCCCGTAGAGATCTGTGCACCAAAACCAGTGAAAAACCATGTAGCTTCTCGTAACATTGCTGCTAGGATTCACATGAAAAGAACTGAGTCAGCCAAATATCAACAGTGCAACATGAGGAAATTTCTTTGAAAACCTCCTTCAGATCCACCAGTCAGAATGCTTTCATATTTGGAATGCAACATTTCTAGTGGGGTGGGGGGCAGGGGGGGGGGGGGTAGATTGAAGTTTGTTTGAATCGGGTCTCTGGGTTACTATTTGGTCTATCTATTGAAGCCCAAAGTTTAACTCAGTGCAGTATGAGGAAATTTCTTTAAAACTCGTTTTTTTTCAGATCCACCAGTCAGAATCCTTTCGTATTTGGCTTACAGCATCTCTAAGGGGGTCAGATTCATGTTTGTTCAAGCCAAATCTATGGGTTAATATATGGGCTCATTATGGGAGTGCAAATTAACTCAAAGCAACATGAGAAAATTTCTTTAAAAATCTTTTTCTTCAGACCCACTAGTTTAATGCTTTAATATTTGGTGTACAACATCTCTGGGGAGGTCAGATGTAAATTTGTTCCAGTTTGGTTCCTGCCAGTCAGAACCCTTTTATATTTGGTATCGCAGGGAGGGAGGGGGGGGGGGGGTGCAGATTTGAGTTTGTTCATTTCAGGTCTGTGGCTTAATATTTGGGCAGAGGTGGGTTAGGTTCGAGGTTGTTCATAAATGTTCAAATCCATTCCTTAGAGCTTTTCCATAAAATTTGCCTTTCAAAGTGCAGTGACACAACAACCCTTGGAAGTTTGGCAGTACTTGTCTACAGCTGTCAGAATTGGAAGCAATCAGGAAGACCTATGCTAATAATCATCTAACGTGGACAATAGAATTATGAATAATTTCATAACATTATTCCTATGTAGTGTCCATGAACCTTGACTAACTGAATCTGACCCAAAATACTTCTCTGAACAACCTCGTCAGGTGAGCGATTAAGGGCCCAGGGGGGAGGGGGGGGGGGGGATAAAAATCAGTAGTTGGTGTTGTAAAAATTAAAAAAGCTGTATTGGGTAAAGGGTTAACATGTGTTATCAGTATGCAACAGGGGTTCAATCATACTGACCCAATAGGATCCTGTCCCCGTGGGAACCCCGGGAAGTGAGCAGCACTTGTTTACTGTGGTAAACCAGTTCCGCTTTACTAGTAAAATAGGACCCAGTCACCAATGCTTGGGGTGAAAGTCCTCTAAAATGGGCAACATGTAGGTCAACGATTGACTAAACTTGACTTCATCTCCATGTTGTGTCACGATTCGCCATAGTGCATAAATATGTGACGTTAACCACAAACAAACAAACAAACAATAGGATCCTGACCCATAGCAGGTCTGAATTTTCGGAACGATTTCCGCAAGAATCCAAATGGATTCTCCCAAATTTAGAGGAACTATAAGCCCTACACAACCCCAATTTTGAAACAAAATTGACATATTGTTTCGTGGTGGTGGGGCCCTATTTATCTTGCTGTATGATTAATTAAAACAGATTTTGTGAAAAGGTTTTGTGTGCTGATGCAGATTTTAGTTTTATTTTGGGATTTGGGTAGTTTCAAAGAAAGCTGTGAATTCTTATCCCTCCCAACTTATTGGGTAATAGAGTAGAAATTCTGTCGGAGGCAATAACAGTTTTTAAGCCTATTTGACACAGATTGGACAGTTCTCTTCAAAAGAATAAATTTCCCATGCTTTGGACTAGACAGAAGCCAAAAGTTGAATTCTATTGCAGAAATGACTCTTTCATCACATGAAAGAGGTAACTGTATCTTTGGTAGGGTTGGGTTTGCTCATAGGATAACTGTTGTAAATATTTTAATTAGACTTACATGCCTCGAAAAGTTGCGCTCGGAAATTATGTAATTCCCAAAACTAAGCAGTCTTGGGGAAATATATTGTTTCAATAAACATTTGAAGAAGTCTACTGACATTTTGCATTACTTTTGAATGTTCCAGATGAATAAAGAGGATGATTTGAGGACTTTTAGAACCTAAAAATTTGTTTGACTATTGGTGTGTTTTGTTTGGGAATTCCCTGAGAAATATGAACATGTGACCAGCACTTCCCTTTCTGTTAGTTTTTCTGTTATTTGTTGCATGACCCCTGTTTAAAAATCATTAAAAGGTTGTCTGAAGGGCTATAGTTGACAAAAAATATTTGAATGCTAAATTTAAAATGATGCGACCATATTTTTTTTCGCCTGAACGTTATACTGGTCGCCTATGGGAAAATATTTAGTACTGTGAAACGTATTCTTGTTTGGCTGAAATTAAACAATTGTAGAAATTCGACTGAATAAACTAAAATGTTTTTGGAGTAATGGTTGCGGAATGAAATATTTCAATACGTTGGATACTTTGGGGTTCCTTCTTACGCCTTGCGTATTGTCATATTTCACAATATACACGTACATGTGATGTAGTTTCAAATGCAGATGAATTAAAATATATACGTTTTGAAAAGAATATTGTGAACATGTAACTAGGCAGTAACAAATAATAAGTTTCTCGTGCATGCCCAGTACAACTTACAATAAAGTGGACACCTGGACGCGCTAATAATGACTTATTTCGGCGGCATTTGCTTGAAATTCGTATCTGGATATCACGATATTTTTAAAGCAACAACGCTTCAGTTGATGGTGAGTTGGCCGGTCAAACGCGCTAAGATGACGAAATCAGAAAAACCCATATACTTGCTATAAACAGCATGTCCCACACGTACATGTATGTGCTGTGAACCCCCCCCCCCCCCAAAAAAAAAAAAAAAAAAAAAACAAACACATATATACACAGAGGTTTGTTGAGAGGAAAACGTGCGCAGTACGTTTTTTCATCAACAAGTCAATATTGCTGGAAAACGAATGCTTCGACAATCGCACAAATCCTTGATAATAGAATTGCTGTTATGAGTTGGTAGGCGTTGATAACGTTTGGGACTAGCGCATGAATATTGGTCAGTTTTGGGTGAATTGATGAAAAAAACAGACTTGTAAACGAATTAAATAAAAAAGGTCATCAAAAGAAAACAAAACTGTTAAAAAAACTCTAAAAATCTATTGGTAAATGTATATACTGAAAACAAGTAATAAACTCCACCGAGCGAGTGCATCATTTCGAATACATCATGTTTAGAGCTAACAGGCGACTCCACGCTGCAAGCAAGTAAAATAGTTTATTTTTTTTCGCCACGCTCACTCATCATGCAGTGCCCAACGGTCTTAGGACTAGTAGCCGTATGCTATCAACTTTTCGGTAAACCAATGGTACATAGAGGTTCTGAAAACTTATGATAAATATTAAGTAGTGTCGCCCTTATAGGTCAAGATTTCATTTAATTTCCAGGCCTCGTAGGCGCGAGCAACACGGTTGCAGCATGCCTCACTGAACCCCGACCCCGAATCTCGCTATTTAACAATCATGGCTCGCGTGTTGTACCGGCGGGCCCCTGAGGTCTTCTGCTGGCTATGGCTGCCCTTCCTCTTCCTCCCCTTCCCCATCTTCAATCCAGGTGGCTTTCGGTGCCTTTGTGGTTCGTCAGGTTTCTCAGCTGAACGAGTGTTCGGTGTTATATGTAGAGAAAGATAGGAATCCGCTTTTGTATATTATGACTGTTGTGTGATTGTTGCTTTGGGTGGGCCGAGGGGTGGGGGTTCTTTGGAGCCCACTCCACATACGCAGAGTTGCGAGGCAATCCTCACAGACTCACTCCTAAAGTTCTCAATGAATAGCGAGGAAATCCTCACTGACTCCACGCAATTTAACCCTTTACCCAACGTAACGGCCAAAACCGGCCAGCGCTATTCTCAAAAATCGCCAATTAATTTTCAAAATATTTTCATTTTTTGTCTCAAAAACATAGGTTATGACCCCTCGTTGGAACGAGCTCGTCGAGCTCGTTCCAACGAGGGGTCATAACCTATGTTTTTGAGACAAAAAATGAAAAATATTAGTTATTCAAGAATTTTTTTTGCAAGTGTCGTCTGCATTTCATGTTAGGTAAAGGGTTAACACTAATGAATAATCCTAATTTTCTGAAATTTATGTTGTTTGCTTTCCTGTTTGGAGTTCGGTGTTCGTTTAGCTCTACCATTAATTCCAAATTTTTGAGTCTGCTGAGGGTTTTATTATATTGTTTTTTTGGTCTTTTAATCGCGTTTCAATCGTGCTTCTGTAGAGTTGCGAGGCAGTCCTCAGAGACTCCATCCTAATGTTCTCAAAAAGCAGCGAGGCAATCCTCACTGACTCCACGCAATTTAATTCTATTGAAGAATTTTAATTTTCAGAAACTTATTTTGTTTTTTTCTGTTAACCCTTTACCCAACGTAACGGCCAAAACCGGCCAGCGCTATTCTCAAAAATCGCCAATTAAAGTTCAAAATATTTTCATTTTTTGTCTCAAAAACATAGGTTATGACCCCTCGTTGGAACGAGCTCGTCGAGCTCGTTCCAACGAGGGGTCATAACCTATGTTTTTGAGACAAAAAATGAAAAAAAATAGTTATTCAAGAATTTTTTTTGCAAGTGTCGTCTGCTTTTCATGTTAGGTAAAGGGTTAAGAGTTTAGTGTTCGTTTAGCTCAATCATTAGTTCACTATCTTGGAGTCCGTTAATGGTTTTGTTTTGTAGGTCTTTCAATCGTGTTTCCATAGTTTCTAGTTCTGCAAGCTCATGAAGTTCCTTTATAGGTGTCCACATGGGTTTGCATAGTGCCACGCGCAAGGCATGATTCTGGACCCTCTGTAGCTTATTAATGTTGGTTTTGCTCAGGTCACTTGTTAGTATGGCACCATATTCTTATAACGGGCGTGTAAATGAGTTGTAAGGATTGAGAAGCACGTCTTTGTTTGCTCCCCAATTTTTACCTCTGATCATCTTCAGAAAATGAATGCTTTTTGTAAATCTAACTGTCATGGCGTTTACGTGACTGTTTAGATTGAGATTGCTACAGTTAAAACTAGAAGTTATGTCATGAAATGCGCACAAATAGCACGTCGATCTGTGGGTTAATCTACCCGTTATGACCACAGTAAGGCTATCAAATTCTGTACATATAGCCTGCGTACAATCAATATTTCAGCCAATGGACCTCTGGATAACCCAACGTTCCATTGGCAGAAACATTGCCTGTGTTTGCTATGCGTAAACCAAGAGAATCTGCCGTGCGTTGGATGCCATTCGATATGACAATTGCGCGCACTTCTAACGCGCAATTAAGCCTAGATAAGCGCACAGTTCATGACAGGACTTCATTCTTTTTCTGCATCAAAGAAAAACCCTATTCCTATTTCGTTTTGACTAAACGCTATTTTCATATAACTGATCGGTCTGTAAATGTGTTCGATTCCTTCTTTCTGACTGCTGTACGCTCTTTGCCTTTTGATAAAAAAATGATCGATTCGAGGTAGCTGCGAAGTCTGGTGGTGCAGATCCGCTCAAATATTTTTCCAACACAGCAAAGCAAGCTAATTGGGCAGTAGTTAGAAGAGTTGGTAAGGCTTTTGTGGGGTTTAGGTATCACGACTCCGGTGGCTGCTTTCCAGCATTATGGGGAGTACCCCCAGGAAAGACAGCAGTTTAGGAGTTGGGCAAGTCTACAGTAGAAGATGTTGGGACACTGTTTCAGTACTTGATTGGAGACTTCGTCTTCTTCTGGGGACGGAGATGACTTACATGTCCGGATCATACCCATGACCTCTTCTGCGCTTACTGGTTCGGTTAATTCATAATCGTCCCCATTTTCAGGTCTTTGGTCGAAGTAGGGTTCCTTAAAAATTGAGTTGTTGTCTTTGACAAATTTATTTACTTTTACTTTGAAATCGATGTCAGATCCGTTCCCTTCTTGTGGACGATGAGCTTTCTTTATAAGTTCGGCAAAACGTTGGCTTTTGCCTTGTGGTACAGGGCCATAGTTCCGTCGCTAGTTTCAGTGCATTATTATTGGCATTTTTGCTCTACTGGACAGTAAGAGTTTTAAATGTCTCCCAGACCTCTTAAATTCTTTCAAACCATTCAGGTTTTCTGTCGCTCTGTCGCCTTTCCCCAACTCACGCGATTGCCGGTCGCTATGGCCTTTTTTATTTCTCCGTGAAGGTGATTATACGCGGTTTTAAGTTCTGCTTTTTTAATTTGCTCATTCTCTGATTGGTAAGCCAGGCAGGTTTTTCTTTTTTGTTTAATTATTTCAAGTTTTGTTCGAATCATTCTGTTTATCCGCGGTCTTACCGTTTGCTCGGGACGGGTTTCTACTAGTGTAATGTTGATGACCCAGTTGAGGTAGGAGTAGGCCTTTTCTAGTTCATGAGCATTTAAGGGGTCATTTCCATTTACTAACTTCGATAATGTTTCTGAAGAGGTTCCAGTCAATTTTGATAGGTTGCTCCTATTCATGGGAGAATACCTTGCGGTACCTGTACTACATTTCAAAGTGGCGTGAACCGGTAGGTGATCACTGCCGAGATCATTGTCCCCTACAAATATGTCTTGCATTTGACTAGTTAGTGATTTACATGTGAAAATCAGGTCTAGGATAACGCATGTTACGTCATGATCGTTATTTGTGCTTTAATGATGTTGAAAAGTACGACACCATTAGTCTCAGTCTTATGACAACCAAATACCTGTTTTTTGGAATTGAAGTCACCCAAGAATATGCAGTTCATGTATTTTTTTGGTAAAAATTTAAATACTTTATTCTCTATTCTTGCTTGCGGTTTGTTATAATATGAGATGACGGCCACGCGTTTGTGGTCAAGTTCAATTTCAATCTCTTCAGCATTGAGGTGGTCGCAAATTATTGTTTTGTATTTAATCTCCTGTCCTATTAGCAGAGCACCACCGCCATCTTCATGGACTGGTTGATGCCTTCTAATACTATCAAACCTACTTAACGTGAACGTTTTGCTTGGTGTTAGCCATGTTTCGCTAATTCCAATTATGTCCATTTCTTAAATAATGCGACTTTTGCGATTTTGTTTGATTAAAGCTTCGAGCGTTCCTCTGGACTGTTTTTAATATATCCATGAATGGTTTATAAATAGTTGTACTATTCACTAATTGTAGTATTGTTACCTAATTATATTTCGTTTACGGCCGCTACTAATAGGGTGTGAGATATTTGAGTTTTATTAAACTTCTAAGCTATTTTACTGATTTATTTGCGTATATCCGGAAGACTAGCGTCCATGTTGTTTTCATTATACCGAAAATAGAACCAGCCATTAGCGTCCATGTGGAATAAGGTGAGAATGAGTTCACGGCACTACGCACTTATAGAGCCTTAAGCTGGATGTTTGTTTTAACGTTTTTGAAGTGGCTTCACTCCCTGTAGTTGCTAGGGTGTTGTCTCCCAGCCAGCAATTGGGGAATTTCCGCTTTGTGACATTGCACGCTTTCGAAATGTGCTTGTCACTGCATTTCATACATCGTTGCTCCCCTTTGAATTGTGCGACAGGTGCCCAAACTGTCTGACGCTTGTGACACTGAACGGGTTGAGGAAGTACCCGATATTCCTCTGTTTCGTAATTTCTACCGCTGATGTTTACCCTTTTGCTTATTAAATTCAACTTCGTTGCTCAATCATTTAACTTTAATCTTTCAAGTTGGGATTCCCGTTGCCTTGGAGATTTATCTCTCCCACGAACATCCTCGTGCTTTTCCAATGGTATTTTTTACCGTTTTCGGATGAACGAGCGTATTTACGACGTTGAGGTCTGGTTGCGGAGAGCTCTATGTTTGGGCCTTGTTGTTTTTAGTGTTGCATTTAAGGAATGTTTTGTTTTAGCCCTTACTTTATCTGCGTAAGTCAAACCAACTCTTGGGCTAGCCCTCACAGTCCCATTCACGTTTATTGATGATATTGGTCCTACAGTGTTAACAGCCCCTCCCCCCCCCCCCCGGCTTTTTGTTTGTCGGCATCTAGTGGATGTTGGGTGTATGTTTTCTTGACAAACCGTTCGGTAGTCGTAGAGAAGTCCTGTTCGTCTTCCACATCAACGGTTTCATCGGTATCACTCTGCAAATAGAAAGGGCAGCGTAAGTGGGGGTCACTCCTCGCTGCCTCTCAAAAAGGAACATCGTGGCGCCCTATGGAGTGTGGGTTGGAGTTTACGTGAAGAGTCATGGACCCAGCATGCAGTAACCCTCGCCCTCACAGTATGTACAAAATTATAACTACATTGTGCATAAATGTACGTATGTATTTAAAAATAGGGTAATACCCAGTTCTTAAGCTATGCTTGCGTTTCGAGTGTCGGATTGGAAGGTTGCGTGAAGAGACAGGGACCCAGCATTCAGTAACCACCTCCCCACCCCACCCCCACCGCCATCACAGTATGTACACAAATATAACCACATCGTGCATAAATGTACGTATGTAGTTAAAAATAGGGAAATACCCAGTTTTTAAGCTATGCTTGCGTTTCGCAGAGTAAAATGTCTGAAACACACTATGGAGTGTCGGATTGGAAGGTTGCGTAAAGAGAAAGAGGCCCTGCATTCGGTACCCCCACCCCCCGTACAAAAATATAACAGCATCGCGCATACATGTACGTATGTATTTTAAAATAGGTTAATACCCAGTTTTTAAAGCTATGCTTGCGTTTCGAAGATTCAAACGTCTGAAACACAGTTTCCTTCACTTTGATGTCTGTTTTTGTGTTTTTTTTCTCCAACGATATTCTGTCACTCAGTAAGGTATCTGCAACGGGTAAGACAGCATAAACGCTTACTGAATCAGTCAAAGATAAATGCATGCCCTTAAGTGTGAGCGGTGAACCTCTGATTGATGAGAGTTCACTAAGCTCGATCCACTATCATGTCACGGTTCATGTTCCATAATTAGGCTCTTGGTGCAAATATATAGACAAAACCTACATGTATGTTTCAATGAGTCGTTTTGTATTCAATGAGTCAGATGTGCGTAGGAAGAAAACGTCGAGACCGAGGGTCGAGACGTTTTCTTTCTACGCACATCTGACGAATTGAATACAAAACGACTCATTGAAACATACATGTGGTTTTGTATTTATTACATGACCCAAGCACCTACTGACCTAATTTTCTTTTCTATCAACGGTGGTAAACACCATGCACTTTATGCAGTCGCATTGCATAAAAAAAGTCCCAGTTGGAACAGGTTGGTGTGTAATACGGAATTCCGTATTGCACAGCCGTATTGCACGCCGTATTGCATAACAGAGACTGCATGGGCATGTAATAAAAAACGTACACTTGCTACCTGGTAAACTGGCTAGCAAGTGTCGTTCTCATCCTGACTTGTGTAAACGATTAGGGTAACACAGAGAACAGACTGGTCCAAGTCGTTCCAATGGATATGTGACAAACTCTCGTTTAGATAGTTGAGTGTCGGTCGCCTGCTCAACTTCCCTCAGCGATGAGATACTTCACAGCCTGCGCGAGTCCTTCGTATCACAATCGCGATCCGATGGCCAACTACTCTTGATAAATTAAATATCTGTCGTATATATATATATCCTCAATACGAAACCCTGTATATATTGTAAATAGATGTACAAAGTTGTAGCTGTGGTTTTAAAGCCATGTGTATGTATGATCACCCAAATCTAGGCTTTCAATTTAACATTTCAGATTCGACAATAAACAATGTATCTTGGCTCTGTATAAAGTTGATTAATCGTCGCGGTGGAACTACAGTACTCAGTTTCCCATTGGATAACAGAACGGTGTGGTTCTTACGCGACTCAACTACAAAATTGGTTTGACATAATGAATAATACCACTGTAAAATGCATGTTGTTAGAGACTTTAATTTAGATGTGACCTGCACCTCTCCATTTGCTGCTGAAACGTTGATATCCAATTTGACCAACGAATATGGTCCATGGCTTGATAATTGTCTGAATTTCCATTGACAACGCATTTAAAATTACCAAAACAACAGCAGTGACGTACAGTACGTGGAGAGTGCATTACCACTAAATCACCCGCCGAGTGTAGATTCAGCCCAAGCAATAATTCCGAATTTGTTGCAAAGCTTAACAATCACAAGCAAAGTTTCAGCCAATGGACCTCCGGGTTAAACCCGGAGGTCCATTGGCTGAAACATTGCTTGTGTTTTTTTGTTCATATGAAAATAATTTTAAAGTGATACTTTGGGTGATAACTCCACTCCTCGGGTAATTTTGTTGCAATCCACTCTCCACGTACTGAAGATAAATAACCTACTAAATATTTCCACCTGTGTCGATGTTAGCAGTGTAATAATCTTACTGACCCTTTGAGCTTATTGCTAACGTCTACGTCCTTTAAAGACCGTAAATTTGAAAACATATTTTTTATTTTTTCAATTTTTTTTTGCAGGAAGGTTTACCAGTCAATATTCTCATTGTGCGGTCTCAGGGCTGCACACTGAGAATGTTGTTACCGGAACACCGTAGCAACGTTAATTCTTGTAAAATCTCGTATCTTTATAATGGGTCCAAAAGAGCCTCCACGATTTCAAAGGTTCAGTCCTTCTATTGGAGCCATCAATCACTAACAGCTGGAGCACTCTTTGTTCTCTCTTGTGGAAATAAACTGCGTGTATACAGGCATAGATAACAAAATATATGTTCATTTATTTGTGGCAAGATCGAAACATAAACATGGGTGTGCCCATCTTGCTCTGTCCCGCCAATGTATTCAGAACAAACGCCATACCCCCCGCTCCCCCGCCCCCACTCTCACACCCCCCCCCCCCCCCCGTCAGCTTTCGACTTTTTCCGAGAGAAGGAGGGTTCTCTCTCTCTTCCCCTATACACTCGATTGTAGCCGTCTCTTGGTGGTACTATTCTTGTGATGGTATCCAGCACATGTTTTGCATGAATGGGTGAAGACTTAGTGTCCTCCTCGAAACCTTGTTATCACGCAATTATCAGTTTTTGTACATCAGGTAGGTGAGCTCACAATTTAATTTAATATTGCCTGCAGGTCATCGAGGAAATGCTACTTACAAATAGTAAATAAATCAGTGGCCTATTTATCTCCCACTTATGTTCCTGCCACTCTAGGCTTGTTCGTATGAACCTTTTGTTTTTTGGCTTGTTTAGTCGAAATGTTGAACTGCCAGTCCTCTTCACTATAACTTTGATCTTATGACTTCGATGAAGCAGACCGTACTTTACTCCAGACGAAAATGTTTTCCAGTCATTCTGTACATATTATTTATATTTATCTTTGTCTTGTGCTGTCTATTTCTTCTGCCCCCTGTCTATTTGCTTTACTCTCATTCCTCTTTACTGTATTTTTCTCTCCCCACCAGCTTGAACACAATTTGCCCAAGGAGAGATATTGCCTTGCTACCAGTAATGTTGATTGGTATTGTTATCCAAGAAGTGCGCTTGTGTTCTACGTAAAAGATTATATCATCAGCCACATAACGGGTCACATTGATCTACACCGTGCCCGGATAGGTATCTTCAACATCGTAGTTCATGTTCGCAGCCCGAGGCACAAGCTATCAAACGATCTGTCTAATTGTATATTGCATTACCTGTTCCAACGTCTCGGTGGCGCAAAAGGTCATGAAAGGTTTGTATCCATGACACCACTGTTCTTTGGGTACTGCAGAAAATCAATCGTCATGAATGTTAACAACTGAGATGTACAATACAAGTGTCCTCAAAAAGTTATTAACGCCATACATATCTCAACAGCTATGAGAATATTAAACGTAGTTGTCACTGTTTTGTCAGCCCTTTATCGAAGTATAATTTTATTTTAGTTTGAATCAAATCCCGGTCCTTGCTCTACCAGGTCACACATTGATGGAAATAATTTGGAAGGTTTTCACCTTAATATTCAAAGCTTGAGGCCCAAGTTAGATATTATCGAAAGCCCGACCTCGTCCAGTGAAATCTTCGGGTTTACTGAAACATGGCTGCAAAACAACGATCCCACATCCGATATATTATTCCATGGGTTTCATGAACCATTGCGACAAGATCGATCGTCAAGGGGAGGCGGGGTTACCATCTACTCAAAGAAAAATATCTCCTTTTGACGGCGGCCTGATCTCTTGGTACAGAACACCGAGTGTCTATGGGCTGAAATCTTCAATAAACACAAGAAGTCTTTATTGTTAGGGCTCTTCTACAGCCCACCAAATAGTCTCCCAGAAATATAGGATGCCATATCAGCATCGATCGAAAAAGCCCGTGACACGTCAATTGCCGATTTAATTGTAAACGGCGCTTTTAATGATAACCAACTGGTTTCATCAAAAGGAGGTTTTGCTGACATAAGAAATGTTTTTAACCTGAGACAGCTTGTGATTGAGCAAACCTGCTTTACGAAGTCGTCAGCCTCTCTGATAGATCGCTTTGAGTGAACGACTCGGCAATGGTTAAAAGCTTACGAGGTTTTAGAACCAATCATCCCGGAAATGATACGCTACCACTGCCCGGTGTCGATTGAAATTGATTTTTTAAAATCTATCTCTTTGTCATTTAGGAGAAGGATACGGCTGTACCCTCGGGGTGACTAGGAAGTACTTAATGCTGCCCTCGCCGACATCGACTGGAATTATCTTTTTGATAGCAGATGCCTTAATACTATCACCTCTGAGTTCACCAGTGAAATACTCGATGTTGCATCTAAACATATTCCCAAAAAAATAATTACTTCGCGACCGGAGCAGTCGAAATGGTACACAACGAAATCAGACAAATCTAATAAGACAGAGAAGCGATTATATCGAATAGCAAAACGCAATGGTCTTCCGACTGGACTGCATGGGACAAATATAAACGTAAACGAAATGAAGTCGTATTAGCTGTCAGGAAGGCAAAATCATCGTATATTTCCTAAGTCCAAACTACATTAAGAAGCAGCAACATGTCATCTTCGCTGTGGTGGAAGACACTCAAAACGTTCATCTGCATAAATAAAGCAGTAGCAGCCCCAACTCTTGTTCACCTAAATGAAATGTATTCCTCTAATATTGACAAAACTGAGGTCTTAAATGAGCACTTCAGTTCAATCTCAACAGTTGATGACACAACGCTTCCCTACCCAGCTCTGCATCTAACGCCCCACAAGTTACTGATAGCGTCATTTTACAATGTAGGGAGATACACGAAGCCATGCAATCATTAAGGGTATCAGAGGCGTCTGGTCCCGATCTTGTCAGTCCGCGTCTTCTCAAAGAGTGGAAATCATCCTTATGTAAGCCTCTCACAATCTTGTTCAATGTGCTATTGAATAACTCGTACTGTCCTATACTGTGGAAAAAGGCAAATGTATCCCCGATCTTATAAAAACAACCCTCAAACTCAATTACTAATTATCGTCTGATATCATTGCTAAGCTGCGTGGGTAAAATATTTGAAAAATGTGTTTTCAAACGATTGTGGAAGTTTTGGATCGATAATAATGTACTTAGTCAATTTCAATCAGGTTTTACGCTGGGTGAATCTACTGTCCTCCAGTTGATCGACCTATATGATGAATTCTGTCAAGCTCGTGATGACGTCAAGGAGGTTAGTGTAGTTTTCTGTGACGTTAGTAAGGCTTTCGGCAAGGTATGGCACGCTGGTCTTATTCACAAGCTGGAGAGAATCGGTGTCGCAGGTGAACTACTGTCGTTCCTAAAATCATATTTTTCGGATAGGTCACAGCGGGTAGTAATAGGATCCGATGCCTCAAAAATGATGCTGGTGTTCCGCAGGGCTCGATACTCGGTCCTATACTGGTTTTAATCTTTTTCAACGACATTACCGAAAACGTATCCAGTAATATACGTCTATCTGCTGACGATACATCCCTGTATTTAATAATTGAGAATACTGAGCTAGCCTCAACTTTAATCAACCAAGACTTGGCCACAATCGAACTTTGGGCCAAGACATGGCTGGTAGAGTTTAATCCCCTTAAAACAGAGAGTATGTTGATATCGCGCAAAAACATACCTGTTGTCCACCCACCACTTTTCTTTAGTAAAACGTCGATGTCTGAAGTAAAAAAAATCATAAACAGTTAGGACTCTTATTAAACAGTTCTTGTACGTTGGACGATCACGTTGAGCACATCTGCACGAAAGCTTCGGTTCGTTTACACTTACTAAGAAAGCAGAAATTCAACCGATCGTGACGTCCTAGAAAGAAATTATGTTGCCTTCATCGGGCGAGCACTTGGATATGCGAATGTTGCCTGGGACAACTGTTCTGTAGTCGAAGAAATTAGAGAAAATACAGATTGTAGCCGCGAGAATCATAACCGGGGCAACAGTTAGTTGCAGTAAGCGTCTACACGCTGGGACTCTTTACAAAAAGACGTTGCAAACACAAATTGTTACAATATTTCAAAATGTACCATCGTATGTCGCCCCCGTATATTGCCAATAAGGTCCCTCCAATTCTCACCATCAAATTTATCGTAAAATCTCCGGTGAGGGTAACATCCACATAATTCCTTTCTGTCGGACACAATTATATCAGTCTTCCTTCATCCCCAGCGTGACGAAGCAATGGAACAGCCTGCTCATTTCTCTGCGAGAAAATTCTTCACTTCCCAACTTCAAGATATCTTAAGTGCAGGGAACCAAATCTAATTTTTATAGTGGTCAAAGCCCGCAACGCCCAAATTTACCATACCAGGTTACGTCTGGGTTGCAGTAGCCTCAATTCCCACCTGTATTCAAATCACCTGTCGCCTTCCTCTTTATGCCAGTATGGGGTGTGTGAGACCTTAGAACACTATCTTCTCCACTGCCCAGTCTTCACAAATGCTCGTGATAATTCCATTAAGCTACTACCATTCCTAATTGACGTACCAACGCCTCTTTTTGGATCTGAATTTTTGAATAACCAAGAGAACCAGCTTGTTTTTGAAGTGGTTCATAACTTTATTTTACAAAGTGGACGTTTTCACTAACTATGGAAATCGCATTTCCTCAAAAATGAATATTCCTCTGCACTTTTTTACAGTCGTTCTCTATGTCGATCAAGCGATAAACCACCTCTACCCCCGCTCCATCTCTAAGTAAGCATATGCTGCATATGATAATAACTGTTACGAATATATGGGCAATGGGTATCGTGTTCAAGCTTGTTTCTATGTCCTTTCTTGTCTCACTTCCCATTACTCCTTTTCCATCTTTCTTATTTTTCTCATATTCATGGTTTACACAATATCAGGTATAGTCGCCATATGTTCTGACCACTAGGGCTGCACAGTATTTCGATAAACCGATATATACCGGTATTCAAACCAATATCGATTGAATACCGTTGTAATTACAAAAATATCGGTTTATCGTCATTATTTATTTACCCACAATTTAATTTTCAAGATGTTTTGAGTTTTTTATCTATAGCTCAGAATGAATAATATTATCGCTTTACCCAAGGAATCGTCCGCATGTGCCCACGTAATATACAAACTCAGCAGTTGACAAAATAATTTTAAAAAATTTCAACAAAACTATATCATGTGACCCCTCATTGGAACGAGCTCAACGAGCTCGTTCCAATGAGGGGTCACATGATATTGTTTTGTAGAAATGTTTGGAAAAATTTGATTTAAAATAATAAATTTTGATATCGTCTTCGTTGTGTAAAGGTTTTTCGAACCAAGGCATGCTGATTCGTTCCGTTGTGATGTCTCAAGTCTCGATTGTGGTACTTATGTTCAGATATCTGAACAGTTTTCGATATACCGGTATACCGCGGTATTTTTTTGAATACCGATACCGGTATTCTGTTTTGAATATCGTGCAGCCCTACTGACCACTTACGTTTAATTTCCTATGCTTCAAGCTAACTTTAAATAAACTACTAGCCTTGCACTGGCCGGGGGCATCGCACCCGTTCACTGTTGTGTTCATGGATGCAATGCCCCACCCAGTTAGCTTGGCACCAGCCCAGACTATATTATAATTTTGAATATGAGTCATGACCTTAGGTAGCTTTGGATAAGTTTAAGGAGTGTTTCCTACCACCTCAGATAATTTAAATATTTTATGGTTCAGGGAGATGACGCACATTAGCTTTCAGCTTTTTGTCAAATCTCGCTGTTTTCTTACTCTACGTTGTTGAACAAATGTTCTATTGTAAGATATCTCATCCTACTTCGTTACTTTTTGTAACCATTTTTGTTACATATGATATTTTTGAAGAATTAAACATTGTTTAAGCCAAATATCCAGAAGCTGCACTTTCACTGTAATTTGTAGATTTGTTCGAGACAAGACAGGCCAGGAGGGAACTGGCAAGAAGTGTTTTTTTATATACTTTCAAGTACAGTCTCGACATTGGGATTGCTGTGCAGTTTAGTCAATAAATTTCTGTTCTAGTACAATCCCTGGTAATTACCATACACACTGTAGGAAATTGTCTCCACTGTGAGTAACGGGGGAGTGTTTACATTATGGGAGGGGAGGGGGGGGGGGCGAGATTGCTGTTGTTGAGTATGAAAAGGATTGTGCGGCTATAAAATAGATTGGGACTAATATCGTCACCTCAGTTCGAGTGTGTCCCATGTGCCATTTGGCAGATAGGCCACCTTGTAACCCAGGGAACGCTCTGTCAGCTTTAAGTCTGGTTATTGGCTATTTATTGAACTGGATTTGAACCTGTTTCTTCTTGGGAGTTACGGAGTGTAACAATTAGTCTGAACCTTTCCTCATTTTTTGCTATTCCTGGTCTATTAGTTACACGATAGACGGTATCATCATATATTTTATGTAAGATGACCCTGTCATGGGTCCACGACCCGCTATGTTCTTGGCTTTGACCATAACTCGTCCTCTGTGGGCCAAAGTGAACCTCTCCTTTGTTAGATGTTCGTTGACATACATTTTATTGGTGTCACTATGGGCGCTGATATTTCGATGAGCTTTTAAGAAACGTTCTCTGGTACTATAACTAATAGATTTGGCTAATTTTGTTCGAATATGACTACTGTTGGGAGGGGGGGGGGGGGTGGGGGTAAGCGATGGCTACGCTCTATATCTTCAGTCTTCAATGATATATTCATTTTGCTTGCTAAGACCCAGATAATTGTTAGTCAGTGTCCTCACTTGGGGTTTCAGGCACACCAGATATGCGTAAGGAATTACGCTTACCGTACTGTCGGAGGTCATCTAACTCGTCGTGCAAGTTATCAGTTTTCCTCAGGTTAGCCTCGACAGTTTTGGGAGGATTTCCACAGTTAGAGAAAATGTCCACTTGATAAAATAAAGTCATGAACCACTTCAAAAACAAGTTGGTTCTCCTGGTTATTCTACAATTCAGATCCAAAAAGAAAACGTTGGTACGCCAATTAGGAATGGTAGTAGCTTAAAGGAGTTATAGGTTATTCTGGACATTTGTACCTGAAAAGACAAATTCTGGTCATAGATCGCGTGACACCATTTGCAGGGAAATACTCTGTGATAGCGTAACAGGAAGCGATGTCAAATGGTGACCGCCCCCCCCCCCCCCACCATACATACACTACCACCACCACCACAAATTAAAAGGATACCGGGGATTGTAATTGCTTGCTTGAGACCCTAAAGCTAGAAACATTTGTGGTAGGTTTACTGCACAATATTTATTGTTATGACGTCTAAGAGAAAGCCCCTCTCATCCACCCCACCCCCACGAAAGAGAAGTCGAGGGTTGGACTTTTCTTTACCGTTTCCTTCTCGTGATTTTCCATACCTGGTAAGAAAGTATCCACACTAGTCCATTTGACATCGTTATTGATCTGCATGAGGCAGCGCGGCTCCGCTCATGGGAATCGGTATTCAACTTTAAAATTCCATTTTCTCTCTAGAAGACATGGGTTTTGACCCCTCATTGGTGCGAGTTCTTTGATCCCGCTCCTGTGGGGGTTCATGAGCTGTGTTTTCAGGTCAGAGGGTGAATTAATTATTATTATTATTATTATAATTATTATTATTATTATTATTATTATTATTATTATTATTATTATTATTATTATTATTATTATTATTATTATTATTTTCTTCTTGTTCATATTTCTCGAAATGTCGCATGCTGTTCATTCTGAGTAAGGGGCTAATTACCCACTTTACGTTTAAATTGTTCGGTATACCCCGAGACATGATGAAGATAAACGAGATTCACATGAGTCATACCCAACTCACCAGTACTGACCATGTAGCAAGTAGGATCCTGGACTAAATCCCAAAGAAATTATTGCAAATTTAGGCTACCTGCATGAATTTGCATAATTTTATGTTCTTACTGTTGCCAGCGTCACGTCAGGGCATCTCAATTCAGACATGGGGTGAAATGAAAAGTTCACACATGCAGTCGATAGCCGGTATGTCCACCGTTTGCCTCTTGGCTGGCAAGACATCGACGGCGCATGTCACCCTGTGGCATTGTGTTCCACCCCTGCGTTAGAACAGTACGTAAATCGCCTTACGTCTGTAGATCATGAAGTCGTACCCGACGGTCCACTTGATTCCAGCGATGCTCGATTGGCGACAAATCTGGCGAAAGTGGGGGCCAGGGGAAAGTTCGATGATCTGCTCCTCATGTACATCGCGACAGGTACGCGCCACGTGCCATCGGGCATTGTCTTGCTGAAATAACTGCAATCCGACGATAGCGTTGAACAACGGGACAACAACTGCGTTAATAATTTCATCCCCATATCGCTGTCCATTCAGATTACCGTCGGTAAAGATCAGCTGCGTTCGATGGTGCAAGGAAATTCCTGCCCGAACCATTACTGTACCCCCGCCGAAACTGTCGCATTCCCGCACGCAAGCATCAGAAAACCGTTCTCCTCGTCGGCGATACGTTCGTGCCCTAGAATTAGCGCGCCGCAGACAAAATTGTGATTCATCACTAAAAAGAACTATGCTGCAACGCTGCTGTGTCCAGCGAACACGCCGAAGTACCCATTCCATTCTGACGGTACGATAACGCTGGTTAAGGATTGGTCCGTATTATGCCTACTGCGGATGCCGTTGCGACGAGTCTGTTGTGGAGAGTGTGTGCACTAATTCTATTGTTAGTTCTACCAGGAGTAATTGCTGATGTTCTCGTCGCCGGGAGGAAGCGATCCCGCAAGTGAGACGTCCTGATGTGTCGATCTTGTGTCGTAACTCTTGGTCGACCTGAACGCGGTCGGTCGGCAGTAGATCTAGTTGTTCTATACCTTCCAACGAGACGGTAAATAATAACCACAGTGACTCCGAACACAACGGCGAGCTCATCTGGAAGTACCCCAGCCTCACGCATACCAATGGCACACAACCTCTGATTTTCGGTTAACCATGGCATTTTCTAAAATATCGGACGACAAAAACTAGCATGTTTTCTCAATAACCCAGGCTCTCTAGCACAACATAACACAAAGAGAATCGTCGGTCACCCATTCAAAATCGACATTCTCGGGTAGCACGTGAAATTTTGAAATCCGTAGCAAAATTGTATGCGGTTGGGGAACAACAACATATCATTAAACTCTTTGCACGACGTCTTGTCCAGAAACATGCAACATTAGAACTATATTATATTTCATCATTTATGCTATTTTTTCACATTTGTGTCCATTATACTTTCTTTTTTGACTATATATATGTATATATATAGCATGTAGGTCGGGTTTCCATGTTTCTACTTTTGCATTCAATATAGAGACAAAACGATCTTCGCTGTGCCTATGAAAGCGAGCATATTTTCTTTTTTTTGGAAATTTTGTAATTTAAATTCCACTCTTTTTCTCTTTAAACTGTCTGGGTGGGTTATCGGCCTTGTTGATTTCACCAGTTTTGTATGAGCATGGGAACCACATACTACTTCCAATGCAAAATCCTCAGATTTTCTTGCTGACACCATTGCAGGCAGGTGATTTGATTCCGCCTATATCATTGAACTGTCGGTTAACACACAAACATATTGGGCGCACAGTGGCGTCGCGGTAACCGGTTCTCGTCAGATCACCGAAGTTAAGCAACGTAGAGCCCGATTAGTGCTCGGATGGGTGACCGTCTGAGCGATCGGTTCGCACTCCAGCGTTGTGTCCTCGGGCAAGGCACTTAACCCCGATTGTCCACTTGGGGGCACGATGACGCCGTGTACTAAGGCGTACTGCACGTCGATGATGCCACGTCTTCCACCAATCTAACCCTGCGTGTGCTGCAGTGAGTGTTACGATGTTGGGGAGCTGGCAGCTGCTCGTCGTTGCTCGGTGGTTCTCTCCGGGTACTCCGGCTTCCTCCATCCGTAAAACTGTCAGGGTCATGATTAGCCATTGTGCATAAGTATGTGACCTTAAAGACCAATAAATAAATATATATACATGAACATGTTTGTTGTGTCAAAAGTATCGCTCTGAAATCCTAACCATCAATATGAGATTGCTTTCCATTGACAGACCACAGCCTCCAGAAGTTTTATGGTTGACTTTAGCAACCCGACTGAGCGACCTACTCTCAGTGTAAATGGTTACATCGCACTTGTTTTTATCAATATGCCGACACTGGGTAGAAATGTTAGTAAACTTCCATTCAAGTTCAGTTCTTATATAGTAAACTTCCATTCAAGTTCAGTTCTTATATAGTAAACTACCATTAAAGTTAAGTTCTTATATAGTAAACTACCATTCAAGTTCAGTTCTTATATAGTAAACTTCCATTCAAGTTATGTTCTTATATAGTAAACTTCCATTCAAGTTCTGCTCTTAAATAGTAAACTTCCATTCAAGTTCTGCTCTTAAATAGTAAACTTCCATTCAAGTTCTGTCCTTATATAGTAAACTTCTATTCAAGTTCAGTTCTTATATAGTAAACTACCATTAAAGTTAAGTTCTTATATAGTAAACTACCATTAATGTTAAGTTCTTATATAGTAAACTACCATTCAAGTTCAGTTCTTATATAGTAAACTTCCATTCAAGTTATGTTCTTATATAGTAAACTTCCATTCAAGTTATGTTCTTATATAGTAAACTTCCATTCAAGTTCTGCTCTTAAATAGTAAACTTCCATTCAAGTTATGTTCTTATATAGTAAACTTCCATTCAAGTTCTGTTCGTATATAGTAAACTTCCATTCAAGTTCAGTTCTTATATAGTAAACTTCCATTCAAGTTCAGTTCTTATATAGTAAACTTCCATTCAAGTTAAGTTCTTATATAGTAAACTACCATTAATGTTAAGTTCTTATATAGTAAACTACCATTCAAGTTCAGTTCTTATATAGTAAACTTCCATTCAAGTTCTGTTCTTAAATAGTAAACTTCCATTCAAGTTCTGCTCTTAAATAGTAAACTTCCATTCAAGTTCTGTTCTTATATAGTAAACTTCCATTCAAGTTCTGTTCGTATATAGTAAACTTCCATTCAAGTTCTGCTCTTAAATAGTAAACTTCCATTCAAGTTCTGTTCTTATATAGTAAACTTCCATTCAAGTTCTGTTCTTATATAGTAAACTTCCATTCAAGTTCTGTTCGTATATAGTAAACTTCCATTCAAGTTAAGTTCTTATATAGTAAACTTCCATTCAAGTTCTGTTCGTATATAGTAAACTTCCATTCAAGTTCTGTTCTTATATAGTAAACTTCCATTCAAGTTCTGTTCGTATATAGTAAACTTCCATTCAAGTTCTGTTCTTATATAGTAAACTTCCATTCAAGTTCAGTTCTTATATAGTAAACTTCCATTCAAGTTAAGTTCTTATATAGTAAACTACCATTCAAGTTCAGTTCTTATATAGTAAACTTCCATTCAAGTTCTGTTCGTATATAGTAAACTTCCATTCAAGTTCTGTTCTTATATAGTAAACTTCCATTCAAGTTAAGTTCTTATATAGTAAACTACCATTCAAGTTCTGTTCTTATATAGTAAACTTCCATTCAAGTTCTGTTCGTATATAGTAAACTTCCATTCAAGTTCTGTTCTTATATAGTAAACTTCCATTCAAGTTCAGTTCTTATATAGTAAACTACCATTAAAGTTAAGTTCTTATATAGTAAACTACCATTCAAGTTCAGTTCTTATATAGTAAACTTCCATTCAAGTTCAGTTCTTATATAGTGAACAACCATTCATTTTCAGTTCTTATATTGGGTAAAATATTCATTTTTCCTTGAAGTTACACTTGTAGCGTATTAAGTACTCGATAGTGCAATTTTTATATTCAACATCAGGAAAAGAAGAAACAATGATACCGAAAACACCAGCAACCTTCCTAATTAAGGCCGTACGCTAAGTAATAACGTTTTGCACTGTTCCCGCGTTGTGTCCTTGGGCAAGACACTTCACCCCGATTGCCTACATGGGGGCACGATGACGCTGTGTACTGAGGCGTACTGCACGTCGCTGGTGCGCATGTCTTCAACCAATCTAACCCTGCCTGTGCTGCGGTGCAGAGTTCAGAGTTACGATGTTGGAGAGCTGACAGCTGCTCGTCGTTGCTCGGTGGTTCTCTCCGGGTACTCCGGCTTCCTCCACCCGTAAAACTGTCACGGTCACGATTAGCCATTGTGCATAAGTATGTGACCTTAAACACCAATAAATAAATAAATTTGCACTGTTCGATGATGTTTTGCTTCTCCTCGCTCGTTAAAAGAACAATCATATTTTCAAACTCAATGATCAAACAACACCTACCTTTTCAGAGTTAGGACATATTTAGTATCATATCATATATCAGGTATATTGTGAAAAAGGTTTATGGTGACATTAATATATTCTGAGCATTCTAGTTCTGTGTCACCACAAAACAAGGTATCATCTGTATACCCCGTGTTGATATAACCCTCTGTTCTGAATATAACGGTTTTGTTGTAAAGCCGGGGGGGGGGGGGGGGGGTGTCTAAATCCACCGTCAGGGAATAAAGAGCATTGCGTATATCAAATGTTCTCTTATACATGTTTGGTGTTATGAAGCTGAGAGCCTTCTCAGAAGTGTCAATTCTAAGATGAAGGTACGGTACAAATTTCTTAAGCTGCTTCAAATTTAAGACAAGACGAAAACCACCACTCGTCCTTCGCCGAAAAAATTTCCATAAATCAACTGCCCCTGCAAATGTTTGTGGTTATTTTTTTTTAACTGAATAATTTTTTTTGAGTGAGGATTTTTTTTTGTTCTACCGAATTGAATTTCCGCTAAGGGTGAAGTGCCGTTGATGAATTCATTTATACTGAACAATAGCTAGAATGACTGGATCATTTGTGATATATTTTTAGGCATGGACGACCTATTTCAGTTTACCTGCATCAAAAGTTTCACTCACCTTGTTATGTGTATTTCGGTCCAGAAATTGCTCCCCTCTGGGTCCCGCAATGATACAGGTTTTTTTTTAATCCGAGGAATAGCTAGAAGCCACATGAGTATACAGTTAAAACTAGAAGTCCTGTCATGAAATGCGCACAAATAGCACGTTGATATGCGCGTTAATGTACGCGTTATGGCCCAAGTAAAGCTATCAAATTTTGTACATATGGCCTGTGCACAAGCAATGTTTCAGCCAATGGACCTCCGGGTAACCCGGAGGTCCATTGGCAGAAACATTGCATGTATTTGCTATGAGTAACCAAGAGAGCCTGCCGTGCTTTGGATGCAATTCGATATGGCAATTGCGCGCAATTCCAACGCGCAATTAAGCCTAGATAAGCGCACTATTCGTGACAGGACTTCTAGTTTTAACTGTAGTATCTCCGATGTCTGTATGAAAGATCTCTGCCTCGACCTCGACAAATTGTAGCTTATAGCTAGTCCATTTCTTATTTCTGAAGCAAAGACAGGCAGGTTGTCTAGCGCTTTGGTTCTAGTTCTATGGCTACGTATGAGCCCTGTTTGGCGTGTATTCATATAGTCATTATTTATAGTAGAAAAAAAGCCAGCAAAGGACTTTGGTAGGTTTCCATTTTGCCATTCGAATATAAATAAGGAAACATGTAAAGTATACAGATCCTTTATTTTTAGTATTTTATCATTAATAAATAGAGGGTCTGTGTGAGCATTGTACTTCTTGTTGTTTATGATTTGTATTGGTCGCTTTTGTAATTTATAAAGACGGTCACAGGCTTTTGAGGCACCCCATAAGGGAATTCCATAGATAAAATGACTTTGTATAAGAGTAAAGTATAGAGTTTTCATTACTTTGTGGGGTAGGATTTTTTGCACTCTATTGAGGTCATAATTCGCAAGAGAACTTTCGAGGACACCTGAGATATGTGGGCGTTATAAGATAATTTTTCATCAATAGTTATGCCAAGAAACTTTATAGATTTTTCCTTGTCGGCACGATCACCGGTATTAATAATATGATTATTTATTTTAATATTCTGGAGTGTTACATTCTTTTTTTGACATGGATTAAGAACAATATAGTTATTATTAGGGTTCAGGATTAAGTGATTGGATGCGCACCAATCAAATATTTTTTGAAGTTCCCCCTTAAATTCTGACACAAGCATGTTTAACTCTGCCGCAGCCTTGTATGTGGAGGTGTCATCCGCAAAGGATAAACGATTTAGTTTTGTTGAGTTGCAGATGCCATTTACGTATATGTGGAACAGAATAGGTCCTAGTATTGAGCCTTGTGGTACTCCGCATCTTAGTCCAGATAGATCAGATTTACTGTCACCAAAAAGGACATACTAATTCCTTTTTTGTAAGTAACTCTTAAACCAGTTGTTGGCAATCCCTCTTATACCATAGTATTCTAATTTTTGAAGTAGTATTTCATGGCTGATAGTGTCAAAGGCTTTCGAATGATTCAGAAATAGGGCGAGTGTACTTTCTTTACTAGTTTTTACTATTTTCTTCGGCTACATATTTTAATAGATGCATAACAGGGTGCAGAGTGCTATGCTTCTTCCTGAAGCCATATTGGTGGTGATAGAGAATTACGAATTTATCTAAGAAGTTTACAAGTCTTATAGACATTAGCTTTTCTAGAACTTTAGAAACAATCAGGCAAATACTGATTGGCCTGTAATTTGTAAAATTATTCTCATCACCTGCTTTGAAGACTGGAGTTGCCTTAGCAATTTTCATCCAGTCTGAAACTATTCCCTGGCTGAATGAATTATTCATAATGTGTGCAAGTGGAGTAGCGCCTAAATTTATTGAATGTTTCAGAATACTGGTCGTGATATTTTCACAGTCCTTACTTACTTTAGGTTTCATTGTATTTACAATATTTGAGATTTCGGTAGATGATGTAGGGCTCATAAAAAAGTTTTCCATAAAAGAAGAAATCAAGAACTCGGCAAATGATTTACGAGGTTTGCATATTTGATTTGACGTCTGCCAACAACAAGACCTTTTGTCATCCAGGGCTGCTGTTTTATATATTTCTTATTTTGTTGATGGCCTTGGAGAGGGAATGATGTCTCATAGGCATTCAAATAAATATTAAGGAATGTTTCATAAGCATCATTTGGGCAGTCTGTTTCCAGAACCGGACTAAAATCACATTGGGATAACATCGACTTAAAGCGTTCGATAGTATAGGAATTTATTTTTCTGGTCAAGATCTGTTTTGATCTAACAGGTTTGGAATGTGAAATTTCGACATAAAAAAATCCCAAAGTGATCCGAAACATCAGTAAGGATTATTCCAGATTTTGAAAAAAAATGAGACATCATTGGAAAATATATTATCTATAAGCTTAGCACTGCGATCTGTAAATCTGATTGGTTTTGTAATAACAGGTAGTAAGCTCTCACTAAACATTAGATTAATAAATGATTCAGTTTTGGAATGAGACGCTACCTTTTGGAGGTCAATATTGAAATCGCCCATAATGATAGTGGCTTTATTTTCTTTATTCAGGACATCAGTCAATTGGTTAATGTTTGATTGAAACAGGTCGATATCTGCCATCGGGGCCGTATTTGGTCTATATATTACTCCAATTACCTTTGTACTTTAATTCAACGAAGATGGACTCGAAGACGCGCGGTAGAAAAATGG
This sequence comes from Pictodentalium vernedei, assembly GCA_031216915.1. Classification (NCBI taxonomy): domain Eukaryota; kingdom Metazoa; phylum Mollusca; class Scaphopoda; order Dentaliida; family Dentaliidae; genus Pictodentalium; species Pictodentalium vernedei. The sequence goes on from CM062291.1 coordinate 471,138,935, forward strand.
AAAGGTCTTGTCGGATACTAAAAGAAATGTCGCTTTTTATGAACAGACCGACCCCGCTATGACCATCGTCATCAATAGATCTCAAATTTGTTTGTAAGGTGTGGTATCCTTCTAGGGTGTAGGACATATTTGTGGGGATTCTGAAAATTTCCGTTAGACCGATCACATCGAAGATGTTCTCTGTATCGTTGAGTTCAGAGACCAAGTGATGTAAAGGGTCCCAGTGAGCAATGCGACTTTGGCAATTAATATGAAATACTGAAAAGGATCCTTGTGCACCTTAAGCTCATTTCGCAACTCACCGAGAAGGAACTATTCACAATCAGTATCATTAAATTAGGCTGCTGAATCATTATTTGTTTTATCATTCAGTAGGTGATCTAAATCGTAATCAGGATCCATCTGGATCTCGTCCAATTTAACACTACCCACCATAGTATCTGAACCGACCACCAACATCACAAATGCACAGACAGATGATATAAATATATCCATTGGAGGAAAGTTTGAGTAACAGACAACTATAGATGATACAGGGTCACAGGGCACACTCAGGACCTTGGGGGTAGATACCCCTTCAAACTCATCATCAGCCCTGGATCCCGAATCATCCCTACATGTTCAGAAATTAATTCAAATCGCTATTTCCATATAGCACTCATAATCTGTGGTCCGAATAATCTTAGTAATATATCAAGAACGCTATTTTGTCGGATGAGACAAACATGTATTAATTCCTATTGGGAATAAGTTAGAGTAGCAAATCAGCAGAGAGGGTATATGATCACATGGCACACTCAGGACTTTGGGGGTAGATACACCCTTCAGTCCCATCATCAGCCCTGGACCCCGAATCCTCCCTAAGTTTAAGTAACAAATCACTAGATATGATATAGGACCACATGGCACACTCAGGACTTTGGGGGTAGATACACCCTTCAATCACATCATCAGCCCTGGATCCCGAATCCTCCCTACATGTTCAGAAATTAATTCAATCCGCTATTTCCATATAGCACTCATAATCTGTGGTCCGAATAATCTTAGTAATATATCAAGAACGCCTTTTTGTCAGATGGGACAAACATGTATTAATTTCTATTGGGAATAAGTTAGAGTTGCAAATCAGCAGAGAGGATACAGGATCATGTGGCACAGTCAGGGCTTTGGGGTACATATATTCGGAAGTCTCATCATCAGCCCTGAGTCCCGGATCATCCCTGCATGTTCAGAAGTTAATTCAACCCGTTCTTAGCGTGTAACACTCATAAGCCGTGGCCCTAATCATCTTAATAATATATCAGGAACGTTTTTTGTCAGATGGGACTTACATGCAAATTAGAAAATAATATTACAAAGTTAAATATGGCTGGGGAATAAAAAGGTTTGATAAGACCTAAAACGTTAAGAAAACATTTCAAAGTCAACTTTGGCCTGGGAATAAATAGGTTTGATAAGACCTTGAACGTTAAAAAAAAGTTGGTGGGAATCATAGTGTATCAAATTATCTCTAATGAGCGATACCACGTGTCTGTGTTGGAAATCAAATCATTTGTGAGAGATTGATTAGTTTGTTTACCGAAAATGGTTATCAGCCATTTTTGTTTTTCGCAATCAGTCACGCAATAACATACAAATAGAACAAACAGACCGTTATCTTCATCTTTATGTGTGACGATAATAGCGGGTGAACATTGACTGGATCACAGCGATGCTGTCATAGTGAATGGTTTTCAGCCGAATTATCATTTATAATTCGTTGAAAGAGATTGACTTCAGATCATCGTGTACGAATTCCAACAAAGGAACATATCGGAGTTGTATATGGACGGGGAATGACAAGTAACATATGGATCTATTAATTTCTTAAAGGAATTTAACTTCAAACCGCCGTGTAAAGATTGCAATAGGAGATCTTATTTAGTTCTTTTGTAAAGTAATAATGATGTCCACTCCTTTAGTTCTGACAGAGAACAATAGTGATCCCGTCCCACCCAGGATAATAGGTGATGCAAGTATCTAGAACTTGGCGTACTGTCAAGGAGTACTTGAATACATAGACATAGCTGCTGTCATGAAGAAGATAGAATGGCGCTGCCCATAGGATATGACTGCTTCAAATCCAAACTTAAATATTTAGCATTTAGTATTTCAGACCTACTGTTTCGTATGGTAGAGGATCAGTAATGATCTGACAATGCCTCTCTCATGATTGTAAACTTGCGGACTTTACTTGAGAATCACAATCGTCATCAGCACATTCAAAAGATTCTTAATCATGTTTTCATGCCACATTTTGACAACCACCTGTTAGCTACTCACCCTGTATTCATGAACGAAAATGCAAGCACAAATCGTCCCCATGCTGTGAGAGCATTTCTTCAGAACAACGCTATTACAACACTACTTTGGGCTGCAATAGGCCCCGATTTAAATCCGTTTGAATACAGCTGGGTCTTTCTGGGGCGCCGTGTGCAAGCAAGGGATTCGCCTGCACAGGATTTGGCCGATTTACGAGCTGCATTGCACGAGGATTAGCAGCAGTTGCCTCTGGACCGTACCGGGAGGTTCAATTGTAGCATTAGGAGGGGGATTCGGGCTGTCATATTATTATTAGTTATTGGTGTTTAAGGTCTCACTCTTGTGCACAATGGCTAATCCTGACTGTGAGAGTTGTGCGGGTGGAGGAAGCCGGCGTACACGGAGGGAACCCCCGGGCATCGAGAAGCAGTTGTCCGCTCCTCAACATTCTAACTCTGTCAAGCTCCGCTCAAGCAAGGTTGCAGGGGTTGAAGACATATGCACTATCGACGTGCAACACGCCTTATTACACGCCGTCATCGTGCCCACATGTAGGCAACCGGGATAAAGTGCCTTGCCCAAGGACACAGCGCGCGTCGTCCCGGACGGGAATCGAACTGGGGACCTCTAGCATAGGAGTCCAACAGTTTCTTTTTTTAATAATCTAAAAACAAGGAATATTTACAAATACCACAGACAAAATAGTTTTCCAAAATAATAATAATAAAAAGAATAATAATAATAATAATAATAATAATAATAATAATAATAATAATAATAATAAATGTAGTTTAAAGCCGAAATTCCTCATAGAGCTCTTGGGTTTAACACACACAAAAAAAAACTTTATATATATATATCACTCTGCATTTCTTATTTCAATGACTGTCTCCAAGCGGATGAATCACAATCAGCGGCCTTCATCGAAAGTTATATACCTGCTGGAACAAATGTGATTTGAGAGGTGATCGGAAAGATGGGAGACTCTGGGATGCTTTCAGCCCACTTGGAAGCAGGTTCCAAAGGAATGGAGCAGCCACCGAAAAGGCCCGATCGCCAGCTATTGCGGGGTCACGTGGTACATGAACAGGATTGTGTGACGTTTTCGAACGTGGTGATCTACCGGGTTCATAACGTGAAACCAAAGTGGACAGATACGGTGGAGCCTCGCCATTTAAGCATTTCCAAGTTAATAATGAGGGTTTTGAATTCAATGCGTTCCCTCGGAGGCAGCCAGTGCAGATTTTTAAGAATAGGTGTAATGTGGCAGGAACGTTTGGTCATAGTAATTACACGTGCTGAACATTTTTGTATCGTGGCAATTTTGTCAATGATGCTCTGTTTACAACCAAATAAGAGTGAGTTGCAATAGTCTATGCGACTTGTGATGAAGGCATGGACAAGTTGTTTAGCTGTTGCCCCACCAACCACACCCCGCACCCTGCTGATATTTCGGAGATGATAGTACGAAGCCCTGCATACATGCAAGACATGTTTTCCCGCCGACAGGTTCTCATCCATAAAATATCCGAGGTTGCATACCGTGGTCGATGGTGAGACAGTACTGCCTTCAATGTTGAGATCGGGTCTTGAGCATTTAGATAACTGATGGCTAAATCCAATGTACATGATTTCAGTTTTATCAGCATTCAGTTTTAATAAGAGATTTTCTGCCATCCAATATCTAATATCAGCTAAACATATTTCAAGTTTTTCTTTGACCTTTGTATCAAGCGGTGGTGTAAAGTGTATGGACTGTTGGCTGTGTATCACCCGCGTAGCAATGGAATGACAGGCTATGTCTGTGGATGATGTCGCCAAGGGGCAGAACATAGATGACGTATAGCAAAGGACCAAGCACTGACCCCCTGGGGAACACCAAACTTCAAATGAGCCTGTTTTGAGTTTGAGTCTGACAGTTACCCGCTGTGTTCGATCCGTCAGGTATGATCGAAACCACTCCAGGGTAGTATAAACAATACCAAGCTGGGAAGCAAGTCTATTAAGAAGTACACCGTGGTCGATAGCGCTAAACACCGCACTGAGATCGAGCAATACCAGGCAGGAAACTTGCCGTTTATCCATGGAGAGGAAAATGTCGTTCTGCGCTCGTAAAAGGGCGGTTTCAGTACTGCAGAACGACCTGTATGCTGACTGAAACTCCTCTGCAAGATTGCAGCTAGATATGTGTTCGTGGATCTGTTTAGCGGCTGCACGCTCAATTACTTTGGACAGAAATGAAAGACGAGAAACGGGACGATAGTTTTTTTAAGATTTCAGGATCCAAACCAGGTTTCTTAATGAGAGGTGTGACGAGAGCCTCTTTCATATATGATGGAAAAACTCCTGATGCTAGTGACTTATTCACAATATCAATGCGCTATGGCATAAGATCAGGAGGACAAAATTTTAGTAGTTTTGTAGGAATAACATCAAGCTTACATAGTTTGGACGGTGCTTTTATTACAATCTCAGTCAACTCATCGGGCGTGAGCAGCCTGAACGATTCAAGAGTTGCCGACGCCATACGAGGTAGATGAGGCTGTAATGGAATATTACCCTCCACAGGCGGGCTGAGACCAGACCGAATGGTGTCAGTTTTGTTTATAAAGAAGTTAGAAAATCTGTTGGGTAAATCTTCGGCTGATGTGTGTTCCGGTAGTGTTGCCTATGAAGAAGCTCGTCGGTTACTTCAGACAGCACATAGGGTTTCTTTTTATTGTCTGATAAATAGAGGCAAAATAGTATTTTTTAGCTCGATGGATCAACCGATTAACCACGATCTTTTGGCTCACATACATTTTCCTGTGTATGTTGAGTTTCGAAATTCTCAATTGTAATTCGAATTTTCGCCGCAGGCGTTACGCATCATTAATTTCATTACTGAACCAGGGGGAAAGGTTGTGCCTGGACACAATGCTGGACATTTCAGGCGCAAAATGATCGATAAGTTTATGTAAAAGATCAGTAAACTTGGTAACATTAATTTACTGTCGATTACGATATTGCACGTGAAAATGCAATGGGATCAATGTTCCCGAGTTTATGGTAGGTAATCTTCTCTTTAAATGGCTGTGCCTGGGGTAGCCTGATGTCGAATGTCACACTGTAATGGTCTGATAAGGCTATGACATGAAGCTCCAGATTGTGTACCACGTTTGATCACACGCACGAATGATTACCAAATCGAGGGTGTGATTGCTGCGATGGGTGGGGCCAGTTACAAGCTGAGTTAGCTCCATAGATTCCAGGAGCGAGCTAAAATCAAGTGCCATATATAGATATGCTAAAAAAATTGACTTACATTTTTTATCCAAGATATGGTTATCAAGAGTTGAGCAAAAATTTACACACACAAAGATATCTTGAAAGACGTTCATTATTACGTGCAACACTAAATAAATGATTAAATATGAAAAAAATAAATGTTGTTCAAATATGAGGACGAGATTATCTGTGACTTAACTTAATATGGAATTTATATTATTAACTTTTGAAAAATAGAAAGCAACAAGCAGTTAGCTCCCTTTACACAAGTGTTGCACTGCTTAGACATAGGAAGTAACGTGTTTTGTTTAGCCAAGTAATTCAATAAATAAAGATATCACCCTACAGTTGGTTAAGGAATCAAATAATATGGATAAAGGGTATTAGAAATTTGATGTCTAGAAAAAATTGCAAAGAAATATTTTCTGTAGAAAGAAAAATTTATAAATACTACACACCGAAAAGGAGGAAAACTTAAAATTTAAAAACACAACAAAGATGAGGACCGTTTACTTCACTCTAAAAAGAATGGCATTATCTGTCTAAAGTTGAATAATAATAATAAACAAAATGAGTCACTATACCATGGCTAAAAGCCAATCTCCGGCATATCCGACATAGTGAGCTATTTAAAATAGAGAACTCTCAGATTCACTAGTTTTTGGCCTCTGAATGTTTGCGATAAATTATTAATAAAATAACAAATTAATCTCAAACAAAGGAATCACTTGTCTGTCTTCAAACTCAAAATGCAGTAAGCAGTTCGCCACATTAAATTTAACTTTAAGCAAAACCCAACTATCTATCAATACTCCCAGCCCTAAGTCCTATCGAGACCCCATCCCACCCCACCCAAACCCCATCTCGACCCTGTTTTACCCTCTTTTATTCGCACACATTTCAGATAATTTTATAAATTTAGCTGATTACTATCATTTTCAACCATGAAGATGATGTTATTCTTCCTCAAGTATAACTGGGTAAATTTATCAGATTTATTTTTAAACAGGAAATAATTTTTTAAGTAAGACAAATGGTTCTTCAGTAAAGATTTTAGCAACTGAAATGCATTAAGCAATTTGTCGTTTTTAAGGAAGTAAAATCTCCATCTCGGAATTATTGAGTGGTCATGTATGGACTCAACAATAGATTAATAAAGATAATATTTACTGCATAATTAGTACAGTTGTACCCAAATAGGAGTATCTCATGAAATTTATTGAAAGAGGAAGAGCATGTATGAAAAGATAATCAAAAAATTCCCTTATCTTTTCTTTGATTTTGGTAATGTGAATGCAATTCAGAAAAATGAGTTAAGTGATCTCATTTACAAGTTTGCAGAGTGGATGGAGAGGGGATTCAGTGTTGTCAATTTTATTTTTAATTACATAGGTAGAAAATATGTTATGAACAACTCTGAAGTCAGAATCAATCGTGTCTACTGATTTCATATTCACATGTACATTCGAATAAATGTTTTTAATAGGGAGATGTGGAAATTTTTGAAGCCAAAAATGTTGACTAGTGGGGACTTCTTGAATCTGCTCCAGCAGGGTTGTATAAGCTGCTTTGGTTGTCAAGAATTCTATCGGACAGACATATCCTGATGAACGCACAAACTTAATTTCCTCCAAAGTTCGGTTTTGCATCGGTTCTAGACCTAAGCTTTTTTAGGCGTAAAACTGACTTTAAAACAATCAAGTCTTTTTCTGATGGAGCATCCATAATACTTTGAAATTTTTTTACATCTCTTTCATGATAATATAAATTTGAGTCTGATAAAATTTTACATATTGCTGCAGCTGGTAGTATCCCGGGAACAAATTCATATACATGTACCAGATCTCGAACCGTTGAAATATTACCATTTTCAAATTGTTTGTAAAACAAGCAATCACAATCTTTGTTTACAGTTTTAGGGTTATCGAACAGGCATTGATCAAATATATTAGGCTCATTTAATATTTGTAAATCATTATTTAAATTCAATGTTTTGCTGGATTCTAGAACTTTAATAAAAGAAGTTTCTTTTGAGTAAGATGTGGTCTAAAATAATGGAAAAAATATTGTCAGTTAATTTGTGATTTTTATAATTGTAAATACATAGTTTAAAGAACTGAGTCTAAGGGAAATTTGTAACCCATTTACATCTCAAAGCATATTTTGGGGTTTCTATATCAACAAAGTTCAAGCCGCCCTTAGAAAGCTGGCCTATTATTAAATTGTATTTTACAAGATAATTACCAATGGCCCAGAGAAAACTTAAACTAAGATTTCTAATTTCTGTCAGATATTCATTAGGAATTGAAATTACATTGAATGAAAACCAGATAGTTGACATCAGAAGACTGTTCACAACAACTGCCCTTCCTATTAAAGAAAGTTGTCTTTTTTTCCAAAAAGAAAATAATTTCATTTTAGTAATTTTTCCACCCCAGTTTAGGTACATACATTTAGTAACATCTGGCTCAAGATAAATCCGTAAAATTTGAATAACATCATCAACACGTTTAAATGGTATGTCAGAAAGATTTATTACCTTGGACTTGCCTAAAGGCATTATTTCGGACTTTTCCATATTGACTTTTGCACCGGAACCCTTTGAACATTAATCAGATTAATCAGTGGTTCGGCTGAAAGAACATACAGCATGACTGATAATGGACAGCCTTATCTAACAGATCTTTCTATACTGAAACAAGATGATAAATGGCCATTTACTTTAACACAACTCTTAATTTTGTTGTATAAAATTGTAACCCATCTCAGGAAATTTTCACCAAATCCAAACTTTCTAAGAACATGGAACAAGTAGTCATGGTTCACTCTATCAAGGGCCTTCATTTGATCAATTTTTAATAAAATACCCACAGTGTTCTCAGTTTCAATGAAATTTATTATGTCACAGATACTTGCAATGTTTCACTAATATCCTTTTTGGGTACACACCTGGTTTGTGTAGGGGACAATAAAGGGGAAATAACTGTTTTGAGCCTATTAGCTAATGTCTTTGACAGAAGTTTATAACCTGTGCTGAGTAAGCTTATTGGTGGCCAATTTTTCAGATCTCTTTTATCACCTCCTTTTTGTAAATAATTGACAATAATTACAGTCTTCATTGATGCACACTGTTCGTTTCTCTTGAATATTTCTTTGAAGACTTTGTTGAAATTTGGAACTAATGAATTCCAGAATGCTTATAAAAAAGTGGACGTTAATCCATCAGAACCTGGAGATTTATTTGTTGGCATTGAAGACAAAGCATCAAAAAGATCTGCTTCATCTAATATGTCATGACAATAAATTACATCTTCTTTGCATATGTGGCTATTGATACTGTCAACATCAATGATTTCACTTTTGTATAATGTTTGATAAAGTGTTGAACCGTTTCAGCAATTAAGAAGGGGTCTGTAACATCTATACCTTTATAATTTAAGACTTTGAAGAGAGAATTAGAGCTGACTATGCTTTTCCAGTTCAAGAAGATAAGATGTACATTTGTCTTCTAATATATTTTTTTGATTTGGATCTGAGAATTGCACCATCTAAATCTGACTTTTCAATATTGTCAAGCATCGTTTCAATTTTTTAAATATTTGTCAGTATATCATTAGAATTATTGGACTTGACAATTCTCGACATCTCAACTTTCATTCTTTTTTTAACTAAGTTTTCTGCACACTTTTTCTTTATTAATGTTTTTGCTATAATAAATATTATTTGTTTTTAATTTTGAATTTTAGGTTATCCCGCCATTATAGAACATATGTGGAATGCATATGGCATTCTAAATTTGAACGAATTGAGGAATCAATTTCATGACAGAAAATTTCATTACTTAATAATTCATTATTGAAAATCAAAAACACCCGGACCTCGACCAATGTTTTCCAAACTATGTTCCATGAATAAGAAGGAGTGATCACTAAGAGAAGTGTGATTAATAAAACATTATGAAAATAGCACAGTTAAATTGAAAGAATTAAGTACCAAATCAATTCTACATTGTTATAATGTTTCCTCATGAAATCTGTGCCATGTAAACTCAACTCTTTCTGCATTTTTTGTGATGCCAGAAATCTGTCAGATGATTTTGATTCAGGAGTTCATGCAGTTTTCGTACACTGTTGTCTAATGCTAACCCAGCTTGTGTGGAGTTAGTTTGTTGGGGAGCTGACAGTTGCTTGCCACTGCTCGATGGTTCTCTCCGGGTACCTCCACCCGTGAAACTGTCATGGTCATGATTAGCCATTGTGCAGAAACATGTGACCTTAAACATCAATAAATAAATAAATAAATATCTATTTTGAATTTAGGTCTATCTAGACATCCTAAGCCATATTGAATTCACCAAGTATGATAAAGTTCTTTTTATCAGAAACAAAATTATTCAAATCATTAGAAAATTCAATTTTTTTCATAATGCTATTTGGGGTCTATATGCTTAAAATATTGTATGCCACCCTTCCAATACAAAGCGTTGCACTTGATCCCCTACCATCATTACTTCTCCAGGTTATTAACAAAGCAAGTTGCAAAGTTGGGAGACAGCATAATTACCACACCTCTACTGCTTGACGTATAATTGTTGCAAAAATCAAACCGTCCCAATAGTTTTTGAAATCAAAACCCGGATTTTGTGCCCTATGAGTTTCCTGGAGTGCAACTATCCCTATATGCCGTGTTTTAAGGACACAACAAATCTTTTGAAATTTCTCACTGATTAAGCTAATCACATTTAGTGAAACTAAAACTGAGATAGTTTATTACCAGAAGAAGGAAGGAGAGTAAACTTTTATGATAATCCATTAGGATTTTTTTCCAAAAGCAGATATTTTCTTTTTAACTCATTCTACAATATTGGGGTTGGACTTTATCTTCCTTCTTCTAACAATACCTGTCAACTTTCCATCTGATTTAATTTTTCCTGTATTTTGTAACTTATTCTCTGGTTTCATCTTATTTTTACCCTTTTCCTTATTAACTTTATTTTCTGATGAATCAACTATCAGATCATCATCCACAATAATAACATTAGATTCCACGTCAGTAACCACATTCTCTGAAGATGCAGCACATAAAGCCAGATTTTGATCAACTTCATTAATTGGTATATCGGCCAAATCTTCAGTAGATGGTACCCCACTGACACAATGTGGATTTGAGTGCACTTCAGCAGCAACTACAGCTGTATTGTTATATGAAGTAACTTCTACTGAATCACCCGAAATGATTACGCTATTATTATTATTATTCCCTGTCACATTTATGATGAGAACTGTTTTTGACATGGCTAACTGAGTATTTATACAGGTGATTACATTTCCCCATAGATATCCCATACCGTTGTGGAACTGGAAGTATCTTGTTCAGATTAACAGTTATTATTTTAGTTCACAATACTGTCAACACTGTTTACACATTTGCACCTTTGTTCAATCTTTCCACAATTTTCACAAAAGACAGTTACACAATTGTTGGCTGTATGACCACTGAGTTTACACTTCAAAGCCTCCCCATTCAGTGTTAGAAGCCATGTTTAAATTAAACTTTAATTTTAATTAAAGATTATGTAATCTAATACTTTGTTTGTGTGTGACATGAAAATTACTGACTTGTTTCCCAAAACATATTAAAAACTAAGAGCACAAAGCGCCCATGTCTTTTTGGGCGTCCATTACCCCTCCCCGTACCCAAATCCGTTAGTCCCCCATCACCCCTACTCGTTCTTAAATCAGTGACCGCTATTTTGTATTCTTTACGTGAGTGCTTCTCTAAAAGATTATGGGCCGACATCTTGTTGACGTCATGCCTATCATGGGGACCGCCCTTATTGCGTATGTCCAAAGAAGGGCGCAGCCATCTTGTGGACGTCATACATATCATGGGCACCACCATCTTGAAAAGTGTTATTGCGTATGCCCAAAAAGGGCGCAGCCATCTTGTTGACTTCATGTGCACTAAAGACGCCGTCATCATAGGCCTAACGGACTTGGGCACGGAGAGAGGTGAGGGTGGCCTGATGGGTTTTAGGCACGAAGGAGGGGTGAACTAGCTTTGGGTGCGAGTAGGGCCTAACGGGCTTTAGGCACGAAGAAGGGCCCAACTGGCTTTGGGCACGGGGAGAGTAAAGAGGACCTAACGGACTTGCAAACAGGGAGGAATGAGGAGAGCCTAAAAAAGGCCTGGGCGTTTTGGGCTCTAGGTCATTGACCTAAGTCAGACCTCGAGGTCCGGCAAAACTAGGGTGAAAAGGCCATTTCCTACTACTCAGGTGAGTTACCCCTTACGCCAGACAGGGCAGGAGAAAGGGCAATGATTGGAGGTGGGGGAGGGTTACATAGTCGAGCCAACAAAAATATCAAACTTTACCCCAGAGAAACGTGTGCATGTTCCAATTTTGACGGGAGTATGTTGCCTCTCTAGGCGGTGCTATTGTTCCGTCTTGGTTCAGCAAACTACTGCCACTATTTTGAAACTACAGTGACCAAATGTGACACAACTCTAAACGGTCACTTCCAGTTATACAGGTGGCTATCCGTTTATTGACTGATTGTACATTTATCTAAAACAACGTCACATCATTTTTATTGTTTTGTTTTTCTACCTTTTAATATCAAGGCAACATTCCGTGAAGGATGTAAGATACTATGGGTTGTGCCTCGACCAACAGTTGGGTTCGTGCAGGAATACATGTTTCTTGATAAACGCCTGTCACACGTGATAGCCTCAATGACGAGAGCTGCGGTGTATGGTGTGTTCGATCGCAGTCCGTGAATAACGTCAAAGGATGAACGCGGATGGATGGAGATAAGGGTGTCAGTATGCGGGGTGTTCACATTGAAAGTGACTGCCGCTACAAAAGGTTGTGTTGACCATAACCGCATATTCAGCTTAACACGTCGATCGCATTGTTGAAAATGTATCCGTTGACAAGAATGTTTATTTCTTAAGCTTTTTTATAATTGGTAGCCTAGGGGGTTTGACCATCCCCTACTAGGCGGGTCCTCAGGTGTCGGATAGAGAACGGCCTGCTCAGTTGGGCAGGTTTGCTGGTTTATAATTAGCAGGTTTGCTCAATTGTGCTGGTTTGCTGCGGAATATACGAATACGCAGCCCCGGACCAAAATGGTCGACCGTACTAATATCATCTTGCAGGCATCTTGTTCTCCCGTGAGGTGCGTTCCGAATGCCCCGGAGTTGCGAACAGACTGGGTCCCGGTTAGGACAAATCTCCAGGATGGAGATCAGGTCGTAAATACCGCTTTGGCCCTGGTCTCCACCATGGAGGTACCTGTTCAATACACTGCCTTAGCCCCAACTTCGGGAGTAGACGGATGGTCGTACGGCCCGGTCTGGCCAATCGGCAGCCCCCAACCCCAAAAATGTCGAGTGTTACGTCGGGGGGCATTGGGTGATCATTCAATCAGTTATTTCCTTTAATTCAATTTTAACATTGCTACGGTATACTGATTGTAATAACATTTAAAAAGATAATGGATACGGTTTGGTTTGCACTGTCTGCGTCAGTCATCCGTGGTAGTTATCCTTGTACTTTTTTATAGAACAATTTGTTGAATGACCGCCACGGCCTGGCACTTTCCACACACTCGACCGGTCAATCCTCCAGCGGTATGCGTTAGCATCAACGCTGGGGGATTATACTGCTTATGTACGTCTGCTGCTGTTCGCTGGATATCCGCGAAATAACCCCCAAGGTTGGGCTCGGAGAAAGGGTGGAAGTCATGAGCAGAAAAATGTTCAATTTTATTAATATGGCTACTCAAATTCCACAAAAAAACAAAAAAGAACTTATGAACTTGACTTAACGGACTCTCATTCTGACTCTGATTTTAGAACTGCGAAACTCACACAAAGCTGGCCAAAATTCATAATAATTAATTCTGCAGATGGGGATAAACGGTAACAGATATAAATCCGTTTGCCGTAGAAAAATAGAAAAAAAACATTAAGGGAATAGCTTGTGATGTTGAGAATATTAAAAAGTTAAGATCTGGTGCACTACTGGTTGAATGCAGAAGGGAAATGCAGGCCATCAGTCTACTGACAATGAACAAACTAGTCAATATGGAAGTAAACGCCTTTGCTCACAAAGCACTTAACACTAGCAAAGGCGTTGTAAGAACACGAGAGCTGTCTGCCATTCCTGAATCTGAAATACAGATTGAATTAAAATCGCAGGGAGTGAGCCAAGTTAAAAGAATAGAAATCAAAAGAGATGGCAATCTAATACCAACCAATACTTATATCTTCACATTTAATACAGCACAATCACCAACATCGATAAAAGTTGGTTACATGAACATCAAAGTGGATTTGTTCGATACTTCAAGTGTCACAAATATGGACACGGTCAAAACAATTTTCGAGGACATAGAATATACTTCAGGTGCAGCCAGCAACATCAAGAGCCATGTAACAATCCAATAAAGTCTGCGAACTGTCACGGCGATCACATGTCATCTTCCAAAAATTGCCCTGTCTGGAAAAAAGAAAAAGCCATCCAAAAAATAAAATGTGAAACACAAATCAGTTTTCAGGAAGCCAGAGAAATTGTTACTTCAATGCCTGGCATGAATGCATCAATTCCATCATATGCTACAGTAGTACATAAAAAAATATCATCAAAATCTACGGAATGCCAGACACAATATACATGGCTCAAGGGCGCAATTCCATCTTTGCCTGAGGCCTTCACAATAGAACATAGTAATCCACAAGAACCAAAGTCGACTCAAACACCATCAGCCTCACAATCAACAACAGAAGAACTGAAAACAAATCAGAAGAAAGAACAAAATAAACCCAAACCAGACGAGAAAAAAAGAAAGGAAGCAAAATCAGAAGAGAAAAAATGACCAAAGTAAACCGAAATCAAAACCTGAAAACCAACCTCTTAGTCAGAGTCATAGAAGAAACCAGGAAAAAGCCAAAAAGAAACTAGAGAAAGCAAAACAAATATCAGACAGAATACCTAAATCTCTTCAAGACCCAATTACCCGCAACAGGTTTGAGGGTTTTGAAGAAATGGATGTCGGTGAGTGCAACGACGAAGCGTTCGGGCACTCACGCTCGAACTCCTCCCAGAATAGATCCCCACGTAAAACATCACCTAAGAAAAACACTGGGGAATTTCGCCCATACGTCGACCATCCAGATCACCTCTCAAACATGGATAATGCACCCAAACAAAATATTATATAGTGGAATTGTCGAGGTTTAAAAACGAATTTTAATGAATTGTGCCTTTTAAGCCAAAAATATAAACCTGCTGCTTTTTGCCTGCAGGAAACTCTTTTAAAGAAACCGGAGGCTCATGGTCATTCAGCTTTTAAGCATTATACTTCGTATAATGCCTGGGCAGATGAAACTGATCTTCATATTCGTGGAGCGACTGCCTTGGTTAGAAACGACATCATTCACAGTTCTGTACCATTACAGACAAATTTACAGGCTGTGGCGGTACGCCTAACTTTGGACAAAACAGTTACATTTTGTTCGATTTACGTTTCACCAAGTAAAGCCCTACAACTGAATGATCTTGAGTTGCTGGTCCAACAGCTCCCATCCCCTTACATTTTGTTGGGTGATTTTAACGCAGTCAGGAAGATGACGTCAAGATGTAAAAGGTAAAACTATGGAAGAGTTCATTACAAAATATGACTTGTGCTTGTACAATGATGAGTCAGATACTTACCTAGACCCCGCATCCGGTTCTTACACTTCATTTGTTCTAACAATCGCATGCCCTTCTGTCTTCCTTGATTTTTCTTGGAAGGTAAGGATGACTTGTGCGGGAGTGACCACTTTCCGGTTGTGTTGAAGAGTGTGGTTCCGGCACACGATGGGAGGGCGCCCCAGTGGAGCTTTAAAAAGGCTGACTGGGAGACCTTCATCTTGCTCTGTTCTGAACGCCTCACACTGGAGAAATTTAGTGAAAGTGTTGACCAGATTGAACATTTTACAACAGAGTTACTTGACATTGCAAGCCAAGTCATTCCTAAAACCTCGACAAATCCAAAACGTTTCACCAAACCATGGTTTCATAACGAATGTAAACAGGCTATAAAGGATCTTAAGAAAACTGAACGGGAATTCAACAAGTCACCAACCACAAATAATTTAGATAAACTACGCATAAATTGGGCAAAAACAAGACGACTTGAACAACAACAAAAAAAAAAGAAAAGTTCTTGGGAAACTTATGTTTGTAAAATTAACCAAAACACCCGCATCACTAAAATTTGGAAAATGATTAAAAAGATTAAAGAAAAGGAAACAAAATCAACTGTACAACACCTGTAAGACAACAACACACTAATTACGTCCAAAACAGAAATTTCAAACAAACTGGCTTCTACATTTGCTAAACATTCGTCGTCTGAAAATTGTAACACTGAATTCATCAAAATTAAGAAACAACAAGAAAAACAAAAGATTAAATTTACCTCCAATAATGTAGAGGGTTACAATGAACCTTTCTCTATGAAAGAGTTGAGGAACTCTTTGCATAGAGCAAAGGATACTGCCACAGGTCCTGAGGAAATGCATTACAAAATGTTAAAACATCTACCACATTCATCACTTGAACTTTTACTGTCAATTTTAATGACATTTGGGTTACAGGCCAGTTTCCACCTTCCTGGCGAAAGGCACTATTATTCCCATTCCAAAGCCTGATACGGATCACAGTAATCCAAGTAATTACAGACCAATCGCACTAACAAGTTGTCTGTGTAAGACCATGGAGAGGATGATCAATGATCGACTTGTCTGGTTTCTGGAATCGAACAATCTACTTGCGAATGTTCAGTGTGGTTTCAGAAACCAGAGAAGTACTGTGGATCATTTGGTTAGACTTGAAACGTTTATAAGAAATGCCTTTGACAGAAAAGAACATGTGGTCGCCATCTTCTTTGACCTGGAAAAGGCATATGACGCAACGTGGATGTATGGGAGTTAAAAAGAATTTTTTAACATGGGGATTGAGAGGGCATATGCCCCTTTTTATTGAAAACTTTCTGAGGGACTGTCAATTTGAAGTTCGTGATTGGACAACGCTATCTGATCCTCATGAACAGGAATTGGGGGTTCCTCAGGGTGGTATTTTATCTGTTACCCTCTTTTCAATTAAGATTAATAGTATCATCGACGCAACTGAGAATATGGTACATTCTTCATTGTATGTTGATGATTTTTTAATCAGCAAAAAGTGAATGCTATAGAGCACAAACTTCAGCTGTGTTTAAATATGATTCAAAAATGGGCTATCGAAAATGGTTTTAAAGTTTCAAAAACAAAAACGAATTGTGTTCATTTTTGTAAACTTCGGAAGTATCATCTCGATCCGGAGTTGGAAATAGACGGTAGTCCTATTAAATTTGTTAAGGAAGTGAACTGAATTTCACTTCTAACACAAATCAACTGAAAGTTAAATGTAAGAGAGCATTAAACCTCCTGGAGGTTGTTGGTAGCACTGATTAGAGTGCTGACCAAGAAACATTACTTCATCTGTATAGATAACTTGTTAGATTTAAATTAGATTACGGTTGTTTGGTTTACGGATCTGCAAGGAAGTCGTATCTCAAGCCACTTGATGCGATTCATAATAGTGGCATTAGAATTAGTCTAGGTGCATTTCGAACATCACCAACAGATTCAATGCTTGTTGAATCTGAGGGGCCTTCTCACGAGAAGCGTCGAATTAAACTATCTCTCCAATATGTAACTAAACTGTTAGGTAATAAATCAATTCCTGCTTTTAATTGTGTTTCAGAACCTCAAAATTTGAATTTTATAATCTCCACCAGAAACATATTCCTCCACTGGGAATTAGAATTAAACCCCATATGGAGTCTGCCAAAATTGATTCTGATTCTATAAAAGAAAACCGTAAATCACATATTCCTCCTTGGCATCTTAAAAAACCTACAGTTATTTTAGACCTTGATTCTACCAAAAAATCTGATACAAATTCTTTGCAATTTAAACAGAAAAATGCCGAAATAAAGTCCGAGTATAGTGCATATACAAGGATCTATACAGATGGATCTAAAGATGGTGACAAGTATCATCAGCTGCTGTTATTGGTGATTATATCAACTCAGTCAGAATACTGAATCAGAGTTCTATTTTCACAGCTGATCTTAAAGCTTTACAACTCGCACTTGAACACACCGAGAATGCTCAGGAAAAGAAGTCGATTATTTTTTCGACTCTTTTTTTCTCTTTACTTGCTTTACTCAACCCCAAGTTTAAGAACCCTCTCATTTTGGAACTTCGTGAGAAGTTAACAACTCTCATGTCTGACCATATGATAGCGTGTTTTGCTGGTTACCCGGACATGTAGGTATTGCTGGTAACACCAAAGCAAACAGTGCACCAAAACAGGCTTTAACCAAGCCTCTCACTGATTTTAACACCCCTTTCAGTGACTGCAAACCACATATCGGTAGTTACATCAAATCTGTGTTGCAAGCGGATTGGGATGGAGCGACAAATAACAAGCTTTATCAATTCCGACTAAATATTTTTGATCACTACCCGTCCAGTAACCTTTGTAGAAAGGATCTTGTAGTTTTGACACGATGTCATATTGGTCATACACGACTTACACATTACTTTTTATCAGAGGGTAATATGCGATCAGAGTTAGTTCCCTGCCAGCAGGTGCTGTCAGTGGAGGACATTCTTTTAAATTGTACTAATTTTCGTCATGTTAGAGGGCAATATTTTACAGTTGGATCTCTAAGATATTTATTTTACCATACGAGCCGGCATAAAATTCTCTCATTTTTGAAAGAAATCAACCTTTGTAATAAATTTTTCCACGAGTCTTAATGTCGCCAGGTTGATTTTTAGTATTCTGGTTTTATAACTTTAGTCATTACTGTTTCGACCACTCCTGGTTTTAAGTTTTGTTGTGATTATTTCATATTTTATTCAATTGATTTTATTTCATGCTTAACACTTGTGATTTATGAAGTTTCTCGCCATAATATAGCCTTATCTGCTGATGTAGCGTTAAGCAACAATAAATAAAAAAAATAATATTTATAATTGGTAGTGACCCAGTAACAGTAAAAGTGAACAACGATGCAAGCATGCAAAGGTGACCTAACGTGTACACGCGGGAAGGAGATACCACCATTGTTCATAGGTGGCATATGTCTGAGCTGCGCGCCACTTGTTTTAGCTGATTACACGGACATATACTATTCAAAGAAGTAGGAGATATCCAAACTGATGTCGATATTTTCATAAAATGTTATTGGATACGCGTGATTGGACACGTCAATATGTAGCCAAGTTTAGTGTGGATCATGAATGTCACCGGCCACGGACATTTTGTGGAGGTTTTTCGCACGAGCGCAGCGTCAATGTCTGTAGGGTACGTTTCGAAATTTTCATTTGTACTGACGGGCTTTTGCGGAGATCGCATCGTTCTTTACTCATTCATCAAGAGTTTCTGGTCGAAACGTAATTTTTGAGGTATGCGAAGACTGACACGTGACGAACGTTTACGTGCCGATGGCACGTTGGTAGGCTGGCAACATACATGCTGCAGAGTAGTGGCTCATTTTTTCAACGTTACTCAATCGGTGATTAGCAGGGTGTGGTCACGTTACCGTCAGTCAGGTCGTCCAAGGGCGGACAACTGCTAACCAGGATCGTTTCATCCGAACCACAGGATTACGTAACCGCCATTAAAGAGCCCCATAACTAAGACAGCAGCTACACCAAGCGACAGATGTGCGAGTCAATGACCGACTATCCGAATTCGCCTACACAGCTGGAAATTGTACGCTCGACGACCTCGAATAATTCCACGTTTGACTGAACGTCACATCGCAGCAAGGCGTAATTGGTGTGGAGCTTGACAGCGGTGGGACAATCATCGGTGGAGCAGCATCATGTACTCTGTCTGATGAATTGAAGTACACTCACGACCTTCACGACAGGCGGAACAGGATGTTGCTGCGGCACCGGCGGAACGGGCGATACCATGACATAACCGTTAGGTAGCACGGCTGTTTTGGTGGTGGATCGGTTATGGTGTCAGGAGGCATAACCATGACAAGCAGAGCATTGCATGCCATCCAATGGCGTGTCAAAGGGTTGTGCTACCGTAACAACATGTTAGCAGCCCGTGTGGTGCGCGATGTCACGGCCGTCGAGTCATTTTCCAAGATGACAGTTCAAGAGCACACAGGTCCCGTGTCGCTACAGACTTCCTCAGAGCATCACTACACTGCCATGGCCAGCAATACGTCCAGACCTTTCACAAATCCACCAATGTCCAGGAACTCGCCGCTACACTGCAGAAAGAAGAATGGAATAACATCAGTCACGCTGATATTGGACGTTTGGTGAGGAGTATGCCACGTCTGATCCGCGCTTGTCGTGCGAACCGACGAGGATTTAAAAGGTATTGAGGTCTTGGACTGAATGTGGTAAACTCTCTGACTGACCATTCATACCTTTTACAACTCATTGCATGGAAAGTGTGCTTGTCATACACCCAACTATCGCAGAAATCAATCACCAGATGTCACAGTGCAATGCCTCAAATGTCTTTTTGATCAAAATATAAATATATTTCTTCATATATCTCACTTTTATCAAATATCTACTACTTTTCTGAAAAGTATTTTTATGATGTTTTTTGAACTGCTACAACTTAGGCTAGGTGATAATGGGTGTACCAGTCATAGAACAAAATATTCCAAACATATTCAAGCCTCATGACGCCCAGAGTGACAGTGTTGGACAAATTATGCCTGTTTATGGTCTGGCAGGGTATGACACGGTTGTAACACTGCCTGTGCTTTGTAAGTGTGGCGACTTGAGAGTATGAAGCATTCTATTGATGTCCTTTGTGTATTGGCTGTTAAGTCGTTTGAACAAGTTCAGAAAGATGTAATGCCATTCAAACTGGTTTGCTGTAGATACCCAGAGTGCGATTTGACCAATGAAGCTGGTCGCAAGATATAGCCTAGTAGATTAGAACAAGCACGGCGTCAACACCTAAATTAAGCGCTTTGCCACCAACCGACTCTACATTCGCCGGTCATATCAATAGGGCTCATCTACATGTTTAAATTTGATGACACGTACTTGATGAGGCGATCCATAGCTTGGTCCAATTGCCTATGCTTAGCCCAAAGATGGTGACTGTCTTATCCCAGATATTTATACATCTGGTATGAAAGTGCCTCAAGTGAGCATTTTGTAGTTTATGCATTTTTCTAATGATCCAAGTTTAACCAAACGGTCTGGCTTTCTAAGAACTGGACTGCCATGCAGGTTCGCTTTATTCATGTGAATGAGACATTGGGTGCAAAATTAATTTACTCAACGATGTGTGGTCAGAGAAGAGGATGACTCAGGAAGTCATGATGTCTATTCACTTGATCTCAGTTAACATACATTATGGGTAGAGTCTAGCCGTTTTTTGACTTAATGATATCTCTGATGATTGAACGATTAAGAACGCGCGACGGCAATCTGGTAAGTCATTTTCATTTTTAAGGCGCAGAGTGAGATGGATACAATGAACGTTCATTGTAGCTTAACATAGGTATTGCGTTGATTTAGATAGATCATAGCGGAAGGCATACAGACGTCAAGCAATCTTGGATTGAAACAATGCTTAATGGTGGAAATTTGAGTAACGCTGTCTCGCCTCGTCTTGCTCCTCTACCTCCTACTCCTCCTCAGCCTTTCTTCTCTGGTTCTCCTAGTGCTCTTACTAGAACTCCTCCTTCTGTTTCCTCTCCTGCTTCTGTTTCCTCTCCTGCTTCTGTTTCCACCCCCCCCTTCTCCTGCCTCTAGTGTGGTTCAACCAGGTATATCGTACTCAGAGAAAGTCAAATCACCGAGCCGCAACTGGGGCCGCTCATTTGATTCTAAATTCTCCCAGTTTCGGCATAAAAGCGGAGTTAATTTTGACAAAAGGAATTGGCGCCTCCCCGATGTTTGTAAAAACATCCTTATGATTGGAAGTTCAAATTTAGGACGCATTGATCGAAATCCCCATCCGGACATCCAGGTGGAGTGTTACCCCGGCGCCAAATTCAATCATCTGCGCTCTATGTTTAAAGGGCACAGGGGCCAGTCCAGTCCCCAAAAAATATTATTAAATATTGGCGTGAATTCTCGAAACGATAATTCTGATCTCGTAGTTAAGCAGTTGCGGAATATGCTTAGCGATATCAGGGTCAAGTTTAGATCAGCAAAAATTTATTTCGCTGAACTAAACTTTTCGCAAAAACTCCCTCAGGCTGAGAGGAGAACCCTGAGCATCATCAACGAAACCATTCGGAAAGTGAAGGACGTTAACGTGATACCAAAAATTGATGACGCGAAGTTTGATGTTGCGCAGGATTTAATCCATTGGACCACGAGAACCGCCAATATTATGTACGATCACTGTCTGAACCACCTAAATTTAAACTAAGTAAAGGCAAAGGTAACAGCCGCCTAACAGATGTGGGATTAGGAACTAATGTGGTTAACCTGTCTGGCACCAATGACCTAACAACCCAAGAGAAATCTCTTTTAGATCGCGGTTTAACTTTTGTACCAGCACCAAAGCCTAAAACTGATAACCATATAATGGATGCATAACAGTATCAGGCTTCTAATACGTCAGAGGCAGAGGTTATATCGCATCGCAAAAAATAACAAGTCGTTAAATGCCTGGCAAAAATACAAAATGAAAAGAAATGAGGTTGTATCAGCCGTGCGTAACGCAAAAGCGAAATACTTTTCAAGGGTACAGTCAGATCTTAAAAATAATAACAATATGTCGCCATCCGAGTGGTGGAAAACGCTTAAAACGCTCATTGGAACTAGCAAAGCGAGTGCTACACCCCCAATAGTTTTCTCTGATAACGTGTACTCGTCAAATGTTGATAAGGTAGAATTATTTAATGATTTTTTTAGCTCTATATCATCGGTTGATGATGTCCAAGCTCAACTGCCCCCGCCCCCAAAAGAACCACCCAAAACTATAGATAAAATCACTCTCCAAGTTAGTGACATTTGGGAGGCGATGTCATCTATAAAAATATCAAAGGCGTCAGGTCCTGATTTCATCAGCCCAAGGCTCCTTAAAGAATGTAAGCCATCACTGTGCGAACCACTAACTAGTCTATTCAACTTGTTTTTGAAAAATGCCCATTTTCCCTGCGAATGGAAAAAGGCCAACGTCCTTCCAGTATTAAAGAAACAGCCGTCCAACATGGTAACTAACTATCGACCAATATCACTCCTTAGTTGTATAGGTAAAGTGTTTGAAAAGTGTGTCTTTAAACAACTTTGGGATTTCCTTACGCAAAATAATGTTCTTAACCAATACCAATCTGGCTTCACACCAGGTGATTCAACAGTACTTCAGCTTACAGACATGTATGATGAGTTTTGTAAGGCTCTCGACGAAGGCAAAGAAGTAAGGGTTGTATTTTGTGATGTTAGCAAGGCCTTCGATAAGGTTTGGCATAAAGGTCTGCTTTATAAATTAAGGAAAATAGGTATTAAAGGCGATCTATTACTGTTTCTAGAGTCCTATCTCTCCGACAGATCCCAGAGAGTAGTGCTAGGTGCTGAGGCCTCATCTTGGAAGCGCATAACCGCAGGGGTTCCTCAAGGATCGATACTAGGACCTCTTTTATTTTTAATTTACATCAATGATATAACGGAAGATTTACTGAGTTGTATACGTTTATTTGCTGATGACACATCTTTGTACTTGATAGTTGAAAATCCTGATCTTGCTGCTAAGATCCTAAATGAAGACCTCGAGAGAATTCAACAGTGGGCTTCAACTTGGCTAGTTAAGTTCAATCCGCAAAAAACAGAAACTATGTTAATATCCAGAAAGCTTATACCATCCAATCACCCACCCCTTGCTTATGGTCATTCCCAAATAACTGAAGTCAAATTTCATAAACACTTAGGAGTTTTTCTAAACAACAAGTGTGTGTGGGACAATCACATAAAACATATCTGTACTAAAGCATGGTCTCGCATTGATATGTTGCGCAAACACAGATTTGACCTTGAACGCTGTGTTCTTGAAAAAATTTATTTTGCGTATATTAGGCCACTACTTGAATATGCCGACGTTGTTTGGGACAATTGTACTGAAACTGAAGTTGACGAATTAGAGAAAATCCAAATTGCGGCTGCAAGAATTGTCACTGGGGCAACGGTGAGCGCAAGTAAGTCAAGTTTATACACTGAGACTCGTTGGGAACCATTACAAGAACGCCGAAGGAAGCATAAACTAATCCAATATTTCAAAATGTTCCATCGTATGGCCCCATCGTATATCTCCAACAAAATTCCTCCAACTCTCTCCATTTTAAATCCATCAATGCATTTACGTTCCGACCAAACTCATCGAGTTCCGTTCTGCAGGACAACACTTTATCAGTCCTCTTTTATTCCCAAAGTGACGGATCAGTGGAACAACCTTCCGTTGTCTGTACGCGAAAATCCCTCCATTCACAATTTTAAAACTTTTCTGAATCAGGAGCACTTTCGACCACCGCGCTATTTTGGTACTGCAAAATCTCGCAAAGCCCAAATTTACCATTGTAGATTACGCCTCCAGTGCAGTAATTTGAATTACCATCTATACAACAATCACTTAGCCCTTACCCCTTTCTGTGTTTGTGGGGATCTCGAAACCACTGAGCATTACCTTCTGCACTGTCCCGTGTTTACTAGTGTGCGAAGCAACACAATTGAACGATTACCCATTGATGCAGATACCACTAGTCTTCTATGTGGTTCTGAACACCTAACGGAAGAGGGGAATTATGAAATATTTGAAGCAGTTCACAAATTTATCCTTTTTTCCAATCGATTCAATTAATATTTGCTGAAACGCAAACTCAGGCTTAAGCCCCGTTAACAGTTTAATAGTCCACACCAGATGGTCACCAGGAATGCTGTGAAACAACGTTATTTACTGACAAGAACTCGTCATCGCTGTCTTGTAAGTCTGAGACATTAGTTAATAATTAATTATTATACTTTCACCATTCTGGCAACCCTGTACATTCTCTTCTTTCCATTCTCGTCCTTATTATTTTAGCTCTTGTCTCTTATTTTTCGATTTTTCCTTTTAGTTTAAACGCTAAACATTGATTATCGGAATAGTCTGACTACCTATCTGCGCTTAATTCGAACACATGTCTGCCGCGGGGAAATGATATATTATAAGCCGATGGCTTACATTCAAATCCCCAGCTTCTTTTAACAGTTGCCATGCTTCAGCTTGTATTACTATATGTCTATACCATTTGTCAATTTCTATTTTTGTAGCTGTTATGCATATGTCTGTAGTCTATTTACAAATAAAATATCGTTTAAACTAAAACTGATAACCAAACAAATTTACCATCATACAACTGTAATTTTCTTAGGCAAATGAAATTAGCCGACCGCTTTAGAAACTCCAGCGGTCGGAAACTTCCTTTTACAGAATCATCTGGTTGGTCACCTCCAGATAGTGAAGTAGATCCCGAAATTATTGAGGCTAGCAAACGAATCATCAAAAAGGTGTTCAGCATGAACATACTCTCCGATAAAGACAATTTAACAGCTGGTGAACGGAGAGCCCTCACGACACTTCGAAAAAATAAGAAATTAGTAATTAAACCAGCCGACAAAGGTGGGTCGGTAGTTGTTCTATCTCGGGATAATTATATAAAGGAAGCCATGAGACAACTCAGCAATACTAAACATTATAAGAAAATAGATTCACTTATTTGGCCTAGTAATATCGAAAAATTCAATAAGATCTTAAAATTTCTCCTCGACGAAGGTCACATTACCAAAAAACAATTGAAATATTTAACAGCTAAGCTCAGTGCTCAAACAAGACAATTTTATATCCTACCAAAGATCCACAAGGACCGTTCTTCATGGACGGATGACTTAACTCCACCCGGGAGGCCAATTGTATCAGATTGTAATTCGGAATCTTATGCGATCTCGGAATTAATTGATTATCATCTGAAACCTATAGCAAATAGACATCCGAGCTATCTAAAAAATACACAGGATTTCCTGCCAAAAATTTCGAAATTGAAAATATCGAAAAATGCAATTCTGGCTACTTTGGATATCGACAGTATGTATACGAACATTGATATTGATAAAGGTGTTAAATCAGTTAAAAATGCATTTGAAAAATATCCGGATGCGAAACGCCCGGATGAACAAATTTTGGATCTTTTAGAGCTGAGCTTAAAAGGTAATGACTTTCAATTCAATGGAGAATATTTTCTACAAATAATGGGTTGTCCTATGGGTAAAAGATTCAGTCCCAATTTTGCAAGCATTTATGTAGCGGAATGGGAGGAAAATGCCTTAAGCAAATGTGCAAAGCATCCTCTCGTATATCTCAGATATTTAGATGACATTTTTATTATTTGGGAACATTCAAAAGAAGATTTTGATGATTTTTTAGAAATTTTGAACAATCACGATCCAAATATTAAATTGAAAGCTACTATCAGTGAAAATTCTGTTGATTTTCTCGATGTGACCATGTATAAAGGCAAGCAATTTCAGGCGTCCGGTCATTTAGATTATAAAGTGTATTTTAAACCAACTGATTCACATCAATTGTTGCACACAAAATCATTTCATCCTCAACATACATTTAAAGGTATCATCAAATCACAACTCATTCGTTTCCACCGCAATTCAAGTGATAAGGTAAATTTCAATGAGGCTTGTTCTACTCTATTTGGCGCCCTCAGATCGAGAGGGTACTCGCTGCGCCTCTTGCGTAGCCTGAAATCCCAAACCCTGAAAAAGCTCGAAAGTCCAGCTGAAACTACCGATTTCGAACCACTGAAGATTGAACACAACAGACCGTTGCAGACTGGTAGTGGCGCGGTATTTAATTGCAAAAAGCCTCGTTGTAGACTGCATACTTTTATGCCTGATCAGAAAGAGGAATTTTCCTCCGAACAAACGAAAAATCATTATCAGATCCGTAACCCCCTCCATTGTGATTCACCAAACATTATTTACCTTATCACTTGTAAGCGATGTAGGAAACAGTATGTTGGTCAAAGTCAAAATCCTTTTCGAGAACGTGCTACTAGACACAAACAGGATATAAAACATAATGCTGATGCCCCAGTAGCACAACATTTTAACCTTCCTGGCCATTCTTTGGACGATTTCGAAATCCATCCTATTGAACAACCACCAATTAAAGACACATTAGAAGAAACGGATGAATTTAGAAAAAAACGTGAAGCTTTTTGGATCAATACGCTTCAAACCCTCTGGCCATTTGGTATGAACATATCAGAGGGCGATTGCGAAAGGAGGTCCATCATTCCTTTCACTTTAACGTACAACAGAATGAATATCGAAATAGCAAAAATGTTAAAAGATGAATTCAATTTTACCAAGGCTAAATTAAATGAACCTTTGAATCTTCGACCTGTCATCGCCTATAAGAAAAACAAAAGCTTGCGTAACATCCTTGTAAGGACTAAATTAGAGCCCATCAATGAATAACATCAATTATTGCCAGTCAGTTTAACCAGTTCCTAAGCTCATCACTTAGTTTAAATCAATTTTGTGTAATTTTTTGTCATGTTTGAAACCCATCAGGGTTCAGAATATGAAAACAATTTTTCGGCGGCATATTAAAAGAAAAAAACGTTTCAGTAGGAAATGTCTGTGCCAGTGCGATTTTTTAAACCTCAAACACACACAGGCGAGTGCCAGAGTTCATATATGCCCAAAATCAAAATAGGTTCCAATTTCAACCATGTTTATTTATTTCCTGAATAAAATCAATTATTTATTTATTTATTTATTTATTTATTTATTTATTTACTTATTTATTTATTTATTTACACTGTATTTTATTTTTAATTTTTAATTTTTCATTATTTATTTATTTTCACTGTATTTTATATTTAATTTTTCATACCTTTCACACAATGTAGAGGTTCAGAAGCTAAAACACACAATTTCTACGTTATGTAAAATATTTTCCGTCATAAACCTCCGTCGGGGGATATTCATTCCAACTGGTAACATTCGTGAGGCATCATAATCTTTGGCGTTATTTTTTATTTATTTCTCCAGTCTCAATATATTTTATAAAACCATTTTTCATATTATTTTCACACACTTCTGAAGCCAGTAAAGCAAACCGCTCCGATTGGTTATACTTAAATCAAAGCCAACCAATAGGGCTTCGTGGGGTCAGTAAAGCAAACCACTCACTGACTGATTAAAAATCAGTGAAAGCCAGTCAATAGGGCTTCATCTAATTTGTTTGGACGACACAAACTGAGTTGTGAAAACAAACTTTGGACACTCAGGTTGAAAAGAATTATCTTGATGAGTGACATTTGTCAGCTTGTCACCGAGTTTAATGATGTACTGAGCTGTGAAAAACACCCCAGCCCACATATGGATATATACCAGGCATGTCCTCCCCAAGTTGGAATCATTTTCCTCAAAGTCTCCTTGAAGAAGCAAAAACAAGCGAAACGCGTCGAGACAGACGGATTATTTTCTACCTTTGTTGAAGACTACAACCAATCCAGGTATCTTCTCTAATAGGTAATATCTAGATTTCATTTTAATTTATTTCATTTCTTCATTTTAAATTCATCTACCTATTCTTCAAATGGCTCAAAAAAGACAGAAGCACCAGGGAAAGAGAGTTGCCCAGTCTGGAAGAGGCCAGGAACAATCGTTCCAGGCCTATTCTAGATTGGTCAAGGCCCTTTTCCAGGTGATTCAGTGTATGCACCATATTGGGCTCTTAGAGCAGCATTTGGCCAACCGGGATTTCCCGAAACAGTTGGAGAAGAAAGTAGATGAGTTAGGTGGCTTTCTAAAGCCGGCTCTTCCCACCCCACACATTTTTTCTGTTTTTCGACAGATTAGTGTGGGATGGGCCAACCAAACGTTAAATGCTTTAGTTGAGCATTACAAGATAAATTTAAACCAGTTGAAGTCTAAGATAACTTTGGCTATGCGACCACCTCCTGGACTCGAAAAAATAGACTTCAACAGCGCTTCGGCGCGTGCCTTGATCTGGGCTCAAAAAAACTTTAAAAATAAGTTGACAGATAAGACGATTTCGGCCTATGAGTCTTACATTTCGGAACTTCGCCCAGCGTCTGGAGTAAGGAACAATACGGGAGGGAGCAAGCAAACTCCGGCCCGTGTTGTCCCTCTACCCCAACGCGAAAAGCAAAATAAGAAAAGATCAAGGCAAAGCACTTCTCCCTCTTCTTTTCCTTCTACTTCTTCTTTCTCTCAGAGTAAGCGCCTCAATTTGCAAACATCTCCGGTCCATATTGTGACTGAAGATGCTCGCAAATTGAGTAACGCTGTCTCGCCTCGTCTTGCTCCTCTACCTCCTACTCCTCCTCAGCCTTTCTTCTCTGGTTCTCCTAGTGCTCTTACTAGAACTCCTCCTTCTGTTTCCTCTCCTGCTTCTGTTTCCTCTCCTGCTTCTGTTTCCACCCCCCCTTCTCCTGCCTCTAGTGTGGTTCAACCAGGTATATCGTACTCAGAGAAAGTCAAATCACCGAGCCGCAACTCGGGCCGCTCATTTGATTCTAAATTCTCCCAGTTTCGGCATAAGAGCGGAGTTAATTTTGACAAAAGGAATTGGCGCCTCCCCGATGTTTGTAAAAACATCCTTATGATTGGAAGTTCAAATTTAGGACGCATTGATCGAAATCCCCATCCGGACATCCAGGTGGAGTGTTACCCCGGCGCCAAATTCAATCATCTGCGCTCTATGTTTAAAGGGCACAGGGGCCAGTCCAGTCCCCAAAAAATATTATTAAATATTGGCGTGAATTCTCGAAACGATAATTCTGATCTCGTAGTTAAGCAGTTGCGGAATATGCTTAGCGATATCAGGGTCAAGTTTAGATCAGCAAAAATTTATTTCGCTGAACTAAACTTTTCGCAAAAACTCCCTCAGGCTGAGAGGAGAACCCTGAGCATCATCAACGAAACCATTCGGAAAGTGAAGGACGTTAACGTGATACCAAAAATTGATGACGCGAAGTTTGATGTTGCGCAGGATTTAATCCATTGGACCACGAGAACCGCCAATATTATGTACGATCACTGGTTGAACCACCTAAATTTAAACTAAGTAAAGGCAAAGGTAACAGCCGCCTAACAGATGTGGGATTAGGAACTAATGTGGTTAACCTGTCTGGCACCAATGACCTAACAACCCAAGAGAAATCTCTTTTAGATCGCGGTTTAACTTTTGTACCAGCACCAAAGCCTAAAACTGATAACCAAACAAATTTACCATCATACAACTGTAATTTTCTTAGGCAAATGAAATTAGCCGACCGCTTTAGAAACTCCAGCGGTCGGAAACTTCCTTTTACAGAATCATCTGGTTGGTCACCTCCAGATAGTGAAGTAGATCCCGAAATTATTGAGGCTAGCAAACGAATCATCAAAAAGGTGTTCAGCATGAACATACTCTCCGATAAAGACAATTTAACAGCTGGTGAACGGAGAGCCCTCACGAAACTTCGAAAAAATAAGAAATTAGTAATTAAACCAGCCGACAAAGGTGGGTCGGTAGTTGTTCTATCTCGGGATAATTATATAAAGGAAGCCATGAGACAACTCAGCAATACTAAACATTATAAGAAAATAGATTCACTTATTTGGCCTAGTAATATCGAAAAATTCAATAAGATCTTAAAATTTCTCCTCGACGAAGGTCACATTACCAAAAAACAATTGAAATATTTAACAGCTAAGCTCAGTGCTCAAACAAGACAATTTTATATCCTACCAAAGATCCACAAGGACCGTTCTTCATGGACGGATGACTTAACTCCACCCGGGAGGCCAATTGTATCAGATTGTAATTCGGAATCTTATGCGATCTCGGAATTAATTGATTATCATCTGAAACCTATAGCAAATAGACATCCGAGCTATCTAAAAAATACACAGGATTTCCTGCCAAAAATTTCGAAATTGAAAATATCGAAAAATGCAATTCTGGCTACTTTGGATATCGACAGTATGTATACGAACATTGATATTGATAAAGGTGTTAAATCAGTTAAAAATGCATTTGAAAAATATCCGGATGCGAAACGCCCGGATGAACAAATTTTGGATCTTTTAGAGCTGAGCTTAAAAGGTAATGACTTTCAATTCAATGGAGAATATTTTCTACAAATAATGGGTTGTCCTATGGGTAAAAGATTCAGTCCCAATTTTGCAAGCATTTATGTAGCGGAATGGGAGGAAAATGCCTTAAGCAAATGTGCAAAGCATCCTCTCGTATATCTCAGATATTTAGATGACATTTTTATTATTTGGGAACATTCAAAAGAAGATTTTGATGATTTTTTAGAAATTTTGAACAATCACGATCCAAATATTAAATTGAAAGCTACTATCAGTGAAAATTCTGTTGATTTTCTCGATGTGACCATGTATAAAGGCAAGCAATTTCAGGCGTCCGGTCATTTAGATTATAAAGTGTATTTTAAACCAACTGATTCACATCAATTGTTGCACACAAAATCATTTCATCCTCAACATACATTTAAAGGTATCATCAAATCACAACTCATTCGTTTCCACCGCAATTCAAGTGATAAGGTAAATTTCAATGAGGCTTGTTCTACTCTATTTGGCGCCCTCAGATCGAGAGGGTACTCGCTGCGCCTCTTGCGTAGCCTGAAATCCCAAACCCTGAAAAAGCTCGAAAGTCCAGCTGAAACTACCGATTTCGAACCACTGAAGATTGAACACAACAGACCGTTGCAGACTGGTAGTGGCGCGGTATTTAATTGCAAAAAGCCTCGTTGTAGACTGCATACTTTTATGCCTGATCAGAAAGAGGAATTTTCCTCCGAACAAACGAAAAATCATTATCAGATCCGTAACCCCCTCCATTGTGATTCACCAAACATTATTTACCTTATCACTTGTAAGCGATGTAGGAAACAGTATGTTGGTCAAAGTCAAAATCCTTTTCGAGAACGTGCTACTAGACACAAACAGGATATAAAACATAATGCTGATGCCCCAGTAGCACAACATTTTAACCTTCCTGGCCATTCTTTGGACGATTTCGAAATCCATCCTATTGAGCAACCACCAATTAAAGACACATTAGAAGAAACGGATGAATTTAGAAAAAAACGTGAAGCTTTTTGGATCAATACGCTTCAAACCCTCTGGCCATTTGGTATGAACATATCAGAGGGCGATTGCGAAAGGAGGTCCATCATTCCTTTCACTTTAACGTACAACAGAATGAATATCGAAATAGCAAAAATGTTAAAAGATGAATTCAATTTTACCAAGGCTAAATTAAATGAACCTTTGAATCTTCGACCTGTCATCGCCTATAAGAAAAACAAAAGCTTGCGTAACATCCTTGTAAGGACTAAATTAGAGCCCATCAATGAATAACATCAATTATTGCCAGTCAGTTTAACCAGTTCCTAAGCTCATCACTTAGTTTAAATCAATTTTGTGTAATTTTTTGTCATGTTTGAAACCCATCAGGGTTCAGAATATGAAAACAATTTTTCGGCGGCATATTAAAAGAAAAAAACGTTTCAGTAGGAAATGTCTGTGCCAGTGCGATTTTTTAAACCTCAAACACACACACACACACACACACACACACACACACACACACACACACACACACAATCGTATTTACGTTTAGTTCAGTCTTGTTAGTTTTGTTGACCACAATGTTATTAATATCTTACTACAAAGTGGTCAGCAGGAGATAGACACATCATTTAAACATTTTTCTGATAAAACTGGAAAGCAAATGTTATTTATTTAAATCTCATCATATATATAGTTCGTAGGTTTGTATGCAAATTGAGTAAACTATCAAACCTTCTACATTTCCTAGGGGAGACATAGTTGGTGCAATGGTATCCGCACCATCCTTCCAAGAATAGAACGAAAAAGGACACCCCCTTCCCCATTGGCAACCCTTAGTGGACAAAGCCTCTGGAGGATATAACTACCTCTTGATAAAACTCATTAGGTGTAGAACCAACAAACTGATGCTAAAAAATAAGTTGGCAGTAAGTTTTATTAAAGACTATGACTGGTGTATAAATCATTTATAATTATCCTTGTTTGAATATTCTATGGGTCATAGCAGTTTATGCTGTCCGAAAAACTTAATTTGTTCACCATTTGAGAAAATTGTCCTCTCATTGTGACATAGGCGGATGCAACTGTTCGATAATTTCAAGCGCATGCAAAAAAAAAAAAAGAATTCTGTCGTATCGCATCTGGATCTAAAAATGGAAAAAAAACATCGGCGTTGTCCCCCCTCCCCCACCTCCTCCCCCCCCCTCCTTCCCAAAAAGCAGTTTAGATCTTTAAACATGATACTTTCGTTTGTGTCTCCTGATTCGGACTTGAATTTTACAGAGTTTCATTCATAAAATAACTATGCAATATCGCAAATGTGTTGAGGCTAGTGCGTCCAGAGCAATCTGATCAACAGAGAAAACACTTTTGCTACCTTTATAATATAGAAATGAATATAATGTCAGTGGTGGTAAATTGAAGCCGTCGACAAAACCTAACGTTTAGAGTTATGTTTTTTAACACAGGGTTAAATTGTTTTTAACCACAGTTCTACTCCTCCTTTATTTTGCAGCTTGAAAATATCATTGGGAGCGGCAATTTCAGCAAATAAAATATCGCATCGCTTATATTGCAAACGTGGTATTAAAAAGTCTGATTCTGTCGGAATGGTCGTAATAGACTTTTATGGATGATTATATATATTACCAAGTTGTATAACGCCTATCAATGAAAATGAACGTCTCAAAATGTTGCAACCTGAGGAGTGTTTATCACCGACGAAGTGTTGCTTCATCATAAATCGACAGGCATCTCAGAAATGAAAAAAAGACAGACTGTCCCATTTGGCTTTTTTTTAAAAAGATCAAGTATTACTTAACTTCCGGACAATGTCATATCATGATTTGCACATAAGCCAAAATAGGGGAAAAGTGCGTGCTCAAAAGTCTGAAAGTATTTCCAAATAAGGAGTTGATAAAATACGTGCGATGACCGTTATTCCTCATTATGTCTTACACTGTCGTTCTATTTAAAAGGTTACGACTGAGAATAACTACCAACATCGAGGGTTTGTTATCAGGTTTACCTAGAGTGATAATCGTCTTTAAATGTTCCTAATGTTCGAATTTTTCTCCGCATTTCTTCATCGTGGAATCTAGTCAACACAATTTGTCTTATGCCTGTTAAAAAATCGTGACCAATATAAACCGATTATGTTGATAGATATTGATATCAGGGCTATAATAAAGTTGCTGGCTCTGGGTTTCTTTGTTAAGAGGATGTAGAAGCTCGTGATTGTTGGCAACTGCAATCCCCCCCCCCCCCCCCCCCCCCACACGTAATGTTTGAATGACTGCTTTAGACTGAAGTTGCATTTGAAGCGACAATTAGTGATATCATTTGTTATCAGGAAGCCTCCCGGGTACCAACCATTCAGCTTCGTTAGATTAATAAATTTGTATTCCCTACTATGCCGTTTAGCCTGAAGTGTGCATATTAACAGTGCGAGAGTTCTTTTTAAAGATTTATTAGAAAATTGCTAAAACACATATTTCTCGATTGTACTGTAAATTAGGTCTAATTGTGTACAGTTAAAACTAGAAGTCCTGTCATGAAATGTGGACAAATAACACTTCGTGCACAAGCAATATTTCAGCCAATGGACCTCCGGGTAACCCCGAGGTCCATTGGCAGAAACATTGCCTGAGTTTGCTATGAGTAACCAGGAGAATATGCCGTGCTTTGGATGCGATTCGATATGGAAATTGCGCGCAATTTCTATGCGTAATTAAACCTAGATAAGCGCATAGTTCGTGACAGGACTTCTAGTTTTAACCGTATATGGACCTATACGAGTCAATAATTGCAAAACATGCCTTCCGGGCTATGAGACTGGGCTGATTTGTGACATTGCGTTGCTTATTGTTTACGGATATCATAGGCCAGCTGAGGCTTACTTTTGCATCTACTACTACACTAAATTATTGACGTATTCAAGTTATGAATTTTGAACATATTATAAATGTTATTAGAGTACGAAACATTATCTTGTTCACCACAATGTATTAGACATGTAGTCGAAATGACAGATAACTCAATGCTTCAGTGTCGAACCATGCCAGCGATAACAGGCTCATTCAATTATTGAGATTAGGTACTCCAACACATCTTATTTTTGTCATTTGGAAGTTTGCTTTTCCGTCGTTTCGTGAAACTTCAACGCATAATATATTTCTCGCACGCTGTCAGAAGATATAAGGGACGATACACTAGCGTATTAGACGAAATGCGAGATGTATGTGAAAAGTGTTTTGTCCAACTCTGCTGTACGTCGTTTCTGTCGTGCGGTCGGGCAAGACATCTAACCTAACTTTCCCTAGTTGGAGCACGAGTGAACCGCATTCTTTCTGTAAATGCCTAGTAAAATCTCTTCAAACCGAACCATTGTCACTGTTTTTGCTGAAGTACTAGTAGATAATATTCTCCTTTCCAGGAGTGTGTTTTGATAAGAATCCTAGTTCTACCTGCGAGTTCAGATGTCGGTGCAAAGGTGATGCGCAATGTAACTCTACAACTGGGCACTGTGGTTCAGGCTGCGACCCCAAATGGATGGGGCCCTCTTGTCAATATGGTAAGTAAACATGTATTATAATTTGTCTCTCCAAGATGATCAATCGGTCATGATCTACAAAGTTTGATACCCCTTATCTGATCCCCTTGATGAGGAATTGGGGGGTTCCCCAGGTAGTATTTTTTATTGCCCCTTACTCTGTAAACATAAATAGCATCATTGGCGGAGTTGAGAATATGGTGGAGTCTTCATTGTATGTTGATGACTTTTTAATCTCCTGTGGCAGTTTAAATATGAACGCCATTGAACGCAAACTTCAGCTATGCATCAACAGTATTCAAATATGGGTTGCTGAAAGCAGTTTCACATTTTCGAAGATCAAAACTAATTGTGTTCATTTCTGTATTTGAAAATAGATGGGACAACGGTTGAAGTTGTTAAGGAAGTAAAAGTATCGGGTTTATGGTTCGACAAGAAACTCAAGTTCACTCGCCATATCAAAGAGTGAGCTGTAAAACTGCACATAACCTCCTGAGGGTAGTTGGTAGTACTGATTGAACAACACTGCTGCATTTGTATAGATCACATGTCAGATCAAAATTAAACTACGGATGTGTGGCGAGACAGTCGTACTTCAAACCGATAGTTGTAATTTATAATAGTGGTATTAGAGTTGGCATTGCTGCGTTTAGAACATCACCAGTAAATTCGATGATCGTTGAGCCAGAGGAGCCCTTTCTTTGGAAGAACAGAATTAGATTGTCTAAAACATGTCTTCAAACTATTGGTTAACCCAGCATATCCTTCTTACCATTGTGCCTCACACCTTAAAAATGTGGAATTCTTCAACAGACACCCGAAACTTATTCCTTCGTTGGGAAGTAGAATCGAACATCACACGGAGTCCGCCACCCTTGACTCTGATTTGATAAAATCCGTGAGCCACACATCACTCCTTGGCATCTAAGGAAACCTACTGTAATTTTAGACCTTGCTTTCTCAAAATCAATCCGAGACAAATAAAGTACAATTCCAGTAAATGTACAAGAATCTATACGAATGGATCTAAAGATGGTAACGAAGTATCATCACCTATTGTTACTAGTGATGAGATCACCTCAGTTAGAATATATAATGAAATTGTATTTCCACAGCTGAAGTAAAGCACACCGAGAATGTGCGGGAAAGGAAGTCGATTATTTTTCCTGCTGTCTTTCCTCTTTGCTAGCTTTATTCAATCCCAAGTTAAAAAGCCCTCTCATTTTGAAACTTCGTAAGAAGTTGATCACTCTCATGTGTGATATGATATAGTAATTTGCTGGTTACCTGGCCATGTTGGTACCTCCGGTAATACCAGAGCCAGGACAGACAGTGCAGCAAAACAGGCCATAGCAAAGCCTCTCACTAACCTTAAAATTGATTTAAGTGATTTGGAATCACATATCAGTAAGTACATAAAATCTGCGTGGCAGGCCGAGTGACATGGAGCGACAATTAACGAGCGCCATCGCTTCCGAACAACTATTACTGACAAGTACCCGCCTTGTAAACTGTGTAAAAATGATCACGTTATTCTGACACAATGTCACATCCGTCATACAAGGCGAACACATTCCTTTTTGTTAGAAGGTAATATGCAACCAGAGTGTGTTCCTTGTCCGTGGGGGTTGACACTGGAGCAAATTCTTATGCATTGTACATATTTTAATCTTGTCAGACGGCGGTATGTTAGTGATGCGTCTCATTCAAATCTGTTTTACAATACAAATGAAAGGAAAAGCAACCTTTATAATAATTTTAAAATTCTTTTCATTCATTTAAACACTCATCTATTCAACGGGTTGACGAGCATTCTTTAAACAAGTGGTCTCATTTTCTCATTACTGTGTTTTATCCATTTTCCTTCCTAATATTTCATCTTTTATCTACTCGTTTTTATTTACTTCATAGAAGATAATGACCTATATTAAAATCCAATCGTCAATCGCCACGATATACCTTTAGTTGCTGATGTGGTGTAAAGGATCAATATTTAAGTGGTAAAAGTTACATAGGAAGCGAATTCTACTACAAACTCTCATGGAGAGGAGTTTCCACCTGTACGATATATAACTGTAAAATCCAACCATAACACACACGGGCAAGGTGAGTTGACCCAAAAGTCTCCTGTCTAAAACATCGCTGGTCATTTCTTTATTCAAAGACAATGGAATTCAACTTTGTGTGCTTTAGTTGAAGTCTAATTTCCGTGTCTTGTTAATTTGAACAACACTCATTTTCCACTCATCATTTAACTCTTTCTTTTTTTATAAATGTATGTAGAGCTGCTACATCTCATATTTCAATTTGACATGATAAATGATCTGAAACGTCTCTAACAAACATTGATCTCAAACTCGAGAGGAAAGTAATTCAAAACTGCTGCCAAATAGGAGAATGCAAGCGACTACAATTTTCTAAACGTTAAAACACAGTATTTTTTAGAAATGTCCTTGAATTAAAGTTGGTGTGTTCTGATTTGAGATTATTCGTAAAAGTAGTTCAGATACAGTTTTCATGAATATACAATATACTACCTTCTTAATACAGCTTCACATATCCCGATTCTTTCTCTTCCAGAGATAACGAAACGCCAACTTCAGTAATCATCTTAGCGATGAAACAAAGGTGAAAAAGTACAAACATGCAAAGGGTACGTGCCAACCGTTACTTGCTCGCAGTTCCATATTCGACATTCGTTCCCAATTGATGAAATCGTTTGATAATGAACGCCGAATAATGACGAGGAATAAGTACGCTTGTCGCGTCCACACAAGTCAAACTCAAAGCACTTCTGATGCCACCAGCTCCATTTTTCATAGTAATCAGTATTTTTAGGAACAAGAAAATGACACCTCACTCCCATCGCCAAGAGACTAATATTAATAAACCAGCGATATCAATAATTAACAAACAATTGTCGACTCGGCAAATGACAGTCTGAAGTACTTTAGTTTTGTTTTTGTTCTGTTTTTACTTTTCTCCTCTATTTTAATACACCAATATCTCATATTTTTAAAATGTTCTTTCTCCATCAACACATTTATAATTCCTGTAATAATTTACAGGAAAGAAAATTTTATACGTTAACTTGCTCTTACAATCCTTTTTGCATGTAGTTTTGGCAAATGACTTTTATTTAATTTAACTAAGTTCGAGTTAGAGATCGGGTAAGGGCCATTAACCTGCCGAAATGTCATTACTGGTAGACTGAATAAGTTAATGGATTTCGTCAATGACTTTTGACTCCTACCATTTCTGGATGTAATGGAAGCTTTCTTCCTTTCTCAAAACTTATTCTCTGGCGAGCCATCGCTTTGGCATAAATACGCCTCTCTTCCTGGTTCCACAGAACACCTTTAAACGGAACTACTACTTGCATATCAAGAACACATTGCATATTGATGTAAACTTTCAACCACTATGCTCCATCCAAATTTATCTGCATTAATCACAATAAGTTTACTTCTGGGAACCATGCCTATCTATAAAACCTGGTTGCTCTACAACTTTAATCTTTACAAATTTATATTCTAGGTATAGTCTACAATCGAATTGTCTATCTCGTTCCTTCTTTTTTCCTCCTATTACGACATAACACGGCCGAATGTTCGTAGCGTCAACTGGCTTAGAAAAGGCTGGCCAGGCAAAAATGCATGAGGTGGAAACAGGGATGCTGCCCTTATCAGCGAGATAGAACGGCATAGGAACACACAACCCATCATCGGGGGATAACGCCACGATGGGGGTTGTGTGTTCCTATGCACTTCTATCTCGCTGATAAGGGACGCATTCCTGTTTCCACCTCACGCATTTTTTGCCTGGCCAGCTTCTTCTAAGCCAGTTGACGCTATGAGTGCCCATCTTATCGTCTACCCAACTTGTTTTTCGAATTGTTTCCTAGGGTAGTCTGGTCGGGACCTCCCCAAGTCAGAGTATCTAGTGGGTAGTGTTTCCGTTTACTTCCTTTATTCTGAAACTTTTCTTTGTGGGCCTAATCCCGGTTCTTTTGTTATGCCGCTGTTGGCCTCAACTACATACACTCAAACTCGGCAACCTTCAGGCGCTGCAGGTGAACCACAGCTAGGTACCTTTCAGAGAAAAGTATCTTTCATAACATACATGGGACTTAGTTAGGACACTGCAAGGAAGCCACCCACAAATATCCATTACTTCTCAGTTCGAGGTTCATAAGGCGCCGTCTCCACATTTTGGTGGTTCTTATAACTGGATTTGCAGAGAGTACTGGACTTCGACGTGGACCCCGAGAGTAAATACTTCTGCACTGGTTCCATGGTCATTGATTGGCTCAGCCGGCTTAATCGTTATCATTTTGGCATGGATACCAATTCTTTCCGTTTCAGAGACTGACACAGTTTCTGGAAGCAGGATGTCACATGTAACATTTTTCTTTGTTACCAAAGTTGCCAAAGTGTGTCGGAGCTTTTTATTCACGCTGTGGACTAAGAATTTGTTCAGTTGGCGTTTTCACCATTGTAGTCGTCTTCCGTATGAATGTTTACTTATTTCCTGTGCCATATTTTTGTTGCCTCTAATCTTATTTATCCAGTCGCGAAAATTTATATTTCTTTACAAAGGGCTTCTGAATATTGAACTTTTAGCCTCCGATTGTCTGGGTTTCAACATTTAAAATTAATTTGGTATCCTGTTTTTCTTAAATGGTTTGGATCAACATTTGACATTTATGCCAGACACCAAATATAATTCTTGTGAACGTAGTTTAGTATCTTAGATAATCTTAGCGTCGGAAAGATGTGCATAGGCACCACTCTATCTCTATGCATGGTAGGTGCTTTTAGGTAGCTGGTTTCATACATAGCTCTTGGCTTTGTGGTTTTATTGACAAATTTAGACCACGTTCAAAGGTGACGCTCAGGTCAGCCGTCACTTATTGACCACCGCGGCTACCAATATATGAGTCGCACCCAAAGTGATATCGCCTGGATGGATCCAACTTTATCATCTTCATAGAAAAGTAAAGATTGATATTTAAAATCAAAACCGCAAATATCTAAGGCAGATAAATTACCCGAAACGTATTATCGACTCAACATACAAACCGGTGCTTTCGAAATTCACATAAAGTTGTTTTTATCATTGCTTTGAATCTTTGAATATTTTGATCGTTTTCGGAAGTAAAAATTTATACGTAAATATACCACAGGTATAATATATGCCTGTTGTTCCCCACTTTTCAAACTGAATTTGATTTTATTGAGAGTACTAAAAACATAAGGAAACGCAACGATATTTTCAGCAATATAGTAATTCGAAGACAACGTTGCAGTAAAACATATCTTTCCCTTAAATATTCAATTCAAGTAAAATCCACTTTCTTGGTCACTAGTCTGCTTTGTTGATCGCATTGCGATGGCCGAAATAGGTAATCATCAGGTAAATTTGTCAAAAACTTATATGCCCGATATTCACGCCTGAACGTCAAAATGTTAGAGGGATCTTAATATGGGACTACCGCTGCAGATTACACATAATGAGAACAGCCACACAGCAAATTGTGCCTAACGTTTAATAGCTGAGGCCTAGGTCAGATATACGTCCTCTACTGTAAATTACACGGTGAGAAATGTAACCCAAGAAATAGTGCCTCAATTTCCAAACTGTACCTTAGTGCTACTACTGTAGATTCCACGCAATGAGAACGGTCACCCACCAAGCAAAGTCTGCTGTTTCATTGCTGTAGCTTAGGCCTGTCGCTGTAGATTCCACACAGTAAGACAGATCGCCTAGCGAATGGTGTCTGGCGTTTCATATCTGTAATTTAGGTAAGATATTCAGCCACCGCTGTAGATTGCACACAATGAGAACAGCCACCCAGCAATTCGCGTCTGATATTTCGTAGCTGTAGCTGAGGTAATATATACGTCAACCAATGCAGATTACACCCAATAAGGACAGTCACCCATCAAATAGTGTCTGACGTTTCATAGCTGTAACTTAGGTAAGATAAACGACTTCCGTTGTAAAGTACACGAAATGAGAACACTCACCCGTCAGATAGTGTCGAAAATTAAACACAAAATATCGGAACAAATTTTCGGCCCCCATGTCTTTTATCAAGTAAAAGAACGTGTTAAAGGTTAGTACTATGAAAAATACGTCTTGGCATTCACAACTTTAAATATTTTGATATTTGGTATCCAACATCCTCTTATGTGAGCCCGAATTGTGACTTACTGCAATATAACTTCCTTAAGATAACATTCTTAGGGGAATAAGCTTCGGAGTTACTCAGACCTATTTCCACTATTCATATTTTTGCCCCGCATAAGAGCCTACATATGAATTTGGGAAAAGTCAGAGTGACCCTATAATAAAAACGTTAATAAAAAAACCTCTTCCGTAGAACAGTTTATCAAAATCTTTCGATTGTTGGTATACAGTAACCTTCCTGGGATCAGACTCTTCTTTTACCTTAGTGCGTTACGTGAGAAGTTCTTTTAAAATATTATTCTTCAGATCTACCAATCACATTTTCTTGATATTTATAGGCAGGATCTGTAAGCGGTGGGGCGGGGTTGCTTTTGTAGAGGATTCAAGTTTCTTGACATCAAGTTCCTGGGTTTAAATATGCGATTCAGTGCAATACTAGTTGTATTCTTCAAAAGCCTTCTTCTTCAAATCAACTTATACGAACCTGTGATATTCTATATGCAACAGGTTCAAATTTGTTCATAGCAAGTTTGTTGGTTCATATTTTGGGCTCTTTATTGCAGCCCATATTTTTACATGCGGAATAACAGAGAAAAACCCTAAAGTAATTTATTCAGATCCACCAATCATAATCTTTTGATAGTTCGTAAAAAACTATTTTAGCTTCGGGTTCGTTCGACTCTTGTCCTTCAGTGCATATTTTGGTTCATCGCAGCTGCTCAGTTTTTAAATTTGTGCAATGTGAATATGATGAAAATACTTCAAACGTCTTTTGTATATCCAATGGTCAAATCCTTTGATGCTTTCTATCAATATTTTACCATCCTCCGGGGATCAGATTGACATTTCTTCAAATCAATTTGGGTTTTCTGTCCTAGCCCGAATTTTAGCTTACAATTTGATGAACTGTTTTTCCTTTAATATCTTCGTCTACATATTCAATCGTAGATAGAATATCCAATAGAATCGTGTGATATTCGGTATACTGAAGCCGCATGGAGGTCAGATTCGATTCATTGGTTCATATTTGGACTCATATTTGGACTCTTTCTGGAAGTCCAACTTTAAACCTTTTTGCAATGTGAAGAAAATGCTAAAACAAATCGTATTTTTCAAAGTAACCTATCAAAATATTTGTGTATTTGGTGTACTGCATTTTAATGTGTTTAAATGAAGTTTTTGGTTACATATTTAGGGCTCCTCGTGGGAAAACGAATTCTAACTGAGGGCTATAAGAGGAATTGTGTTTAAAATATTCAACTTCAGGTCAATCAATCAGGTTTTTTTCATATTTGGTACTCATCAACTTTCTGGGGTCAGATTCATGTTTTCTTTTGAATCACGTTGTTCCCTGGGTTTATATTTGTGCTTCTTATGAGTTTATTGGAACCCGAATTTCAACTCTGTGCAATATGAGGAATACTTTTCAAAGATCTTCTTCACTTCCACCATGTGGGGCGGGGGGGGGGGGGGGGTCTCTTGAAATTTGCTAATACTGTAATACTTCCTAGATTAAGGGCGAAATCCAGTAGAATTTCAAAGGTTTGGGCTTAAAAGGGGGGGGGGGGGGGGGGGGTGTTCTTCGACAATACAAACTGGGTACCAATTTCCTTCACCGATGGTGGCTGTGTGATTGTAAACAAACATTGTACAATGAGAACAGATCTGAAAAAGAAAAATAACTCACAATATAAAGGGAACATATTTCTTTATATTTTGTTTTTCAAATTTTTTGAAAAGTACAAGAACAAAATATAGAGATGGACGTAAAATATTTTATTTAGCTGGTAACTCACGGTCTGTATGTAAACAGAACAGGTATGAACGCGTAGCCTTGTCATGATGAGTGCTTTTATGGGAATGCTATTGACTTTATTTGAATATTTATTATCATAGAAGTGCCTTAACTAACTTTATATCCGGATATGAAGTCTGAAATTATACATAAATTGTTCTGTTGATTAATCGCACACGAAAGTTTCCGTCAGTACATGATATGCCATAGTTAATAATAATTATTGTCATTCCCTTAACTTACAGTGAAATAAGCTTTATAAAGTAATACTAAATGTAGGTGTAAACATTCAATTGCATTCAATTAAACATGCCACAAAAGTCTGGTAATGAAGGTTTGAAAACTTGATGTTTTAATCAAGTTTTCTACAACAAACAATCTCAGATATTATGTTGAATCAGTTTGGTAGGTCATATACACGTTCATCCATACAGGAAATAGGGAGAATATACTTCTGCCGGTTTTCAGTGTCGGCTGTCGGCGATTACGTTTACCTCCCTCTCCCAACAGAGCATTTGCGAAAGAAAGATTACAAGAAGGAAAATAAAGCGTGTTGAATCTTTACTTCCACGAATATCAGCGGAGATAGATCGCCTCCTCACCCCTCCCACTTTCACGGACGAGCGTCCTCACCCCACAGAGACTGCAATTCAACATGGATTAGCCAATCATGTAATGGAGTTGTCTCTGTTGACCTTCTACTGTAATTTTGCTTCTGTGGTAATTTTTGGGGTATAATCCTAATCTACTAATAAATATTTATACCACCCTTTTACCAAACTAGTCACAAGCTCATCAAGTGGGTTATTTTTTCTTACGGACGTATACTTTAAACCCACCTAATGATAATTCAGCAACCAGATAACAACAACGAATGGGTTTCCTCTTCTGATCCAGTATATATACCACCCTCTTGGTGATGTCACCGGTTCTCTTTTCTCTTCTAATCAGTTTACCATTCCAATTGCTGATTCCAT
This sequence comes from Pictodentalium vernedei, assembly GCA_031216915.1. Taxonomy (NCBI): domain Eukaryota; kingdom Metazoa; phylum Mollusca; class Scaphopoda; order Dentaliida; family Dentaliidae; genus Pictodentalium; species Pictodentalium vernedei. The sequence goes on from CM062291.1 coordinate 471,183,240, forward strand.
ATTGGAGGAGTAATCATAGGGGAAAATTATGCTACATTCCCCCTAGTTTTCTAAATAAAACTCCCTCCAAATGGCCCCAGGGAACATAATACAAGCCCTACCCTTAAAGGGCAAAAGCGTTAGGGAGACAAACTCCCTGTATTTAACTTAATCAAAAAAGGATCAGCAATGGAATTCTCAGAAAAAAAGGATCCAGGAGCATCCCAAGAGACGGATACTCTCACTTGTCACTAAACAAGAATCGAAGATAGAAACCCAATAAAACTATACAAAATATTCTAACTTTTTGTGCCAATCCCCTCCCTATACTACTTTTAAACTGCACCCCGAAATCAACAAAAGTAAGGTACAAAAATTCCAAAATTCAACAAAAATTAAAATATATCTCACACGGCATCAGAAACAAAGCCATTTCGACTTATCAATTTTGTTCTTCAAAATCCAGTTATTGGTCTTGCATCTCAACATTAACCATGTTATATTTTTTATGTATATATACTAGGGAAGAGGTCCCAAACTTTTTAGGCTTTTCCCTCTGGAAAAGACTATTGTTTTTCCACGGATTATTATTTGTTTTTTTTTTGGTTTTTTTTCACACATTTTGTCCATACGATTCAGAAGCCATTTTCGAACCAATTTTCACAAAAGTTTGCACACGCATAGAGGGGCAAAAAATCTAAAAATGTACCGAAGCGGAATTTTCGATTTAACCCTTATTTCGTCAGAATTGGCAAAAAAAAAATGCCAAAATTGGGGTTTATCGGCATTTTCTCGAAACAGGTCTTGTAGATTTTGTTTAAACTTTCATCATTGCTAGACCTGCCTATGACACGACCTTTGGTACACACCACATATTAGGCGATGTATATGGTAACCCTCCACAGGCTGCCAAACATCGAAATTTTGAGGAAATGGACCAGTTTCAGGCCCCCACAGCAACCAAACGATACCCGAGAGACAAACATAATTTTCTTTATTGGAAGTGGAACCGAGGATCATTTTTGTATGTAATAAGGGTGTTCAAAAAACCAAGCGTTAACCCGTTTTGGGCTGGTTAAACAGCAATACCCCCATAAAAATTCATGTTTTCCGTGGATTTCTCTAAAAGAGTCTTGTAGATTTTCAAGAAAAAACTTGTCACTCACAGGCCTTGGTGTGACAATAGAAGCTGCATGGATAAAATACTGCGGTGAGCATCTGTTAACCCTCCACGGGCTGCTAAAAGTCAAAATTGTGATAAAATGGGCTGTGTTTGCACGCCAACAGCACCCAATGGGTACGCCACAGAGAAAAGTGCCTTCTTTTATCGGGCACACAATCTGTACGCACACATTTTTGTAAGGGTATTCAAAAGTCGAAGTCTTAACCCATTTTGGGAGGGTTAAAGAGAGAGACCCCATAAAATCTTAAAATTCCCATTTTCTGTGAATTTCTCTAAAAATGTCCTGTCGGTTTTCAAGAAAAAATGACTGCTCGCAGGTCTTTGTGTGACATTACAAGTTGCATGGACAAAATATTCCGGTGAGCGTTTATTAACCCTCTAGAGGCTGCCAAGCATCGTAATTTTGTTGAAAATGGGCTGTTTTCGGACACGCACAGCACCCAATGTGTACCTGAGAAATAAACATAATCTACGTTGTTGGAAGTGGAATTCACAGAGGAACATTTTTGTAAGTAATAAGGGTATTCAAAAAACCAAGCGTTAACCCATTTTGTGGTTGTCAATAGTGATACTCTTCAAAAGCTTAAACATTTATGTTTTCCCTGGATTTCTTCACAAACATCTGGTAGAGTTTTCAAGAGAAAATGGCCACTGATAGGTCTTGGTGTCACATTACCAATTGATAGGATAAATTATTCCGGGAAGCATTTATTAACCATCCATGGGCTGCTAAATATCAAATTTGTGAAAAAATAGTCTGTTTTTGGACACAAACAACGTAAAATGGGAATGCAACAGAGAAGCATAACTTCTTTTACCGGACGCAAAACTGACAGGGAAACATTTTTGTAAGTAGTAAGTGTATTTTAAAATCGAGGTCTTAACCCATTTTTGACTAGTTAAGGAGATATACCCCTTAAAAGCTTAAAATACCAGTTTTCTGTGGATTTCTCAAAAAAAAAAAAAAAATTCAAGAAAAAATGACCATTCGCAGGTCTTGGAGTGACATTACAAGTTGTATGGACAAAATATTTCAGTAAGCATTTGTTAACCCTCCAGAGACTGCCAAGCATAGACATTTGGAGAAAATGGGCTGTTCTTGGGCAACCATAACACCAAATGTGTACCTGCGAGATAAACATAACCTCCTTCATTGGAAGTGGAATTCACCGACGATCATTTTTGTATGTAATGAAGGTATTCAAAAAACCAAGCATTAAAACGCTTAGGGTTCGTTACAGAGCGATACCCTCCAAAGGTTAAAAATTCATGTTATTTGAGGATTTCTCTAAAAACATCTCGTAGATTTTCAAGAAAAATGGCCATTCTCAAATCTTAGTGTGACATTACAAGCTGCATGTACAAAATGACCCAGCAAGCATTTGTTAACCCTATGCAGGTTCTCAGACATCAAAATGTTGATAAAATGGGCTATGTCTGCGAACCCACAGCACCCGAAGCTGAGAGAAGAGAGCAAAATAAGTGGAAGTAGAATTATTTTTGGAAGTAATAAGAGTATTCAAAAACAACACTTAACCCGATTTGTGCTGGATAAACTATCATACCCATCAAAAGCTTAAAATTCATGTTCTCCCTGGTTTTCTCTGAAAACATCTTGTAGATTTTAAAGAAAACATGGCCATTCGCAGTTCTTGGTGTGACATTACCAGTTGCATGAATAAATATTCCTGTTAGCACTTGTTAACCCTCTGCAAGCTGCCACACAACAATAGTTTGGATACATATAAATACAATTTAGATAAAATGGACCATTTTCAAATAGACGCAGGACTCTGTGGGTATGTGTCAAACACACATAACTCCTTCTGTCGGTCATAAACTTGTTGGACGACGATATTGACATTAACCCACTCCACCGTTAATGATGGTTTTTACCTAAACATTTTTTTTTATCAAACTGAGTCATTTGAGACTACTATACTCACCTTTCTCATAATATCATTGAAGGAACTTCAGTGAGACAGTTAGAAACAATTCATCAGACACTGTGGGGGCATGAAAAATCATGGAATCTCATCGGGAAAAGCCATGATTCTCCAGAATCATAAAGTCTAGTCTTAATCGTGATTTTAATAGCAGTGTGGATAAATCCCCGGGTTTATACATGTCTTGGAGGTCACAAGTTAATTTATTTGCATCTGGGCAAGCAAATGATTAAAAAGGATGTGCCCAGTAATGGGTAAACAAAACTCCAGACAGAATCTCAGGATTTTAAATAATTCAACCCTAATGCAATTTCTACAAGCAACAGTGTATTTTAATCGGGAAAATAATTCACTGCCTAACCGAAACACATGCGCCAGTAGCGGTATGGTTGCACGTTAAAAGTGTCTTAACAGGTCCCAAATTATCTTAAATCCTCATACAAAATTCAGTATGATATTGGAAAAATCTGTCTGGAACTCTGTTATTTTAATTTCGAAAAACCTCTGGAAACATAATTATCAGTTATTAGCATAATAATTCTTTGGGGGCATGCCTTTGCGTTGCCCAAAATTAATTTCCTGCTATAATTCCGAAAATCTTTCCGAAATTATCTGAAAATATGAGTATTTTGCTTTGCAACACTCATTCTGTGGGGAAGGGAACCCATAGAGCGTACAGGCATTCCGTGTGACCGAGGCCACCAGCACTCCCAGGGACATATGCAGTTATGTAGCAACTTTAGTGCAACTTTTTGAAAATAGAGAGGAGTGCCTCCTACCGCCAAATTAATCTTCACCTGAAAATACGGAGCGTCGTCGGACTAAGATGGCGTTTACACCGTCCCACTGTTCTGGTTTAAAGTATAAACATTTTGGGCCTATACTGAAATATGCATTAGGGGAGTGGTTTCCCCATCTCTCGACCACATCCCTACTGGAGGTGAAACAATATAGGTGGATTTTTTGTTGCTTACCTACGCCATCTATCATCATCAAGAGCGCGAGGGAATTTACTTTCCTCCCCAAGTAATCTCCCGAAGGCCCCCTCAATTGTAGCACAACGGACTTAGCTAAAGCTGCCAACTTCAACAACCCCGTTAATACCAAATGTTGCTGATACCATGTATCAACCGGCTCAGTTCTATCTAGCCCCACCTCACCTAAACCTGCAGTATATGGGAGCAAGCCCATTATTGGAAACATGAGGCTTTCTTATTCTACCAGGGGATATTCCGTAATGACGGGGGTGAAGGCCAATCCCTGCCTTCATACCAGGATCCGCGAGATGTTCCTAGGGTAGGTGAACGGATCACAGTAAACTACCACCCCGCCCACAGCAGACAAAGGACAAGTTGTAGGTCGACCACCATTAAAGGAGAGAACTCCCCCCCCCCCCCCCCAGCTGACAAATTGGGTTTTCGAAACCTTTGGCGAACCCTATCTAAATGAAAATGAGTGTCCACCAGATTCCCTGGAAGATTCAGCGGGAGAAAAGCCTGGAGGGACTCCCATCAAAGCACTAGCTGACGGTCCTTGTCCCCATCTTTTACCCATTCTTTGGACCTGAGTCCAGGATCTTTTTGGGGATTGGCTTCCTTCATCAGAACTCATATTGACTATATGTTCTAACTGGTGTCTGTTATAATCTCTACAGAGAGACAAAAATAAAAGTGTCCAAGTTCCCCCTATAAACTAATCATTATTGGGGATTAGCCATTTCACAATGTGGACAATTATACAGATCGATTCTTTGGGCCGATTGCCTAGTCTCCTGCACATAGGAACCACGAAACCAGTCCAAACAACTGTTACATTGTATCATGAAAGACCCTGTGTCAGGCTTCTTACAGATACAGTACAATGGAACCATTCAGCCTCTAGTTTCTGAGAGATTTTCATGCGCTCAATCCAAGGTTGTAAATTTCCATCAGTACAATGTTTAAGTTTGTCTTAATTCACTATTACTGATTTATTGATCAATTGTATTTTGAACAGAAAAGTAGAAATACGCTGAATAATTATTCCTGGCCCCTTCCAAATGGGATTTATTTTTTTTTTTTACAACGGCCAGGTTTACTTGCAAAATCAAGGAAATAAACAATATCTCCCACTTTAAATGTCTGAGTTTTTGAGATAGTATCTTACTATTTCCTCATTATTTTCTGTTGAGTTTTCAGTTTTTATGAGATGTTTTAATAGAATTCTCCAAAGCAAGAATAAATACTGTATTTTGGAATGTTTGATTTGGAGGAGGACCATAAACTAGATCTGTTGGTTGTACCACCTTCCAAGCATCATTTTATTAGGAGTAAATCCGGTACTTTTGTTCACCGAAGATCTTAATGCCCCTGCCAACTGCGGGACATGTAAATCCCAGGTGGACTGTTTATTTCCCACGTAACATCTCAGGGCATCCATTAAAGTTCTATTTACCCTTTCCACTTGGCCGTTGGATGATGGGCGATAAGCTGTTGTTCTTGCCTTGTGAATTTGTAATAATTTACAAACAGCTTTAAATAAATCACTTTCAAAATTTGTCCCTCTATCTGTATACACTTCCAATGGGCAACCAAATGTAGAAAAACACTCATTGACTGCTGCAGTCGCAGTTGCTTCAGCCGTTTGAGACGGAAGGGGAATACATTCCATCCATTTTGTAAATTGTTCACTTATCTTGACGTTTTTGGTAAAGGGCCCCAAATATCTAAATGAACACGCTCCATTGCTAACCCTGCATGGTAGGGGACCATTTTGTGACGGAACTGAAAAGAAGGCTTCTTTTGTTTATTACACCTAGTACAGGCTTTAACATAAGTCTCAACATTGGAAGTTAACCCTGGCCAATAACATCTAGATTTCACTCTTTCCATGGTACGGTTAATCCCCTAATGACCAGCCGATGGCAGATCATGACTTGACAACAAAATCTCAGAACGTAGGGGATGAGGTATCACCAAAACTAAGTGGCCATCTTTTTCTCTTTTTGGATATCAATTTTCTAATCATGAAAAATCTTTCCCTAAGATTCCAAAACAATTTGGATTCGGCACTTGCCTGAAAAAGGCCATCGGGGGAAGGTATTTCTGCCTTTTCTAACCAATTTCTAAGAAATTCCAGATCAACATCTTCATTCTGTTTAGCTAGAATTTCTTCATATTTCTGACCACTTAAAGAATATTCTAGTTCAGGTGGGTCACTATCTTCCCCTGCCTGTGGATTATTGGTATCGGCATCTGTAATAACTGTAATGCCCACTCCCTTAGGCTCTATCACTAATTCATTTGAAACATTCCCTCCTCCCCCGGGTCAAATGGGTCTAAAATTCCTGAGTTTCGCATATCAAGGGAGCTAACGCTATTATTTGATATTCCTGAGTTTAGTATATCAAGGGAGTTAACTCTATTATCTGAAATATTCTGTAAAGTTTCAACCGACAAAATCTCCTGCATTGGAAGCAATAATGGAACATATTTCTGTTTTTGCATGAAACACATTTTGTAATCATTGTATTTTTCTGCCCAAGCTATTTTACTTTCTGTTGGATTTCTATTGTTTGATAGGGGAATAACATCATCCACATTTTCAAAGAAATTTCCCCAATTTTGGTCTACCCTCTTACAGTATCTAGAACCCCCACAGGGAAGTTGTTCTAACGGTATCCCTGCTCTGTATGTCTTACAAAAATCTTCCACTGGACGTCGTGATAGGAAATCAGCATTCTGATGTTTTTTTTTCTGTAGACGGTGCTGAATTGTGAAGTCATACTCACTTAGTTCCTCCATCCATCTGGCCAATTGGCCTTCTGGATTCCTAAAATTGAGGAGCTGAGTGAGGCTACTATGTTCTGTCCAAATTGTAAAGTGTCGGCCCAATAGCGAATGTCTAAACTGGCGGGTAAATCACACCACACTAAGAAGCTTTTTTCGAGTGGTGCAGTACTTCCTCTTTTCAGGACTTAACCCACAACTCCCGTAGGCGATGATTATTTCTTGTCCATCTTGTAATTGGATCAACTCTGCCCCTATAGCCACACCAGACCCATTAGTGTCCAAAACGAACAGATCAGTTTTATTAGCAAAAGTCAAAACTGGAGGAGACCCAAGGGCTGCTTTTAAAGCCAAAAATGATTTTTCTTCATCATTTCCCCACTCAAACACTGACTTTTTACCTGTTCTTCTGTACAATGGGGCTGCAAAAGTAGCAAAGTTCTTTATAAATACTCTATGATAATTGGCAAGACCCAAAAATCTCTCAATCTCTTTGATGTTTTGGGATCGGGGCCAGTCTATAATAACTTGGCTAGCCGGATTCCCCATTTCCATTCTCTGGGAGGAAACAAGTCGTCCCAAGAACTCTATTTTTTGTTGAAACAGGAGACACTTTCCAGGGTTTAATTTCGATTGATACTGCCGAAGTTCGCAGATTTTTTAAATGATCTGCAAAATCTGTGCCCAGCACACACACACATCATCTAGAAAAGCTAAGGCAATATCCCATGTTAATCCTCTAAGGACTAAATTCATCACTCGGGAAAAACATTCCGTGTCTCCTGTTGAACCAAAACTCATTTTGAGATATTCATACTGCCCATATTTGGTTATAAAGGCCGTTTTCTTAAGGTCTTCCTTCGCTACTTGAATTTGAAGGTAAGCTGGTTCCCATTCAGGCGACTAAACCAAGTATCCCCAGCGAGAGTGTCTAGACAGTCATCAATTAAGGGCATGGGGTAAGTGTCCTTTCTTGAAACGGCGTTTACCCCTCGGAAATCCAAACACCATCTTACCGAGCCACAACGTTTACGAATGAGAACAGGTGCTGAAGCCCATTCGGAAACGGATGGCTGGATAATCCCAGCCTTTAACATATCCTTCAATAATTTTTCTTCCTCACCTACAAAACATGCCGGGGTACGGTGCATTCGAGTTTTAACTGGTTTGGCATCACCGGTGTCAATATGATGTTCCAAAGCAGTGAAATTTCCCAAATCATACTCATTTTTTTTGCAAACACATCACTGTATTCAATCAATAGTTGTTTAAGCTTGGAAGACTCTTCAACTGTTAACAGTGTTTTAGATCTTTCAAACAATTCCCCTATGTGATCAGGCATCTCTAAATTCGTATCTGTAACTACTTGAGAATCCACTTCAGTTACATTAAGTTCAATAAATTCTGGAGAATGCTCAATGGGAGAAATACATGTACCTTCAGCAGCCCATCCAACTATTTGACCTCGATTCATTACAATATCTTTATTTCCTATATTAAGGAAGGTCATAACTGGATATGTACTTTCGGAATGAGCTGTTCTGGGAATATACAAGTTTGGTTTTAACTCTGGTTCTATCATGTACTCTGACATGGTAGAACTCAGAGCACATTGGACCTGTCTCACTGAATTAGGGGGAATTATTATTTTTTCCAATAACCTAACATTTACTCCCTCCCTCTTTTGTGATTGTCTCAACTGAATGGGAATTTCCTCTCTTTCTTTTCCCAAACATATCATATTGTTAGCCAGATCTAACCGGGTGCCCTGTCCATGCAAGAAATCAAGACCCAAAATAATTGGAGTAGAAACAGGGGCTACATAAATTTCCTGTACCAATTTTCCCACTTTTATCTTAATGGGCTCCACTATTTGTCCAGAAATAATTGCTAATTCTCTGCCTACTGTTCGTACTTTAATGCCCTTCAACATACGAGGGTGTTCATCAAAAAGCTCTAACAGTTTGTCAGAAAACACTGTTATCTGTGCCCCTGTGTCAATAAGAGTATCTAATCAGACATTTTCTAATATCACTGGTACTGTATAGTACAAGGAAGTATCCACTTGATTGATCATTATACTATCTGGCATCTCATTTAATGTTTCCTTTTTTTTGGATGAAATGTCCAGGGAATTTGTGCCAAGCAATGACAGAGTTATGGCCTATCTTTAAATCTGGAGTTGGCAAACGGCCTACATTTCCGACTTGTTCTCGTTTAAACCATCCTCTGAATCATCCCTAAATTTGACCATTGGCGAGATTCGGGTATTGAGGTCATTTGGTGACCCTGATGGTGTAGAAGGCTTTGAAGCTGACTGATTACTCTGATTTCTGAAAGGGCACTCTCTTGAAAAATGGGACATAGACCAACATGTCCAACAACCCCTCCTCCCAGGTGAGGGAGATCGACTCCTTGATCTGTTTAGAGTCTGACCTGGTTCAATCAATTGGGAAATCTTTATGGTCAGAGTAGCCATACTGTCATTTAAATTTGATAATACTGTGCCAATTGATCTAAATTCAGTGATTGTTTCACCAGAATATTTCTTAAATTCAGTTACTAATTCAGACACAACACTTTGGGTATCCTCATGCCATGAAAGGGATGCAATCTGAGTTGCGCCCCTGGGTTCTGGGAGCTAATTCCCTCACATTTCAATAATAGTCAAAGATGTGTGTTGAAACCATTTAATTTGATCGATTGCTTCATCAACTGTTTTGGACGCTGATTTGCTGCGTAATGCCTTTATCTAGGGCACCATGGCAGAAACGCATGACCGTCTGGCGAAACATGTGTTCTTCGGGCAGATGCCCAAATGTTTTTTCAGTCATAGTAAAAATCTGATCAGCCCATTCTTCTAGGGTCTTTTGTACAGTCTCAGAGAGTTCGTACTTTCCGAAACGCTTTTCTAATTTGTCCAACACATCAGCGAAATAGATCTGTGGGTCTTGACGAATTATGGTATCAAAGTACCCGCTTGCTTTGTCATCCAAACACCAACAAAGGTTGTCCTTATATTCTCCCACAATCCATTCTTGCATGTCTGCAAATTGCATGAACTTCATACGAAATGTTTGCCAGCTGGTGGTCCCATTATATTCTAAGCTCTTGTGGAGGTTAGGCATCCTACGACGATACCTATTGTCCGGGTCTCTCATCTCTCGCACTTGAGGACGCTGTCCCCCAAATTGACCGTACACAGGTTGGGGATCATGGGCATACCTCTCACCCCTCCCCCACCTGTCCCCTTTTCAACGATAAGTATCCTATAAAAAGTATCCTCGAAAGGTATCCCCAGCTGATACGTAGCCATGTCATAGGTAGCCTCGAATACTGAAATGAGTCGACGAGCAATATGTGCGAGTCACTCGATCGAGCAATTGCTCGATAGCTCATTTGCTCGATGGGATTCGAGTCATTCGAGCAATATGTGGATTCACTCCATCGAGCAATTGCTCTAAGGCTCATTTGCTCGATGGGCTTCGAGTCATTCGAGCAATGACTTTTCAGTAACTGCTCGATAGCTTATTGGCTTTGGGAATGATATGGGCTTTTGTTGTACAGAAGGGAGATAACTCTGCATACCGATTATGGGAAATCAAGCAATCTGATTGGTTAGTTATAATCTATATAAATGAGCTATATAAATGAAACAACAAGAGTACACGGAATAGGGTCAGAAATTACAAGAATAGACTAGAAGATCAAAATATAACAATAATAAGCAAAGCTGTTCCGACTGAGAGGCTCTTCTATTCTACTAGAGTATACTCCAGGACAAAGAAACATGCATAGGTAGACGTAAACTATTGCTATATAGATAGAAGCAGAGCATTCTGAAAGAATTCGAAATAATACAACTTGTCGGGTTATTTGTAGTAATTCTACGAATCGGGAAAATTCTCCTATTCAATCGAACATACCTTCCGAACATACCCCCTGTCCTATAAGAAGCCTTTGGGTAGCATAGCAACCACGTGCTACCATAGAAACCAAGATGGCGGCCTCCATGTCACGTGACATGACTTCACTTTCGGGGTCCTGCCCGGGGTCCTGCCAATGTGGGACGATCCATACATGTCCTACTACTCATGTCGTGCAATTTGCTCGACGTCATTTTCCAATATGACAATGCAAGCGCACACAGGGCCCAGGCCGGTGCAGAGTTCCTTCGGGAGCAGATCATCACTACACTGCCTTGGCCAGCACTAAGATCAGACCTTTCACCAATCGAGCAAATGTGATATTTGCTTTTGCTGTTTAAACAGAAACAAATAAGCAAAAACAAACTCCTCCGCCCTCCCACAAAATCCAAGCCATCATTCAAAAGCCATGAATTTATCAAATGTGATAATTAAAATAGTAGATTGAAAACATGTGTAACAACATAAGGAAATAATGAAAACTCAACTTCAATCAAAACCCTACAAAATGCATGCTTAAATAATTCCTTTGTCAGCTGACCAGATGTAAGCGAATGTCCTTTTGGGAAGGGTTTTGTTTGTTCCAGGTGCATTAAGGTTTGTTTTATATTGCACAAACTTGTCATGATTAGTAGACATAAATCGTTAAAAAGAACTATTGAAAAATTGCACAAAAGACAATTTCTTCCGTGAAGAGTTGGCCTCTAAATTGAAGGTATTCGACCATGTTGGTGGAGACCACAAATTCCCTGAAATTTATTTTTATTTTATTTTATTGGTGTTTAAGGTCACATATTTATGCACAATGTCTAATCATGACCGTGGCAGTTTTACGGGTGGAGGGAGCCGGAGTACCCGTAGAGAACCACCGAGCAACGAACAGCAACTGCCAGCTCCCCAACATCGTAACTCCGCACTGCAGCATAGGCAGGGTTAGATTGGTGGAAGACATGCGCACCATCGACGTGCAGGACGCCTCAGTACACGGCGACATCGGACCCCATGTGGACAATCGGGGTTATGTGCCTTGCCCAAGGACACAACGCGGGAGTCCGAGTCGATCGCACAGACGGTCACCCATCCGAGGATTAACCGGGCTCGACGTTACTTAACTTCGGTGATCTGACGAGAACCGGTTACCACAACGCCACTGCGCCTCCATTCCCAGAAAAGCGTGAGGCTGAATCTTTATGAACCCCATTCTTTCAAACTAAATTGTCAATCGCTTGTAAAGCACCATAAGTAAGGACAAACAATACTGTTGAGACGACTCAATTGGACATCTCTAAACTGAATAGCCCCATTAAATGAATAGAATTTCCTAACACAAGACCATTTACCACACCTCCGGTACAAATTTAACTTATTAATTGAATGTGGGTTTTAGAGGAAACTCATGTAATTTAGATAAAACATCTTGTAGCCAGTCCAGAAATTACCCTGACTCTCCCCAAGTTTCCTTTGTTTATCTACCTATTTGGCCGTGGTACATTCAATATAGGCATTTAAATTATTATATCTTGTTTGACAGAGCTCATAGTGTACGAGGTTAAATGCTAAATGCTAAGTTTATCTCTAGCCTGCAGGAAAGTGACACAATCTCTGTTAATTGAATATACCTGCCAATTGAATACTTCCATTGGGAAAGTGGCTATTCAATGAACGGGGTACACTATACTATGACATTCCCAAGTCTGCAATTCTATAAATTCCAAATACATTTACACAAAATATACAACAAAATGAAGAATATTGTGTATACAGTACATGGGAAGTGTATTATCACTAAATCACTTGCAAACTTTAGATTGCACTCAAGCATTGATTATAAATTTGTTCGAAGCATAATATATATAAGCAGAGTTCCAGCCAGTGGACCTCCGAGTTAAACTTGAGGGTCCATTGGCTGAAACATTACTTGCCTTTTCGTCCACTTGTATAATGCATTTGGTGTGGGCTGGTCACTTTTCACAGAGAGGGTAATATTCCCACAGAGGCATAAAATTAGATTGCAAACACTAGTTAAAGGAAAAATCATAAAAAATTTTATTGATGAAGCACCGGGTACAACAGAATTTAAATGTTTCTACTATTGATTTTTATTACCTGGTAAATGTAAGCGTCGACGTAACAGCCCACACGTGGATTACGACCGGTCCACGGTAACTGTACTGTACATAACTGGAAACTGATACTTTGCGTGATACCCCCCACTCCATGGGTGATTTAATTACGATCCACTCTCCACATCCTGTAGAATCCTGAAAATATTATCCACCTCCCACAGTCGGCATCAGCCGTCCCAGAAAGTCTGCTATCTGTACCAAATTTGTACCAGAACTGATAATAAAATAATATTTCGAAAGAACAACAAAGCCAAATATGCTTCAGATATCCAGGATCAATGATGGGAATTCAAAATGTAGCGACAAGACTGCACGGTGGTGAATGCCAACACTGGCAACATTTTCCATCAATGGGGAGTCCTTCATAAATAGTTTATTATTGCCATCTGATACTCCTCAAGATTTAACTGAAACCAATGTCAAAATTTAAGAAGAATCAAGAAAATGTCACAATACAGAGTTAGGACGCTAAATAAGTTAATTTTTGCCTGTATTTATTTTTATTATACGTTAAACGATAGATTATCGAAGAAATTGCGGAAAGATAGAAATGGTATCTCCCACTGTGAAGATACAGAAATGTTCACTTGCACAGCATCAATCAAAATGGCGGCTTTCAAAGCATCACTTCAAGGTGAATACGAGTCAAATTATCACTGGAAATGACCAATTTGTTCTAAAGACGTACAATGAAAAGTAAATCTAGTATTTTTGAGTAGATACCGAACAGTTTCAGCAATAATTCAACACGTATTCAACTTGAATTGATGCATGAAACCCATTAGTCCAAACATGGCCTGAGAGTCCGTAATATAAGTTTGTGGTTTGGTACGTCCTTTCGAAGGACGTACCAAACCAAAACCTCACATTACGGACTTCCAGGCCATGTGTGGACAAGAAACCTGCCAGCTGAATCAGATTGCAAGACGTTATCTGTTCCGAGTATCAATCATATCCCTTACGCGTTTCAATGATTCAATGCGCTGTTTACTTTCATGCATCAGTTCAAGGTTGAAACGAGTGGAATTATTTTATAAAAAAACGTATAATAAAAAGAAATTCTAGTGTTTTTGAGTAGATACCGAAAATTATCTCACTTGTGACACAGATAAATGGTTATTTTCGCGAGAGGACACTCATGAGATAGTTTTTGGTATCCACCCCACAACAGTAGATTTATGACGTACGAACAGAATCATAAATCAGTTAATTAAGCAGGATGCTAAAATAATAGAGCATGATACTAAATTAATATAGCATGATTCCCAAACAATATGGTATGATGCTGAATTAATTCCGCATAATACTCAAATAATTAAACACCATGCTTAATTATTTATGTAGTATCAGTCAAAATCTTCTGGTATTTAATATGCAACATCCTTCAAGTTGGTTCAAGCTTGGTCCCTAGGTTGATATTTAGACTCCCTAGTTTTTCATTACTGAAAATCTTGTCATTTTGTCTGTGGTAGCATCCCAATACTAGAAAAAAGACTGGCGTGAACAACAGAGTAATAACAATTATACAGCATATTTCCTCTGTTGTGCTGACTTGCATTAGATGCTAATTAAATCATCCTTTAAACACGGTCAGCAGAGTGCCTCGGTATTCATGGGCTCTTTTGGTTGTTGCATGACACCACTGTTTTCACGTCAGAAAAAGTTGTTGGAAGTGCTGTACTTGACAAATGTATTTGAATGACAAAAGTAAAGTGATATGATCTTTCTTTTTTTTGCCTTAACGTTATAATGGTCACCTTAGTGGGAGTATTCAGTAGTGAGATACCTAATCCTATAGGAATATATATTTTGGGGCGTCCAAGTCTGATTTAACTATTATTTTCGTATATTATTTCACATTAAAATGTTAATTGGCGGACACACACACCTTACAGAACTGTTGTATTATTTTGAAAAGTCATAGGAACCGCAAGTGGGTCGTAAGCCCGCAAAGGGTTCCAGAACAGAATTCTCTATAGCCGTCAATGTGATTGTCTGAAGTGGACAGTAAATTCCAGTGAACACAATTACGTAACTCCCGTGTCGAATTGCCCATTCAATTGCAGTTGGCCTATCCCTCTGGGAATGCTTTGGCTGAGTGAACAAAATGTCAAATTCGATCGTTTTTTTTTTGTTGCACTTGCAACCAAATTCGCCTCAAATCTTTGCGTGATATATACATATCTACACTTCAGTGGTAACCAAGGCCTTCTCATCTGAGAACCGCGTCAAATCAGCGGTCGGGCAAAGTGTTATTATTATTATTATTCGAATTCTGTCCTGGAGGTTTGTCAATATGCCCGGCTGATGATCTCGTTATTTCAGATCGAACTCTCCTGATTTCCTTGCAACTTGTCTGCCAGTGATAACATTAATCGAAAAAACGCTCATATATCAGATACTATAACTGATAATTGTTGTTATATTGGTGCAATTGCATACAGAAATGCAATGTTAAGGTGTTATAAAAGTAAGGAAGAGTTTGCTGGAATCGACCCCTTGCAACTTTACCCATTTCGTCCGACAGCGCACCGAATCGTCCGCCTGCAATTTTGCCCAATTCGTCCGCGGGCAATTGTATCCAATACATCCGCCAATGGTTTGAATATCATAAAAAACATGGACAATAGAATTAATGATATTTATCCAGTATCAACGGAAATAATATTTATTCAGGACACAAGATTCACAAGATAATAACAGCATGGCATAGCAAATATTTTTCAATGAATAATTGCAAAATTATAAAATTATGTTGCGGAACTTAATATAACAAGTTTTGATGCGTTTCTTAATATAATTAATTCCTGTAATACATTTGCTAATAAGTTTGCGATTATTCATTGTAAAGCGCCGGTAGTGCTCTTCCACGAATAATTGCAAAATTATAAGTTTATGTTGCGGAACTTAATATAACATAAATTTTGATGCATTTCTTAATATAATTAACTCTTATAATACATTTGCTAATAACTTTGTGATTATTCATTGTAAAGTGCCGGTGGTGCGTTTCGATGAATAATTGCAAAATTATAAGTTTATGTTGCGGAACTTAATATAACATAAATTTTGATGCATTTCTTAATATAATTAACTCTTATAATACATTTGCTAATAACTTTGTGATTATTCATTGTAAAGTGCCGGTGGTGCGCTTCGATGAATAATTGCAAAATTATAAGATTATGTTGCGGAACTTAATATAACATAAATTTTGATGCGTTTCTCAGTATAAATAATTCATGTAATACATTTGCTAATAATTTTGCGATTATTCATTGTAAAGCGCCGGTAGTGCTCTTCCGCGAATAATTGCAAAGTTATAAGTTTATGTTGCGGAACTTAATATAACATAAATTTGGTGCATTTCTTAATATAATTAACTCTTATAATACATTTGCTAATAATTTTGTGATTATTCACTGTAAAGCGCCGGTGACGCCCTTCACTGAATAATTGCAAAATTATAAGATTATGTTGCAGAACTTACATATATTTTAAGAACGTTTGCTGTAATAATATAATTAGTATTGGTAATCCGTTGAATAAACAGTAATCAGAGCCACGTTAAACAGTGTCGAAATTTATTAGGTGGCTGATTAATTTAATTTGTTCTGACATGTCTGTTTTCAGAATTTCGTATAAGTATATGAAATCTTAATGCAAGGAGGTACATTAAGACATATTACACTAGATAAGTAGACAGAACTGCACAACTGCGCTCGTTTGGTTTGGCGCAGAATACCACTCGAGGCTTCGCCTCTCGTGGTATTCTTGCGCCAAACCAAACTCGTGCGATAAACATTAATCCCATTCAAACTCTTGTGCGTCTCTGTATTTATTACACACATCTGGACTTTTTAAAACAGATCGTTTTTCCAACATAAAATGAGGAATAAACCGCATTTAGAAAGCGTCGATGAAATGAAATAGCCCAATCTGAAACAGAAAAAAAGAGAAAGCCACACAAACTGGGGACCAGTCTAAAACAACACCTCCAACAACGATTTCGAAGAGTTGCCGCTTCGAGGAGTAAATTTGCTGTGAAATACGCGTTTTTTTGGTGAATTTTCGATTATTGGAATAAGTTCATGTATTTAATTTTCATGGAGACAAACGTGCTGTGACATTGAAGATATAAGTATGTTTCAAGAATAACGAGTTTAGCCAGAAATGCAGAACTTGAGATTGGTAGTGACATTCTAAATATAGCAAATGGTAAATTCCAGAATTTTTTTAACAAGTCAGTCAACATGCAGGCCAACATGCACTGTCACGCAGTAAGATTGTGTGAAACGAAGGGACCCTAACATAATATGTTAAAAACTTCAAATAATAAAAAAAATCCACAACACGAACATCAAATACCACCACGGATTATTTTGGAAAAAACAGCAAACAAAGGACAACTCCGACAAGGCAACATTTTCAAACATGCTCGATCTGACCCTGACAATGACATCATCGTCCAACACAGTGGCTGCAGAACCAGGCAGAGAACAAAAACATGTTGGTCAGTAAACAGTACCGTTGTTGCGAAAATCAGAAAGGGTTCATTTTAATGAAACTAAATCCACGTGAAAGTGGATGTTTGTTTCTTTGCTTTTGTGGTTCAAGCAGCTATTGCACCAGTGGTACGCGGAGAGTGGATTGGCACTAAATCATCCATGGAGTGGAGACATCTCCAAGGAATCACTCATATTCTGCACACATAAATGATAAATTACAAGTGCACAAAAAGCACAAGTAATGTTTCAGCTGATTCACCTCCGGTCAGGGCTTCACCCGGAGATTCATTGGTTGAAACTTTGTTTGTGACATGTATAATTTAAGCCACTTCCCAATGCATGTATAAATATTACTTAAGGGTATTAATAACAAACACATAAATAGGGGGTTATCATTAATGAAAACGAGGAAGTGAGGGACACTATTAAACAGTTTATATCCGGTGCTGGGAGGAATAGAGAGGGGTGGGATGCAGGGGGAATGATGGCCTTCTCTTATGAGAACCGCGACAAATCAGCGGCTGGCCGAGGAGTTATTAATATTAATAATATTATTGTTTAGATTTCAACCATAAATTTCTGTAATTTAATGGTGCAAGTATCAAAGTTTTACACTAAAACCCAAATATGAACTGGAAATGATAACGTTCATCAACTGAGTGGATACATTCATTGCTGGAACTTGCTTTTTTATAACTGTTCAGTTTGTTGGTGAAATTTTATTTGATGTCTGTGATGTGATATTACAAGAAATGTTAAATGTTCCACCACTAATATTGGCAGCAGAAAATAAACCGTTAGCTTAATTTTCATATCCAACCGACTTTTGCTCACTATCACTTTGTGCTACTTTCGCACTTTTCTCATTCGACACACATGATACAGAATTGGTTTTGTTTGATGCATGTATGCTGGGAACAGACTTTGTTTCCTCTGGATGTGGCTGAGGGTAAATTTCCTGCTCATGCGCCTCCTGTAAAATACTACACATTCCTTTCTGTTGCATTAGAGATGCTGTTGCATAATTATTTATACTGTTCACATTTTTGTGACGAGAGAGTTGCAATAGTGTTGTGTGTGTGTGGGGGGGGGGGGGGGGGGCGGGGTGGGGGGGGGGCACCCGAGCATGGAGCAGGTTTGTGCACATTCTTTTCCGCAAAGAATGGTTAGTTTTCCTCCCTTTCAAACCGGCTTGTGTAGCCATAGTTTTTATCATGGTACGCAGTTTATTTATCCCAACAGGTTCTGACTTGTAACAGTGAGCATTTTCATTTTTTTGTAGTTGTAATTTACAGCTATATGGAAAGGTGATTCAGTGTGCTTCATATTATCCGGTCTCTGAAATGCATATTTTTTATAGGCTTCTATTGGGCATAGTCTTTTGTCGTCATTGGAGAATATTTTAGGATCAAATGCCCTGGTAGTTGTATTTACGTCTCTTGTTTTTGTTAAACGCTCCCTGAATTCTAAAAACTCTTTTCCATTACTGTCAGATTTTAGTTCAATGTCCACTCATTTTAACTGGCGATTTTCATCACATCCCCTAAAGCCCATAAGTTTTGTTATGTTAAACCACATCAAGTTCAAAAGAACATTAGGGTCATGAAGTCCAATAACTCATCTTAAAAAAATCAGATTTCAAAATACTGTCTTCATAATTTTGGTCACACAGGTATCTTTCTATAGATCTATGATAACTTGTTAATGAATCAGATTCATAATTTGTCCCATCATCGTTTTTCAATGTTTAAAATGAATGTTCCTATTCAGGCATCAAGTTCTTTGGTTGTTATCAAATAAACATCCCTTTTTTCAGGAGGAGCCACTTCTCCCAGCCAGTTTTTGAATTTTCGCATCGAACATTCAATTTTTTAACAGTATTGGGATTTTTCTCATCATCAATGTCTTTTTTTAGAACGTTAATATTTGCTGACAATTGAAACTCAGTTGTCTGAGAATGTTTTGGACTTTTCTCAGTGGAATGGTACTGGAATTTGGATGGTAATTTTGGGGCACAGTGTGTGTCATTGGCAGTGCTACTGCTAGAGCTATTGTCACTCTCAGTTTCAAAGCTTTCAACGAATATCTCATTTGTAAAGTCTAATTCCATGAGTGCATCTTCATCATTGAATTCTAACATATAGCGATCTAAATTACTGTCATTTTCCCACTTTTCATCATCAGAATTCATTAAATTGAAGTTAAAATTTCCATGTTCACTTTTTTTGCGATGCAAACTCGGCTATTGGTTTTGTGTCGGAACTGTATTTGCAGACGACAAATCATCGCCTTGGTAATTTCGACGCTGACATACGGGGCACCGAAGAACCCGTAATTTGATGAAAATAAACGAATGACAGATAATCATTTTTTTATTGAAAGAATGAAAGGGTAACACCATTAATTGAATTTTTATTGTTTAAATCCGATTTTTTAACATTTGGCTCTGTTGATTTACGAAGCAATTACGTCACTCACACCCTGACCTATTTTATTCTTAGATTTTCCAGCAGCTAAAAATACATGGCCGGGTCGACCTCAACGTCGAGATATGACTGGTCAACTTTGCAGAAAAGAGAACCCCAGAATTTACGACTGGTTCTCTTTCTGCATTTGTAGTTCAGAGAAAAGTGCGAAAAGCTGTATTGCAGACGTGTGCAATAAAAAAAAAAATATTTCAAAATCTGGAATGTCGGAAACAAACGGTAATTTTACATAGGTGTAAAATAATATACAATAAAGTATACAATGACATTATTATTTAAATAAATAAATAAATAATGATTCAAAATACAATACTTCAATACTTTCTCCCCAGCGGACGAGTTTCGGACAAGTTGGGTAAAATTGCAGCGGATGACTTGGGTAAAATTGCAGCGGACGATTTGGTTAGCGTACGAAATGGGTGTAATTCGAAAAAAATGACACAGACAGGTTGCTTTCGGTCCCGTCAGAAATCCAAACAAAGTAATAATGTGTTACTTTTTGGTGCAGTATTTCTGAATGGTGCTTCGTAGTTTCGAACACTAGAAATGGAAAATAATAACCTTTTTGGATATTTACAGCCATTGAAAATGGCATGTCATATTTATTCGGGAACTGGAGGAAGATTCGGCCTGGGGAAAACTCGGCCCAGGAAAGATTCGCCCAAAAGAAAAGCAGTACATATCTGTAAGGATATTTTAGAAACGCTACTATATTTGTTTTAACTCCTAAAAAATAATTATTTAAAAAAATATGATTGTTTTGCTCGATATTTATTGAAAAAAATATTAATATATATATCGTCAAGCAATTATCTCTGCAGTAAATTCACATTTGATGTGTTTTGTAATAATTAATGTCTCTCATCTGTGAGAGTGGTATCCAGTCACTTCGGATCCTAGTCATTTCGGCCCTTGATCACTTTGGTCTCAAAAGTCATTTCGGCCGTATTCACTTCGGCCTCAGTCAGTTCGGCCCTTTGGTCATTTCAGCACCATCTATAAAGATCAGCGCATAGTTTATGTTTAGAAATAATGGCTAATTACCTTTATTAAGTAATGTCCAGTCATTTATATTTACAAAGTGTACAGAAAAGTTTTACACAACATTAATAATTATCCATGTGTTCAATTTTACATTCATTTAAGGTGCTATCTATATAAGTAAGAGAAATTTGTTTACTTTGAAATTTCGCAAAGTATATGCAGTCATCTCATTCATTCATGTAGTTATGCACAATTCCTAGCCACCTTCCAGTTTGGGGTACACAGGGTTTCTTTTTCTTTTCTTTTTTCTAAAACAACCACCAAACTGCGATTTCGATACTACCATAAATATGTCCACGTGTTCTAAAACACAGAGCAGAATTCTTGTAGTTATGCGCAATTCCTAGTCACCTTCCAGTTCGAAGTTTGCGAGGGCTGACCCCAGTAATCCCTCCAATGCGCATGCTCAAACCAAATAACATTACTGACCCTCGCTTCCAACTTTCATGGATTCATAAGCAAATAAAATTATTCAGGTCGCAAGGGATTTTAAATCGCACATCGTCCATGTGCACCTTTGGCGTGCTGAAACTGTTCATTCATTTATTCATCATGGAAGAACATCTACTAGGCATGAAGGAATACCATATATCATATGATTACCTGAATATCTCTTTGAGATATAAATGTTGAAAACAATTAAACATAAAAATGTTAAAATTCAAAAGATATTCAAAAATATTTATAGAGGGCGAAAGGACTTCGTATATTGGGGCTGAATTGACTTGAGACCGAAATGACTGGGCCGAAATGACTTGGGGCAAAGGTAACTGGAATTCGTGAGAATTGCATCCAAACTGTCATCCAACAATTTGCCCCAAACTGGATTAAAATCTAACCCAAACCATCCTCTGGCAATTTGCCCCAAACCGGCCTCCAGAATATTGATTTATTTATTAGAGTTTAATGACACTTTGACAGCCAGGGCCACCTCACGTTGAACAGTTTTACAGGTGGGGAAGTCAGAGAGAACTACCGAACTACCGAGCAATGACAAATAACTAACGTACAACAACACTCAAGCTGGATTATAATTGGTCGAAGAAAGGTGTACGATTTATATGCTGTATGCCTTGGTACACAATGCACCCACGTGGGCAATGGGAACGACGTGTCTTGCCCATGGAAACAAAGTGGTTGCTGCAGGTGGTATTCGATGGAGGACCTGCACCTCTAACTTCTGAGCCCAGTTATTATTGATAAAATAGTACAGAAGTAAGAATTCAATATAAAATAATCCTTCTGATGCATAAATGACCTGGCACCATCATATCTCTCAGATCTGGTCACATACTACACACCTTCCAGAGATTTCCGTTCTTCGGACTCGCTCACCTTGGTCCAACCTGTTTCAAAATTAACATCCGCGGGTGACCGGGCCTTTTTGATCGCCGCCCCTAATCTCTGGAACCTTTTACCGAGTCACCTGAGACTTCCACGGGAAACTGAGTCATTCAAAGCTGGTTTGAAAAGGCATCTCTACAAACAAGATTTCTGCACCAATATGTAAATAAGAAATCATTTCCCTTTTTCTGTCTGTAAAGCCAAAGAGCACATTTTGTGGAGTTTAGGCTGAAAATTATTATTATTATTATTATTATTATTATTATTATTATTATTATTATTATTATTATTATTATTATTATAAGTTACAGAACACAAATTGTTAATTTATTTTAGTGAGCAGCAAAAAATGATTGACAATTTGACATCTATTTCATTTTTCTCAGTTTATGTTTACTCAATCATCAATCAAGAAAATAACTTCTACATGGGAAAAAAACACTAAAAAATAAAACAAAATGTTAGAAGTTGATCCAAAAGTTATTCAACATGTTTTAGTGACTACTATTGTGCAAGTTTATAACAAAAATGTCAAGTTTTTGTATATTTCCACTGTAGGACAGTTTGGGTGCATCAACAGTTGATACAGGCCAAAATGTAGCGGCTGGTTTGGGTCAAATTGCAGAGTACGATATTCAGTCAGTGACAAACTCCATGTAATTTTTAAGGTGCAATTTATAAAAAAAAAAAAACAGGAAGACAAGAACTGTCAATATTTATTTATTGCTGTTTTAGATCACATGTTTCTGCATAATGGGTAATCATGAACACGACAGTTTTATGGGTGGAGGAAGCCGGAGTACCTGGAGAGAACCACCGGCAATGTCGAACTATGACGAGCAACTGTCAGATCCCCAACATACCTACTCCACATATGCAGGTTTAACATTGGTTGAAGACAATTTCACCACTGACGTGCAGTATGCTTTGGTACAAAACGCCACCTGGCCCCATGTGGACAATGGGGGTGAAGTGTCTTGCTCAAGGGCACAACATGGTTGCCGTAGGTGGGAATCTTTCGGCCTGCAGCCTGTACCTCTACTAACTGAGATACCACACCCCCAGAACTGTCAATTGTTACAAATTATTGGAACACAGACATAGTATATTCTTTGTGTTTTTTTTAGAACTTCGATCAATAACAATGGCATTTTAACCTTCATAACTGCATATTACCAGCTAAAACATGTTGTAGAATGATCACTTGAAAATTTCTCAAGTACATAGTTTCATTATTAGTTTGTGATATTTGTTGTTGCAGTACAGTGGAATCATGTTAATTGAAGAGCCACTTTGCATAATAAAAATTATTCAGTTAACAGGAGTATTCAATTAACAGTAACTGTGTCCCTTTCCTGTATTCTAGAGATAAACTTAGAATTTATTCTATTATTATGAGCTCTGTCAAACAAGATATAATAGATTAAATGCCTATATGGGATGTACTGAGGCCAAATTGGTCTACAACCAAAGGAAAACTGAGAGGAGTCAGTGTAATTTCGCGATATGTTACAAGATGTTTTATTCAATTAACAGGAGATTACCTATATTCAATTTATAGGTCAATTATACTAGAGGCACTGTAAATGGTTTTGTGTTGGGAAAATATATTCAATTAACAGGGATATACAATGAAGAGATATCGAATTAAGTTTGCTCCACTGTATAACCAAAAACACCGCGCCCCACGACCCCAATCAAAACCATAATTCAAAAGTCTTGGATTTCAGCAAATTTGATTTCTTTATTTATAGGGGTTTAACAATACTTTTCACAGCCAGGGTCACCTCATGTTAGATAGTTTTACTGGAGAGGAGCCTAAAGTACCTGAGAGAACCACCGAGCAATGGCAAGCAATGGCAAGCAACTGTCAGGCTCCTCAACATAGTAACTCCAAACAAGCAGGGTTAGCATTGGTCGAACACCAGTGCATCATCGATGTGCAGTACGCCTTAGCACAGTTGCCGCAGGTGGGATTCGAACTGAGAACCTCTCAGCTTATTTTGGGAAGGGTTTTTATGTTTCACAATTTTGTCATGGTTAGTAATCATAAATCCTTAAAATACTAGAGAAAAAAATGCATTTCTGTGAAGATTTTACCTTTGAGGTGATAAGATTCG
The DNA here is from genome assembly GCA_031216915.1 of Pictodentalium vernedei. Classification (NCBI taxonomy): domain Eukaryota; kingdom Metazoa; phylum Mollusca; class Scaphopoda; order Dentaliida; family Dentaliidae; genus Pictodentalium; species Pictodentalium vernedei. The sequence continues at coordinate 471,207,669 of CM062291.1, forward strand.
ACCACGACTGAGACCGAATATTCTCGGAAAAAGTATGAGGGCTGAATCTTCCTGCGGCTGAATCTTCATGAACCCCCTTTTTTTCAAACTAAATTGCCCATTACGTATAAAGCATCATAACTTAGGCAAAAGCAATACTAAGTCTGAAATTCTATAAATGCCTAATATATTTACACAAATTATACAGCAAAATGAAGGATGTGGTGTATAGAACCCCAAAAGTATGTGTGCACCTCACGCTCTGACACACAGTCGACATCAGCGATTCCCGAAAGTGTGCTATCGGTACCATATTTGTACCATAACTGATAATAATAAAATAATATTTTATAAGAAGAACTAAAACAGAAATTCAAGATGCAGCCTCGAGGCTGCATGGTGGTGAATGCCAAGGCTGTCCCATTGTCCTTGAAAGGGGGGAGTCCTTCACAAATAGTGTTTTTTTGTCATGTGAAACTCCCCATTTTTAATAGAAGTCAATTTCGTAACGCTAGAAACATCCAGAAAATATCACAATACGGAGTTATGACCCGTAATTCGTTAAGTTTTGCCTGTTTTCAGACTGTTTGCACAATAACTTGGAACAAGTAGCAGTAGATTTGATTCAGTATTGGTGTGAGAGACTTTCTTAATGTCTTGAATGAGTTAAAACAATTGGTATGTTTCGGCTATACTGAGCAGAGTTATGACCCTTAATTTGTTGATTTTTCCTGTTTTCAGCTCGGTAGTATGATAACCTCAAATGTCAATGGATTTTGTCAACGATTGATATGTGGGGCCTTTTTAACAATGTCTTGAATGGGTTCGAAAACTGGTACCGTTTGGCCATACTGAACAGAGTTATATGCCTTAATTAGTTAATGTTTTCCTGTTTTCAGCTCATTAGCACTTTGACTTGCACACGTATCAAAGGATTTGGCCAATATTTGGTATGCGAAAATTTCATAATAATGTCTTGAAGCATGACAACCTGAACAAATATCTATAGATTGGGTTAATAATTGGTATGTAAGACTGTTGCAACGTTATGGAGGAGTTCGGTAACTGGTACGGTACTGACATACTTGCCCTCGGCTAGCTAATTATAACCCCCACTTTTTGAAAAGTGGGGTATACTGGATTGCGCCTATCCGGGAGTCTGTCGATGCAGCTGTGCGTACGTCTGTTCATCCTCACTCAGATGTCGGCCCGCATTATAACTTGAATATTACTGTTCAGATTTCATTGAAATTTCACACACATGTTCACTATCACACATGTAAGATCCTTAAGGAGTAACAGCCATTTTGCTGTTGAAAATATTTTTTCTGTGCATTATGGCCCTTTGATTATACAAAAATAGTCTATTTTTTGTCTGTTTGCCTCGTATATCTGGTTTGGGTTATCGGATCTCAGTCAAATATATTACTTTCCACTTTTCCGACTTATCCCGCTTTTAACTTTGAAAGTTTGCTGTTTGTCTCGTAAAATACCAATATTTGGTCTGTTTGCCTCATATTTCAGGTTTGGGTTATCAGTTTTCCATAAAATGTAGAATGAAGATTTTTTATGGGAACGGCTTTCAAATTAGTCACGTGCCAACAGTAAAACCAAGACAATTCATGCAAATCACCTCCTTGCATGTGGCATTATGTCTTTGTTATCTTTGATGACCCAATCATTGTTTCTGGCCTTTATAGTTACTACTGGGTTGGGGGGGGGGGGGGGGATTAAATTGCTGCAAAACAAAAACAATAATTTCAGATCTCACATGTAGATGATCTGATTGACAAAAACTAACATTGATCTCACAATTTTTGCTGGGTTGATTTTCTCTCCGCTGTAAAACAAAAATGATAAACCCATTGTGTGTGTGCCTAGTGTTGAAAATATGTCCAACGCATTTTCAGAGATGGAGGTGGGGGGGGGGGGTGGGTGGGGAGGGGGTGCATATGCCATGCCTAGCATGCTGTTCTCAATATTACATGACCCTGTAGAGTTACTCTGGTATTTTGCGTTCAAAAATGGGTTTGTGAATACTTCAAAGATTTTACACACAATACGCTTTTGCCTTGAGATTTTCTGCAGGGTCCATTGGGTGAGAGATTGTGTCCTTCATCTGACACAGCCTTATCCTTGACACTGGCATGTCAGCACCTCTGATACATTCTCTTGCATTTGAAGTCTATCCATATGTCTGACCGTATATATGTCCATCTGCACTCTGATGTCTGTTTGCATTATAACCTAAACATCGTTTCTCAGATTTCAGTGAAATTTGGGATAAAAGTTGTTTATGGAAATGGCTTTCAAATGAGTCATACTCCGGCAGTAAAACAAAGAAAGTACCTGTAAACCACCTTCCTACTTGTGGCATTATAGGGGCCCCAGCGAGCCATAGGCTCGCAAGGGGTTGCACATACCCAATCAGATAAATGTGTTCCAGGACAGAATTCTCTAATACCGTCAAGCGATATTTTGAATTTGACAGTAAATTTCAGGGAAAAATCACTTGACTTCTGGTTCACAATTGCCATCGGCTTATCCCCTTCAAGGAATCTTTGGACCGATATCAACAATCAAACAAAATGTCAAATGCGTTCGTTTTCTGTTGCAAGCCAACTCGCATCTCAGCTTTGCGTGATATTTACATGTCCACACATAACTTGTATTCTCTCCTTTTAGAGTTTTTTTCAATACGCTCAGCAAATAATCTTATTTCAGATCGAACTCTCTTGATTTTGTTGTAACTTGCCCTATTCGGCGATTACATGATGTACCTTCATCGAGAAACTGCAGATATAACCGGCGATCTTGTTGATTATATTGGTGTGATAAAGATATACATGAACACGTAACTAGTGAAGTTCAAGAAACAAAACAAAACACAGTTTTTGAATTATCCTAATTTTAAGTTGTAATAAATAGTAATGAAAAGTTTGGGTGAGAATAAGTGATACCTTGCTGATAAGGAGCTCCAGGGTCGTTTCGCCCCAATTCTCGTTCGACCCTCGAGTCGCTCGAGTCGTTTCACCCCATTCCTCATTTGCTGCGAGTCATTTCGCCCCACAGACAGAGGTCGATGGTTTCGCCCCTAAATTTTAATTTTGTTTGGTAATGCGATGTAATTGTTTCCTTTAGTACTTTAGTATTTTTTTTCACCAAAAAATTTACCGAAGTAAACAATTTCCATTAAAATTTTCATTACTTTTACAAAATTGAAAAAAATTACCGTATCTGAATTGACCGATACTTGAAATCAGACAAATAGAAATGGTTTTGGTGGTATGTCAATGCGGTATGGAAAAAGGAGTAAATGAAAACAGAACTTGCAGTGATATCATGCTTTATTCCTGTTTTACTTATGTATTTGTCTACAGTTTTATAGTTTAGTATTTTGACATTTGATTATAATTTGTACTTTAAAATAACATCCGTAACAATGCATTACAATTATCAATCTGTCTGTGCCGCTTCTCTTTTGTGTGTCTTTCACTCGTTTTCCCCGGATACCTCTCCATATATGTTTCCACAATTTGGGCAAGATACTGCACCCCCATTGCCCATGTGCGGGCACAGTGGCATTGTGTGCTAAGGTGTACAGGACGTTGATGGTGCACTTGTCTTCAACCATTGCTAACCCTGCTCGTGTTGAGTTAGTATGTTGGGAAACGTGGCTTTTGCTCGGCGGTTCTCTCCTTGGACTCCAACTTCCTCCACCCATAAAACTGTCTAACACGAGGTGACACTAACTGTCAAAAGTGCTGTTAAACTCCAGTAAATAAATATATCCGCGTTCCATGTGTTTTCTAATACACTGTCATCAGTGAGAATTGCATCTAAACTGTCCTCTGACCCAAACCGGCTTCTAATTTAACCCAAATCATCCTTTGGCAATTTGATCTAAACCAAACCACCACCCCCCCCCCCCTCCCCCAGAGAATGGCCCTTCCAAACAACGAGGTATATCGAGAGATACCGAGATGAAACGAAAAAAGTAACTCGGGGTTGTTTAAAAAGGTTTAAATATAATTGCAGACATTTAATTGATTCCTTTCAAGCAATATATGTGATATTACTTGCTTTATTCGAGTAAATGCAAGATATATACATGTAGACCGAGTTGTTACCGAAAACTACCCCTTGGTGTATAGTAGGTAGCTTGGTAATTAATGGGCTACGTCTGTGCAAGGTTGAAGCACTTAAATGGTAACTAGGTATCATAAAACAGATCACTGTAATATTTGATAAAAATAAACCTCCCATCAGATTTTATCTGGGCCTTGGGCCGGCCAAACTTTTCAGTTACGGCAGCTCTAAAGTTTTTTTTTTAATTTTCATTAATTTATTTATTTATTTTGTTTTTTTGTTTTGACATTGTTGGATTTATGTTATTAGGATATTGTGGCGTTCTGTGATAAGTATCGTTCGGCTGTACACCCAAAGCTACAGCTTGTATTTGGTATATGTACAGTACATAGAGAGAGGATTGCTACAAAATCACCTTTGGAGTGGAGTTATCACCCAAAGTATCACTTTCAAATTCGGTACATATGGACAAAACACACAAGCAATGTTTCAGCCAGTGGAGTCAATGGACCTCCAGGTTTAACCCCGTGGTCCATTAGCTGTCCAGAGCTTAACTTGTGCTTGTTATGCTTTGCAACATATTTGCAATTATTGTTTGTGTGAAATCTCCACTCTGTGGGGTGATTTAGTGATAATACACTCTGCACTTACTGTATATATACAGTATACCTTTTAGCCCTTTCGTCTGTGATAACGGTACTAATTTATGGTGATTTGTTGACACTTTTTTGTTTTTAAGGTTTTCACCTTCTTAATGTGACCATCTTTTTTTTTACAATTGCCGCCGTTTTATAGAATTATAGAAAAATTAAGTCAGTATCCTTTTAATCGTCGGTCACATTGGTCATTCATGAGTGCTGACAATGTCTGTAGTTTTGTGGCATTTTTTTTTCATCGTTGGCGACTAAAAAATTACCACTTCCGAAAAATAATGTTTCCCATATCATCATATTGGTCCATAACAATTTTTCTGTCATGACAAAGAAGACAATTTCCGACGGCAACAAAGAAAACTAATTAAGGAACCACTATGTGATTAACAATTCACACTGTTGCTTACTGAGGTGGAGTCGGTTTAAATACCATTACCGAGTTACCAACTAAATACCAAAGGGAAAATTTATCAGTGCACTCGATAACGTCAGCACCCATAATTTTCAAAAATGGCATTAAAACCATGCAAATACGTCTTAAATCTACTTACATAATCAGAATACCCCACCAGAGGTGCAGTTGCTCAGTAAGTAGAGGTGCAGGGCAGGCTGCAAGCCGAGAGGTTCTCGTTTCGAATCCCACCTGCGGAAACAGCTTTGTGTCCTTGTGTAAGACACTTCACCTCCATTGCCCATGTGGTGGCACGGTATGTTGTGTACTAAGGCATACTGCATGTTGTTGGTGCACCTGTCTTTGAACAAGGCTAACCATGCTTGTGTAGTATTTTGAGGAGCTGGCAGTTGCTTGTCATTGCTCAGTGGTTCTCTCCAGGTACTCTGGCTTCCTCCACCCGTAAAACTGTCATGGTCATGATTAGCTGTTGTGCAGAAATATGTGACCTTAAACACCAATAAATAAATAACAAAAAGAACACACCACCCATACCCTTTTCACCCCTGTTTTCATTCGCCTTGGTATCCCTCGGTTTGCCTCGGTGTTTAATATGTCCACCAGAAAAAGAGTGATTTCTTTTTCTTAAATATCAAAACAAGAAACAGTAATTTTAACAGGTAGTATCAACATGATTTTCATGAAATTCACACAATTTTATGTTAGTTAATAGCTGAAAAAACGCAAGGTGATATTTGCAAATCTTTCTTTATTACTGGTACCAGATACTGGTAATGAAAATTGTCGTTTGTCATCAATACTTGATCAAGTTTCTGACAAGACACATTATACTATCCCAATGTTAGCTATTGGACATAGGCACACAACGTGATGTTAGTTTACCATGATACTGGTGCTTAGCCAGGATATCAAAGTTAGGGGCAAGAGTAATATCTAGTGGCGGTGGGGATGAAGCATAAAAAATATGATGCACAGCATCACCTGAGCCACATAGCAGTGAGATGGGGCGAGGACAAGTGGGAGTGTGCCCCTCTCATCAGTGGAGGGGTCGGGTGCCCCCCTCCAAAAAAAAATTGAAAATTCAAGACAGATAAACACAATTTCCTTGACTCTGTGTCAATTTACGTCCATAATATATAAGTTGCGAACAAGTATACATATCTAGATATTGAAATGTCTTATCGGATGTCCATTATAAGGGTTAACAGGTTTGGGGGGAGGGGGCATGAATGAAATCAGGGAGGGCATCTGCCCCCTCCCCCTCCAGCCTCCATGCCTAAAGTACGACCACCGTGGACTGATCGTTTTCCACGGGTGGACACTTTTTCCGCGGATGCAATGATATTAGATTTCAAACCCTGTTTACAACAATAATCATCAAAAATTTAATAAATGAAGCACAGAGTACAATCCGGTGTTTCATTAATTAAAATTTTTATTGATGATGATTTTCTATTACCTGGAAAAAGCAATGCGTGGACATCACCGCCCATGTATGGATTATGACCAGTTCACGGCAACTGTACTGTATGTCTGCGCCACTGCTTTGACCAGGGACTAATCTAAATGGGTGGGTGTGTTTACAAATATTAATATTCTTTAACACCTGATAACAAAGTAATTTAAGTTTATGAACAACCACACAACTGACTTTTAATTACAATACTCCTAATTCCTATTAAACATACATGAATGTTTATTAATTATTGGATTTTTTATAATGTGATTGAAGCTTATTGGGCATGTATGTTTGTTAAAATTGCCCCTCCACTAGGGAGGACTTCTTGAAATATGTCTACACTGGATTGCGTGGTATTCCCTTGTGTAAGACAATGTATTCATTGCAATAATCTTCATGCATAAGGCACCACAAAGTAGATCTGTTTCACAGGCCATGTTTTTGTAAAATTGCATGCAGACAGGTGTTTTTTTATTCTATTTTTTATTTTTGAAATTATTTCTTTGCCATTAAAAGTTCATGTTCTTGGTTTATTTAAGACCTCATAATCTACAGAATAGCATGGGTGGTGGTGTATTCCATCCCTTGAGTGCAAGAAGGCTTTGCAATGCTATAGCATAAACCTTATTGCACTCCAGAGGCAAATTTATTAATTTTAATAACATGGGTAAAATATCGGACATGAACCATTTAAAATTTTTTTTAGCTCACCTCGACAAAGTCAAGCTAGGCTTATCTAATCACTCGTCGTCCATTGTCCATCCGTCTGTCGTCTTTCAACACCATGATTTGGTCTTCTCGCCCAAAACCTCTGGGCCAATTCAAGTGAAAGTTTGTGTGAGTGATGGTCCCAAAGGGATATTGAATTTTTGTTCAACTCAACATGCCCAGGCCAATAGGGAGGGGGTGGGGGAAAATGCTCCCAAAATATTTTTAAAATCTTCTCATCAACCAGTGGATATGTTCAACTCAACATGCCCAGGCCAATAGGGAGGGGGTGGGGGAAAATGCTCCCAAAATATTTTTATTATCTTCTCATCAACCAGTGGGTATAGTGACTTGATATTTGTTATGTAGCTTCCTTTTGAGGCGTAGAATCAAGTTTGTTCAAATGTAGTTCGTGAAGCAATATTTGTCTTTGTAATGGAAGGGGTTAGATTTTAGGCACCACCCCAAATTTCTATTTTCTGAACCGATGGTACGATTTGAATGAAATTCAGTATGTGATATTATTGGGTCATAAGTATTTGACTCATGCAAACAAACCCCCAAAAACCCTGCGTCCCCATGGGAACAACAGGAGCTAAACACAGAAATATTTTCAAATGCCTATGCTTCCCAAACCGCTTGGAACAGAAAATTGTTATATGGTATGAAGCATTCTCAGGACCAGTAGAATTGAACAGTAAATAATAAAAGTTGCCATCTGTTTTGTTAGGGAGTTCTGCAGAGGGCATCAAAATAATGCTGACTCCGCATATTTGGAAACATTTTAGAAAATCTTTTCTCCAGAACCAATAGTTGGAATCGTTTGATATTTTGTATATGGCATCCATAGAGGGGCCAGATACACGTTTGTTAAAATGAAGTCCATTGGTTTATATTTGGACTCGATGCAGGTGCCCAGATGTTTTAACTTAGGGCAATATGGGGAATTTCCTTTAAAAATCACCTTCAGAACCACCAGTCAGAATCTTTTAATGTTTGATATACATCATTGTTTTGAGAGTCAGATTCATGATTGTTCAAACCAAGTCCCTTGGTTAATATTTGGGCATCATTTGGTAGTTTCCTTAAAAATTTTCTTCAGATTCATCAGTATTTAGATGTGTGTAACTAAGACTAATCTACATAGGTTGTATCAAGGGGCTTCAGAGGGGAGCTCCACATTTTACATTATGATCAACTGAAGAAAAGGCATGATGCTTGGACTGTTGTTTTTGTCACTCCTGGGTCGGGGGGGGGGGGGGCTCAAGGATTGACATTGTATCCTATGGAGATGGATTCCTTAATGTAGATTCATTCTTGGACTCTGTTTTTATCGTGTTCTGTTCAAGGTGAGCGCTTCAGACCCCGTGGGACCTCTTGTTTATTTATTTATTGGGTTTCAACAACACTTTCGACAGCCAGCAGCTACAAGTTTCTTCTCTCCCTGAACCAAGTCTCTCGCCCAACTGCAGGTCTTTCAGTCTGGGTGAGCTATAGTGATCACTCGTAGTCCGTGAACATGGTGTTTGCGTTTTCGCCTCCAAAACTGCTGAACCGATTTAAGTGAAATTTCAGATGATAATTGTTTGTTATGACATCGCATTTGAATTTTGTTCAAATCAAGTTGACCTCCCCCTCAGTAGGGCCACGCCCAAAAAATATGCCTAAATCTTAACAAATCTTATTCTCATGAACTAGGAGTAGCGGAGACTTGATATTTGGTGTGCAACTTTCTTTTGAGGTGTAGACTCAGATTGTTTTAAGAGAAATGTGTGGGGCTTTATTTGCCTTCGTTATGTGAGGGGCAAGAATTTTCTCTCCGCCCCAAATTTCTATTTTCCAAACCAAGAGGCTTCTTTGAACCAAATTTAATATGAGGGCTTATTGGGTTATAAGTACATAATTTAAAAATGTTTCCCATCGCCCCATGGGAACTGCAGGGGCTAAAAATAGAACAACATTTAAATGCCCATATCTCCAAAACTACACGGCACTGAGTATTCTTATTTGGCGTGAAGCTTCCTTGATACCACCAGAATGGAATGGTCCAGAAAAAATGCTGTCGGGTCTACCATGGGGTACTTTTTCGTGACTTTGAATAAATGCATGAGTCAGCATTTTTTGACACTGTGGGTAATGGGGGAAGCAGTTAAGACTCTTCTCCATCCAACCCACTGCTCCAAAAGCTTTCAGATTTCACATATACCATCTTTGGAAGATTTTGTCACACGTTTATTGAAATCAAATTCCTGGGTTCATATTTGGGCTCTCTTTGGGAGTCCAGATGTTGAAACCAGTGCAGTATGAGGAATGAATATTCTTTAAAAATCTTTTTCTTCAGACCCACCGATCAGAATCTTTTGATATTTGATATGAAGCATTCTTAGGCGGGTGAGATTTAAGTTTGTTCAAGCCAAGTCCATATTTGGGCTCACCAGGGTTTCGCAAATTGTGAGAACGTTCGTTCCGTTTCTGTGACGTTTTCGCAAATGCTTGTTAAGAAGATTCATTTACCGTTCCCGCAAAAATATAAGCATTTGTTCATCAGATAAAATTTAATAAAATTAGATTAATTTTAGAGCTAAAACGATTAAAGGGTTTCCTTGATTGATTATTCACATGGATTAACCTTGGTTAACCGATTAATCACTTGCCCTAATAGGTAGCTGAATAATTGTCGTAATGTTGATGATTTATATAATTAAAACTTTACTCAACGCAATGGACAAAACCGGCCAGCGCCTTATACAAAAATGTCCATTCAAATTTTATTGTATTTTCAATTTCTGTCTCGAAACCTAGCTTATGACCCCTCATTGGAACGAGCTCATTGAACGTGTTCCAATAGGGGGTCATAAGCTATGTTTTTGAGACAAAAATTGAAAATATTTAGTAATTCAAGAATTGCTTGTGCATGTATCGTCTGATACCCGCATTTGGTGAAGGGTTGAGCATGACCATTTCCAGCTACTGATACAGTACAATGATCATGCAAGTGAACAAGTATATCAGCACGCAACTGGCATGCGTTACTTTGTCTCACATAATTGATGTGAGCCAGTGTGACAATGTTTGCCTGTTTTGGAGCAAGTGTGTTCCTTAGTTAACTCATATCATACTGTACTTCAAAAGTAACGGTTAACCGACCAATTACTTTTTTATCGATCAATACGTTGATCATTGGTTAGTCGATTAATCGGTTAACCGTATCAGCTCTAATTAATGTCTATAAACATGATTACTGCAAAAGTCTTTGATGTGCTGGTTGAACAATCTAACAATCTATGTATTTGAAGATAAATAAGCATAATTCATGTGATTAAGACACATATTAGAAATGAGACCCGCAAAAAATAAATGGGTCCCGCAAAAAATATATTGGCGAAACCCTGACTCACTGTGGTAGCCCGAATTATAACTTAGTTCAAACTGAGGAAGTTTCTTTAAAAATCTTCTTCAGATCCAGCAGTCGGAATGTCTTGATATATCCTTAGGGGAGTGAGATTCAAGTTTGTTTACTCCAAGTTCCTGGGCTCATATTTGGGCTCACTGTGGGAGCCTGAATTATAACTTATTTCAAAATGAGGAATTTTCTTTAAAAATCTTATTCTTCAGATCCAGCAGTCGGAATGTTTTGATATTTGGTACTATGTGCAGCGTCCTTAGGGGGTGAGATTCAAGTTTGTTCAGTCTAAGTCCCTGGCTTCATATTTGGGCACCCTGTGGAAGCCAGAATTATAACTTAGTTCAATATGAGGAATATTCTTCAAAACTACTCTTCTTCACATCCACCACTCAAAATGTTTTGATATGTGATATACAGTATCCTTACGGAGGTGAGATATACGTGTGTTAAAGCCAAGTCCCTGGGATCATATTTGGGCTTCCTGTGGGAGCCTGAATTGTACCAAAATTTGTATTTTCCAAACTAAGAGGCCGATTTGAAGCAAAATTGATATGACGGGCTTATTGGATTATAAGAACCTAATTTATGCCAAAAAAAATTTCCCGTCGCCCTAAGGAAACCGCAGGATCTAAATATAGCAAACATTTAAAACGCTCATATCTTCAAAACTACATTGAGACTGAGATTTTTTATTTTGTGTGAAGCTTTCTTGGGAATAGCCAAAAGGAATGGTCCAAACAAAAAAAAGCCATCGGTTTTATCATAGAGTAGTTTTCCAGGACTTTGAACAAATGCTGAGTCATCATTTTTTAACACTGTGAGTAATGGGAAAAACATTAAAGAAACTTATTCTTCCATACCACTGCTCCAAAGGCTTTCATATTTCGCATATAACATATTTGGAAGATTCTTTCACATGTTTGTTGAAATCAAATCCTTGCGTCCATATTTGGGTTCTCTATGATCTTTAAAAATATTCTTCTTCCGATCCACTCTTCACAATCTTTTGATATTTAGGATACAGCATCCTTGGACAGGTGAGATTAAAGTTTGTTTAAGCCACATCCCTGGGTTCATATTTGAATTATAACTTAGTTCAATAAGAGGAATATTCTTTAAAATCCAGTTGTCAGAATCTTTTGATATTGATATACAGCATCCTGAGGAAGGTGAGATTCAAGTTTGTTCAAGCCAAATCCCTGAGTTTATATTTGGGCTCCCTGTGGGCACCTGAATGATAACTTAGTTCAATATGAGGAGAATTCTTTAAAAATCTTTTTTTTTGTGTTGGATTCACCGGTCAGAGTCATTAGATATTTTGTATAAGCTTTTCTTATAAGGGGCAGATGCAACTTGTTCAAATAAATTCCCTGGGTTGATATTTAGGCTGCCATGTCAGGTGAAAGCCCTCAGGCCCTCTGGGGCCTCTTGTTTTCTGTTTGACAACATTGCCCTAGCTCTTCTCTCTGTATTTGTCATTGTAAGTTAGTTACTACTTTTATGCAGGATTCCAAAATATGTTACTACATGTCTGTCTGTCTGTCCTTCAGATGAAATTTGTCTTTGCTTTTCATTTGCCTGGCTCTACATTTTAAATAATTTGCAGCTATCTTTCACCCTCCAACCTCCCCCACACACATACACAAATAAGGGCTGGGCGAGTATTGAGTACTTTGTCAAAAAAATGGTTCTCGAGTACTACGAGTACTGAGTACTTTGGACCCAGCCTGTCACAAATATACTAAACATCAAAAAGTATAGTGCTGCTGTAAACTGCTCACTTTCCACGGATGGGCAATATTTCCACGGATACAATAATATTTGATGCCAAACACTATAGGAATAATCAACAATAATTTAAATAATGAAGCACCAGGTACAACCCAGTGGTTCATTAATTAAAATTTTGCGGATGATGATTTTTATTGCCTGATAAATGCATGAGTGGACATCACTTCCCATGCGTGCATTACTACCCCGTCCACGGCGTCTGTACTGTAACTGATTTGTCCTCTTTGGGAATATATTTACTACAATTTCACCCCTTTTGACAAAATATGTGCCTATGGGTTTAAAAAACAAAAGTAGTGAGAGTGCACTTGGGATATTTGCAGCACAAGCACAGCACAACAGAATCAGTATTTGATGATTTAGGAATTGTAACAGTGTAATAAGCCACCACAGCAGCAGGTACTGGTCACTCTGTAGGAAAAAATCACTGTTTTCGCACTCGAGATGCCTTAACTGAGAAAAATGAGGTTTTGTTTTCTTACAACGACTGCAAAATATTCATCAAACACAATGTGAAATGTCTTCAGAAGCCATAATGTGATTAAAGAACAATGGGAAATTCAATATGTGTCAACATCAATGTATTTATAAATAAATTAATATATTTTTTATGGAAAAAGGCATACTGAGGGGTGTACGGGGGGGGGGGGTGCACATCCTGGGCTATATTTTGCCCCATCACTGGGTAACATAATATTTGACATCATGTGTCGAGATAAAATGGTACTTTCTATTGATATTGGTGAATTATATAGCCTGATCCAGGGCTTATATATTTCGACGAGAATCTGAGAATCGATTCACATAGAGATCCGTACAACAAAACCAGTGAGAAACCATGTAGATTCTCGTAGCACCATTGCTAGAATTCACGTGAAAAGAACTGAGTAAGTTTAACCCTTTACCTAACACAAAGACAGCAAAGTAACCAATACAACACTAACATGGCCTGAAATATTATGACATTGGCAATACAATTATACAAATATGGCTATCATTGGAACCGGCTCTCATCAATCAGTTCCAGTAACATCCCTAATTATTAAGCTTGATGGATATCAACTATTTTTAGTTAACCTGCCTGAAAGTCAGGGGGCGCTTAAGTGATGACTTTCTGTCTGTTGACCATCCATCCATCTGTCTGGCGTGAACTTTACATTATCAACCACTCCTCATAAACAATTGGGCCGAATTGAACGAAATTTGATATCATGTTCCTTGTTATATCTGAATTCCAGTTTGTTCAAATAAAGTTGCCACACCCACAGGGGTCCCCAAAAGGGGCATTTCTCAGATAGCACCCATAAATTGTTTTTCAAAATTAAAAAACAATCCCCAGAACCATATATAAGAATCTTTTAATATTTTCTATACTGCATCACTAGGGGAGAGGGGGGGGGGGGGGGTAGATTCCAGTTTGTTCAAGTCGAGTCTATGGGGTAATATTTGGTCTATTTATTGAAGCCTGAACTTTAACTTAGTGCAGTATGAGGGAATTTCTTCAAAAATCTATTTCTTCAGATCATCTGGTCAGAATCCTTTTATATTTGACATACAGCATCTCTAAGGGGGTCAGATTCATGTTTGTTCAAGCCAAGTCTATGGGTTAATATTTGGACTTGTCATGGTACCTCAAATTAACTCAGTGCAACATGAGAACATTTCTTTCACAATCTTTTACCTCAGACGCACCTGTTAGAATGCTTTAATATTTGGTGTACAACATCTCTGAAGAGGTCAGATCTAAATTTGGGGTCAAATTTCAGTTTGTTAATGTTGAGTCCCTGGCTTAATATTTGAGCAGGGGTGGGTTAGGTTCAAGGTTGTTCATTAATGTTCAAATCCATTCCTTAGAGTTTTTCCATGAAATTTGCCCTTCAAGCTGCAGTGACCCAACAACCCTTGGAAGTTTGGCAGTACTTGTCCACAGCTGACAGAATTGGAAGCAACCAGGACGATCTATGCTAATAATCATCTGATATGGACACTGGAGTTATGAATAATTTCAAAAGAACAAATTTCCCATGCTTTTGACGAGGCAGAAGCCAAAAGTTGAATTCTATTGTAGAAATAAGTCTTTCATCACATGAAAGAGGTAAATGTATCTTTGGTAGGGTTGGGTTTGCTCAAAGGTATAACTGTTGTAAATATTTTAATTAGATTTATCTGCCTCGAAAAGTTGCACTCGGAAATTATGTAATTCCCCAAACTAAGCAGTCTTGGGAGAATATATTGTTTCAATAAACATTTGAAGAATTCTACTGACATCTTGCATTACTGTTGAATGTTCCAGATGAATAAGGTGATTTGAGGACTTTTTTGACCTAAAAATTCATTTGACTATTGGTGTGTTTTGGTTGGGTGTTCCCTGAGAAATACGTACGTGTGACCAGCACTTCCATTTCTTTTTGTTTTTCTCTCTTGTTTGTTGCATTATCCCCTATTTAAGAATCAGGAAAAGGTTGTCTGAAGGGCTATACTTGACAAAAGATATTTGAATGCCAAATTTAAAATGATGCGACCATAGTTTTTCGCCTGAACGTTATAATGGGCGCCTATGGGAAAATATTTAGTACTGTGATACGTATTCATGTTTGGCTGAAATTAAACAATTGCAGGAATTCGATTGCATAAAATTTTATTGGAGTAATGGTTGTGGAATGAAATATTTCAATATGTTGGATACTTTGGGGTTCCTTCTTACACCTTGAGTATTGTCATATTATTGTTGTCACAGTCAGTAATAAATATATAGATACTTTATTTAGCAGCATTTGCATAGTACAGAGTAATAAGTATGTATGGTATAACCAAAAAACAGTTAATACATGCTGCTGTGGGATGGCATATCCAGATTGGTTGTCTATCTGCCATCACCCTAAAAACTAGAACCAGTTTACATTAAAGTTAATTCAATTCAAACCAGGCTACATTTTCTCGGTGAGTCCTCAAAACTTAAAACTGAAGTACAGCAAATAGACAACAAAGTAAGCGACTGTGAAAATGCTTTTTTGCCAAAAATAAGGTTGTTCATGCAAGCGAATTCACATCTTGAGCAAGTGTAGCCCCCAGGAGCACACCATAACGTCTAGCAAACACCAAATAATAGCCAATTTTACCACATTTACACATTTATCCATAATCCCCCCATATAGTACTGGGAACAGAGGGGGGATCCAATCCTCCACCCCCCCCCTCCTAAATCACAATTCAAACACCAGCCTGAAAACCTGTGTAGTGGAGCCATGTTGACTGAATAGCCACTTCGCCAGTTAACAGGAGAATTCAATTAACAGGGATTGTGTCACTTTCCTGTATCCAAGAAATAAACTTATTTTTTTTCCTATTGCCTCTTATAATATAATAAAGTGACAAATGTGAATGAATGACATTTGGGCATGGTGACCAATATGGTAGTCTTATACTAGTACCGGCAGGGTACCTATGTTACAACACAAAATTGCATTAGCAAATTGTTTCTACCCTTGAACAATGTCTCTCTCCCAACAGAACTGAACCCTCCTCCGACAACTCCCAACTAATGAGAGGCATTTGAAAAGATTGTGCAACACGTTTTGGAGACTGAAGTTAATAAGCGATAGCATACACTTTCAGGTCTTATGGTTTGCTTTGGGCTGCAGCACTCATGGTCCACAAAGTTTTTTTCTGTTTGACAACATTGCCCTGGCCCATCTCCTTATATTTAAATTAGAGTTGCCTGCTTTTAAAAAGCTTTTTGGCAATTCTGCCTGATTCTACGATATTGAAAACACTTTTCATTCCTCATTTTGGAGCAATAGGGATAGAAAAAAATCGCCTTCCATATTTGTTTGGTGTGCACATGTGACACGAGAGAAATCACAATCACGGTGTAAGTGTCTGCATAACATGCTGGGGAGGCGTGTGTGTGTGTGTGGGGGGGGGGGGGGGGGGGTAAAGGCTATCGTTTCATACTGAACAGCAGTCATCTTTGTTCAGTTTACCTCGGTCAATAATAAATCATTTTTGTACCAGATAAATAAGGTGGGGATTGTGGTGGGAGTTTTTGTTCTATTGTTTTGCACCATTGGCAATCAGGTGGTATTATGATTTTTGTTTAAAACTTTCTGAAATTATTGTGCATTGTTTTCTCATTCAGATAACATGCGATAACATGCAATAGTCAGGCAAGATTAGGAAGCAACATGGGATTTATAAGGATTTGGACTTACCTACACCCCTATAAATGGCCTGGTCGGCCATATCCTTGATTATAAAAGTTTAAACAAGCACAGAACTTAGTGATTTTATGTGGATGAAAGAAAATGCATTTTTGGTCATTTATGCCTACACATTTTCCACCCCGAACCACCCACCCACCCTCCTTCCCGTGGCAACCCCGGGAAGTGAGGCAATGCTTGTTAACTGTGGTAAACAAGCACTGATTTTACTGGTAAAATAGGTCCCGGTCACCAATGTCTGGGGCGGAAGTTTTCTAAAATGGGCAACATGGGATGGGTATAAATGATTGCTGGAGTTTACTTTATATTCAAGTTTCGGCCACAATTAGCCATTGTGCAGAAGTATGTGACCTTAAACACCAATAACTAATTATTAATAACCCTCCCCCTTCTTTTGCCTGGAATTTTCGGGTGACAACCCCCTTGCTCATATTGTGACATATAGGTTGAGTTAGTAAGCTAACTACTACTCACTACTCATGCTTTGTAAGCATAATGAATGGTTTATTTCAAATTTGGTGTTATCACTGCGAAGCTTGACCTCATATTTGAGCTGATTAATAAATTATTGGTTGCATACTGATATTTTGAGCATTCTTCATGTAATTGACACAATGCCTAATGAAGGCAGATAGGGCCTACTTACAGTTACAGACTGCAGTACCAAAATAATTTGTTATTTTGTACTGTCTTAAAACCTCAGATTAGACAAATATTCAGCTGCAATTATACAGACCGCTCGGAAATATTGTCAGAATGCCCTAAAACTTCCAGTCACTCAGAGTCAACATTTTGAAAAATAACCTCCTCCTCCTCGGGGGAGGGTAGGCCCCCTTTAAGTATCCACCACTAGTTGAAAATTTCATAGTTCTCCCCTCACCCCCTTCGTGAAAAACTCGCATGGTCACATATGGGAAATATTTATTACAGTAATGCCTATATATCTATGGATAAAATTACACAATTTGCAGAAAATCGATTGCAAAAAATTGTTTTCTGGGGAATGGTTGTGGAATAAAATAGTTTAATATGTTGTATGTTTTGAGGGTCCCTCCCCCCCCCCCCCCCCCCAAGCTTTGCGTATTGTCATATTAATCAGGGGATTTGATTTGGACAAACTGCAATCTCAATCTTCTGAGGTTACTGCATATTAAATATCAAAATATTTTTACTAGTGGATCTGAAGAAGTAGATTTTTAAAGGAATGTTCTCATATTTGAACAAGTTAAAATTTAGGTTGCCACGAAGAGGCCAAAACTGAACCAAGGGACTTGATTTGAATAAACTGGAATCTGACCCCACCAAGGATACCGCAAAACAAAGTTTTTAGAGAATATACCCCATATGACACCAGGTTAAGATTTTAGCTCACACAAGGAGCCCAGACATAATTACACAGGCTTACTTTGAACAAACTTCAAACTGAACCCCTAAATGGTGCAGTGAACCGAATATCAGAAGAGTTTGACAAGAGAATCGAGGAAGAGGATTTTAGATACATTTCCTCTGTTGGACCAAGATTTCTGGTTTCCATAGGCAGCCCAAATATGAATTCAGAAACTAGTTTCGAACAAACCTGAATTTGACCCCTCTTAAAATGTTCTATATCAGGGATCAAAATATGATTGGTTGTCCTAGAGAACAGTTTCTAATTTTTGAAACCAGAACCAAAGTCCTTGGATAGGTGAAATACCTTTCGTGGGGGGTGGGGGGGGGGATTCCCTCCTGCACTAGTAGCCCACCAAGTAACTCGGGTCTGCTGGACGTTAAAATAACGAAGGAAAAAGAGGAAGAGTAGATTGTAACCAGACGCCGAGATACCAATCAACTGTCGGATTTTCCGGAAAAGAAGAAGACGAAAAGGGAAGAGAAGGAGGTGGTAGAGATGGGTACCAGAGGGGTCACACCAAGAACCTTTGAACAATCCATGTGCAGCCCAGCACACTCACCATTCAGAGAGCTGTCGAGGGACGGCGGGTCACTGGGAGATAGGTCAAACTAGAAGATAGGCTAATCTCTCACCCAGTTCCTATTTCTTCAGAAAATGAAATGGAGGAGGATGGGGACTTATCTGTGATATTGGATGCGGTTCCGGATGGGGTCGCTCAAACACCTCCGACTTCTATCGAACTAACGTCTCCGATCCAGAGCCATTTGCAGGCAACGTGATATTCAGACAGCCAGACTTTCTTGGTCTTATTTAGGGAAGAACAAAGAGAAACGAGGAAGGAAAAAATTAAATCAAAGACACCATCCGAGAAGAAACAAACAAAAAAAAAAAACCCGACGAATAGATCAAGGCACTTTTGGCAGCCCATGACGCCCAGAGAACCCCAGAAGTAGCCAGAACGAGACCCTACTAGCCAGACCAGTCCTTTAGCAACAGTTCAACAACTTCAACATCAACTGCAACAGTCTCTCCATCCTGGTCACCTCCTTCAAGGAAAAACCGTAGAAGACACAAGCGCCGCTACACACCCTGACAATTCCCACCCTTTCCACACCCAGACATGGATCAAAGTTATAAACACACTGTTAAAGACGGTTGAAAGGAGTTTGTCACACCTCGTCTCTGCGCGCCCTCGGCTCGTAAAAGAGAAATTCTTTTGATTTTGATCTGTTACCACTTTCTCATTGTACTTTTAGAGAGAATGAAAGTAAGTTATGAAGCAAATCAACATAAAATTGACACTGGAGATGAACATGCAATTCATCTTCACAGCGCCTTGGTCACAAAATGTACAGATTCATTCCACTTATTTTGCACCTCTAAATCGACCCGTTTCAACTTAAAATACCCAATATGAGTTCTTGTCTCAAATTCATGGTTTCAAACATTTCAGGTTAAAATTCGCTTTTATGTTCTTGGTTTTGGGGTGTACTCTAAACCATTAGCCCATTTAGCGCCAAAATGCACTTCCCAGGAAGAGTTTGCATTTCTGTTTTCAAAAACATCACCTTTGTCAAGTTGTTCAATTTTTTTTTACTTCTATAGACCAAACATTAGCGCAGTTGATATGTTTCCAATGAAATACACGATATAATAATTTATCCTCGTCAATGGTTACCAATTTAGTCCACAAGCAAAATTTATTAACTCACACAATGTTTGCGATCGACAACCCATATCATCTGTAAACACAAGTACTGGTACAAACCTATGAACTCCTAAAAAAATATGGGTAGCCCTATTCTGTACATTTTCAGTGCATGCATATTTCTGTTAACCCGAAACTCCATATATATATTCAAGTACAAGAGATACACATTTAGAGTACAAATTCTCAATAAACCCTAATTCTCTACCCGCTGATTTTGCCAGCTATTCTGCAGTTTGAGTATAATTTGTAGATGAGGATAACATTATTCCGAAATATTTATAACTATTACTATCTGAGTATGTTTATCAGCCAAAGTAAATAGAAATAATGATCGTAATTTCCAAACATTTTGAAGGTGAACCATTTTACTTTTCTCTGCACGGACAGACGGCTAGACGGAGGGACGGACGTTCTACCGCAGATGTACTTGTGAGGTGAATTTAGTTTTAGATATGGGGAAAATTGCGCAACTCACAAGTGGGTTTTTCGCACCTCACAAGTTGAAAAAACCTCACAAGTGGTTGGTGTACTAACGGTTTTATCCCGAACCTCACAAGTACGACTGTACACGGACGGTCACCTCGCAAGGCCATCTGCGGTGGCCCGTTCTGACGGACGGACGGACGGACGGACGGACGGACGGACGGACGGACGGACGGAGGAACGGATGGACGGACGGATGGACGGACGGACGGACGGACGGACGGACGGACATTCTTAAAAATAGGAGTTGTGGGCTTAATATTTTTGCGGAAAAAATAATTGACCATTTTAAAACGTTTGGATAACCACTAAAAGGTCATTTCTGCGGAAATGTTTTTTTTTTTTTTTTGGAGGGGGGGGGGGGGGGGTCAGGGTAGACATGGTTGGATCACCCAAGATAAACCTGAAGAGGCGCAACGCTAACCCCAGCCGTTAATTGACCATAAACCTTAACATAAACCTCGAAAAATCGCTACAAATAGATTCTTGCCTCATAAGTCTCATATTTTAGACATTAACCTCATAACATTTATACGTAATCTCATAATCTGGAAGTAAGCTCATAATGCCTGTCCAGGCAAAAAAAAACCCCAAAAAACAACTCATAAGTCCCGCATTATTTGAGGTCCTTCTGAGCTTCGCTCCGGTGAGCCAAAATACGACCCCGACACACTGACACAAATGAAATATGTAGATTTAGTGCCGAGAGACAAGTAAAGCCGGCCGCTTTAGAGTTACTGGAAATACTAGAAATATGAGCATGAAATATGTGGTAGAATCTGAAGACAATTAAAACCATCTGACAATAACTATAGAATTATAAATAGATTCATGACTTCATTCCTCTGTAGTGTTATATTGTAATACACGCTGAATGTGAACCTAAATTTACACAATTTTGTTAGATGATGCCCGCACCCCCTCCCGCCCCCGCCACGGGCGCCTTATTCATTTGCTTCCTTTCTTCTTCTTTTTTGGAGGGGGGGGGGGGGTGCGGTGGTATTTTTGTTTTGCTTATTCTGTGTCCTTTATTCGACATACAACTGCCCCAACTTACGGACCCTAGACAAAACTAGACAAACTTTATCACCATCAAAAAGTGTTTGTACAGGAGACGAATTCATGCACTTTGGTATTCTATTATAATTTATTTATTGGTGTTTAATGTCAAATATTTCTGCACAATGGCCTATCGGGACAATGATATTTTTACAGGTGGAGGAAGCCGGAGTACCCGGAGAGAACCACTGAGCAGCTGTCAGCTCCCCAATATACAAATTTTATACAAGTAGTTAGCATTTGTTGAAGATATGTGCACCGTCGACGTGCAGCATGCCTTAGTACACAGCGCCACCGTGCCCCAAAGTGGCCATGGGGGGTGAAGTGTCTTGCCCAGGGTCACAGAGCGGTTGCCGGAGGTGAGATTCGAACTGATGACCTTTCGGATTGCAGCCTGCACCTCTACATACTGAGCCTCCTTATTCTATAAGACCAAACATAAAATTTTGGAGTACAATTCGGTGTCATAGTCCACCCCATATAGTGTAGTCAGAATCCCCCTTTACATCCCCCTGTCAGTTGATCCGTATATTTCAACGAACTGACTTCAATAACTTCAAATGATTTCAAGCTGAAGTGACATAATTAAAAGTAGTTACAAGATAAACTGGCATAATTGCAAATCGTTGCAATTTAAACTGACATAATTGCAAATATTCACTACTTTAGCTGACTTAATTGTATGTTCATCAGTCAAAGTAACTTCAAATAGTTCTTGTTCAACTAACATAAATACAGATACTTACTAGTTAAATTGCAATACCTACATTTAATTTCTAGTTAAACTGACACAATTACAAGTAATTCTAGTTAATCTGGTATAATTTCAAACTGTTACTAGATAAACTGACATTATTAAAAATAGTTGAACTTATATAATTACAAACTGTTACTTGTCAAACTTACATAATTACTTGTTGAACTGGCATAATTACAAATAATTACAGTTAAAACTAGAAGTCCTGTCCTGAAATGTGCACAAATAGCACGTTGATTTGCGCGTTAATCTACGCGTCATGACAATGGTAAGGCTATCAAATTCTACACATACGGCCTGTGCACAAGCAAAGTTTCAGCCAATGGACCTCCGGGTAATAGTTACTAGTTAAACTAACATAATTTCAAATAATTACTGTTAAACTGGCATAATTATATTTTCATCAGCCAAAGTAACTTCAAACAGTAATTAGTTAAAATGACACATTTATATGTTCATCAGTCAAAGTAACTTCAAATACTTACTAGTTAAACTGATATATTTATATGTCCATCATCCATAGTGACTTCCAATAGTTACTAATTAAAAATACATAATTATAAATATATGCTAGTTAAACTGACATATCTGTATGTCCATCAGTCAAGGTTAGTTCAAATACTTACAACTGACCTAATTATATGTTCGACAGCTAAAGTTATTTGAAATAGTTACTAGTTAAACTTACATAATTACATTTTCATCAACCAATGTAACGTAAAACAGTTACTAGTTAAACTAACGTAATTTGCTGTTCATCAGGCAAAGTAACTTCAAATAGGTACTAGTTAAACACACACAACTGTAAATACTTACTAGTTAAACTGACACAATTCATCAGTCAAAGTAAATTCAAATACTTAATAGTTAATAGTTAAACTGACATAATTTTAGGTCGACCAAGAGTTACGACCCCTGAAAAAGACCGACACATCAGGTCATCTCAAGTGCTGGGTCTCTTCATACCGGCGAGGAGGACAGCAGCCATTACTCCTGGAAGAACTAACAATAGAATCAGTGCACAAACTGTACGCAACAGACTCGCTGAATACGGCATCCGAAGTGGGCGTCCATACCAAGGACAAATTCTTACCCAACATCATCGTACCGTCAGAATGGAATGGGTACGTTAGCGTGTTCGCGGGACTCAGCAGCATTGGAGCACAGTTCCTTTTAGTGAGGAATCACGATTTTGTTTGTCTACGGCGCGCTGATGGTAGGGCAAGAGTGTATCGCCGACGAGGAGAACGGTTTCCTGATGCTTGCGTGCGGGAGTGCGACCGTTTCGGTGGGGAGAGTGTAATGCTTTGAGCAGAAATTCCCTTGCACCATCAAGCGCAATTGATCTTCTTCGATGGTAATCTGAATGGATAGCGTTTTTCAACACTAATGTCGGATTGCAGTTATTCCAGCAAGACAATGCCCGATGTCACGTGGCGCGTATCTGTCGTGACTTTCTTGAGGAGCAGAGCATCGAACTTCTTCCCTGTCCCCCACTTTCGACAGATTTGTCGCCAATCGAGCAACTTTGAGATCAACTTGACCGTCGGGTACGACTTCATGATCTTCAGACGTTAGGCGATTTAAGTAATGTTCTAATGAGTAGTGGAACGCAATACCACAGGGCGACATCCAGAGACTTATCAGGACCATGGGCCGTCAATATCTTGCCATCCAAGAGGCAAGCGGTGGACATACACGCTATTGACTGCATGTGTGAACTTTCAATTTTACCCCATGTCTGAATTGCGACGTCTGAATTGGGAACAGTAAGAACATGAAATTATGTACATTTATAATTTTATACAGCTAGGCGCGAAATATAAACTTACAATAATTTGTTTGGGATTGATAATACTAAAAAGAATTGCTCCCCAAAGTTTATTATACTTTCTTTTTTGACTCAATATATATGTTTCATCAGCCAAGGTTACTAAAAATAGTTACTAGTTAAACTGACATATTTACATGCTCATCAGCTAAAGTAATTGAAATAACTCACTCGTTAAATTACAAATAGTTACTAGTTAAACTGGCTCAATGACAAAAGGTTGAACTAACATAATTACAAATAATTACCAGTTAAACTGGCATACTTAGAAACAGTCACTTCCAAAAGTAACATAACTGTATGTTCATAAGTCAAAGAAACTTCAAATACTTGCTTGTTAAACTGGCATAATTAGAAATAGTTACATTACAAGTTCAACTGGCATAATTACAAATAATTACTAGGTACCCTGACATAATTACAACTATTGTCCTTTCCATAACCTCCCAGTGGTAAATAAACTCTGAAATAATACAAAATCAAGAAAATATCTTTTAGTTTGCAGCTCCCGATTACGTGTAATATATTTAACTTCGCCGTCGTTCCGTTTCTGTGATTTTAGCTCGCTCGAAAATTATATGAACGAATTTTTTAATTCTCTATGGGAATTTGTGTGTATTTTCGGAAGAGCGTCCATTTTGCAACAATGCACAAGTGACGTAACTGGGACCGTCCATTTGAGAACAGGTAAATTTGAATTTTCACGGCTTGCCTTTGCAGGAGGTGTGTTTTGACGAAGTTGGAATATCAGTTCGTCGTGATGATGGTTCAAAATAAAACTCAAGTCTTGTTCAAAACGCGTTAGTGAATTAATGAATAAATAAAATATACATGTATTGTAGTCGTGACGTAAATTATTTTATTAATACGTGCCGTACCAGTTTTCCAAATTTGTCATGTCTTGCCGACAACTGCCCTCAGTATGTTGCTACAGACCTCCATTTAGGCTTTGATTGTTTGTGAGACAGTGACACGGGTACAGGCGAAAACAGCACCGTGTGAAATCCGGGACCTGTTACTTTCGGTTTGGCACAGGAGTCCGGATTTCTTGGGTTTGGATTGCCCCCATCCAAATATGGCCTAAAAGACCTTGTTTTAATTTTTTACCTTGGCACGTCCTTTGAATTCGCCCCCCCCCCCCCCCCCCACACACACACACACACACATACACAAGATTCTGATTTCTGCGTCAAATAATAAAGAAGGAGGTGTATCGTGAATCCAGGTTGGATAGATTCCAGGGCCGAGGAAAGGGTGGGGGAGGGGTGTTATTGCTTTTAATGTTTAGAAGTCACTGCTAAACAATAAGAAAACCATGAGATAGTTGGGAGGGTAGATGTATCCTCTCATTTTTAACTGCTCAGTTTTCCACAAATTTATTAGAGAACCATAGGCTAAATACTCGGTTTCAAAACGAAACACAGAAAAAGGCAGAATTTAAATGAATTAATTTCGCCATCGGAACTGGTGCCGTTCTCGCCACAATCAATTGGTGCCGTTTTCGCTTACTCGGTGCCGTTTACTCCAGGTGCCGTTTTCACACGGTGCCGTTTTCGCTATAACCCGACACAAGTCCAAATAACCAATTTTCTTTTAAGAAAGTATATAACTAATAGCACGAGAGAATTGGCATCTTCGAATACAACCCTGACGAATCGAATACGTATAATCACTAGAAAGCTTATTGGAAAATGGTAGGTGAGGGGGGGGGGGGGGGTGGGGTCGTCACGAATACGTCACTTCGTGATCACGCTGTCCCTCCCCCCCCCCCCCCCCGCCATTTCTCAGCAAGCACCTGATAAATCTTCTGAGGGAGAAATCACTAGGCAAAGTTCATCAGAGAATTTATATAATATTAATCATATTTCGACTCCACTGATTATACCCAGCACAGGCGTATATAGACCAACGGGCCAACTTTTTTTCTATGGCTGCGGGGGGGGGGGGGGGGGGAGGGGGCTGGAAGATTTTGCCCGAAAAGTAACTACGTGCGTAGCCCTGGTGTGGAAGTTGGTGAGCGTGTCTTCTCCTACTGGTGGGATTAAGGGAACCCTCCCCGGGAACATTTTTAAAAATCTGATCCGCTTGAGAGTTTCTAGAGAACCCAGACTACCTTTCGAACCTTGTAACTGGAAGAAAAGACGATCGCTTTTGTAGAGATGCCTGGCTGAATGTGTTCGAGCGGTCTCGTCTGGTATCAGTCAACTGCAATAAAACATTATATGCTTCTCGGGATTCAGCTGGAGTAAATACGTGTAATGTAAGGCCTGTGTGCCCATTGCATTAGAGGATCGAACCCTACAGATGGATGAGGCTTTAACACTATTCACGTGGGTCGATATACTATTAATAACAGTTTGGCTGGCCGCTGATTTGCCGTGGTTCTCAGTTGAGAAGGTTTTGGTTACTCATGTGCTTCCAACTGCCTCCCGATTCCCACGCATCTTTCCTCCCAATACTGAGACGAACTGCTTGAAGACACTCTGTACCCCCATTCTTCACAATCCCTCCAATAAGCATACTAACCATCGCATTTGTGTCAAACACTAACCACGTCCTTTATTCTCCCATCCCACGTCCTCATTATACTACTCCCAGTGAATTTTGATCTAGAAGATTGAGATTTTGGACTTCCTAATAAAACGTATTCCAAGGTCACCACTACGCCCAAGTTACACATTTGGCTCTCCTTTTCCACCGTCTTTCCCAATCCCCCCTAATCTCCAGTGATCGCGACCTCAGCTTGAACAACAGTGACCACCCCTCTCCTTACAATGGTGCCATTGTCAAGGTACTTTTCAAAACCTGTCTACTCTTTGTCACGCAGGCCGCACAAAGACCTCTTTCTTTTGACCTACTCTCGCCAATTTTGGTTACAATCCCCATGACTCTTTCTCTAACGGTTTTTTTTACCTTTGGTTGTCTCTATTTCTGAGTTCGATACATCGTTTGGATAAATCCCTACAAACTTCTACCATTACTGCAGTTAATTATAACGAAATTTTTAAAAACCCTAAGCTATGAATTATTATCTCGACTGTCTAATATTTCTACATACCTGCGTTACTTCCACTGGGTCCAGTGGCGGCTCAAAGGTGTCTCCCCTCTGGATATACTTTAGCAAGTATATATGCCCAAGACCTACGGTATGATGCTAATAGAATTATAGATGGCGGCGGGGAGTATCCCCTGGAAAATTGGAAAAAAAAATTCAATCCCCGAGGGCTTTTTGGCCACTAAATAAACTATGTTCCCATTCAGCCTGCAATATTTTTCACTGGGTAGGTAGATAGTGTGACATTTTATATAATAAAATCAATCAGTAACTGGAGCTTTCGGCCACTTGGCCTTATTTGCCACATTGTGGGGACCTAGTGAGGGGACCTAAGAAGTGATGTCACAGTAATGTGACCCAATTTAACTCATGTTACATTGTCATGGTAGCCCGCGGAAGCGGCCATCTTGTGACGTCATCTCCATAGTGACACGTGGTCTTAGTGCGCATGCGCAGCGCGTGTTGTTAGGGTGATAGTACTTCTGTCGGACATTTTTGTCTGATGGAGGCCGCCATCTTGGTTTCTAAGGTAGCACGTGGTTGCTATGAGCCTGAATGGCCTACACCAAGACGGGGGTATGTGCGGAGGGTTTGTTCGTTTGAATAGGAGTAAATCTGATTACCCAGAAAGACCCACCAATCCATCCAAACCACCCAAAACGACTATTTGATATGGATTCCTCACGAATCCTTCTTTTTTCAGTAACAGGTACGTTCCTTTGTATAAGAGTAGTTTTACTTTGTAGAATTATCACAAACAAGCCGACAATCCCTCCAATTGACCAAAATGCGCCCAAAACAACCGTAACGGACTTGTACTCCCCATCTAGGGTTTTTAGTAGTAGCACGTAATGCTATAGGATCGAGAGTATGTTCTATTACACTAAAGTACTGGTCCAGATTTTCCAAGAACCCTATTTTTGTGCCTATTACAGGTACTACTCTAACACTAGCAGTATGTCTAGCCCAAACTAGCTCTAGTTCGTTCCCTCGTCCAAGTCTTATAATCACCAGTGCTTGATTTCCCATAACATGTAAGCAGAGTTATCTTCAGTGTGTATAACGAAAGCCTATATGATTCTTATAGCCACGAATCCATCGAAGAGTTACTGAAAAGTCATTGCTCAAGCGACTCAAATCCCATCGAGCAAATGAGCTATAGAACAAATGCTCGTTCGAGTGACTCGAACATACTTTCTCCGACTCATTTAGGTATTTGAGGAAAGCCAGTATACAAAATGCCCGACGGAACAGCGTATCACCCTAACAACACGAGCTGCGCATGCGCACTAAGACCACGTATCACTATGAAATGACGCCACAAGATGACCGCTCACGCGGGCTAGCACATCAACCAAACTTGACGTAACTGGGTCACGTACTAACCTGGCGTAACTGGGTCACGTGACTATGACGTCCTTCCTAGGTTTCCCATTAAGCCCCCCCCCCCCCCCCCCATATGGCACGATCTCCACCTCTAGTACTGATGATGTTACATAAATGCAGAGTACATCATGCAGGTAGACTTTCAGAATTTCAGAAATACAGTTAACATTAGCGTCCTGCGTGATGAAGTTTATATTTTTTATAATTGTTGATAAAGACGAAGTGACCGAACACCCAAGATATCAATCACTTCTATTACACGTGGAACGACAGTCCCCCACCTTCCCAACACTTAATTATAAATTTGATAATTTTTTCCCACGGGACGCCTGAAGCTTAAGCGTGCACACTGATAATAAGGTAAATTTTCTGGATTCGATCCCGTCAGACATGCATTCACTGTCATAACATGAAACATCAGTGATGCAACAAATCCCCAAACCCAAACTAAATGCCAAATGACACTTCACTATTAATTCTATTATCATATGATACTTGTTAAACATATATTGGCCTATACAACAGAACCAATTGTCGCAAATGTGAGTAGAGTTTTACGTTGTAATACCATCACGCTGATTGTATCATCAAAATTATTGTGATGTGTATGGTAAAAATTACGACAGATTTGATGGCCGGCGAAAAGACTGGACATAATCAGTCATTGGTGGTTGACTTTTTGTGTGATATCTTCCTTGCCTTTAGCGCTGCAAAATCTTCAGTCTACAGTGTCCACGTCAAGTCGTTTAATTCCCGATGACTCAATAGCTGTCATCGCGCGGCCGCCTAATCTGTCGCGGCACACAGTGGATCTGACATCGGTTTTTATAAGAATGAGGAACCTCTATTATTAAATATAGATACTCTCAACAGGTATCAGGGAAGTAAAAATTTGAATTATAGTTACCCACCTTGAATTAGCGTTACTCGCCTTGAAAGGTTGCACTCGGAAATGATGCAATTGTTACGGAATTTAGTAAAAAGGCTATCGGTCTGCGATCGTAAATTCTGACTCCATGCGTTGTGATTAGTTTAAACAGTATTTATTGCAAAAAAAAAAACCAAACGATAACAGATAAATTGCCAACATTAATATGAATTCGGCAGTAAGCTGAAAGCTTATACAAGGCCGTTTCCACCTACACAAGATCACAAAGAATCGTCGATGACAATAGCAGGTATGAGTATCAAGTACAAACAGTGTTTATATGCATTATACAAGCGTTTGAAAAGCGACAGTAACTAATCTTGTATGGAAACAGTCAGGGATGGGTTGAGCTGTAAGAAAAGTTGGAAAGTGCGGGGTGAATGCATTCATTGCGTAGAGTTATTTATTTGTGTCTGAAGTCCCACACCTATGCGAAATGACTAAGCGTGACGTAAGATAGAAGTATAATTAAGGTAACACCAATTATTTGCCACACAAGACGCCCATTGGGAGGACTTTCACCCAAGCATTGATAACAGAGTCACGGTTGATCATAAGGGCTTCGCCTGTTTACCACTGTAAACAAGTGTAGCTTAATTTACAGGCATTCCCACGGAGATCATCTTGATATTAATTGTGGGTTAGTATTTATTATAGCAAGTATATAAAATGGGATAGTACTACATTGGGGTTAATTAATGAATTGCTTACTTGATAAAATAAAGTCGTGTACCACTTCAAAGATAAGGCGGTTGTCGTCATTACTCAGGAATTCTGAACCGAATAGAAGTGTAGAGGAGCCCGCTCCAAACGGAAGGAGATTAATTGAATAATGACGAGCATCGGAGAAAATTGGACAATGGAGGAGAAAATGACTGGGAGTCTCTTCCTCTCCACACTGGCAAAGAGGGGTTGGTGATAAGTGGTTGCGATATAAGTGAAAATTGAGGTTACTACATCCTAGTCTCAATCTACAGTGATATATTTGGGCTGTGCGAGATTTCGATCTACAGTAGAACCTTGGCGGTCGTCGGTTGCCATGCCATCGTTTAGAAAAGTCTTAAGGTTCGTCAATGATGAGTTTTCACGCACGGACAAGGGCAAATTATTCCATTGGTCAGTAACGCTGGGTAAGAAGGAAGATTTATACAGCTCAGTCCGACAGAACGGAACACGGTGGTTTTGACCTGATCGAAGACTTAGTGAAGGATTGGTCGAGGAAGCACGTGGTGGGATTTTACTGGAGATGTGCGGAGGAACCATACGGTGATACATTTTAAAGAACTGGATTAACTTGTGTTTGTAGCGTCTATCTTGCAACGGTTCCCGTCCTGCTTCCGTATAGAGTAAGGACTTACTAGCACTGACGGTTGCCCCAGTAATAATCCTTGCCGCAGCAATCTGGATTTTTTCCATTTCCTCCACTTTAGTTACAGAGCAATTATCCCAAACAGTATCGGCGTATTCTAGGAGGGGCCTGATAAAAGCAAAATATATTTTTTCTAAGACACTACGGTCTAAGTTAAATTTGTGCTTCCTAAGTAAGTCTAACCGGTACCAGGCCTTTGCGCAAATATGGTCGATATGGTCATTCCATGTACACGTGCTATTTAATATGACTCCTAGATGTTTATGATTAACGACTTCAGATATCTGAGAACCGCCAAAGAATAATGGTGGATGGAAAGTAGGGCTACTTTTTCGAGATATTAGCATACTCTCAGTTTTATTTGGATTGAACTCTACCAACCATATTTTAGCCCAATGTTCAATTGTGGCCAGATCTTGATTAATTATTGTAGAGGCTTGTTCGGGGTTTTCTATAATTAGATATAAAGAAGTATCGTCTGCAAATAGGCGTATACTGCTCAGAAGATTCTTTGTTGTATCGTTGATATATATAAGGAACAGCAAGGGTCCGAGAATAGACCCCTGTGGAACACCTGCATTTATGGTTCTCCAGGCGCTGTGATTACTGAGAGAACTACGGAGCCCCACCAACTGCGACGTCCCATCAGCCCGTGGCGTTTTGTGATTCCTTACCAGACGATACCAGACACAGGCTCCAGATTCTGGGTTCTGGTTGGTTACCTTACGAGCTAGTCGTGTTCAGCACAACGAATACCAGTTTACCAGTTATCTACGATTTTTTTAAACAAATAAAACTCAATTGCCAATAGTTTTCTCTGGTATAAAGTAAAATTCACAATGTTCAGTCAAAATTCATACCTTATAGCAACAGTGGCGGCATCCATCTTACTTCTTGTAGGTAGGTACTTGCTCGTCGGGAGCCCAGAGACAACTTCCCAAACATCCAGGAATCGGTGCTTATATCCACTAGATTTTTTATGCCAAACCTGATCACGCGACTACCAGTCAGCGGAATAGTTAGGGAAAGTGCCCGTGACGTGGCAGTCACCATTGTTAGACGCTTGTACTGCCATGCAGACTGTCGGCAATCTGCATGCAATCTATCGAGAGGTTGTTCCACAAACACATTCCGCCGGGGTTCTGTTGACCGGGGGAATTGTGTGATAGAATTTACAGTTCTGCAACTTAAGCATTATGTGATGCCCGTTTGTTCTGGGAGTGTGATTTATGGGTTGATGACAGCTATGACAGTTCAAATAGTACCAATTCGGAGATCTCCGCCGGTGATATTTATCAACTAAAACTCGACTACCGGCGTTATCTCTGATCAGCTCTTCCACCGAGTGTAGATCAGTCGGTCGAGTGTAAGTCGGAGTATTTCTTATTAGTTTATCCAATTCTACGAATATCGGCTCTGATGAAAATTAACAGCAATAATATGAGTCCCATTCAAACTAATATAAAACTGTCCTGTTATTTCTATAATTTCCATGGAAGAACTATAGCTCTTCTTTCGAGCTTACTTAACTTCTGTGGGCCAACTTCGCAACACAATCTCTAAAAATAAACAGCCTTTGGAAAATATATTGTTTCAATAAAAGTTTGAAACATTCTATTGACATCTTGCACTATTGTTGAATATGCCTGATAAAAAGAGAGTGATTTGATGACTCTTAGACCTAAAAAATACAATTTACTTTTTGTGTGTTTTTGAAGGGAAGGGAACTGCCTGAAAAATGCACGTGACCGGTACTTCCTTTCGTGTCAGTTTTTCTCTCTTATTTGTTGCATGACCCCTGTTCTCGGGTGATAAAAAATTGTTTGAAGGGCTATACTTGACAAAGATATTTGAATGGCAGAATCGGAAATTCGATTGCAATTGCGCAGAGGGAGTTGATAATGCTCTGTCCGAATGCGACCAGGTTTGATGACCTTCTCTGCACGAATTGCGATCGAATTTCCGATTCCGCATCGACAAAAAGGTCTATTCGTTTCGGCGCCATTACCGGGTTATTGTTTTTACTGTTCTATATTTATACAAAAACATGGTCGATTTCGAAATCTCCGTTGACGCCTCACGAGTACTCAAATGATGACAATTAAAGAATAAAACATAGTTTGGATCAATAAACTCTGCCCAAATGTAAGGAAATACGTGTACTAAACTACTATCGATTGCAGCCGGTAATATGGGCGAAAGCTTGACATATATTCCTAATTTCGAGTTTTGAGTTCCCATAAAAACGTGATGGGAACTTTTTCTATAGGATTGAATGGGAAGAATCTGAACGTAGAGGGGTAGCCACTACGTTCGGATCGCTGAACTACGTGTAGCTTGTAAGTGAAGCTAAGCTCACATGTCTGCAGTTGCGGCAATAGATCTGGGGTCCGATGTGTTATTTTTACCGGAAGCGTTTGTCAGAGAGAAAACTGATTTAGGAACTCACTGACATCGGCACATGTGTGCGGTTGCGTACGAAACTGAATTTGCTGCCGCGAATCCAATAGGCATCGGACAGAAAATGTCTGTGTTCGGCGTCCGAACGATGAGGCTCGTAGGTCCATATAAAAACAGTCCGCCTTCTTTTTTGGCATACTTCCTTTTCTTCTCTCAATTGTTTTACCCTTTCACCTCTTTTTTGTTGGGGGGGGGGGGGGCGCCTCTGGTCGCACCCTGAACCCACTCAAACAGACCACTCCCAATGGGTGGTGCAAAATATTCTCCACCTCGCGAGTTCCAACTTTCGGTTTCTGTATTTTCCACTTATGACGACTTATCCACTGTGAGTTGATGGTATACTAGTAAAATAGATTAGAATATTTGCCTCCTCATCTGCTCGTTTCAGGCATAGTGGATGAAATTTGAGAAAGACTGGTGCTCAATTTGAAATAACTTTTAAAACTCAACTTAGACTAGAGAAGGAGGTGGGGTTGCAAATAAAGATATAGATACTAGGCTGAAAAAAAACAGTTGTTTTAGACAACCCCTACCTCCGATCCAAACTTTGCCCCTCTTGAATTTACTTCCCACCTCCTGCACCACAGGATGTAATTTTGTCTGTTTGCGTTGCATTCCAAGAGGTATTTCACGATTTCTACCACAGTATGTGAAGATTCCAGCTGTTAGTCAAATAGTGATTCGAAATTTCTAGACGTTGATTTTATTTTTTTTTTTTGGGGGGGGGGGGGGGGGCACTCCCGCGACAACGAACGCGCACGTCATCGAGAAACGTGACGTTTTTACGACATACATGTAACAATGATTATAGCATGAATTCCCTGTGACCAAGAGGGGTGGCAACCGCCCCCCCCCCTCGTCTCATGCGCGCATGGTTCTTGAAACAAATTCAAATGACCTCCCGTTAATTAATGATATTTGTTAGTTCTGGTGTAGCCGTTTAACTTTCTCCCTACATTTCACCCCCACCCGATAGGATAAAATCTCGTGTGTTTCCCCTCTCTAAATAAAAAAAAAAAAACATTTGCTTTTAAAAAGAGCTTATTTCTGGCTCCCAAGATTGGTGGAAGATGAAAAGATACACGCAGGCCATGACGGAATATCTCCCCCCCCCCCCTGCCTCCGCTATGTGACTTTGCATTCGATTTATATATTCTTTTTTTCTTCATATTTGAAGATTTTGTTTGTAAAGTTAAAACTTTGAGCTATAACTGAGACGTTGTAACTTTTCCTCTTAGTAATGTGGAAGAGAGATAATCCACGCACACTGAAAACTACTTACGGTAAGTTTTACAAACCTAAAATTAACCTACCCTCGCGAAGTATGTTACAATTTTTTTCTAACGATTATTTGAATGGTATTAAAGGCGGACGACCCAAAACATATGTAATAATTGAATAACAAACAGAACAGGAGATACGCTATATAGTCTTACGCCAAGTATGTTTCGGAAAATACTATAGTTACGCGTTCAACTGACATAATTAGAAATAGTTACTAATTGAACGAAAATCATTACAAATAATTAGACTTACATAATTACAAAAAGTTACTAGTTAAACGAATATAATTATATGTTCATCAGCCAAAGTAACTTAAAATTGTTACTAGTTAAAGTGACATAATTACAAACAGTTACTACTTAGACTGATACAATTTTCAGTTCATTAGCAAAGTTACTTCAAATAGTTACTATAGTGTTTTCCAAAACATACTTGGCGTAAGACTATATCGCGTATCTCCTGTTCTGTTTGTTATTCAATTATAATCAACCACTCGAATTAAAGAATAGATGAAGGAGAAAATTTTCGCATTACTACCTTATCGGTGGGTCTTCATTTTCCCTTGATTTCACTCAAAAGCTCACCGTTGTTGTCATTTTACGCCAGCAGCCGACATGTTTGTTTACCAATGACGTAACGGATAGCACAATCTATTTTTACCTGAGGGTTTCGAGGTTGTTGCAAGGAGTTGTGTTTTGATGGATTTGGATACAGATCAAAACATAAATCTGAACCGTTCCACAACATCGGTACGTTTGTTGCGAAATTCGGGCCCAAGTGAAACTTACGATCACAAAGTGATGACCGTTTCTGTAAAATAAATAAAATACGTCGGAAAATAACTGTTGAGGCTTTCTAAATAATATTTTGAAGTTCACACTGATAAATTTTGTAACAGCTTTAGAAACATTGGGCACGAAAGCAGACTTGTGATTTAATGTTTTTCTGCCGAAAATTCCTTTTCGATGAAAATTCTTTAGTAGAGTCGAAGTTTATCGCCGATTGGGGTGGGGATAAACCCCATATTTTTCAATATATGGGGTTTATCCCCACCCCATTCGGCGATAAAACACCGATTTCAACAGGTTTCTGATTAAAGACCAAAACACTGATTTCAACAGATTTCTGATTGAAGAACCAAATTATGTACCGTTTTTAGTTAGTTAGTTATTGGTGTTTAAAGCCATATATTTATGCACAATGGCTAATCATGACCACGGCAGTTTTACGGATGGAGGAAGCCGGATTACCCGGAGAGAACCATCGAACAATGGCAAGCAACTCCCAGCTCCACAACATGGTAACTCCACACAAGCAGGGTTATAACATTGGTCGAAGACAGGTGCTCTATCCACGAGGAGCAGTAGGCCTTAGTACACAACGCCACCATGCCCCAACGTGGGCAATGGGGTGAAGTGTCTTGCCCAAGGACACAACCCGGTTGCCGCAGGTGGGGTTCGAACAGAGTACCTCTCGACTTGCAGCCTGGAACCCTACCAACTGAGCCACCGCGCCCAGATGTAACGTTTTTTGCATCCAACGCGGATTACTTATCGAAAAATCAAGCTCTAAAGTATGTTGCTGTCAGAATACCGGCTTTTACTTCCATTTCGCCAAATTTACCAACATGAAACCTAAAACACCCCCCCCCCCCCAACCCCCACCACCTGAAGTCCACTCCGGCACTGTCCTGCCCTTGAACTGCGTAGAATATAATTAAGTCAAGCGAATCGCACTGAAATCAAGTTTGGTTTATCGCATATATGTGCCTTGCAAGGAAACAGATTCAAGACAGTATGGGGTTGAGATAGCTGGCGGCAGATCCTCGATCTGGCATCACTGACTGTGTACACGATGCTCACAAAAACGCAATCCACCTCTCCAAGTGACATATAGACACACGTTCCAATTTTTCTCTGCCAGTGAATTTATAGCCCATACTCTTTGAAGTCTGGGCAGAGCATATAACTTGAACTAAATTTTAAAAGATTAACATGGCTATTCAGGACGTGTCATGTTTCGACCCCCTCCCCTCCCCCACCCGTCCGAACCAGTTCAATAACACTGAACTTGGACTTCGCCAAAGTAATTCGCGTTCGTTTTTTACATATGTTTTGGGTCGTCGGCCTTTAATACCATTCAAATAATCGTTAGAAAAAAAATTGTAACATACTTCGCGAGGGTAGGTTAATTTTAGGCTTGTAAAACTTACCGTAAGTAGTTTTCAGTGTGCGTGGATTATCTCTCTTCCACATTACTAAGAGGAAAAGTTACAACGTCTCAGTTATAGCTCAAAGTTTTAACTTTACAAACAAAATCTTCAAATATGAAGAAAAAAAGAATATATAAATCGAATGCAAAGTCACATAGCAGAGGCAGGGGGTGAGATATTCCGTCATGGCCTGCGTGTATCTTTTCATCTTCCACCAATCTTGGGAGCCAGAAATAAGCTTTTTAAAAGCAATTTTTTTTTATATTTAGAGAGGGGAAACACACGAGATTTTATCCTATCGGGTGGGGGTGAAATGTAGGGAGAAAGTTAAACGGCTACACCAGAACTACTAACACATATCATTAATTAACGGGAGGTCATTTGAATTTGTTCCAAGAACCATGCGCGCATGAGACGAGGGGGGGGGGGGGGGGGGGGGGCGGTTGCCACCCCTCTTGGTCACAGGGAATTCAGCTTTAATCATTGTTACATGTATGTCGTAAAAACGTCACGTTTCTCGATGACGTGCGCGTTCGTTGTCGCGGGAGTGGGGCTCCCCCCCCCCCAAAAAAAAAAATAAAATCAACGTCTAGAAATTTCGAATTTCGAATCACTATTTGACTAACAGCTGGAACCTTCAAATACTATGGTAGAAATCGTGAAATACCTCTTGGAATGCAACGCAAACAGACAAAATTACATCCTGTGCAGGAGGTGGGAAGTAAATTCAAGAGGGGCAAAGTTTGGATCGGAGGTAGGGGTTGTCTAAAACAACTGTTTTTTTAAGCCTAGTATCTATATGTTTTTTTAGCAACGCCACCTCCTTCTCTAGTCTAATTAGCTATTGTGCATAAGTATGTGACCTTAAACACCAATAAATAATAAATAAATCATTCTCTAGTCTAAGTTGAGTTTTAAAAATTATTTCAAATTGAGCACCAGTCTTTCTCAAATTTGTTCAATCTGCGCCAAATTTCATCCACTATGTCTGAAACGAGCAGATGAGGAGGCAAATATTCTAATCTATTTTACTAGTATACCATCAACTCATATTGGATAAGTCGTCATAAGTGGAAAATACAGAAACCGAAAGTTGGAACTCGCGAGGCGGAGAATATTTTGTTCCACCCATTGGGGAGTGGTCTGTTTGATTGGGTTCAGGGGGCGATCAGAGGCGCCCCCACCTCCCACCCCCCCCCCCCCCAAAAGAGGTGAAACGGTAAAACAATTGAGAGAAGAAAAGGAAGTATGCCAAAAAAGAAGGCGGACTGTTTTTATATGGGCCTACGAGCCTCATCGTTCGGACGCCGAACACCGACATTTTCTGTCCGATGCCGATTGGATTCGCGGCAGCAAATTCAGTTTCGTACGCAACCGCACACATGTGCCGATGTCAATGAGTTCCTAAATCAGTTTTCTCTCTGACAAACGCTTCCGGTAAAAATAACACATCGGACCCCAGATCCATTGCCGCAACTGCAAACATGTGCGCTTAGCTTCACTTATAAGCCACACGGAACGCGCTGCGTGACGCAGACCAATATGCCCAGGTTTTGAATTTGAATTCGAGAGTGAAAACAAAGTTACAGGTATCACGAAACTAAATATTTTCCCACATGCGACAATAGTAACGTTCAGGCGAAAAAATATGATCGCACCACTTTAATTTTGCCATTCAATATCTTTGTCAAGTATGGCCCTTCAGACAATTTTTTCTCACCCGAGAACAGGGGTCATGCAACAAATAAGAGAGAAAAACTGACACGAAAGGAAGTACTGGTCACGTGCATTTTTCAGGCAATTCCCTACAAAAACACACAAAAAGTAAATTGTATTTTTAGGTCTAAGAGTCATCAAATCACCCTCTTTTTATCAGGCATATTCAACAATAGTGCAAGATGTCAATAGAATGTTTCAAACCTTTATTGAAACAATATATTTTCCAAAGGCTGTTTAGTTTTAGAGATTGTGTTGCGAAGTTGGCCTACAGAAGTTAAGCAAGCTCGAAAGAAGAGCTATAGTTCTTCCATGGAAATTATAGAAATAACAGGACAGTTTTCTATTAGTTTGAATGGGACTCATATTATTGCTGTTAATTTTCCTCAGAGCCGATATTCGTAGAATTGGATAAACTAATAAGAAAGACTCCGACTTACACTCGACCGACTGATCTACACTCGGTGGAAGAGTTGATCAGAGATAACGCCGGTAGTCGAGTTTAAGTTGATAAATATCACGGGCGGAAATCTCCGAATTGGTACTATTTGAACTGTCATAGCTGTCATCAACCTATAAATCACACTCCCAGAACAAACGGGCATCACATAATGCTAAAGTTGCAGAACTGTAAATTCTATCACACAATTCCCCCCGGTCAACAGAACTCCGGCGGAATGTGTTTGTGGAACAACCACTCGATAGATTGCATGCAGATTGCCGACAGTCTGCATGGCAGTAGAAGCGTCTAACAATGGTGACTGCCACGTCACGGGAACTTTCCCTAACTATTCCGCCGACTGGTAGTCGCGTGATCAGGTTTGGCATAAAAAATCTAGTGGATATAAGCACTGATTCCTTGATGTTTGGGAAGTTGTCTCTGGGCTCCCGACGAGCAAGTACCTACTTACAAGAAGTAAGATGGATGCCGCCACTGTTGCTATAAGGTATGAACTTTGACTGAACATTGTGAATTTTACTTCATACCAGAGAAAACGATTGGCAACTGAGTTTTATTTGTTAATAAAAATCGTAGATAACTGGTAAACTGGTCTTCGTTGTGCTGAACACGACTAGCTCGTGAGGTAACCAACCTGAACCCAGAATCTGGAGCCTGAGTCTGATATCGTCTGGTAAGGAATCACAAAACGCCACGGGCGGATGGGACTTCGCGGTTGGTGGGGCTCCGTAGTTCTCTCAGTAATCACAACGCTTGGAGTCAGAATTTACGATCGCAGATCGAAATACCTTTTACTAAATTCCGTAACAATTGCATCATTTCCGAGTGCAACCTTTCAAAGCGGGTAACTCTAATTCAAGGCGGGTAACTCTAATTCAAATTTTTAGTTCCCTGATACCTGTTGAGGGTATCTATATTTAATAATAGAGGTTCCTCATTCTTATAAAAACCGATGTCAGATCCACGGTGTGCCGCGACAGATTAGGCGGCCGCGCGATGACAGCTATTGAGGCATCGGGAATTAAACGACTTGACGTGGACACTGTAGACTGAAAATTTTGCAGCGCTAAAGGCAAGGAAGATATCACACAAAAAGTCAACCATCAATGACTGATCATGTCCAGTCTTTTCGCCGGCCATCAATTCTGTCGTAATTTTTACGATACACATCACAATAATTTTGATGATACAATCAGCGTGATGGTATCACAACATAAAACTCTACTCACATTTGCGACAATTGGTTCTGTTGTATAGGCCAATATATGTTTAACAAGTATCATATGATAATAGAATTAATAGTGAAGTGTCATTTGGCATTTAGTTTGGGTTTCGGGATTTGTTGCATCACTGATGTTTCATGCTATGACAGTGAATGCATGTCTGACGGGATCGTATCCAGAAAATTTACCATATTATCAGTGTGCGCGCTTAAGCTTCAGGCGCCCCGTGGGAAAAAAATTATCAAATTTATAATTAAGTGTTGGGAAGGTGGGGGACTGTCGTTCCACGTGTAATAGAAGTGATTGATATCTTGGGTGTTCGGTCACTTCGTCTTTATCAACATTTATAAAAAATATAAACGTCATCACGCAGGACGCTAATGTTAACTGCATTTCTGAAAGTCTACCTGCATGAGGTACTGTGCATTTATGTAACATCATCAGTACTAGAGGTGGAGATCGTGCCACATGGGGGGGGGGGGGGGCTTAATGGGACACCTAGGAAGGACGTCATAGTCACGTGACCCAGTTACGCCAAGTTAGTCACGTGACCCAGTTACGTCAAGTTTGGTTGATGTGTTAGCCCGCGTGAGAGGTCATCTTGTGGCGTCATTTCATAGTGATACGTGGTCTTAGTGCGCATGCGCAGCTCGTGTTGTTAGGGTGATACGCTGTTCCATCGGGCATTTTGTATACTGGCTTTCCTCAAATACCTAAATGAATCGAAGAAAGTATGTTGGAGTCACTCGAACGAGCAATTGTTCTATAGCTCATTTGCTCGATGGGATTCGAGTCGCTTGAGCAATGACTTTTCAGTAACTCTTCGATGGATTCGTGGCTATAAGAATCATATAGGCTTTCGTTATACATACTGAAGATAACGCTGCATACATGTTATGGGAAACCAAGCACTGGTGATTATAAGACTTGGACGAGGGAACGAACTAGAGCTAGTTTGGGCTAGACATACTGCTAGTGTTAGAGCAGTATCTGTAATAGGCACAAAAATAGGGTTCTTGGAAAATCTGGACCATTACTTTAGTGTAATAGAACATACTCTCGATCCTATAGCACTACGTGCTACTACTAAAAACCATAGATGGGAGTACAAGTCCGTTACGGTTGTTTTGGGCGCATTTTGGTGATTTGGAGGGATTGTCGGCTTGTTTGTGGTGATTCTACAAAGTAAAACTACTCTTATACAAAGGAACGTACCTGTTATTGAAAAAAGAAGGATTCGTGAGGAATCCATATCAAATAGTCGTTTTGGGTGGTTTGGATGGATTGGTGGGTCTTTCTGTGTAATCAGATTTACTCCTATTCAAACGAAGAAACCCTTCGCACATACCCCCGTCTTGGTGTAGGCCATTCAGGCTCATAGCAACCACATGCTGCCTTAGAAACCAAGATGGCGGCCTCCATCAAAAATGTCCGACAGAAGTACTATCACCCTAACAACACGCGCTGTGCATGCGCACTAAGACCACGTGTCACTATGGAGATGACGTCACAAGATGGCCGCTTCCGCGGGCTACCATGACAATCTAACATGAGTTAAATTGGGTCACATTACTGTGACATCACTTCTTAGGTCCCCTCACTAGGTCCCCACAATGTGCAAATAAGGCCAGGTGGCCGAAAGC
This sequence comes from Pictodentalium vernedei, assembly GCA_031216915.1. NCBI lineage: Eukaryota > Metazoa > Mollusca > Scaphopoda > Dentaliida > Dentaliidae > Pictodentalium > Pictodentalium vernedei. The sequence goes on from CM062291.1 coordinate 471,249,353, forward strand.
TCCAGTTACTGATTGATTTTATTATATAAAATGTCACACTATCTACCTATCCACTGAAAAATGTTGCAGGCTGAATGGGAAAATAGTTTATTTAGTGGTCAAAAAGCCCTCGGGGATTGAAATTTTTTTTCCAATTTTCCCGGGGATACTCCCCACCGCCATCTATAATTCTATTAGCATCCCGCCTTAGGTCTTGGGCATAAATGATGCCCCTTGCTAAAGTATATCCAGAGGGGAGACACCTTTGAGCCGCCACTGGACACAGTGGAAGTAACACAGGTATGTAGAAATATTAGACAGTCGAGATATTAATTCATAGCTTAGGGTTTTTAAAAATTTCGTAATAATTAACTGCAGTAATGGTTGAAGTTTGTAGGGATTTATCCAAACGATGTATCGAACTCAGAAATAGAGACAACCAAAGGTGAAAAAAAAACCGTTAGAGAAAGAGTCATGGGGATTGTAACCAAAATTGGCGAGAGTAGGTCAAAAGAAAGAGGTCTTTGTGTGGCCTGCGTGACAAAGAGAAGACAGGTTTTGAAGAGTACCTTGACAATGGCACCATTATAAGGGGAGGGGGTGGTCACTGTTGTTCAAGCTGAGGTCGCGATCACTGGAGATTAGGGGAAATTGGGAAAGACGGTGGAAAAGGAGAGCCAAATGTGTAACTTGGGCGTAGTGGTGACCTTGGAATACGTTTTATTAGGAAGTCCAAAATCTCAATCTTCTAGATCAAAATTCACTGGGAGTAGTATAATGAGGACGTGGGATGGGAGAATAAAGGACGTGGTTAGTGGTTGACACAAATGCGATGGTAAGTATGCTTATTGGAGGGATTGTGAAGAATGGGGGTACAGAGTTCTTCATGCATTTCGTCTCAGTATTGGGAGGAAAGATGCGTGGGAATCGGGAGGCAGTTGGAAGCACATGAGTAACCAAAACCTTCTCAACTGAGAACCACGGCAAATCAGCGGCCAGCCAAACTGTTATTAATAGTATATCGACCCACGTGAATAGTGTTAAAGCCTCATCCATCTGTAGGGTTCGGTCCTCTAATGCTATGGGCACACAGGCCTTACATTACATGTATTTACTCCAGCTGAATCCCGAGAAGCATATAATGTTTTATTGCAGTTGACTGATACCAGACGAAACCGCTCGAACACATTCAGTCAGGCACCTCCACAAAAGCGATCGTCTTTTCTTCCAATTACAAGGTTCGAAAGGTGGTCTGGGTTCTCTAGAAACCCTCAAGCGGATCAGATATTTAAAAAAAGTTCCCGCGGAGGGTTTCCTTAATCCCACCAGTAGGAGAAGACACGCTCACCAACTTCATCCACACCAGGGCTACGCACACAGTTACTTTCCGGGCAAAATCTTCCAGCCCCCCCCCCCCCCCCCCCCCCCCACCCGCAGCCATGGAAAAAAAGTTGGCCCGTTGGTCTATATACGCCTGTGCTGGGTATAATCAGTGAAGTCGAAATATGATACATATTATATAAATTCTCTGATCAACTTTGCCTAGTGATTTCTCCCTCAGAAGATTTATCAGGTGCTTGCTGAGAAATGGCGGGGGGGGGGGGGGGAGGGGCAGCGTGATCACGAAGTGACGTATTCGTGGCGCCCCCACCCCCCCTCCCCTGCAATTTTCCAGTAAGCTTTCTAGTGATTATACGTATTCGTCAAGGTTGTATTCGAAGATGCAAATTCTCTCGTGCTATTAGTATATACTTTCTTAAAAGAAAATTGGTTACTTGGACTTGTGTCGGGTTATAGCGAAAACGGCACCTGGAGTAAACGGTACCGAGTGAGCGAAAACGGCACCAATTGATTGTGGCGAGAACGGCACCCGTTCCGATGGCGAAATTAATTCATTTAAATTCTGCCTTTTTCTGTGTTTCGTTTTGAAACCGAGTATTTAGCCTATGGTTCTCTAATAAATTTGTGGAAAATTGAGCAGTTAAAAATGAGAGGATACATCTCCCCTCCCAACTATCTCATGGTTTTCTTGTTGTTTAGCAGTGACTTCTAAACATTAAAATAATAACACCCCTCCCCCAACCCCACCCTTTCCTCGGCCCTGGAATCTATCCAACCTTGATTCACGATACACCTCCTTCTTTATTATCTGACGCAGAAATCAGAATTTTGTGTATGCGTGTGTGTGTGTGGGCGGGGGGGGGGGGGGGGGGGAGGGGGGTCAGAATTCAAAGGACGTGCCAAGGTAAAAAATTAAAACAAGGTCTTTTAGGCCATATTTGGATGGAGCAGTCCAAACCCAAGAAATCCGGACTCCTGTGCCAAACCGAAAGTAACGGGCCCCAGATTTCACACGGTGCTGTTTTCGTCTGTACCCGTGTCACTGTCACACAAACAATCAAAGCCTAAATGGAGGTCTGTAGCAACATACTGAGGGCAGTTGTCGGCAAGACATGACAAATTTGGAAAACAGGTACGGCATGTATTAATAAAATAATTTACGTCACGACTACAATACATGTATATTTTATTTATTCATTAATTCACTAACGCGTTTTGAACAAGACTTGAGTTTTATTTTGAACCACCATCACGACGAACTGATATTCCAACTTCGTCAAAACACGCCTTCTGCAAAGGCAAGCCGTGAAAATTCAAATTTACCTGTTCTCAAATGGACGGTCCCAGTTACGTCACTTGTGCATTGTTGCAAAATGGACGCTCTTCCGAAAATACACACAAATTCCCATAGATAATTCAAAAATTCGTTCATATAATTTTCGAGCGAGCTAAAATCACAGAAACGTAACGACGGCGAAGTTAAATATATTACACGTAATCGGGAGCTGAAAACTAAAAGATATTTTCTTGATTTTCTATTATTCCAGAGTTTATTTACCATTGGGGGTTATGGAAAGGACAATAGTTAAACTGGCATGATTAGAAATAGATTCTGATTCAACTGGCTTTATTGCAAATAGTTACTAGTTAAACTGACATAAGTACAGGTAGTTATGAGTTCAGCTGACAAAGTTAGAAATAGTTACTAATTACAAACATAATTACAAATATTTACTAGTTTCAGTGACATAATCATATGTTCATTAGTCAAAGTAAGTTCAGTTGGTTACAAGTTGAAGTGACATAATTACAAACAGCTACTAGTTGAACTGGTGCAATTTTTGGTTCATTAGCAAAGTAACTTCAAATAGTTACAAGTTAAACTGTTATAATTAGAAATAGTTATTAGTTCAACTGGCATAATTACAAGTAGTCACTATTTAAACTAACATAATTACAAATAATTAATAGTTGGACTTACATAACTATAAATAGCTACTAGTTAAATTAACATAATTATCTGTTCATCAGCTAAAGTAACTTCCATTAATTACTCATAAACAAACATAAGTTATTCTGTTTGTGAACAGGGACATGGTCTCACGTTCCCTGCATGCAATTTATATTCAACCGAGGCGTTAGCCGAGGTTGAATATATGTTTCATGCAGGGAACGTGAGACCACGTCCGCTGTCAACAAACAGAATAACGTATATTTCCCGATCTTACACAAGTAAAATTGAATTGGAAAAAAAACTTTTTTCAATGTTTACGAACGCAATCAACGGGGCGAAATGCTCTCGATTGGTTTCCTTTTTATGTTACAGTAAATTAATGAAAAGAGACCTTATAATCTAATCGGTTCCACTAATAATTATCCATGTTTACATAACTAATCTTTTTGTACGTAACAACGAAACTTTTGGGTGTATTTTATTTCAGTTAAATGTATTTGTCTCAGTTGATTTCAAGTGAAAAAAGACATTGTGATGAACCGTTGCTCATTGCAACGAGACGCTTTCCTTGCCAGTGGACATAAGAATCGAGCACAGTAGACATATGCGCGTCCACATAAAATAAAGTGAACGAGGCATTGACCATTCACTGCAAGGTATAGCGGTTGGTATCGGGACATAATTAATAATACTTACTTGTTAAACTGACGTAATTATATGTTCATCAGTCAAAGTAAATTCAGATGCTTACAACTGATATAATTACATGTTCATCGGCCAAAGTTACTTCAAATTGTTACTAGTTAAACTTGCATTATAAATTATTGTGATGAGTTGACGGTAACATCGTCTGAGGTTTGCGGCTCGGAGGTTATGCTCAACAGAGCTGCAAACCTTAGACCATGTTACCGTCAACTCATCACAATAACGTATGTGTTCCAATAAGACACTACACATAGTCTAAAATCTACACCGTGAAACACTAGTGGCTTATTTTATGAACTTGTGATCGTTAAATGTTGCCTTGTTCAAGGCAACTTTTAACGATCACCGGCTTAGTAAATAAACCTCTCGTGTATCCACGACGGCACTGGATAAATATTCAATAAACCAGATAGACCCATTCCATCTTAGTTCAAATCGTAAATCAGTTTGTAATTTAAACAACACTTCATTCGGAACACCGTCAGCTGCACGAGTGAAAAATCCAAAAAAATGAAGCGGTTTGTTAGTCACTCCATTTGTGAAGCAATTACGAAAAGGGGCGACGTCGTTTCAAATATTTCGCGTTGTGACGTCAGACGGTAACATTTGCCACTTCAGCCGTAAACGTAGAATATACTAAGAGAGCTCTCATCCAATCAGAGGAGGACGATTTTAGTCTCATTGGAACATAATTATATGTTCATCAACCAAATATTTACTAGTTAAACTTACACATTTTTTTTTTAAATTGAACGATGACAATACAGAAGTAATATACATAGGTCTACACCATCAACTTTCAAAAATATCTAAACTGTCCCTCAATATTGGAGGTTCTACGATAAAATACAGTCGCTGTGTTCGAAAGTTAGGTTATTTCATGGATGAAAATTTGGCTGCTGATGATCATATCAAACATGTTTGTCATAGTGCATTTTTTCATCTTACAAATATTACCAAAAGTCGACCCTCCATTGATACAAAGACATCACATCAGCTTGTTCGCGCCTTTGGTGTCTGTCGCCTCGACTGCTACAACGCTCTTCTGATTGACTGTGGGGCATTTATTCTTGAAAAGCTGCAGAGCAGCCAGGATTGTACTCAACGGGTAATAACCAGAACTCAAGAGTGCCGCGCTATAACACTAATACTCTCTGAGTTACAATAGCGATCTTTAAGCAAATAATTCAATTTAAAATTGTCCTTTTGGTGTTTAAGTGTATTTCAGGATGCGCACCATCTTACCTGTCCGACCTGCTCACCATCCACAAACCACCGAGGTGTCTTAGATCACCAGGTCAACTCAATCTGGTTAAGCCCACTTCTAAATTTACTAGAGCAGGTGATCGGGCCTTTGAGGTTGTTGGCCCAAGGCTTTGGAATTATTTCCCAATCGACAAAAAATAGTAAAGCACTTGAAGCATTCAAGTCTTGTACTGAAAACTTCCTTTTTCGTAGGGCATTTCCTTCAGTGGTCTTTTAATTTTGGTCATAAACTGACATTACCCGGTGTGAGTGAGTCAGTGAGGGTTGCCTCCTTAATCGTCAAGTCACACTGAAAATGCTTGTTTTGGTAAAGCTGCAGTTTGTTTTTAATTTATTTTGTTTAAATGCAGGTTCTGACGCTTTCATCGCCACCATGTGGCCTTGGCTGCTGGTGTGGCGTTGGGCACCAATAAATTAATAGTGAATTATGTATCAATGTATCTGTTAGAGAATGAACATGTATGTGTGTGTGTACACACGTATGCATGCAATTACTGTACAGCCATTGAGCACCATGTGTGGATTCTAGGCTTTAAAATATTATTGTTATTATTATAATTCTGACAATATGATATCGTGTTTTGATGGTTACCCGGTCATGTAGGTATCGCTGGTAACGCCTGAGTAGACAATGCATCAAAAAAAACTTTAACCAAGCCTCTCATTGCGTTCACCATCCATTCATCCCACATATAAGTAACTATATCAAATCTGTATGGCAGGCGGATTGGGGTGGAGCGACAAATAACAAGCTCCATCGCTTCCAACCAAAACTTTCAGACCACTACCCGTCTATTAACCTTTCTAGAAAGGATCTCGCAGTTTTGATGAGGTGTCATATTGGTCACACACGACTTACACATTCCTTTTTGATTAGAGGGTAATATGCGACCAGAGTGTGTTCCCTGTCAGCAGGTGTTGTCAGTGGAGCACATTATTTTACATTGTACTGATTTTAATCATGTTAGAGGGCAGTACTTCACTGTAGGATCTCTAAGAGATTTGCTTTATCATACAAGCCCGCATAAAAATGCTAATATTTCTAAAAATAATCAACCTTTTTAATACATTTTAAAATTGTTTTTTATAATTTTAATCTGGAATCTTCAAGTTTCAATTCACCAGGTTTATTTATAAATTGTTCTTATTACTCATTGTTATTCAAATCATTCATGTCTTCGTCATGTCTACTATAATTAATTTCTATTTTTATTTATCTACTGTAATCATTTTCTATTTTTATTCGATCTTTTTACTTCATACCTGACAGTGACATGTTTTATTTTCCACGGTTTTCTCGCCACGATGTACCCTTGGTTGCTGATGTGGCAGTAGTCACCAATAAATAAATTAATGATTGTTACAATTATATGTGCAATTTCAAATTGTTAGTAGTTAAACTGACATAATTATATGTCCATCAGCCAATGTAACTTCAAATACTTACTGGTTAAACTAACATATAAATAGTTGCTAGTTAAACTGACATATTTACAAATAGTTATTGGATAATCTGACATAATTAGAAATAATTATGAATTCAACTGACATGACTAGAAATAGTTACTAGTTAAACTAACATAATTACAAATAATTACTAGTTAAACTTGCATAGCTACTAATAGTTGCTAGTTAAACTGACATAATTATATGTTCGTCAAACAAAGTGACTTCAAATAGTTACTAGTTGAACTGACATAATTATTTGTTCATCAGCCAAAGTAACTTCTAGTAGCTACTAGTAAAAGTGACCTAATTACAAATAGTTATTAGTTAAAGTGACCTAATTACATATAATTACTAGTTAAACTGACATAATTACAAATAGTTACAAGTTAAACTGACATAAATACAAATAGTTACTAATTAAACTGACATAAACACAAATAGTTACTAATTAAACTGACATAATTACAAATAGTTACTAGTTAAACTGACATAAATACAAATAGTTACAAATTAAACTGATATAATGATATGTTCATCAGCCAAAATAGTTACTTATTAAACAGGCATGATTATTTGTTCATAAGTCAAAGAAACATTGACCACTTCGCTCTCCGTTTGAAATGTGCAGTCATAAGCTACCGTCGAGCTGCTTTGGCAACCCCTACCACGATCCATTCCGCAGATGTCCCCAAAGATAAAAATGCGCAGATAGTGGATAAATACAGAATGTGGTAAAGAGAACTTTTCACGCGTATACCGTGAATCTATTGACCAGGTCGCTGAAAAAAGAAGTTAAGTTACAGGCTACGAATTTTCATTTAAAAAAACTTTCATTATTTGGACAATTTTAGTTCGTTTATGTGAAATGTAACGCTTCTAAAATACATTTCATTTTTTCGAGAAGAATTTCTATAGCTGCTGATTGCTGATTTTGGAAAAAAGTACGAAATATGGTTTTAACAAATACAACGTCATGTCACACCGGCGAAAATTCCTCATATCTTCTTGTGATTGATGGCGCGCTGCACTATAAAATGTGAAAAATGTTTCTTTAGCTGTTTGTGTTCTAAATAACCCGCCTGATGTACGGATACTACCAGATGGAAATTAGAAACAGACATCTGGCACATCTCTTTGACGTTGCCGTTGCCTCAAATGAGTCGGAATAATCTTGTCAGAAATAGATAATGTCATTTTTTCTGTCTTAAATGAGGAAAGAAAATAGTTTCCACATTTGTTGACAATTTCCATATGTCATTAGATCTTTCAAACGATGACTATGGTACGTTTCTGCCTAACACGATTTGTAACCAAAATAACAAGAGCAAACTTCTGTTGAGATCAGTTCATCAAACTGCAGTTCAAAACCGCTCAACCGACTGTAGTATCAGGGGTTAACCTTAAGCTCAAGAAACACCATAAACAAATAATGGAAAATTCCAGGAATAGTACAGAAGCCATTATAACATGGTTTGACATTATGTATTTATTTGTTTAATTATTTATTGATTTATTTACTAATTTAATTATTTAGTTAGTCAGTTATTTGGTGATGTATTAATGTGGTTATTATACAACAAAATGTTCATAAATCGTGTGGGGCATTTTCATAAGTTCGTGTATTCAAAGTACCGTGTCGAACCTCCGTTCAGAATCATTTAAGGTGAACTCCAACGTAACTTTGATCAAATTTCAATAAATAGTGTCCTAAGTCAACAAATGATCAGAAAGAAATGAGCTCAATAAATTATATACCAAAATGTTTGCAATTCAATATAGAACATGTGGAGACTGCCATTTGCCATAAAGCTGCTACCTTGTGTCTGGGAGCACTGCCTGAAAGTCTGTTATGCATATGTGAGACTTTTGACAACAAAATTACACCAAAATAAAAAACAAAAATACCCGAAAAGTTGTATTTTGCAATCCTTTTAGTATAAGCACGGAGAAATCTGTTTTCATTAACGAGAAGATTAATTCCAGTTCATGTTATCTGGTATTCCCGTTTTGTGTTATTTTTTGTGAAGCGTGTTCAGCAGGAGTCAAATACATACAGTTCACGGCAACAGGTATGGAGACACAAGCGACTTCATCAAGCAAAAATGAAGAAACTGGAATTGGAATAGTTTACCGGAACTATACCTTATGAGTATGTTGAAGATGGTTTAATATTCTTGTCAATCCCCCCTCACCCCCCCCCAAAAAAAAAAAAATACAAAAAAAAAAACAAACAAATAATTGATAGACTAAGTGGAAAAGCTACCCTGATTTATTTGGTATCATATATATCATTCCTGGTGTTTAGTAATGACAACTGCCATTCGAATGGCCAACTAAAGTGAACTAGGGTAATACAGATTCGAAAAGTAATCGAACCTAAGAATCCGTCATTAAGAAAGGTTGCATCAATCAACTGATTAGTTTAAAGCGTGTGAATTCGCATTCTATGTTTGACTTTGCATAATTTGTTTTGAAACTACCGTACGTCAGCAGTACTGGTCCTTGTACCAACCGAATTTAAAGCGAAAATAGCTTATCTGTTAATTGAATCTTATTTGCTAGGCAGTCAAAGAAAGGCGTGTACAAAACCACGATTATTTGGGTTAATGGGGTCCATTCATCTTCAATTTCATACAGTTTGGGGCCTCATGTCGGTAGTATACCCCCACGAGGGAATGTTAATATGCTGTAGACACATATGCATTCAAATTCGGTGGTACCAACTTTATAACATTAACAGTGATAAGATGGGGGTATGGGCCAATTCGACACTGTATATAATTGCGTGGCAAAGAAAATTAATTTTATGATGTTCCATACTTTCACTACAGATGGACATCTTGAAGAATTGCTTATGACGTTTACCATTAATGTGTAGATATATTTTTATTATTTTCATAATTAAAAGAAAATCTACTCTATTTCATGATTTTTGACCTGTGACTTATATGATTTTAGTCAGTATCTGCAATTATCTCATGAGTGTGGACCTGAAAGTTTTATTTTTCACGCGCGCTTGCGCGAGTGAAAAATAACACTTTTAGGTCCACACGGTGAATTGTTTTCAATACCTTCTTAAATGACGTTACGCTTCGGCGCATGGCGTCGCCTTGAACGTCGCCCTGAATGAACGATCAGCTGATCTTTGTTATTTTTTTCAAACATAACTGTTTGCAGTGACATTGGGCTGAATACTGCACAGTAAAATGTTAAGTAGCATATAATAAAAAGAAAATCTACACTATTTTAATAAATATCGGGAATTATCTCATTCGTGTGGACCTGAAAGTATTATTTTTCACTAGCGCAAGCGCTCGTGAAAAATAAAACTTTCAAGTCCACACTCATTTGCGCTCATTTGCGCTCGTGAAAAATAAAACTTTCAGGTCCACACTCATGAGATAATGCCCGATATTCACAAAAACAGCATAGCTATCCTGTATATAAATCCTATATTTTCACACCTAACTATCTTGTTTTATATTTTACGTATCGACAACAACAAAATGCTAATATCGCGAAACAGATGCGATGTGATCCGTTTCTAAAAATGGCATCCCTGGATAAGGAAACTGAAAGTTGTCCTGCTATTTGACTTCACAGCAACGACACTGCCAATGCAACTTTTCCGGATAAATGTATTGATCGTTTCCACTTCCATCGCCTTACACCTTCACGAAAAGCGTAATAGTTTTTGCATCTCTCAGACAGTGTTTTTCCGTTGTTCGCGATTTGCCTAATTTAATTACAAACCGTCATGTGACCGATTTCCCGCTTAGTTTTTCAACTCGAAATTTATATTTATCATGTATTTTCTTCGAGCACTGTGTTTTATTCGAAACCTATTTCATTGCAATTGCTCATAATTTCATGATTTTTGACCTGTGACTTATACGATTGGTATTTTGATACGATTTGTATGTTGTTTGTTATCAGACCCACAATAATATATTTTGTCACCAAAAAGTTAATATATACTATTGAAAGTGTAGGGGATATTTGATAAAAGTGAGATATGTGAAGAAATAAATTTATATTTTCATCAAAACGAGAGTTGAAGCATTGCACCGTGGCATCTGTTGAATCATTTCAGCAATAGGTGGGTGTCTGACAAGCACACATTCCACGCACTGTAGAATACATGGACGGTCAGTCAGATAATTTAAAACATTCAGTCCAAGACTTCAATACCTTGTAAATCCGCCTCTCTTCACAATGTAAACGCTGACCGATGTTGCACACTCCTCACCAAACATTCAATATCAGATTGATTGATGTTATTCCGTTCTTCCTATAATGCAGCGGTGAGTTCCCGCACATTGGTGGGGGTGGGGGGGGGGGGCTGTAGGCGTTGACATAGGCGCCTGCCAAGCACGTCAATGGGCAATGAATCGAAGGCCGTGACGTCGCGCAAATGGCGCCACGTGAGCTGCTAACATGTTATCACGATAGTACTGCCTTGTGGCACGCCCTTGGATGACGTAATGCTGATCTGCTTGTCTTAGGCATGCCTCCCCACACCATAACATATCCACTACCAAAAGAATCGGGCTGGCTAACCGTTACGTCATGGTATAGTTCGTTCCGCCGCCGCCACACTCTGTTTCGCCTGTCGTGAAAGTCGAGAGTGAACCTCGATTCATCGGAAAGAATTACGTTGCTCCACCGACGATTGTCCCAGCGCTCTCGTGTTCCACACCAAAAACACCTTGCTGCGATATGACTTTCAGTCAAAATTGGAATTATTCGAGGTTCTCGAGCATACCAATTCCAGCTGTGTAGGCAACTTCACATAGTCTGACCACTGACTCACACATCTGTCGCTCAGTGCAGCTGCTGCCGAATTTCTGAGGCATTTTGATGGCGGGCACGTAATGCTGTGGTTCGGATGGAATGATCCTGGTTAGCAGTTGTCGCCCTTGGTCGACCTGATCGATGTCTGTCATTAAAATTGCCTGTCTGACGGTAGCGTGCCAACAAATTGCTAATCACCGATTGAGTAACGTTGAACATTTGAGCCACTGCAACCTGTCCGTTGCCAGCTCCCAACAGAAACTATTGTTGAACGAGCTTATACCAATAAAAGAACGATGAGACCTCCGAAAACGCCCATCCAGTACAAATGAAAATTTCAAAACGTACCCCCAGACTTTAACGCGGCGCCCATGCGAAAAACCTATACGAAGTTTTCGTGGGCCGGTGACATTGATGATTCGCACTAAATCACGCGTATCCAATACCCTTTTCTGAAAATATCAACATCAGTTTGGATATATTTTTTTAATAGTATATTCCAATTCCTTGTACTCTAGTCATTGTTTTGATTTCTGCTATGCCTTTATTTTCTTCATTTATCACAATTTCGGACAGTGGTGACAATTGTTTAGAAATTCAAAGTTTCGTTTGAGGACACCTCAGTCCAATAATATAATAATAACGCGCATGTCACTTTGTTGATTTGCACGCCCCAGAATCGCATTATACATAGAATCACAGTGCTAACGTGCCTTCACTTAAATGGACGCTTTATTGTCCGCGCTAGGTTTGTAAAACAGTGTCACGTTTGTCTAATTACAGGAAATCTTGCTAACGTGGGAACTGTTGATGGAGCTGTTACCAATAAAGAGCGTGTTATAGATGGAGACAAAGCGTCATGCCCGCCTGTATTATCATACAACAATCCTGTATTATATATAGATCTGCACAAGACATTTACTATTGACAGATTGATAATTTACAAGAACAGTGATGGTGAGTAGTAAAGACTCTGATACCTTTGCTAGCATAAATACGCGCTTTGTTTGCAATACTATCTTTCATAAGTATTTTGTACATTCTATGAATATATTGTACAAAACTGAGTGTCACACTTTCCGAAGAGCAATGGGACATGTCGTACAAAAATTAACGTAATATCGCGGGCCATCATAACGACCTACCAGCTCGTAGTAAGGACTTGCAAAGCCATTATAACGATTTATGAAATTCTTTATAACACACTGGTGAGTTTGTTATAACGATTCCACGACTCGTTAGAACGACTTCAAAACTCGATATATCAATTTGTCAAGTCGTCATATCGACATGTCAGCTCGTTCCAACGACTTCCCAAATAGTTTGAACGACTTCCCAATTTGTTATAATAACTTGTAACCTTAGGGATTAGGGGACCCTTGGTGTCTTGTCGTACCTTAACCTATTTGTTGTTCCCCAACTAGTGGATAGGGGGACGAATTGCTTACATGGGCAGACTGGCACTGTTGTATATGAATTAACAGCTCATGACCAAAATAGTAAGAACCCTTTTTTTATCCAGAAAGTTTGTTCTCCTGTGACACGCATTCCGAAAACCCCTGAGGAAGAAATTCTGCGAATTAAGGAGAACCAGTGCCCTGGTTCGGGCAGTCTATTTCGGAGACACACGCACGATGTACCGGCTTGGCCCAAACTTCGGACGTAAACAGATGGTCGGATGTCCCCGGTCTGGACAATAGGGAGTACCCAAAAAGGATGTAATGTTGGAGTGCATAAGAAGTTCATTCGGCCGATTATTTCTTTTTTATCATTTCTAATGTAAACGGTGATGTGTTTCACAGTCTGGTTTGGTTGTGAGTTGCAATTTGCATTGTACCATATCACAAAATAATTGGTTGAATGACCAACGTCTAAAGACATGGCACCATCCACACTCTACGGGTCAGTGATTTGAGGATGCTGTCCGGGCTCTATTTCTCATGCTGTTCAATGGTCATCCACGACAAACATCCCAGGTTTGTAGTATTCGCAGAGTAGGGGTGGACGGCACGGACTCTGAATCATACTTCTACATATCATGGAACCCATACAATTCAAAAACGACGACATGTGTTTGGAGACCTCGGTGACGCTAACACAGATATAGGTCAGACTTCAGGTTGAACTGAAGCGAACTGGTTCAAGTTTATCGTTTTACGTGCATTTGATAAAAAATCCCACAAAAAACCGAATTAAACCCCTTTGTTCTACAAACACTTTATCGGGCATTGTTAGAATAGTTAAATCTGTTAAATTTGTTTATAGAACGCATTAAAGAAATTCACTCTACCGTCATTTTAAAGCCAGAAAAAATTGCCATTTGCCGAGATAGAGGTCAATGTATACACCCAATGATAACCGCAAAACCTCAAACACGAGAGGTGGAAGACATGGAAGAAACTGAAGCAAGAACCTTAAAAGCAGCAGAGGTGTTGTAAGGACACGTGAGTTGACAGGCTTGGATGAAACTGATATAGTGCAGGAACTGAGAAAAGGATAAAAAAAAAGCCAAGTAATAAGAGGCGTCAGAAAGAAGAAGATACTGACCAACATGTACATTTCACCTTTAATACATCACAACCTCCTAGGTAAATTAAGATGGGTCTTCTTATACAATCCCAATCCACTTCGGTGTTTCAGATGCTTCAAACTCAGACATAGCCAGAATTCATGCAGAAGAAAAACAAGTGTTTCAAGGGCGACGAAAGCCACGATCGGCCATATAACAAAACAAATATCCAATGTGCCTAATCTAAAGGCAGTTATTTTTCATCGTCAGAGGATTGACAGAATGATGAAAACACTTTTCTAAAACTCAAGTGTAAGAGCCAGATAAGTTTCAAAGAGACCAGAGACGTGCTTTAATCCACGTCTCGCATGAATACAACAAATGTTTCGTGTGCTCCGTAGTTAGAGGAAAAACAACCAAATACATGAGTGGAATATCTGACACAATACACTTGGCTCAACGGCAATCCACCATCCTAAGTACAGGCCTTTACGGTTGAACAAAATAATCAAATAGACAGAATGTCATCTCAAACATATCTGATTGCTTTAGCACTGAAAACCGAAATATCAAAAACAGATAAAATGGAACAAGCGAGCGGTATTCCCAGATCAGGGCAGATTAAACACAAAAAGCTACATCAAAACAGAGAATTGAGAGGCGAAGACCGATTTCAGACCAACTTCAGGTGGCAGGAACAAAATCTGAACCAGAGTCAGAGACATAAACTAAGTACAGATCAGAAGAATAAAGAGAGAGAAACAAAAACTACCATCGGATAAGGTACCAAAGCTCCTTCAAAATGTTACTAGCTACTAGTTTGGAAGTGTAGAGTACATGTCAACCAATGATTTCAAGGATGGCATGTTCTCTCAAAACTACACCGACCGGAACTCTTCTCCCGAAAAAACTTCATCAAACAGAACTTCCTGGACAATTTTTCTAATACGCGCACCATCTAAATCACAATCTAAGTACTGCTAACAATGGTACTAATAATGTAATCCAATGGATTTGTTGAGGTTTCAGGACAAATTTTAATGAACTGAGCCTTCTGCTTTTAGCTTGCAAAGAAACCTGAACTTCAAGATCTAGTAAAGATATGTTCCGCATGTCACGTTGTTCTCTGTATTCAAATGTAAATTTACGTGAAACGTGGAACATATCTTTATTTCTTGCACCTAAGGAAGGTATGAAACGTTGATTTTATAAGAGGGTTCGTCACTATGAGCTAGGCAGTCACTTGCCAGGCAATAACTCAAACTGTAAGACGTACGCCCATCTTGAACATACTTTTTTAATTCTCATTTAACAATTAGGATAAGCGTGGCGCTAATTTTTACGCGGTATACATTGTCACGGCACTTAACGTAATAGAATCAGAACTAATCAAAAAAACGAAACCCGTTCAGAACGGAGTAATCTCCCGAGCATGACGGCAATTTGACAAAATTATAAAACAAAGTATTCGATGAAGTATATATACTAAGTCAAAAAACAAAGTACACTACTCAAAGTTTGCTAAGCACCAAATATTTGACACATCATTGTGAAATTTGCTTGTGACATATTTGCGATGTCTTTGGTGGATATGATTGAGGAATGTATTGAGATGGTCCCCAGTGTTTACTTTATCTCTCTTGCCAGGAAGACCTTTCGTGACAGTCATGGAAAGCATGTACCCCTTTATTTTCGTGATGTTTTTGTGTACTCTCTGCATGTACATGCATGTGTTGGGTATTCATTCTTCATTTCAACACAAACCCTTGTGATTTAATGACTGAATATGGCAAATGCAAATGTGAAAATACATTTGTCTGAAGCAGAAATATAGCGGGCTGAGGGATGGCGGAGCAAGGGGCTACTCATGGTCAGATTGGTGGCAGAGACAGGGAAACATCTGCAGCTGAAGACCGTTTTTGATCATTCAGGCCTGTAAGAAACGTTTTGCTACAGCAAACCAGCTTCGCAGTGACCTTCAGAATGCATCCCTGGTAAAAGATTCCATGCAAACTATCCGGGCAAGGTTGCACGAAGGTGGTCTCCGATCGAGAAGACCATGTATTCGCATTCCGCTATCCCAGAACCACCGCCAATCACGATATGAATAGTCCATGGACCACGTTGGGTGGACTAGAGAAGATTGGCGCCCTGTCCTTTTTACAGATGAGTAAACAAAGGTACTGCCTAGACCCCACAAATAGGTTTCTAGGGTACGAAGAAGACCAGTAAAGCCCTCCCATGCTGAGCATGACCGCTATGGTGGAGGGTAAATCATGGTCTGCGGTGGCATCAGCTCTGTGTCTTTGAACGTGGTACATTGACTACACAATGGTATATTGATGAGATCCTGGATGGCCATGTCAGATTGTATGCAGGTGCAGTGAGTGATAGATTCATTCTGATGGACGATAATGCCCGTCATCGTGTTGCCCATGCTGTCGGGGACTACCGACAAAGGGGGTGGGAGGATTGAGCGTATGGACTGGCCAGACAGATCCCCTGACCTCAATTCAATCGACCATGTCCGGAATTAGTTGCAGCTTGCAATTTCAGCCCGTCCAGTCCATCCAAGAAGTGTCCAGGAGTTTGGTGCCATGCTAGTCCAAGACTGGAAGACTGGAACAACATCCCACAAAGGACAACCAGGAACCTGATTGGGAGCATGAGAAGGCATTGTCAAGCTGTAATTAACAGTAATGGGTCTCATGCTCGATATTGAACGCATACCAGTTCGCTCCGTCAAATTTTTGGCAAATGTGAAAAATTACCTCTTTTTGCAGTAATATCCATTTACCATGGTTATCGTATTCAAAAGCTAAAAAGTAATGTCAAACACAAATGAAATCTTAATTTCTGTACTTAAATCATTAAAGATATAATATAATATTCACTTTTAATTGCAATATTTCAACAGAAACGTAAAACAGGTAGTTTGATATACGTGGTGCTTAGCAAACTTTGTATAGTATAGAAACAAATGTGAAAAAAATGGCATAAAGGATGAAATATACTATTCCTAATGCTGCATGTTTGTGTACAAGAAGTCGTGCAAAGTGTTTAATGACATGTTGTTGTTGTCCACCCAGCTGTATACAATTCTCCAATGGATTTCAAAATAGCACGTGCTACCCGAGAATGTCAAATTGAATGGGTACCGACGGTTTTCTTTGTGTTATGTTGTGCTAGAGAGGCTGGTTATTGAGAAAAGACGCTAGTTTTTGTCATCCGACATTTTGAAAAATGCGAAGGTTAACAGAAAATCAGAGGTTGCGTGTCATTGGTATGCATGAGGCTGGGATACGTCCAGATGAACTCGGTGCTGAGTTCGCAGTCACAGCCACTGTTGGCACTATTTACCGTCTCATTGGAAGGTGTAGAGCTACTGTTGGTATAAAGCAGTGAACCATTGGATCAGAGTGATCCACACATGTGCTAACATACTTAGAGAACTACTTACTTAGTTGGCTTGAAATAATGTGCTCACTTGGTGAAGCCTTATGGTCAGAATGATTTCAACTTGTCCTAAGATGCCCTGTGAATTGCCTTACTTATGCGGTTTTGTGGCCTTTCTGTAACGGATGGGTGATAATGCAATGATTTGAAGCAGTAAAACCAGAATTGACCAGTAAAATACAAACCTGCCCTATCATACCTCGTGAATTGTTTAATTAGGTCCCCACTTGCAATGTGTGGTTTATTTGTAACAGGTGATAATCCGTTGGCCTGAAGTAGTGAAACCACTTGACTAGAATATTACAAACCTGAATGGTACAAACCTGGATCAACCATATGATCGTCCACTTATGCCTCACCCCCACCGGAACACGCTGCCCCCCCCCCCCCCCGATTATTGTATTGGAACCCACAAATACGGATGTTCCTTATGACATATGGTAATTATCTGACTTCAGATCCCAGAATGTTGTTTCGGACTGAATCTGCTTATTGTTGTTATGGATCCAAACTTACTGTCATTGTTGACACATTTTAAAGAGAATCCATGTATTATTGTATTTCATCCAAGGAACTGTACATAAGTTAGTTAATAACTAAACAAAAAATTGGTATGTGTATTAGTGACACATTTCAAAAACAATTCATGTCGCATTGTATTTACTCAAAGGAACTGGACACAAGTTAGTGAATAACGGAAAACATTTATTATCCTGTGTTCCGCGACGCACATCATTTGCCTCACAAAGCTCACATTTTCTCTTATTACTACAGGAACATATTCCCGTGACTTGCCTGAATTTTATACTATTACCTGACTCTACTCGCTGAGCGACCAGAGTGTGTTCCCTGCCAGCAGGTGTTGTCAACACATTCTTTTATATTGTATTGATTTTAATTATGTCATAGGACAGTATTTTCTGTAGGATCTCTAAGAACCCTTTTTTATTGAGCGCCCGAATAAGATTCTCTTATTTTTGAAATAAATCAACCTTTTTAGTAAATTTTAAAATTGTTTGTATTTTTTTTTAAATCTAGAGTCTTCAAGACTTAAACTCACCAGGTTGATTTGTGAGACATTCCTGTTTTTTGTTTCGTCGCGCATCATTGCAGTTATCCATACCACATTATTGTCTTTATCCTTTTTATTATAGTTGTTTTCTACTCATGTTTGTATCTCATTACTGCCATATTTTCCTTTTAACGTTTTCTCGCCACGATATATCCTTAGCTGCTGATGTGGCGTAAAACACCAATCAATAAATAAATAAATTTATTTTTACTTAACAAACAGAAACCAGATATTAAAAAATGGATAATCAGCATTAACATTTAAATATACATTATCGGGAGTACCAAATGCAGCCTTTAGCTTTCATGCTTTAGCAATGTATGAACGAGATATGCTTGATGTAATATCTGGTAAGACTAGATTACTTGCATAATACTATAATCGCATAGTATATATAAGATAACAAATTATCACTTAATCAAACTTAACCTCTCAAATGGTCAGAAAAAGAGCATTCTACCAAGCTTATTCTAATAATGAGGCTGTAACAATCAGTTTAACTAGAAATCAACTTGGTGGGGATGATGAAACACTATTAAATGAAACACAAATTAATAAAATTAATAATGCTAAAACTCAAAATAAGGGAATTGATATTAACGTCTCAAAAACTCAAATAGGAGAAGCAGTTCAAAAAGAGGCACATTATGGGTCCGATTAAGGGAATTGCTTCAAAGGTATTGCCTGCATTTTGTAAGTACGTTCTTCCACGGTTGGCGTTAGGAGCAGCAATAAACTTATTCCATATACCTCAATGTTAACTGATAGACAAATTATGGATCGGCGCAGGGATACTACGAGAGCCGGTATCCCATCGCCACACGCTCGAGTGAAAATGAATTCACTGTAATTAATCGCTGCTTGAATTATACAGTCGACGCGTTGAACGGTTGAAATAATTTTACTGAGAAACGGGCAATTTTGTCAAAGAACCAGTCTTAAGTCTTTGCCCTTGACACCTGTAGAATCGCTGTTGATTCATTTTATTCACAACAAACAATGTCGGTCCGAACACTCAAAACTCAAAAGATTGCATTCAGCATAAAAGACATCACAGATTATGAGGGCTGACATGTGTTTTGAGAAGTGTGTGTGCAGGCATCATTATATCTGGAAGAAAGAAAATGTACAAGGACTTTAATTTAAATACGTTGCGAACTGGCCGCTCTGTTTAAATTTCGTGCTTTTAAACTGAAACTAAATTAAAACTCGGCTTGACTGTGCACACACAACGGCCACTGGGCTACCGCATGTGGACGTCGGTCATTTCTGTTCTGCACAGTAACAAAATTACACACTGGTCGAGGAAAGACATTTGTGTGTGATAATTAACCGTCCAGAGTATTTATTCGATCGTTTAGAGTAACTGAGGCAGTTTGAGATCCCAATCCATTCTGACCCTTGAGTGAACTCTGCAGTCTAGGTAAGTTACCAGTTAGCACTTTATTTTTCTACATTATAAAGTTTCTGACTTGAAATTGAGCCTTCTTTTTATTTTACCTCAAGTCTTGATAACCTTTGTTTGAAATGGGCTGCACTTACAATAAAGGCTTTAGGTTGTCCACATTTACTGCAGATATGCAATTTCAAAGGGAGAAATATATTGTACGATAACTTCAAGAAAATGTCATGTCTGGTTTCCACAAGTAATTTAGTTTGTATACCTTAAGTCTTTACAACCTCTCCACCCATCTATAACCTGACATTATTTTGTCGAAAGCTCACGAAATGAGTATCCAACAGTTTCAGTCAGAGGCTGGAAGAGAAATATGGGGGAGTGGGGGGGGGGGGGGGGGAGGGAGGGGGGTTCTCATCAGTAAGCTCCAACTTCCGATAATAATTTCAAAGATTGATCAATATTTACATTATTTTGTACTAATACTATACTTCACCAGTTTGTAATCTGAACGGTTCTATCAAAAAATTTTCTTGGTATCTGGTTCGAAAAAAAATAATTTTTATATGTCTGCTCCCATATCTTGTCAATCTTAAATTTGGAATTTGGTATTCTGAATTTGCATTTAGTAAGTAGTTTTAAAGAGGACTGCTAGAATATGGCTAATGATAGGCCTTTGGAGGACATTTTCTTGGGGATGGGGGCTGAACTGTTGTTTCAAAATCAAAATGCAGGCACTTGCCTCGAATTTGCCATGAAAATGCTCTGACCCATGCCCTGATATTTACCAAACTTATAAAAATATCCCCTCCCATTAAACAATTTGTTCTGAAAATACCAGCCCCTTGCAATGAAAACTCCAAAATTAGCTAGGAGTGCCGGAACCCCCACCCATCTTATACACCCATGTAGCTAATTCATATAGGTGACATTCAATTTAAGTTTTGTTGCTGAGAATTAAAGCAGAATAATTTAAAACAGAAATACTAGCAAAACTCCTTAATTAGTCATTTAAAAATACATTGTCTAGAAAATATTGTCATATTGTCTATGTTTTAAATATTCTAATAATTATTTTTGAATTTCATGTACGGTATCTCATACAATGGACAATATATTGCTTCAGACCACATGTGTTTTCCACCCTTCTCCTGTTTAGAGTCTGATTCGGATTCCCACCCTACTAAAGACTTTTCAGAATTTCGGTAGTGAGTAGGTGTTAACATTGCTTATTTCCCCAGTACAAACTCCAGAAATTCATATTTTAGCAATACTACACCCCCCCCCCCCCCCAAAAGCCCTCCCCCGCCCCCCCCCCCCCCCCCGAAAAAAAAACGTGTTGTCCCAACACCCACTAACTGCGCGAGGTGGAGACCCTGGACACTTTCTTCTAGAATGCCCAAAATACCAGTCTAAAAGAATAAGATTAACTGGGAGTATAATGGGGAAGTGGGAAGGGGGAACGAAGGACATGTGGTTAGTGGAAGACTCAAAGGAGAGGGTTAATATGCTAATCGGGGGGATTGGGAAGAATGGGGCAAGGGATATCATCAAGCAGTTCGTTTCAGAGTGTTGGGAGGAGAGAAGAAGCGTGGGAATAAGGAGGCAGTGGGGAGTACAGGGGTAATAACCAAGGCCTTCTCATCCGAGAACCGCGACATATCATTGGCCGGCTCAAGTGTTATTATTTCACGTAAAACAAATCATTGGTTCCACAAATGTTGACTACTGAGTTTTTCATAAACCAGGCTTGTCATTCTTCTGAATTTATTTTCTTTATTCAGATAGTGTGTGTGGGGGGGGGGGGGGGTGGGGGTTGGGGGTGGGGGGAAGTGGATCTCGTATGGGAAGAGTTGGTGATAGTTAATCCGTAACTGTACGTACTAGCTGTCAAACATTTCCAGGCACAGTCGGCGTGTTGCCGTTTGCTTTTCCGCTTCACGGACAACCAGTTTTCAAGATTGATATAGTCCTGCTTCCCGAGAACTACTTCAGCTTAACATGCTCTTCAAAGTACGTTTGCGTTAGCAAACGTGCTGCTTCATTACTGAAGAGTGAATCGAATAGGATTACACAGTAGACCTCGTATTGACTCGGCGGCAGCACGCAGCGGTGAGAGAAACCTTGTTACAAACTTTTATAGGGACTGTACCAGTGGCCGGCTCTAATATCGAAGCCAGTTGTACTTTTCTGTCCTCAAATTAATTAAGTTTTCCTCGGTTGTCAATAACGAAAGCAAAAGTTGAGTTTCACTTGTCAGTTTCTTGGCAGAGATCATGTGTCTTTCATGACTATCAATAGTTTTTAGCATAGCTGTGTGTCAAGCATTTTGTAATGAGAATCGGTAATTCCAACAGATTAATATAGCCGATGGTTCTCATTGGCCATGCTCCACTGAACGCTGCAAACTATAAGAACCAGTCTAACGAGAGAACTTGTGTACGTGAAGGGTAGTGCGTGCCGACGACACACAGTTATATCTGTGTATAGATCACTCTAAAGTGAATGAATCTCTAGCCACACTTGAAGCTTGCATTCAAGACATTCGGCAGTGGATGGGGAAAAACTTTCTTAAACTGAATGATGACAAGACCGAATTTTTACAAATAGGCACAAAACACCAGCTAAACAAATCTTCCACTATTTGTCTGGAGATCGGTGATATCAGTATAAATTCCAGCAAAACCGCTCAGAATCTTGGGTTTGCATTTAGTAGTCACTTCGACATGGGTAATCAAATTACTAAAGTCAGTACAAATTTCTACTTTCAGATTAGGAACATCAGCAATATCAAAAAACTATTGGACAAAAACACAATGAAAACTATTATGCAATCTATGGTCATGTCTCGTTTAGACTATTGTAACTCACTATATTCTGGACTTCGATTGAAATCAATACACCGACTTCAGAGCAAGTAGGTACTAAATGCGAATTCAGTATCACTTGTACATGTACGTGTACGGTACACGTACATGTACGTGTACCGCCATAGGGATTCAGTGTTAAATCGTGTACAGAGTGCAAGGATGTCGTTTTTTCATGGTGATACAGAATCCGCAATTGTTTTGGGGCTCACAGATCGCACTTTTGACGTTCAAACACCCGTAGGCGAACGCGTACATTCGACACATCGCTCAAATGTACGAAATTTTAAGAAATTGTACATTAAAATTTTTTTCTCTACGTTCCCATCGCGGATCAGACCATCGATCCATCGTTGGTGAACGCGAGCAAAAAACGTTTTGCGGATTCTGTATCAGCATCAAAAAGCGGTTTGCGGATTCTGTATCACCTACGTTCGCCAACGGGTGTTCGAACGTCAAAAGTGCGATCCGATCGGGGAAACCCATTTGCAGATTCTAGATCAGGAAAAACGGTACATGGAAAAAGGCGGAAAAAGGTCGGTTTGCGGATTCTGTATCACCTGTGTTTGGGATCGCGTTTGGGACGGTCTAGGGTGCGATCCGATCGGCGAAAACTCGATTTGTCGATTCACCTCTTGAGTTTTGTGGGGCGAATAGTGATGGAATCGGTTTTGTCGAGAGAAAATAAAAAGTGATTGATATATAGGAGAGAAAAAAAAATATATAAATAAATAGTTATTTAAAAAATAATATCGAATCGAAATAGATAATAAAATATACGTAAATCATGAACAATTCCCAGATTTTGAGAGCAAGGTTTCTTTTAAAAATGCTGATAAGAGCTTACGCATTCTGCGTGAACGAACAACTGGGTCGCCTCTTGTTAGAACGATGCATCAGATGTCGGGATCATCTAGACTTCGATCACGAGAATCATTCGTGTCTGACGATGGAAAGGGAAGATATGGTCATCAAGTATTTCGAACCGGCGTTCGAGCGCGTTCGAATCGACGAAGTGATCACGTTTTAGAGGAGATTAGTCTTCTGTAAGGGTCGAGACAAGCCCACTAATTCGGAAGAACTGAAATTTGCGCGTAGAAGTCTGACTTTAGAAGACAAGGGATACATCATGAAATTATTGCTGAATGAAGCATACGTCTAAGTTTTCTTGTTGATATAAATAAGGGAGAATAGAAAATGAAATAAATACACACATAAAATTTTTATCTATTATTAGAAAGAAAAAAATACAAAAATGAGAACCAGAAATAAATTGTATCCGACGTTAGATGACGACGAGGATGAGAAGCCGAACGGCGTTTTGCCAACGGCGCCGTCGCTAGAGGAGACAGAAAGAGGAGAGAGGTATCGCATCGATCAAACCAGTAGAATCCAATTGTATCTGACTCGAGAGAGAGATTCTCGCCGTTCTCTCAAGAAGAAGTATTCGCATTTCCTGAAATTCGTCAACGCGGTCGACACGACACTCATCACGATTTCCATGGGTTTACACATGGCTAGCATCGGATTGTTGTCAACCGCGGTCGGCATTCCGAACGTGTTGACCATAGAAGGAGTGGCTCTCGCCGCCGGATTGTTTAGCACTCTTGGAAACTTTTTGAGTAGGAAATTATATCTGAAGGCAAGGAAACATGAAAAGATTCGCATCTTGGCCGACTCCAAGATCGACACAATATCCGAAATGATCTCGATGGTGTTGAAAGGTGGTAGGATATCAGACGGAGAATGCTTCACGATATTGAGTGAGAAAACGAAATACGATGCCATGAAAGAAGCCATGAGAATCAAGACTCGTCAGATCATGAAGGAAGATATGAAGGATTCTCTCTTGGAAAAGGGGAGGAAAGAGGCTAGGGAGGAATTCAGTAAGATGATAGAACTCAAGAGCAGCGATTGAAAAAAAATATATATAATAAGAACAAAATTTTTAAAAAAGAAATATTAAATTTATATATAAAATAAAAACGAAATTAATTTAAATAACTCTCAAAAAATGTATTGCATAAAGTGTAAGAGAGTTACCGAGGTGAGTAATTCTCGAGAAGTACGAACTAAAAATGACAGACAGATGCTTCGCGGAATTTGTGACGTGTGTGGTTGGATCAAGACTCGATTCATCAAAAAAAGGAACGCGAGCAAAGGTAAAGGCATCGTGAATAAAATGATCAATAATCTACCTTTCGAAATGCATCTGCCGGGTCACAGTTTCATGGGACCCGGAACGAAATTGAACAAGAGACTCAATGCCAATCTGACTCCTAAATCTTGGAGCAAACCCGTGAATAGGGTGGACGCGGCCACGTATGATCACGATCTGTGCTATGCCGGACATCCCGACACCAAGACTCGCAACGACATCTGCGATAAAAACATGTTGGCGAAATTGAGAGGTATATCGAATCCGACCAGGAGAGAGAAGGTAGAACGTTCGCTGGTCAGTAATCTGATCGGTGCGAAACGTCGATTTGGATGGGGCGTTAAAAAAAAAGCGCATCGGAAAAGAAGAAGAAACGATTATTGATGAGCGAATTGGCCGAGGAGTTACACAAACCCATCATGCGTAAATTTCGAAAGAGAAGGGTGTTTGTGAAGGGTTTGGATGACATTTGGTCCGACGACTTGGTCGACATGAGATCGTTTCCGAGGTGGAACGAGGGCGTCAAATATCTATTGATGGTCATCAACGTTTTTTCCAAATACGGTTGGATCAGAGCTTTGAAGAATAAATCGGGACCTTGCATCACCGAGGATCTGAAGAGCGTGTTCGACTCGTTTTCTCGAAAACTGAATAAATTGTGGGTGGACAAGGGAAAGGAATTCTACAACAAGCACGTTCATCGATTAGTCGACCTCTACTCGATTGAAAATGAAGAGAAAGCCAGCGTGGTGGAACGTTGGAATCGAACAATGAAGGAAAAGATGCACAGATACTTCACGGCAAATTCGACTAAGAAATACATATACGCTCTGAACGGTCTGGTCAAAGATTACAACAACACGCGACACAGATCGATCAAGATGACTCCCGCGGAAGCTAGCGATCCTCGAAACGAAAAACGGGTCTACGCGAATCTATATCCCGAGAGATCTAAGATCAGGAAGACGTCTAGAACGCCGAAATTTGCGGTCGGCGATCGAGTGAGAACCTACGCTTATGAGAAGCACTTCGAAAAGGGTTATACTCCTCGATGGACCTCGGAAATCTTCGTGATAATCAAAATATTTCACACCGATCCGGTGACTTATGAAATCGAAGCTTTGGATGGAGAAGAGATCATCGGAAAGTTTTACGAACAACAATTGCAGAAGACGAAGTTTTGATAAAGAAAACAATTTTTTTTTATTTACTCTCTTTAACATTTTCTTGTTTACACATATATATATAGGAGAGAAAAATAATAATAAAAAATAATTAAAACTATTTTTAGATAAAAAAGCAAGCTAATTAATAAACAAAACACAAAAACTCTTCAAAAATGGCAAATATACTAGATATAGCACAAAGCATAGTGAAAGATGAAAGTATTCAAGAATATGAGGTTCACGAATATGAACCAGTAACCGGAACGAGTTTGAACAATGCGGGAGAGATAAGAATCAACGTCGAAACTCAAGATCTATTCGTCCGTCCTATCGAGAGTTACATAGTGGTGCAGGGACGTCTCAGCAAGGAAGATGGGAGCGACTACGCCGATGACGACACGGTTACTCTAGCCAATAATGGCATCATGCATCTATTCAGTAATATAAAATACTTGCTATCCGGACAAGAGATAGAATCTGTGTTTCATCCCGGTCAGGCCACCATGATGTTCGGACTCTTGACGTATCTGGATGATTTTTCGAAATCCAGAGGACTTAATCAGTTGTGGATGAAAGACACCGTCGGCCCTGCTAGCGCCGGCGCCGTCGCGATATTCGACTACGTCGTCAAGACGTCCAGACCTAAAGGAACGTTTTTGTTCAGGATACCTTTGAAACACATCTTCGGATTCACAGACGATTACAACAAGATCATGTACGGATTCAAACACAATCTGACGTTGATTCGAAAAGGAAATGATGACGCGATAGTGAGACTCATTGTGACCGATGCGGGTAAGATAACTCTACACAAGATATCGTGGTTCGTTCCGCACTTGGAGCCTTCGATCATGGAAAAAACGCGTCTCTACAAGATCATAGAATCCAAGAGTAAATTACCTGTGGGATTTAGAATGAGACAGTGCGACACGGCTAGCATTCCACCCTCCACGAATCACTTCGATTGGAGATTGACTGTGAAATCCGCTTCCGAGAGACCGCATTTCATCATGGTTGCGTTTCAGACCGATAGGGACGGGTCTCAGGAAAAGAATGCTTCACTGTTCGATCACTGCCATTTGAGAAACATGCAAGTGTTTCTGAATGCCACGGGATATCCAGCAATCGATTATAACGCGTCGTTCGACAAGAATGATTTCTGCAGACTGCAGACTGTACGGCGATGCCGCTGATTTTAGAAAGAAGTATCACCGTCTAGACGAATTGATGAGCAATCCTAACATATCTCCCGGCGAATACAAATTGATGTATCCCATGTTCGTCTTCGATGTCAGTAAACAGAGTGAACGACTCAAGAGTAGCATCTTAGACATTCAGATCAAGATGCAATTCGATAGGAACGTGCCGAGAAAAACCGAAGCCTTCACCCTAGTCCTGTTGGAGAAAGAATTACAATTCGAATCAGATGGAAATAAAATGTTGATCATTCGATGAGAGACGTGTGTGAAAAATTAAAAACAAAATAAAAAAGTAATGAGTAAAAACAAAAAAAACAAAAAAAATAAAAGTAATGAGATCTAGAGAGATTGAACATCTTTCTAAATCTCATTACTTTTTTTTGTTTTTAATAATCACTCATTATTTTTTAATTAATTATTTTCACGCGTTCACTGTTTGTTCAAAGGATCTAGTTCGATCAGTAGGCTCACCATGGAAGTGGTGGCTTCGGGATTATTGGTTTTCATAACGAAATTAATTCTGTCTCTGGCGTTCACTTTGAGAGGTGTGCCGAACGTGCTAACATTCGCGTGTTGATTCTCAGTCTTTTCAACGCTGTATCTCTTATCGCTCTCTACTCCATTCACCGCAAGATTGACGACCGCTCTGGTATTTAAATCCGTGGAAGCCAGACACATTCGTATGATTTGACCTCCTAATGGCATGGGATATCCCAACTGACCATGTTGCGATCCGCTACCTCCGTTTCCGAAAGACCACTCGGTTTTTCCCTCCTCTAACGTGCCGGCCTCCTCGGCCCACACGGTGATCAATTGTCTAGCGTATTTGACTTTTTCCACCACTGAAATCAGGGTGCAGGCATCCGACATGTGCACGAGATTCGGTAGATTCACGAGCGCGTGTCCGCCCATGTCTAGTTTACCTTTCATGATGTCACCCTTTCTCCAGACCAAGTTGTCATCCACGTACTTCCTGCTGACTGCGCTGGAATCGAATTCAGGATCGTCATCGAGACCGAATAAATTGTGACCGTTCATGTTGATGCCACCCTCCATGGTTCCGCCAGATTGTTTGTTCAGGTAGAGATCGCCCACTTGCGATTCTACATATTCTTGTGATCGTATCAAGGCAGAATCTATGTAGCCCTTGTTGACCGCAGTTGAGTCCGCATCCGCGTCATCGACCTTCGACAGATTCAATATTTTGTTGAATCCCGCATTCAGATCCGATTTCATTTCTCGTCTGTTAGACTTTCTCTGTTCCAGATCTACGTAGTGCTTGGTCGCCACGTCCTTGGGATTCGTGGGAGTGGCCACGTTCGTTATCTTGTTAGAATTGGCGTTCAATTCTGAGTGCATCGTTTTCTGAACGTATCTACTTCTCAAATGTTCACTGAATCACGCGTGGAAGTTGTCCGCGTATTTCTTGGTCGCGGCATTGGTGGGATCCATGGGATTCGTGACGTTGACCAAACATTTAGATTTCAGATCAAGATCGTCGGTCATGGCATTATCCACGTAATTATCTAGCATGATTCGTTCGAAATCCGTGTCCCCCCTGTCAACATATTTTTTAGTCGCAGCATCTGCGAGATCTATTGGCTCGGGAAGATTGTAGAGCTTCTTATCGTTCATGTTCAAAGGTTCCTCTCGAGGTTTGTATCTCCGAACGTAACGTTCGTCCAAGTTGGCAACGTCGCAACCATCGCCGACTTCGAGCATCTTCCTCTTCTTTTTGGGTTGACTTTCGTCATCACTTCTACCAAATTTATCGACTAGCATGTTGTTTATGAGGTTTTTGTTTTAAAATATATTTCAAATGCAGTTTATTAAAAATGAATTATTTCACTTATTTTTTATTTTTAGTTTTCATTCGATTAAAATTTTTTTAATAATTTTTTACCTTTATATATACTATAAAAAAAATCTCTCCCTAATGTAAATCATTGAGAATGTCTTGAAACCAATCTCCTTCAGACCATCTCTTGAGAACGTAGAGCCACAGGTGACCGCAAAACACTTGATCTGGCGATTGCACTCATTCCATGTTATAACGAACCATTGATTTGTTGAAATAGTTCTTTATTTCTTTTGGTGGCGAGATTCCGTAGCTGTCGAAATAATAATTCTTCTTCTTCCCGTTCTTGAACCACGCCACCAAGTGAGTGCCTTCCCCCGATAAATCGTCTAGATTTAAAATTCTGCATTCTGATTGTCGAGGTCTTCTCTTCAGCAGGTCTTCTCTGGAAAACATGCCTAGAAAATCTTTGATTTTCAAATCCTTCGCCACATTCAACAGATCGATGTTGGATAGGGGTTCATTAGGTAAGACGACACCTTCTACGGATATCACTATTTTCTTATTCATAAATGTGTATAGTTTTTTAAAAATTTATTTATTTTATTATAATTCACTAAAATGACGGTATTTTTTATATTTTTCTTTTTCTTTTTAAACTAACTCTATCGACTTCCATAATCTTGAATCCGTCTAATTCCTCGACTTCCATAATCTTGAATCAGTCTAATTCCTCTTGATTTTCTGGAATCCTATCATCCTTAATCAAATCTGAAATCCCATCATCTAAAATTAGATCCAAAGTCCAATGTCCGAGTGCCAAAGTGCATATTTTATCGTCTAACACGAATCTCTTATCGTCGTCGGCCGTCAGCGAACTCTTGTTGACTATTTTGGTATACAAGTCATGATTTTCGCTTTGAATCGATTTCATAATCTTATACACCAGACCACTTCCTAACAGACAATCTTTATACTCTAGGGTTTGTCGAACTTCAGGTGCGTCTTTTGTATGTGAACAGCCACTAGATTTTTGTCGAATATGGTTCGGTGTTTGTAATTGGGTTTCGGCACTAATGTTTTAGCTTTTTTCTCAGACGTGAGTCGAACGTCGGTTCTCTTCCTGATGTTTTCCATTGATTTACCGTACACACAGTTGTTCATGAGTTTGAAGAAATCTTTTTTGAAATCGTTCTTGGCTTGAATTCTGAGATTTGTGTTGAGATCGATGTATTTTTTCATCCAAGGCTCCTCGTTGAATCGAATGATGCTATGTATGTCGACTAATTTCATCCCGTGATCGACGTATTGTTTCAAATTCTCGCTGTAGACGACTTACTTACGTTTGTTAAATAAATTGGGAATGAGTTTTTCCTCGTCTCCTTTGGTTGGTTCCATTTGTTCGGGAGCCAGCGGATAATCGTTATGTAGATCGTGTAATTCTTCCGGATAGTTCAAATCGACTTCTAAAATGCAAGGATAGTCTCTCCATTTTTGCATCTCTTCCGGTTCCGTCACCCATTCGAAATTTCCAATTGGTAAAGTATGACTCATAGCCCAACCATACAGATTATTAGCGTCCCAATACTGTATGTATTTATTCAATCATTTCGAATCGAAACCTTCTTTCATGTAGGGATTGTTAGCTTCAGAATATCTGTGGGAGATCATCAAGACGCCACCTCTTGCAGCCCTTTCGAACATGAGCAACATGTCCACGTCGGATAATAATTCCAATTGGACTTCGGTGGTCTTCACCAGAGTGTCCCATGCCAGACTGGCTGCGGTGAAATACCAAGCCGGATCCAGATCGTAATTTTGACGACAGACGTCTCGAAAATTTTTGAAGACGTCTGCCAAAAGCATAACGTCGGTCTTCAGATAGAGATCGTGATAATCTCTCAGGGTTTTCATATCAAATGATTTCCACACGTTTTTGGCGTGTTCGTAACTCTCGTCGGAAATGTCGGATTCGTATAATTTTGAATAAAAATCTTCTTTCGAAGGTAGTGCGGTGTCGTCGAATCTCTTTAGATCATTCATATAATCTTAAGGATAGACTCCTTTCCTCAACATGACGTCTACTCATTCTCCAAAATGTTCGCTCGTGATTTTAAATTTATCCTTGCTCATGTTATCGACTAATTTTTCCAGAGCGGTTGACATGAATTTAAAACTGTCGATGAAACATATGCTTCTACGAATGGATTTCGTTTTTTCTCCCAACGTCTCTCCATCAATTTCTCTTTTCTTCTCCATGACCTTCCATTTCGTGAAGGAAATGTATCTTTCTTCAATGTTCGCAATGCAATTTAATTCTTCGTGGGAGGTGCTGAGATTTTTCATCAACAATTGACTGTCATAACCTGAGAGATTGTGAAATATCACCAGATAGAAAACGGCGTCTTGATATTTTAAATTACACTTGCTGTGAGCCGGACCGTGATGCAGACCCGTGTAATGATCGTGGTCTCTGACCTTCTTATTTTCCTCCAAATTCTTGTCAAATGATTGTCTGCATATGTGACATTCCGTGGCCCTGTTATTTTCATGCTGCTGTTCTCGCGTGATGATCATTTTCGCCGGAATTATGAATTTGTCGTATAACATTTGAATTTTCGATTCTAACTCTTCCACGGAACCTTTGAGCCACGTCGTCGTCTTCGCACTGTTTCGTATAGGTGAAGGGACCCATGTCATGTTACGAGTCAAAAGCGCATTTCACGTAAATGCAATAGCCCAAAGGCATGTGTTTTTGATATCTTTCGACGTAACTTCGAAGAGCGTCGGATTGCCAGGAACTCATTTTCATGGTGAAGCATTTAAAATCAGCGTACACGACAAATGTTACTTTTAACTTTCTATGGCGATTTTCAAAGTTCATGATGGTTTGGGTTTGGGCATTTCGACGGTGACACCTTGATTTTTGTTGTAATATTCCTGATGTTTCGCTAACGATTTTTCGCTCTGAAACATGTTCATGCAGTTGCAACATAAACATATCTTTCCTTTATGTTTATTATTTTGTCTTGATAGTAATCGGCTCAGATGTTTAACCCAACAATAAGGATGATTGTCACCATTTGAAATCAATAATAAAATAATCGTCTTTTCTCTTTCGAGATACGAAGTCTGTCTGAGAGGATAGATCATTCATTTTTCATCGTCGTATCCCAAGACGTTCACCGCTAGAGTGGGATTTTGAGCCTCGAAGCGCTTGATGTGTTTTAACTGCATTGGAAAAGTCACTCCGGTCTAATCAAGATTTTTAGAAGTCTCCTCATACTGAGAAACTCTATCGGAGTTCATTTTGACAGGGTATAAAGCAGAGGTGACTGCCCATTTAAAACACTGATCATCTTTATTTCTCACATTGACCACGGAGTGTTTTTTAATCTAAGAAATATGGTAATTCCACGTAGGAAGACCCTTTCAACAAATCGTTTTTAGTTATATGAATTTCGAGTTTCAACACCTCATTGAACGTCCAATTACTACCTTCATGTTGATAATTCGCAAGAGACGTCAACATCTTGTCTTTCATCTTTTCGAAAACGTCTGATAAATCTGAACCTCGAAGTACGGGTTCGACGTTAGATCTGAAATATGCATTTTTCATGATGCTCTCGCCGGACTTCACGTCGATTTTATTCGTCATGCAATGGAGTATCATCTTAATTTTTCATCCCACATTCATGTGTTTGCGAAACAAATCCAATACTTCTTTCTTCACCCATTCCATGAACAATTTCGGATCAACTTTCTTGAACGAGGGAACGATGTCGAAAATTTAAAAAACGCCTTTGATCACACTCTCCCATTTTACAGGCTTTGATTGGAATACTTCCGCGATGAGTCGTGCTATATATTCTTCTCCTTTCCCTTCGTCGATTGCTCGTCGATTTTTGCTCGATATATCTCATTTGTCTAGATTCTGAAGTGCATCACTCATTTTCATTTTAGTTTTTTTTTTTTTTTTCTTTTGAAACTTGAAGTTCTTCAACGGCTTTTCGTTTAGTTGTCTTCTCATTTTTCACAGTCGATGCATTTTTTGACTTGTTTAAGTTTATCCACTTCTGATCTTTCAATTTTTTTTCTTTCCATCGTTTCCCAAACGATATTCCTGTATGACTTCAATTTTTTTTTGATTTGGTTCTATGATTTCTGAAATGTGGAATTTTTAATATTTTACAAATCATGTTTAACTGAGATACAGTTTTCTCATTTAAATTTTCCATTTTTTTATTTGTTTGCTCTATTTGTAAGAATATTTTTTTTCGAATTTTGTATTTAAATAATTTGTTAATAAGTTTTAAAATTGTTTTTATATATATGTTTTTAATTCCTTCAAAAAAAAGTTTTTTTGATGAAATTAATCAATTTTTTTTATGTTCCTTAACATGAAAAAAATTGAATTAATACGAGAAAAAGGATGTTAAAATTTAAACTTTTTATTTATATATATAAAGAGAAAAAACACTTTTACAAAAAAATATTTTTTCACATTAAAGAAAAGTAAAATTAAAAAAAAACTTTTTTTCATAGATATATATATATATATATAAAGAGTAAAAAAAAACAAACTTTTTTAACAAATTATTAAATACAAAATTTAAAAATATACATTATTTGCAATAATTCATAAAACAAAAAAAACAAATAATTGATCATGTCAACAACACCTAAAAGATTCGAATTGAAATTGAAACGAGTCAAAACGTGTAAGAAATTCGTTTTTAAAATCTATAGATTACAACGACACGATTCCATCGAATTGAGCAAGGTCGAAACGAAGGGCTTAGAGCACAAATACAACAAATATAACATGCCTTTGAAATTGGACGAAGTCATGCTCGATTTATTTTACAAGTACCAAAGCGATCTACATAAAATCGTCATTGCCAAAGGTAGAGAATTCGACAAGGATGATTTGTCGTTGCCCTATGGAAATTACATATATCCAAAAATCTCACTCGAACTCGCGAACAAATCGGGTGGTGAGAGCGCGTTCACCGATGTAAAAAAACTCAAAAAAGTAAAGATAAACATTCAACACATTTTCGAGAAAGGAGAAGACACGAGCGTCAACATGCTGATAATGGACTTGGAAATATAAACAATAGAGAGTTTGATTTTTAGCGAAGAAGAAGGAAAAAAAAAGTAATGAGATCTAGAGAGGTTGATCATCTCTAGATCTCATTACTTTTTTTTTGTTTTTTTTTATTTTATTTTCCTTCTTCACTGTCGCCCATATATATTATAATAACATTTCCTTTTTTCTCAAATTTGGCGTTGATTCTTCTTTTCTTTTTTTGTGATATATTACGTTTTTATAAGAACACATTTGTTTATCCGAATCATAATTATGAACGAATGTGGTGCATCTCTTGGTAACACTCGCATCATTACCATTCTCTTCAGAAGGTAGTATTGATGGTGGAAAACGTCTCATTCTTTTAAATTTCAACCATCTATCCCGATCTTTTTTTAACTCTTTTTTCAGTTCTTTCCTAAGATATCCATCATTAGCATCTAATTTTTTTTCCACATCTTTTTCCCACACTATCCAGCAATATTCATCTTTAGCGTCTAATCATTTTTCCACATCTTTTTCACACTCGGTCTCGCGATATTCATCATTACCGTCTAATTGTTTTTCCACCTTTTTATCCATTTTATATTATTTTATACTTTCTATGATTTATATTTTATATAATTATATAATTTTTACATTATAATAATATACTCAAAATCGGTATATTCTTAAACAGCGAATTCTCACCAAACAACAAACCCTTGCCGAGTCGCTCAATGTTCTGTCCACTCTTCAGATAGAGACCGTTTCCACTCAAAGAGTTGCCACCTCTAACGTGTTCTAGATACAATTCTTCACCACTGTCGTCTACATGGATGTGACACACGGCTCCTCCCTTCTTCAAAAAACAGTCCGCTGCCACCCATTAATTTCTCAACTGCCGAACTCGTGAGTCCTGAGAGAGCCCCCACGCCGAGAGTCTTTCTGAGAAAGGGTAATGCTTTTGCGCCAAAGGTAATGTTTTTTCAGCGATTCCTGCCAAACAGCGGTTGAAACCGCCTTTCATTCTCAAATTGTATCTCAATTGAGCGGGACTCAATCTCACCATCAGCCCTCTTCCATCACGAATTGCTTTCTCCATCCTTTTGATTTGACTTCTGGTCCAGGCGATCGAATCATGGCCGCCACTCATCAGATCTTCGTGAGTGAATTTGAATTTCACCACCTCGCCTCGAGTTGTTAACGCTCTCTTAAGTTTCTTCCTCTGTCCTGCAGATATGTTCACGTTTTTAACCATGTATTGTGTCATAATTCTTTTTTAAAATATATTTTCTTCAATTGTTTTTTTTTGTTTTAATGATAATTATATATATTAAATAATTTTTGTAAATTAATATTGCGTTTATTTTATTTTGTTATTTATATATATACACAATATTTTTTTTTTTGCTTTTATATTTCTCTTATGCGAAATCGTATCGTCACCCTCTCTCCATGAAGATCTAACAGTTCACCATTTTGATCCATCAACGTGGTTTTGAGACTATACAACGTGTCTAAAATCAGTGGTAGAGAAACTAAATTCCGAGGTCGTTCCATTCACAGAGCTTCCAGCAATCACGTCCACGTTCACCAGAATGCTATTGACTGCGAGAATGTCGACCGTATTTTCAGATGCTGCGTGGCCTCGATACATCTTTCGATCGAATCCCAGCATCTTGCCTATAGAATCGTCCGTGTTGAAATCCACTCGAAAATCATTTTCCAAATCCAATGTCGTCTGTAAGGTATTAGGGTTGGGAGCGAGTTTGATCTTGTTGCTTCCCTTTCCATCCGTCTTCATTTGCGTCTGAATGTACTTGTTCAAATCGTCTATGTCGTAACTTCCTTTGGGAATTCGAATCTCCAACCAATCCACTCCGTCGGAATACTTGAACAAGTTATTCTTTTCGGTGACGTTGGGAAAGGAATAATAAGTCGCCAGATTCACCAACGCCATCTCATATCTTTTCTGTCTATTCAATTCGATGGAAGGTTCGAATTTCGTCACGAATCGAGTCGAATCACCACTCACCAGGATTTGAATGGATTGTTTTGCAGCCGTATTCTCGGCTATCCATTCTAACAATTCTCCTTGTTCGAACAATATATTTTAATTTTTTATTTTATTTTTTCAAAACTAAATTATTTGATGATTTATTATTTTCTAATTTTATTTTCACTCTCTGTCTTATTATCATCAGAAACATAAAACTTTCGAATCTGCACCGATATTTTCTGCGATTATATTCGCTAGTCAAATTGATCACAACGAAATTGTAAAGTTCTCCATCCCAAACCCTCTTGCAGAATCTCCTGAATTCCGCCGCGTTCATGTCGTTTGCGACGTGATCGCCGTAGATGTGATTGAGATTCTTGAGATCCTGGCGAAAGAGACACAGTAAATTAGCGTTCTCCCTTATCATCTGTCTGGGCAATTGAAAATAATTCTGCGACAGGTAGAAACAGTCCACGTTGCTGTGACGACCTCTAACGTAATACGATTCGCATCGGTTCTGTCTCTCCAAAAGCAGATCATCGAAAATCATGAGATTCTTATCTTCTGATTTCAATTCTCTAGGATCCGGAACGTCGCTAGCGTTCTCATAAAATCGACACTCGACGTTCGAAGATGCATTTCACTTCATCAATTCCATCGCCGCACCGTCCAAAATGGTCGAAAGAGAAGCTTCACTTTTGTCAAATTCCTCCCTACTGTCAAAGATTCTGGCTATGACGTCCTTGGGCGATCTACGATCCATGCACTCTTGAAGCAATCTGTATTCGGGTTGAAACAAGCTCTTGCCAAACACGAACAATCTGTTGTAATCCAACCAGTCAGGTCGCGACAACATATTCATCAACAGATTGGTCTTTCCATAATTCGATTTTCCCACTATCAAGCCTTTTATGCTTTTGGGAAAGAACTCGTTATTCGACCTCTTGGTCGCGGCGTCGTTCCATGACATATCTTTAATGTTCATCTTTGTTTATTTTTTTGTTATTTTAGATTTTTTCAAACACAAATTTTATGTTTTTTTCAAACTCAGTTTTATAAATATTATTATTTATTTATATTACACCGTTGCGAGTTCTCTTCAATCCAGATCCACTCGTCATTTTGGCCAAATCTTGTATGGGTACCACAGTATCCTTAAAATCTTTCCAACTTTTCGGCGATCGCTCTAACGTAGCTCGCTTAGACTTGTTGATCAATGCGTCAGCTGCCCTCTTGCCAGCCACAGAAGCTATCCTACCACTGGCTTCAGAAGCGGCTTTCTTACCAGCATCCAAAGCCGTCTTCTTCCCTACCTCAAACGCGGTCGATGCGAGTTTTCTACCTGCATCGCTCGTGAACGCTCGCATTATAGAATCGATGATGCCAGAACCGCCTTGAACGTAAGTTCTGACGTATCCCCTGTTCTTTATCACCAACATATTTATAATATATATTTTGTTTTTTTCACTGGTAAATCGTTTGTTGTTTAAATTACTTTTATTATTTTGTAGTGTAAAATTTACTCTTTTTATTTTATATATTTTTGTTTGTTTCTCTTTCTACTTATTATATATCAATTCTTCAATTCGTTCATCAGTCTTTTGTAATCGCGTTTATTCAAAACCTGCTACCTCAACAATTCATCGCAT
The DNA here is from genome assembly GCA_031216915.1 of Pictodentalium vernedei. Taxonomy (NCBI): domain Eukaryota; kingdom Metazoa; phylum Mollusca; class Scaphopoda; order Dentaliida; family Dentaliidae; genus Pictodentalium; species Pictodentalium vernedei. The sequence goes on from CM062291.1 coordinate 471,287,184, forward strand.
ATGCTGACTATCTCATTATCTAATCCATTGTTACCAGCGCGTCTACTTGCCATCAACAAACTCAATCTTTGTGACAGAGCGTCAGAATCGCTCGGAAGAAAAGTGGTTTTCACCCCTTTGCCAGTCACCGACTCGACGAACTTCTTATTCATATCCCATATGGGTTTCACCACCATCATCCACTTGTAACCTCTGTTGGCTTTGGGTCTCGTCTCTCCGGCATTGTTATTTCTCTTCATGGCATGGGTCTGAACCAGAATGTCGCCGTAATTGTCGAAATCCTGTTCCGTGTAATTTCCAGGCTTGTCGAAAAGGAGCAATCTGCGCAGTCCAGGAGTTAATTCGTACCTATTCGAACCGACGATTAAATTATCATCATCCTCTCGCACTTCTGTGTCGCCCACAAACGTTCTACCATCAGAATCCTTATAAATTCCATACAACAGATCTCTCTTACCACCATCCTCGGACGACGCGACGCTATCAGTGGTGATAGTCGAAGCTGTATCGTCGCTCTCACCCACATCAGTTTCGATTCTCATGGGAACGTAATCCGGTGTAGATTGAAAGGAATACTGTTTTGTAAAACTACTGGGCAATGAACCCATTCTCAAAGAACTCTCTTTTATGGGTCTCAATTCTTCAACTATCTCCTTCTTGCTTCGTTCCTGAACCTCCGTCACGGGTTTAAATATTTTTGTGGCTTCGCATCTCAATTCCATCTCTCCAAGACGTCTGCTTCTGTCAGCCGATTGAATGCTCTTCTTGGCACATTCGTATTCGCTTAAAAGTTGATCTCTACATTTAGAATCTGTGATGTGTAAAAACATTTTCTTTCATCTTTAAGTTATTAATATTCCTTTGAGTATGCTAACGTGAGTTATTTATTATTTTCAAAATTAAATGTATAATTATTTTTTATGTTTTATGTTTTAAGTAAATAAAAATCTTCTGTCTTAATATAATAACTAAAACCAGTTGAGGAAAAACATTTTACATGATAAAACCTCTATAAATGCGTTTTGCCCCCGAACGCGTTAAAAATCATCACCGATTATTCACTCAGTGACAAACTAGAGAACTTTGAAAAGTTTGAAAGTTTTAGCGCAAAAGAAACCGGTTTCTGATTTAACGCGTTTGAGAATAATTACATCCGTTAAATGGAGAACTTGAAAAAGTTTGAAAGTTTTAGCATATAAGAAACCGGTTTCTGATTTAACGTGTTTGAGAATAATTGTATCCATTAAAAGGGTTCATTCATATCTCCAAACATTATAACAAGTAAATTTAAAATTCATTTACCTCTTAAACCTAATTGAGTGGAAACGCGCTTTTATTGTATATTATTAAAATGAAAATACCTTTCATTCACACCGGAACACAACATGAGTGTCTATTATGATACAATTATCGGAGTCGATTTTATAGTCGACTCTATTGAACGAAAACCTTCATTCACACTGAAACAAAACATGAGTGTCTATTAAATAGAATTTTACCTCTTAAATTCATCTAAGTGAAAAAGGTTTTAAAGTGGAATTTTTATTTAAATGAAACAATTCTACAAACTGTTTTATTTGAATGAAACAATTCTACGAACTGTTTCATTAAAATTATCTTACAAATTTCGCTGTGACAAAATGTGAACAGATCGGTTCTAATTTTCTAAAACTTAAATTTCAATGATCATTAAACGAAAACCTTAATTCACACTGGAACAAAACATGAGTGTCTATTATGATACAATTATCAGAGTCGATTTTATAGTCGACTCTATTGAACGAAAACCTTCATTCACACCGAAACAAAACATGAGTGTCTATTAAATAGAATTTTACCTCTTAAATTCATTTAAGTGAAAAAGGTTTTAAAGTGGAATTTTTATTTGAATGAAACAATTCTACGAACTGTTTTATTTGAATGAAACAATTCTACGAACTGTTTCAATAAAATTATCTTACAAATTTCACTGGGACAAAACGTGAACAGATCGGTTCTAATTTTCTAAAACTTAAATTTCAATGATCATTAAACGAAAACCTTAATTCACACTGGAACAAAACATGAGTGTCTATTATGATACAATTATCAGAGTCGATTTTATAGTTCACTCTATTGAACGAAAACCTTCATTCACACCGAAACAAAATATGAGTGTCTATTACAATAGAATTTTATCTCTTAAATTCATCTAAGCGAAAAAGGTTTTATAGTGGAATTTTATTTGAATGAAACAATTCTACAAACTGTTTTATTTGAATGAAACAATTCTACAAACTGTTTCATTAAAATTATCTTACAAATTTCGCTGTGACAAAACGTGAACAGGTCGGTTCTAATTTTCTAAAACTCAAGTTTCAATGTCATAATTAAACGAAAACCTTCATTCACACCGGAACAAACCATGAGTGTCTATTATGATACAATTTTTATCGGAGGCGATTTTATAGTCGACTCTATTGAACGAAAACCTTCATTCACACCGAAACAAAACATGAGTGTCTATTATGACACAATGTATCGGACTCAATCTTTTGTCGGCTCTGTTGAAGGAAAAAAAGCTATTTATTTACACTGAGTACAAAATTGAAAAACTCCTCAAAACCGATTCCATCACTATTCGCCCTACAAAACTCAAGAGGTGAATCGACAAATCGAGTTTTGGCCGATCGGATCGCACCCTAGACCTTCCCAAACGCGATCCCGAACGCAGGTGATACAGAATCCGCAAACCGACTTTTTTCCATGTATCATATTTCCTGATCTGGAATCCGCAAATGGGTTTCCCCGATCGGATCGTGCTTTTGACTTTCGAACACTCGTTGGCGAACGTAGGTGATACAGAATCAGCAAACCGCTTTTTGATGCTGATACAGAATCCGCAAAACGTTTTTTGCTCGCGTTCACCAACGATGGATCGATGGTCTGATCCGCGATGGGAACGTAGAGAAAATTTTTTTAATGTACAATTTCTTAAAATTCCGTACATTTGAGCGATGTGTCGAATGTATGCGTTCGTCAACGGGTGTTTGAACGTCAAAAGTGCGATCTGTGAGACCCAAAACAATTGCGGATTCTCTATCACCATGAAAAAAACGACATTTTTGCACTCTATACACGATTTAACACTGAATCCCTATGGCGGTACACATACATGTACAAGTGATAGTGAATCCGCATTTATTACCTACTAGCACATTCAAAATACTGCAGCTAGGATTGTCACCAGCACTAAACAGATTACGCCAGTTCTCAAATCATTACATTGGCTACCAATAGATTTTCGAATCAGATACAAACTTCCAGCGACAACACACAACATCATTCATAAAGGCAACGCCCCCACCTACTTAAAAAGATCAGAAATTTACACAAACCCGCCCGGAATCTTAGGTCGTCATTGGATAACCTTCTTGACATCCCACGTGCGAGATCGGAGGCAGGTAAGCGATCTTTCGTTTTTCCTGCTCCTTCAATGTGGAATGCATTGCCAAAGAACCTACGAAACATCTCCAAAACTGAAGGTTTCACAACAGGTTTAACGACTTATTTGTTTAAGATGGCTTTTGTTAGTTAGCCACTCTTTCTTCTTGTCCTTTTTCTCGTTTTTTAAAATGTAAGCGCTTTAGAGCAGAATTTTATTTGAATTAAGTGCTATATAAGTAAATTATTATTATTTATCGGATCGCACTGCTTTCTGGTTAATATTATCGCATGTCCCTAAATTTTTCGTCAATTACAGAATTATTTTATATAACCTTATAATATCCATGGGAGTAATTAATGACAGTAACGTTTCTCCCCAAGCTTCTATTCATAAAACATCACTGAAGATGACATTAACGAAGTTGAAACGAAGTTGCAAATCGTGATTAGTGATTTAAAACATGTAAGAAAAAAAATAGATAACTTCATACGAGTTGATGGATTAAAGGCTGATCAAAGTGCAGGAGAGAAAAGACTTACTGATCTGGGCAATCTAAAACATGAAGTGGACGCTATCACAACAAATACACCAACGGGAGACATAAAACATTCGGTAGTATATTAAAGATAATTATCTGAAGAAATACCAAAGGAGGACATGAATATAAATTATCACAAGATCGTCAACATTAAGGATCCCACCAAACCGAGAGATGTGGTGACTAAAAGATATGTGGATAGAACAGAATATTTCAAAGAGCAGGATGTGAACATGAAATGGCACAAGACAGTTAGTCTTTCACAACTTATTGAAGAGTTACATGCCAGTAATCAGGGATACATCGATTCGAGCATAGCAGTTTATAAACAATTGCGTGCGAAGAATCTGACAGACTCCATCTCAATGAAGATAGCGGTGGTAAAATGAATAAGGCTACAGACATGAATGAAAGAAATGTATTTGATCTTTCGACATGAGTGCTATCAATAACAAAATATGTGGAAGACACGGAAATTTGGAAAACTGGCGACATCGTGACAGGTAATTTGGACATTACTTGACACCGCATGACGAATCTACGCGATCCTGTTCATATGGGTGATGCCTGCCCGTTGATAATGGTGACTGTAATGATAAGGAATGTTAGACCTTGGTGACGATCTGGGCAGAAGAAAGCGATGGTATAGACTCTAGAAAAACAGAATGGACTTTCAGAAATGGCGCTAGTAGACCTATTCGTGGTAAGATCGGTTGCACCATGCTACAGAGGGGTCGGATATTGCAAATGGAACTGTCGTCATGTGAAAGTGTGAGTTCGACTCGTTGTGAATAATACCAATGAAAGCGAAATGTACCATACTGAGAAACTCGAGAATCACTATTCAGCAACGATCAATTTTCCCACGACTCTACAATTGGAACATGGGAACAGAATCAATTTTTCAATGCCAATGAGCGATTCAACAGCCAAGCATTCAATTGCGTGTCTGCCGACAGACGCCAATCCGCTGATTTGACGGGTTACTATTATATAGGCCATTTAATATAGAAGAAAAAAAAAGTTTTTGTTTTTAATTGTAGTGAAAGATTTAAAAGAATCAGATATAAAACAATGAAAACTGTAAAATCGTCATTTTCATAAAAGAGTACTGTTTTTATGCAAAGAGTATTAAGTTTTATTCAAGATGGATTATGCTTCTTTATATATCGTCAACAGGCAACCAGTGTTGTTGTTATTTTCAGGCACTGCAAGTCTTAATCCCATCGTTCTTGGGGTTAGTGAAGCCTTTCCTACTGCAACAAGCATTGAATCTATTGGCGATGTTCTGAATGCTCCCAGGCACTGAAATGAGCGTAATTCGATTAATATTTAATTATAATTTATGTGTGCAAAACGACAATATTCCGTCTTGCTTTTATAATCATCGATAGTTACAATTGTTTGTACCATTAATGCAAAATTGGCATTAAAACATTAAAGATGAAACAATGTGAACATGAAATATGATAATACTCACCAATATAGTGAAAACATATAGATGATAGCCATAGGTGATTTAAGATGAAACGGCAAGGTAGAAACACAACATTCATCAATGACAGTCGAATTCGTTCTGTTCCTTTCAGTCCGCCAGGTACGTTCCTTCCACCACTCGGACATACTCCAGCGACAGTTCTGGAACCAGGGCACTTTTACAACACCATTATACCAGAACAACTGGACAACAACATTACTTCAATATCCTTCTAAACTATTTGCCAACACACGAAACTTGCGTATAATTATGCCTTAGACCATGAAGCATTTTCTTTTCACAGACACCAGGAACATATGTAGAAACCAAAGAGGAAACCACCATGTACAATCATATTCATTCACTACAGAGATTTCTCCACTGCAGTAGGAGATACCCGCATCCTGCTCCATACATTTGCCCCAAAACACGTACAAGACGCCGCGTTTTGGCCTGCGACACTACGCGTGAAGTCTGGGTGCCGCATTAGCCTAGTAAGAGTGTTTTAAGGACATAAACAGGTGCAAAAATGGACAATGCGTTCCTATGCGCGGAATGTGACTTTGTGAGCACATGTTGGCCAGTTTCCCTTTCAAGTGTAAACGTTTTACTAAATAAATATTTAATTCTATTTATTTATTTATTGGTGTTCAAGGTTACATACCTATGCACAATGGCTAATCATTACCGTGACCGTTTTACGGGTTGAGGAAGCCGTATTACCTGCAGAGAACCACCGAGCATCGACGAGCAACTGTCTGCTCCTCAACATTCTAAAGCTGTTCAAGCATGGTTATACCGGTAGAAGCCATGTGTACCATCAACGCGCAGTACGCCTTAGTACACGGCGTCATCGTGCCCCTACGTAGGCAACCGGGATAAAGTGCCTTGCCCAAGGACACAACACGGGTCGTCCTGGAGAGGATCGAACTCGGGATCTATAACATAGAAGTCCAACAGTCTACCATTGAGCCACCGCGCTCCCATTTAATTATATAAAGTTACCTGTTGTTGAGTAGCTCTGTTGGGCCCGCCCTGAACCCATATAAGTGTGTCCCTTTTGTAATAGCGCAGCTTGGAAGTCGTGGGGAAAGAGGTACGTTACATGCGTGGCAGAGACGGGATTTTATCAACGTTATTGATTGAAAACTGCGAAGTAGAGAATGTCAGTTCGAATAAGTGAGTCTCACGCCCCGAATCGCCAATCACAGCCCGAAGAAGAGAGCCCAAAAGCTCACGGCAGCGAGCATACTGAGTCGATTCGACGGCTAATTGGGAAGTATAAGGGCGCGATGAAGAAATGGAAGCTCGATTTGTTGAGTAGGAAACGCCTTTTATTTCAGATCACTGCGGCCTCGTGGCTGTATGAGAATGCTCGATTAGTGCAGTTCGAAATGTGCGAGCTGGGCAGGAGGCTGAGAGCGACGACGAGTTTGAATTTGGAAGCCACCAAAATTCGAAGATAGGAGCCAAGACGGTCAAGTGTTTGAGCGATCGAGGATCTAGCTTCATTGAGTCTGAGGCCACAAATGTAGGAACGGGCAGATGCACAAAGACTAGGTTATGACTTTTAGTCTCAGAGATAAACATTAAGGTAAATTTTGGTACTTGGGATGAACTTCAGTGCGATATCTAAAAGGTTAGATCAGATATTCACCGGTTGATTCAAGCCAACCTTTGACTGAAACCGAGCACATGATCTATGTTCAGATGGACGGTTGCATTTCTATGACATATTGTGTCAGCAGGAGGGGTATCTACTGATCCTGCTAAAGTAGCAGCAGTTTAAGATTACCCGCAACCATACAGTGTGATGGAAGTGAAAGGCTTATTGGAGCTCTGTGTGTACTATAGACGATTTACTGAAGGAGTCTCCCAGGTAGCAGCCCATTTGCAAGTTAACAGAGAAACACATGGTTTCAGGTGGAGTGAATCTCGCTAAGTCTCCTTCGATTTACTCAAGAAAATGCAGACAGAGGAACCAATTCCTACATATCCAGTCCCTCATAAAACATGTGTCCTGGACAGGGATACCGGATTCGAAAGCATTGGAGTAGTTTTGTCTCAGAAACAGAATGGCATAGAACGTGTAATATCCTATGGAAATAGGACATTGACCAAGAGAGAGAGAGAAAACTACGGTACAACTAGACGGGAACTACTTGCTATTGTAACCTATGTTGACCAATTCAGATCATACCTTCTTGGGAAAAAGTGAGGACAACTCATGGCGCTCTAATATGGCTAATGTGCTTTAAAATCCCAGAGGGCCAGTTAGTGCAATGAATTCAAAAGTTAGGAATGTTTAGTTTCGAGTTTGAAAAGTGGCTTGTGTCTGCAACAATGCAGATTGTCTGTTCTGCAAAATCATGCGTACATGAAAGGTCATATCTAAATTATTATCATCGATATCTCTGAATTAAGTGACACCCCTAAACAAAAGAGTGATCTAAAGATGGAGAGAGAGTCGGTGAAACGAATGTCCACCGTGAGAAGGAATATCACCACATAGACCATGTATCAAGTGAATGTGGTCATTATTCACATCACTGACATTGGAAAATGATGTCTTGTGCATTCCAGATATGAAGGCTTGACACTCAAGTTTGAGGATTGTTGTCCAGGAATCCCACAGAACTTCGGTAATTACCAAGTCCCATCATTCACTTTTAGCAGGGCATTTCTGTATCATCTGAGAGGAGTAAGCTATCATACTTTTAGTTAGGACAAAATGATGCGTTGCCGTGGGTGAGAGTAGAGTAATTCGGGTAGAGAAAGGTTGTCGGAAATATAAAATGAGAGCAAGTGTAGCAAGGTGATTAGCGTGATCTACGTTCCACCTGAGATGCTACGGAAGCTATGATATACGTGCACGTGGACGCTGTGAGGAGGATACTCTGGCAGATGGGAAGTATCACATGCTCTGACAAGGATGTAACTTACTTTTTTCAGATGCAGCGTCAAGCTCACAAGAAATGGGGTATGCTACGACAACACCATTTGAGAGTAGATGCCGAAAATAGAAATATCTCCACTCCATTGGAAGTGAGAAGCACAATTGATGTCGAGATGTTTCAAGTTACTACGTGATAATTCATGCATAGTAAATGATGCAGGACGCATCATGCTAGGAAGAGGATGCTGTAGAAACCAGAGAGGAAACCACCATAGACAATCATATTCTATCACCACATAGATCTATGGATTGCAGTGGGAGTTACCCACATCCGGTTTCTTACTTCCTTCTTACTTTTGGACAACACACGCCTATGACGCTGCATTTTGGAAGTCGATGTTGAGCGTGAAGACTGGGCGATCGCATTAACGTAGTAAGAGTGCTTTCAAATTCCCAAGGACATAAACAGGTGTAAAATGTGGGCAATTCGTTTCTATGCGCTGAATGTTACTTTGTGGGCAGGTGTTGGCCAGTTTTCCTTTGAGCTGTATAAGTGGTACTGATAAATATTTAATTATATAAAGTTGCCCGTTCTCGAATGGCCATGTAGTGTCTCGAATCAAGAAATCCTTGTCCCCTTTCTGTAAAAGCGCAGCTTAGGATTGACGGGGAAAACTGGGAGTGGGGAGCGCTACACGCACAGTCCTCAAATATTTAACCTTTTGTTGGGTCAGCACTGTAAAAGAGATCGGTGAACCACATACACCACCTTGACATCTTAGAAAACCTACTGTTATTTTGATCCTCGCTTCATCAAAAATGTGAGAGAACCTTTTTTGCAGTTTAAACAAAAGCATGCTAAAATAAAGTTCGCGAATAATGCACATAAGAGGATTTGTACAGATGGATCTAAAGGTTGTGACAAAATACTATCAGCCGTTGTTACTGGTCATCAAAGCACCTTAACCAGAATACAAAATAAAAGTTATTTTTCCACAGCTGAAGTTAATACTTTACAAACAGTGCTTCAGCACATCAAACATATTCAGAAAATGAAGTCAAATATTTTTTTCGAGTCTCTTGTCTCTTCGTCAGGATGAAGAACCCTCTCATTTTTTAAACTTCGTGGAAATCTCAATACTCTCAAATCTGACGATATGATATCGTGTTTTGCTGGTTAGCCAGATTCGTTGGAATTACCGGTAACACCAGCGCAGACCGTGCAGCAAAACAGGCCGTAAAGAAGCCTATCTCTGATTATATGATCCCATTCAGTGATTACAATCCACATATCGGTCAACACATCAAATCTGTGTGGCAGTCTGAATATGATAGCGCGACAAATAACAAGCTCTATCACATTCAACCTAACATTATGGATAATTACTCGTGAGGTAACCTTTTTTTTATAAAAGATCATATAATATTGACACGATGTCATATTGGTCATACACGACTTACACATTCCCTTTTGTTTGAGGATAATAGACCTGAATGTGTTCCTTGACAGCAGGGCAAAGGTTGACACCGGATCACATTTGTTGGACCTCCACGGGTTTTAATCTTATCAGGAGGCTGTATTGTAATGTTGTGTCTCTCCGAGACCATTTTTACAACACAAATTATTCAAAAAGTTGTTCCTCAAGGATATCAACTTTCTTAATACACTTTGAAATGTTTTTCTTTTGAACGCTACTTATAAATTCAACAGGTTGATTCACACAGTATTCTTTCAACCAATGGTCTCATTTTCTCATTGTTTATTTATTGCTCACGAGTGCATGGCTTTTAGGAGCATGTGGCAAGTTTAACCAGAAAGCTCCAGTGCGATCTGATAAAAAGTACCATTCGCGTGCTCGAGTTCTCAGGTGAGATTGGTTCTTTCAGTTTGCAGCTTTCAGTGGAAACTAACCAATGAGAACCTTCAGCTATATTTATCTGTCGGAATTACCGTTTCTCATCAGAAATTGTTTGATGCACAGCAATGCTGAAAACTAGCGTCACTCGTCATCACAGAAACATGATCTAGGCCAGGAAATGAACAATAAACTCCACCTTTGTAATTATTTTGGAGCAAAAAATGCTGAAATGACTTTCTCTACTGGGAAAATAACAAAAATAAATTACCACCCACCCACTGCTGAAATTCTTCGGTAAGGTGGGAGTGAGACCATGAAGAGGGAAGGGGCGGTCCATACAAGTGGCCCGACGCAGCACAATGTTTATGAGACATACCCCATGAAAAACGATTATAGGATGTTTAAAACATAGACAGTATTGCAATATTGTTCAACCATAGATTGATGTGCATTTTTAAATGACTAAAATTTAAGAATTTTTCCTGATACTTTTGTTTGGTACAAGAATATAATTCTGAATATTATTATTTTGATTAATCTCCGAGGCAGTCCAAGAATCATAACATAAATCGAATGCCATCTAGATGCAATATCTACATAAGTGTATGAGATGGGAATGGGGGACATTGTAGGCAGCCTGCAGTTTCATCCCCTCCACCAACGACCAGCTAATTTAGTAGTTTTCATCACAAATTGTACAGACGGAAGTGTATTTGTTTTAATATTGTCAAATTTAAAGGCAATGAGCAGAACATTTTCAAGGCTACATGGTAAATCCAAGGTAGGAGCAGTTTAATTGGCCAGCCCAACCCCTAAATAAAATGCCCTCAGAAAGCCTCTCATTGGCCGTATTCTACCAGTACTCATTAAAAGTAATCTTGTGTTCCAAATAATGGTAGGGCACCGAATAATAGTAGGATGTAGAACATTGTTTTACAACTTACAATGTGTGTTATTTATGAATATACTCCCATGACATCAGCCATACACTGAATATATTACCCAGGATATTCAGAAAACTTCAGTTGTATGAATCCATTGAACCAATTTAAGGCATAACGTCAAAAAATTCATTTTGCTCACTGCTGTCTGGCAGTGAGAAAAGAGTGGCCCAAATAATAGTGGATGGACAAATTTTGGTAAAAATAATAATACGGGTAGGATCATTTGGAAAACTATATTCCATGAAGTGGAAAGTAGTTGATGATAGAAACACGAGCAATAAATATATAGAAGCACATTTATGTTTGAATGGGTTAACGATTACTGGACTCGAGCGGGTGACGCTGGGATACCACTCGAACTTTACCTGCCCCCGCGGTATCCCTGCGCCACTCGCTCCCATCTACTCATCGTTAACCCATTCAAAGATAGGTGTTGTTCTGTTTATTTATTCCTCGTATTTTTTCATCAACTCGTTTCCACTTCATGGAATGTGGTGACCTCTTCTTTAATTTATTCCACACAGTATGGCGATGTGGTGTTGAGCACAATGTGGTGTTAAGCACAAATAAATAAACAAATAAATGTCTCATTAACTAGTTGTAACGTCTTCACAGCCCGTCTTAACGACTTGTAAACTCGATATAATAACTTCAAAACTGAATGAATGTAACAATACGAAAGTCACTTCATCATGCTAATTAGTTTTGGTGCTGAAACGGTGCATTGGGTAATCTGAATTGTTTCTCTTACTAATGGATAGCAGTAGAAGGTCACACAAATCATAAGCTTCCGCAATGATCTTTAATACATCACAAATCTCTCTTGCTCAACTGGTATATCTTACCGGATTGATGTGAAAATCTAAAGTGCAACACAAGTCTCAATTCCTCTTTATGGGCCGAAATCGAATGGAATGTTCTAAACTTCCGGGAACGACAGCACGCGCCACATCAAATCACACATATAAGGCAAAATTCCTCCATAATTTTATTGTAATGAATAGATTTGCGAAAATGCCAGTGGGGAGAGTTAATCGCGACATGATGCCTGCCTCAGTCTGTCGGTTTCGTTTTATTATCTGAACCTAAATGTTTTTGTTTTTATACATGGCACATCAACACGTGTAAGCTCGTTTCCTATGTTGTTCATTTGGTAGTAAGACATATGTATATATGTAGAAAATAGCCTCAAACACAGGTTGTTTGGAATTATACCAATTCTTTTAAGTATATGTACATATGTTTAGGAATATTGAATGTATTGCGATTTTGTTCATTTTAGGATCTTCCTATTTCCGTGGACTAAGTGTCCACATTAACGTGAACAAAAATGATTTAAGTCCAGATAAATTGTGTTACGAGACTACAGCAAATGTGAGCAAAGAAGTTTTATATGTTAAGTGTAGAAGTGCTCTAGTTGGAAGATATATGGTTGTGAAAAGTTCAGGGACAAACATACACATGCCACTGTGTGAAATAGAAATATATGGAGGTAAGTGTAATTGGATTTTCTCGAAACGAAGTGACCAGCGAAATAATTGCGAACACGCATTCTGCAAGTCCACATACAGTTGTGATTAAATCTTTAATCATGAAAAGTGATTTTAATCGTCTGTAGACACTATAATCGAGTAATTTTATCGAACCTCATCACTACACAAATTAGAAGTTGCTATGAACTGATGGTGCTTCTTTGCATGAAGAGCTTTCATTATGAGGGCCCGTGTCACATTGACGAATGTCTGTCACAAACATATATGGAGGTACGTCCCCAACAATTGAATAAGAATGTTAAGTGTTTTACGCAATTGCACATACTCTCCAATTGTATACTTCTTTCAGTCATTAATTAAATTTACTCATTCTCAAAAATAAAGAAAGACTGACCCGGATAAACCTTTTAACATGATGTGTATTCATTTTGTTCCCTCTTCGGAAATGGAAAATATAACGATCCATAAAATACATAGACTATCTAATATCACTTTAGGCAAAGATTTAAGAGGTCGAATTGTATAATATTATTGATTGTTTCACCGGGGCCTTAGTGTGCCCATTTGACCTGTTTTACAAGATATTCTTTGACAAACACCCTGTCACAAAATGGGGGTGACGTTGGTTCTTTTTATATCCGGAAAATAACAAGAACTAAATGCCATGATTTATTTACATCTGAAACTAATAATATACAATGTATTTGAAACACTACGATATGTCACGTGGTCTCAACTATTCTCTGACCGCACCCACAGGCCTCACACTTCGATCCAACCTTTTATCAAACACAAAGCATATACTGTACCATCTGAAACTCAAGGTGACAACCAGAGCATTCAGAATGCACTAAACACCGAACTGATGTTACCAACAGGTCTTAAAGCAAAGTGCACTCACCCTCAACTCACAACCACTCAGAAAATACAACAGCATTCACCAAATGATACCACACAGAAATTCATTCACATTTTCTACAATGTAAACGCACAGGTTATCACATCTACCCCCTTCACATATAATGTGACCACACAGACAATTTTCACATTACAGGGAGGCAACCACACAGAATAATATTACGCACCAAAAAGTGCAGTGCAACCACGCAGAACACCTCGTCCGATAGGCTAATGAAGAAGTGAGTATGGTTCTGCACACAGTATGCCTGGACTTTTGTGACCCTGGGAAGAACCCTCTGTTGAGAACAATATTATATTATGTTGAATGTATATGTGTATGTAATTGTGACGCAATGTTAACGTTTCTAAAGTCCAATTCTTTCAATCTGTTCAGTATAACACCGCATCGGAAGTTCTCTTTACCGCTATCTCAAAAAAATATTGCCTCTGCAGGTCTCGACCACAGGATAACGTTTTACAATCTTATTCACGTGAATGACGCATCAATCACCCGCTCATAAACAATCAATTTATCAGTTGTCCATACATGTAATCATAGTTGGGCTCCGTACACAGAAGCGATTAAATATACTTCGATCACAGCAGTTTATTCGTGTTGGGGTGGTGTCATTTTTCTGAAATGTAATATTTACTATTTACCTAAACAGGTCCTATTCAGCTTTGACTACGTTCCGCTACATGTGGGGTTGTACTTCGCTCTGCTTTCATCGTAGGAGAGGGTAGCATGTATTGGGAGACGATCGCTTCCTTGCCCATCATGATCGATCATTTTGTTGATTTTGGAGTTACTAATAATGATTAATCAGGTCGATGATATCTGAAGGGTGGAGGAGGTTGTTACATACATGTATAATCGATTGATCGTCGTTCAGTACATGGAGGTAATATTTCTCAATTATACTGGAAAGGACGTACCGACTGGGTACCGCGGAGTTGCAACCGAAGTACTAATGTTTGGTATTAAATTCCTAGAGGAAAATAGTGCCTGTACATTTCCTTGAAGAATTCAAAAATTGTTTCATTTCCTATTGTTTCTGGATTATTGCAATAGGAACCACCAGCAATCCTCCCTTCCTCTGTTGTCTGTCCAAATTGTTGCTGCTACCACCGCGGCATTGAGGAGATCTGAGGGTATTTTTTTGAATTTCGTGATTATTGCAATGAGAAACCCCGGATATCCCCTCGTTGTCTTCCCTAACCGTTTCAGCTACCAACTCGGCATCGAGAAGATATGAGGGTATGGTCCTGAATTTGAGATTCTGTTTGATTAGGAGAGGAACACCCTCTCCCTAGCGGATGCAATGGTCCCCCCTTGGGGTACTAAACCTATTAATTGGAACAGGTTTAAATTTGTTTAACCGTGTTTCGCTAATAGAGACTGTGTTTTGGTTGTCGTGGTGAATTGCACCTTTCTTTCTATCCGCTCCACAACCAGCAGGGTCTTGAGGAGTTCTCTGTCATTTCCCGACTAATCTTGTAGCTGTTTCAAATGATGAAGCAGCTCTTTAGTTTTTTTTCGCGCTATCTGTCTTTAATCTTTTATTCTCCGTTCTTAACCTATTCGTCTCACAGTCTGTTTCATTCTCAGTAGCAATCTTTTGACATTGTCGGACCGACCTTTCCTCTTGACGAACAGGATGTCAAAGCCCAGGTTAAGTTTGTCGACAGGATTTGTGTCGGGGTCTCATTGCTGCTGCTCGCGGTAGTGGTGCCATTATTTTCACCACCGCTGCAAATGCGGGGATGCCTATGTGTCCAGGCAACGGCTACAAGCACAGAAGTCACTACTATTGGTGCATGTGACATCAATATTGGTGTTGGTCATCATAGTACTACTACTGTTAATAACACTACAACTTCTCTGATTATTACTGCTACTAAGCTTCGTCTTGCTTGCTCTCGTCTTTGCGATTTCTTGTGGCCTGCTTCGTCTTTCTTTCAAACTCCTTATTTTGGTACATTATGTTCTTGCCGTCCTTGCCATTCTTCTTGGATTCCTATTTGAGATCCTTCCCGAAGCGACGGGATGACATTTCGAAATTCTTTGTCTGAGACATGATTCGTATTCTAATACTGGTAATTCAGGTCAGCAAAATATGCTAAATATATGTGTTGGAATGATGAAAATGCCGTGCTATATCTATTTCGGTACTGATAGGATTTCGGATAGGAGAGCAGTGGTCGTTGTGGTAGTTCCGTTTCATGCCATTCAAAGATTATAATTACCCAACACGGATGTCTTAGAAGAGTCCACTCAATCTGACTGGCGACAGCTGAAATGTTGGTGGTAAAATGGATCTGTGTTTGTTTGTTTTGACAGATAATGACCTATGTATGTTTTTTAATTTCTGAACTGATTGGTTCGATGAATGTATCGTTTTAAAGTGCATATTCCCAGGTTGACGACAAAATGTACGTCAAGACTGAGTGATTATTAGCAAAGATATTCAAATATATATGAATGGAAGGGTATGCTTGAAATCGCTTGACACTTTATTGCAAAGATAATTGATTGTTCGCGTTTATAAGTGAGCGCAATATGTCTTGGGAAACTCGTGTATTTTAAAAAATAACAATTGATTGATAAAAGTATTAACTTCAAGTGTAAACTTGACGACGGTGATAACGCACTCGATGCTTAACCATAGCCCTAGTATTGTGATTTCCAATCGGATCACACGTGGGCAATGTTTTTCGGGAAAGCCTGTCCATTTCACAGAAAGGACGTTGTATTCTGACATTTGCCCATTAACAGTACTTAACATGTATTTTAAATAGTGGGAATACATACATATTGAATTATTTACGAATTTGCATATATTAAGTGGATTTTATTTAATTCATCAAAAGTGAGAATTGGATGTGTTCGCTCAAATACATTTGTGATCGGGCGTCATTTATAAGTGATTACGGGTAGAAATGTTTTACATTTTGTCACACCCGGGGTTAGAGGAATTTAGAATCCCGTCGGCCAAGCCGGCATAATTTATCTTCTACTGCAAAAAGAAAAAAAAATGGAAAAAAAACACGGATCCCCTCTCAATCTTTGACTTGATAAGCATTCAGTTTACTATCAATATTATGGCACCGAGTATGTTTGAAGCAAATTTAAAATATGAGGGTCATATTTCTTTTGCTGCAGAGACATTTTCCAGCCAGAGAAACACTCACAGCCCTCTCTCAATTTTTGTTTTACTTGATAAGCATTCATTCTGGAATTCAGTTTATATTCAACGCATTCGTCTTGTTCTACAAATTTTATGTTGAAATGTAATGGAGCCGGATTTTTTATTTTCGACTTTCACCCAAAACAACCCCAAATTTAATATATTTTCTTATTATTTTAATAGCAACTTCTTATCAAGGCACTTTCTTTACGAATTTTGGAAATTCATGGTACCGTCCTGTGAAATTCCAAACGTGATGACCGAACTATGAGGTGACGTCGCATCATGGTCTGGGGCGGCATCAGCTGGAATGGACGTACAGAGCTCTGGGTCCTTGAACCTGGTACATTGACTGCATAAAGGTATATTGTTGAGATCCTGGATGTCCACGTCAGATTGTATGCGGGTGCAGTGGGTGATAGATTCATTCTGATGGACGATAATGCCCGTCCTCATATTGCCCATGATGTCGGGAGTACCGACAGACGGGGGGGGGGGGGGGGGGGGGGGGATTGTGCGTATGGACTGGCCAGCAAGATCGCCTGACCTCAATCTAATCGAACAGTCTGGGAAGAGTTGCAGCTTGCAATTTCAGCCCGCCCAGTCCAGCCACGAAGTGTCCAGGAGCTTGGTGTCATGCTGGTCCATGAATGGAACAACATCCCACAAAGGACCCCCAGGAAGCTGCTTGGGAGCATGAGAAGGCGTTGTCAAGCTGTAATTAACAATAATGGGTCTCATACTCGGTACTGAAACCATACCAGTTCGCTCCGTCAACTTGTTGGCGTATTGAAAAAGTTCCTCTTTTACCAATAGTATCCATTTTCCATGGTTATCGTATTCGAAAGCTAAAAAATAATGTCAGACACAAATAAAATCTTAATTTCTGTACTTAAATCATTAAAGATATAATTAAATAAAAAATATAAATACTTTTCATTACAATATTTCAACTAAAACTTAAAACAGGTAGTTGGATATACTTGATGCTTAGGAAACTTAGAGTAGTATAATACAATGGCATTGCCGAGATTTCAGAGCGAGTTTCAATGAACTGGGCTTTCGAAGCCAAAAATATAAACTGGCTGATTTGTGCCTGCAGGAAACTCGTTTACAGCACTCCGAATTTCAAGATCATTCAGGTCCAAAGCATTAAACTTGGTATAAAGCCTCAACAGATAACAATATTATTCATCTTCCTGAAACGTCTATCTTAGACGGGTCGTTATTCGCAGGCCTGTACTTTTAAAAACAAATTTACTTTAGATAAAACTACTGACGTCTGTTCTATTTACGTTTCACCAACTAAAATCACACAGCTGAATGATCTTGAGATACTGGTCCATCAACTCACAATTCCATATATTTTTTGTGATTTCAACGCACATTACCCACGCTGAGTATTTCATGCAACCAAGAAGATGTAACGAATAAAACAGTTGAATAGTTTATTACAAAATATTGGCACAATGACGGATCGGAAATATACCTGCATCCCGAATCCGGTTCATAAACATCAGTTATTCCTACAATTGCATGTCCGAAGGCCGAAGATTACTTATGCGGGAGTGATCACTTTCCAATTAGTTTGGGGTGTGTGGTTCCGACTGATGATGAGAGGGTGCCTCAGTGGAATTTTAAAGAAAGCAAACTAGGACACTTTTTCACTACTTTGTTCTGAGTGATTCAAATGGGAGAAATTTGAAGCAAGTGCTGTTCACGTTAACCACTTTATTAGAGAACTGCTTGTCATTGCAACACGGTCATCCCGAAAACCTCAGCAAATCTAAAACATTTCACCAGACCATGGTTTGACAATCATTGCGAACAGACTATAAAAGAGCTCAATTCAATAAGCCATCCACTATAAATAATTTGGACAAACTGCATATAAATCGGGGAAAGACCAGGCGACTTATCAAACAAAAAAACGAATTTTCATGCGCAACGGATGTTTTCAAAACTTAATCATCAATAAAGTTTGGAAAATATTTAAAGAATAAAAAGGTAAAGGAACAAAATCAAAAACGCTAATTACCCCACAAAAAGAAATATCAAAATTGGAGTCAACATTTTCGAAACATTATTCGTCTAAAGATTGTAACCCAGAATTCATAAATCTTAAAAAACAACAGGAAAACAAAAGATCAAATTCGTCTCTGATAATTTAGAGAATTACAATGAACTTTTCTCTTTGGAAGAGTTAAATAACTCGTTGCATAAAGCAAAACGCTACTGCCACTGGATCCAATGAAATACTGTATCAACTTTCTAAACATCTGCCCCGATATTCATTTGAACTTTTTCTCTCACTTTGTAATGATATATCGGTAAATGACCAGTTTCCATCTTGCTAACGGAAATCTAAACACTTAGTCGCATCCCAAAGCCCGATAAAAATATAAACAACTCGAAACATTTTCGATAAATTGCATTGGTTGGCAAGTGTAAAACCATGGAAGGGATGATCGATGCTTAATTTGTCTGGTTTCTGGAATGGAATAATCTACGTGCGAATGTTCAGTGTGGTTTCAGAATCCAGAAAAATACTGTGGATCATTTGGTCAGACTTGACACGTTATAAGAAATGCCTTTACCAGAAAAAAAAACCAGATGTCGCCTCTTCATTGATCTTGAGAAAGCTTGCGATACAGCATGGGTATGAGATTTTAAAAGGTATTTTCACGTGAGGTTGAGAGGGCGTATACCCCTTTATGTAGAACTCTTTTTAAAGATACGCTCATCTCAGGTTCGTGTTTGGTCCACATAATCTGATCCGCTTGAAATAAAATTGGGGGTTCCATGGTGGTGTGTATTTTAGCCGTTACCATTTTCTCTGTGAAAATCAACAACATTAATGGCTCACTTGAGAATATGGTAGATTCTTTATTGTATATAGATTACTACTTTTTAACCTGCTATAGCAGCAAAAAAAAAAACGCGGATAATATAGAGCTCAAATTTCTGCTGCGCTTAGATAGAATTCAAAAATGGATCACGAAAAATGGTTTTCAGTTCTCAAAAACAAAAACAAATTGTGTACTTTTTGTAAACTTCGGAGGAAACACCAACTGGATCCAAAGTTGAAAATAGATGGGAGTACCATACCAGTTGTTAAGGATGAGACATTTCTTGGTTCCTAGTTTGACAACACACTGAATTTCACTTCTCATATAAAACAATTAAGAGTGAAATGTGAAAAGCAGTTAACCTCCTCAAGGTGGTTGGTAGCACTGATTGAGGTCCTGACCAAAAGAACATTACTCCGTCTGTATAGATCACTTGTTGGATCCACATTGTTACAGGAAAGTCTTAGCTCAAACCACTTGATACAAGTCATAATAGTGGTATTAGAATTAGCTTAGGATCTTTTAGAATATAATTCACTTCACCCCCATTGCCCACGTGGGGGCACGGTGACGTTGTGTACTAAGACGCACTGCACGTCGATGGTGGACCTGTCTTCAACCAATGCTAACCCTGCGTGTGTGGACTTAGTATGTTGGGGAGCTGACAGTTGCTCGCTGTTGCCCGGTGGTTCTCTCCGGGTATTCCGGCTTCCTCCAACCGTAAAACTGTCGAGGTCATGATTAGCCATTGTGCAGAAATATGTGACCTTAAACACCAATAAATAAATAAATAAATTTAGAGTATAATTACTAGGTTCAATGTTTGTTGAGGCAGGGTAGCCTTCTCTTGAGAAACGCAGAATTGACCTTCTACCCCAATATGTTTCTAAATTGTTTGCTAACCCATCGAACACTGCATTCAAAGTGTTGAATGTTTTAATCATCACAGAATCATATTCGCCTGTTGGGAATTAGAATTAAACCCCATGTGGAATCCGCCAAAATTGAATCCGATATGATAAAAGAAATCTGTGAACCCCATTTTCCTCCTTGACAACTTACAAAAACCTACATATGTTTTGGACCTTGCTTCTACCAAAAGCTCTGAGCAATTTCATTGCAGCTCAATAGTGCATATGGCAGAATCTATACAGATGGATCTAAAGATGATGACAAATATCAACAGCCGTTGTAACGGGTGATCAGATCACCTCAATCTGAATACCAATTAACATTCTAATTTCAAGGCTGAAGTTAAAGCTTTACAACTTGCATTGCATGTGAAAACATCGAGAATGTACAGGATAGGAAATCGTTTCTATTTTCCGACTCCCCTTCCTCTTTGCTTGCTTTACTGACTCCCAAATTGAAGAACCCTCTCTTTTCGAAACATTGAAAGTTGAAGACGCACTTGTTTGAGCAATACGATTTAAACAGTATTCATAACACCTGTCAACCGCTGAACAATGCATGAGCTTAGACGTAACTAATCAGTTTTAGACTAAAATTCTAAGAAAACGTGGAAGCCCAGCTTTATGCAGTACTTTCTATTGCATCTTCACTGTGATACTTTCAACATCGAGAGGCAAATGAATGTCCTGCGAGTTTGGGAAATTGAAAAAATGGAGCGGAAGATGGATGACTATAGCATTCGACCACAGCGATTTGTTTTCGGAAAGGACTAACTCTTTCATAATGTATATTGTCTGGAAATATCTCAGGAGATTCCGGCTGACGAAAGCGATGACTACAGATCTTATATCTGACCTGGCTGAGATTTGCAGAGAAAAACTTCGAGGTATCACGCTATACAAGTTACCATTCACGTTTGTGCGAATCTGCAATTTTTTGCTACGGGATTATTCCAATTAGTTAATGGTGACTAACATGGATTGTCGCAACCGACAATCGGCCGCATTGATGGGGACGGTACTCTGGCTATGTTTCGGGGGAAAAATACATCTTACTGGTATATTGTTTCCCAAGACGTGCGAAGAGATCCGCAGCTATATGTATGCAAAGGAAAGGAAAGGATGGCAGGGATGCCTGGAATTTTGGAAGAGCATTGATGGGACGCATATACACATATCGAACCGCAGGTGGCCCACATTGGAAAGGGTGAATTGTCAAATAGACTGTGATTGCAAAATGCGATTGATGATTGTTGTTAGCATGTTGTACGACTCTACTCATGACTCCAGAATCTTCCAGGAATGTAAAGTTCGCACACGACGCGAGAACGGAGACCTCAATGGCATGCGACTTATTTTTACCGATTCGTGCTACCAGTGTACCAGACACATAATGGGGAACGCGAGAACAGGATCGGAACGCAAGTACAACAATGCATTGTGATCGTCAAGAAGCGTGATAGAACGTGCTTTCAGAATATATAAGAAACGTTTTCCCTGTGTTCCTCCCGGCAATAGATTACGCTTACACGTGATTAACTTGTCGAAAATAAATTTCTCATTAACGATGCCATTAACCGACTGTATGCCCTCTTTCTCTTCTCTCCTCCTCCTTTTCCTCCCGTCTCATCACCATCTGGTTGTCTATATACTCCTCCTCGAGCAATAAACCGATCTTGATGAAACTTCGCAGAAATAATAATTAACGGTTTAACGGGAAAATGGAGTCATCAGATGAAGGGTAACACAACCAGGAGAAAAGATCCCCAAGTACAGGTATTTGATATAAGGGATTTTCCGCATGGAATGAAACAGGGGAGATTGGGGAACAGGTTTAAATCCATACATTATTGTTATTTTTTAGATAATGTGGCAAATTCATATCCGTCTTTGAAATCAATAATCAAAGTAAATAAACAGACGCTAATGAAAGCGGGCACGCACGCACGCACGCACGCACGCACGCACGCACGCAAGGGTTGGGAAACACTATCAAGTCTGTGTTCCAAAAGCTATTATATCACACATCATTATGCACTATTTTATTGTATTTTCAGAGAAAGACAAGTCCTGTTAAACCAGGCCTTAGACATTGTTTGTGAAAATTAATTAAATCCAATATGTGGTCTAATTTGACGAGTGTGTCGAAGTTTAGACTATAGTCAACCCTTGACATGTCTACAGTTAGAATTTGTTAATGAATGTCAGCCTGCAAGTCTAAAAATCATAAAGTTGATTTATAGTATTCACTTGGCTTGTATCATCCCTCATTACTCTCCAGATCTCTCTTGTCTTTGACATTTCTGTTGTAATTATTTCATATTTGTATTCAATCGTTTTTACTTTATAATTGACATTCGTGATGTCTGTTGTTTTCTCGACATAGCCTTAGCTGCTGGTGTGGCGTCAGACAGCAATGCATATATAACTTGAGTTCCAATGATGGTTCCAGGTTAGTAAGTCATACTGTGCGTGAAATATGAGCAGATCCCACATTCACCAACCCCCTCCCCCTCCCCACCCCCTTCTTTTCCAGTGACATGTTCAATTCCCCAGAAGCCTGCAAAACATAAATAGCCGAGTACTGGTGATGAAGAAGAAGAAAAAAGAAACCTCACACAGAAACTATAGTCTGTGTATCACACAGACTAATACAAAAAAATAATGAAATAAGAAAATAGGAAACGAGAAATAAATATCAAAATATGCAAACTACCGATTGAAAATTAAAGATTCCAAATATGTTACAGTAGTTAATTTCAAGGAAAATATGGAAAAAGCTCTCATACATCTGTTTGTAAAAAGTAACTCAACTATGTGCCATGATCTGAGAAAAGGGACCTTAGGGGTCAAACAATCAAATTGGAGTTAATTTCACATCTGAAATCGCCGGAAAACAATCTTTTCAACAAAGTTTATTTCTAATAATTAGACATCGGTCGAAATGAGGTGTAATGTGGGGGTGTCAAAGAGCCCAACAAGTTAAATTGACCGTTTGACGTTTCAGCGCAGTACCCATGAAATGCGTATGTGCGACGTAAATCACTAGCTTTATCCAATCAAAGATCCAACTGACTACTTTTATAAACAAGGGCGTTGGAAGGATAGCTTGGGGAGAGTGAAAAATAAAACATTTGCCTCAGAGTGCCGGAAGAGGAAGAGTGGCATGGTACCGGTAACAAAGGGTTGTTTGTTCACTGGTCAGTGTGTTCAGTTTAGAGATGCTGGAGACCAGCGCGGAACGGACAAAAAGTCTTCTGAGAGGAGGATCCAGGATTCAAGGGAGGGTGTATAGTAGGAGAGCAATGAACCGTCCCTTATTGGCCGACCCCCGACCCGGACCCCGGAAGTGACGGCATATCACGCGACCCAGTTACGTTATGTTTGGTTGTTATGGTAGCGCGTGAGCGGCTATCTTGCGATGTGATTATCACAGTGATACGTGGTGCTAGTGCGCATGTGCAGCGCGTGTTGTTAGGGTGATAAGTGTTTTCGTCGTCCAACTTAAATACAGGAGGCCGCCATCTTGGTTTCTATGGTAGCACCTGGTTGCCATGTTATCCAACGGCTTATGACAGGACAGTGGTATGTTCGGAGGATATGTTTCTTTGTACAAGAGTAATTTCCCGATTTGTAGAATTACCACAAACAACCCGGCAATCCCCCCAAATCACCAAAAACTACTAGTACTACAGTACCGAGGGCCCCGGGGTGAGATCGATTGAACTAGCGTATATACAATTACCCAAATAGACCCGACAGTCCCGCTAAATCACCAAAATCTACTTTTATTTGATGGGAAACTCTTTTTTCCCCATTAACTGGGCTGTTCGATTAAACTAGAGTAGTTTTCTGGCTCGGATTTTTCCCAGAATACTTTTTATGACCACCATACCATACATGTTAATAGTAGTGCGTAGAGCTATAATACCTGTGGGAGGGGGGGGGGTGCGGCGGGGTAAATTCGATTGAACTAGTGTACTTTTTTCCTAGAATCCCATTATTATGCCTATTACAGATGCTACTCTAACACTAACAGCCTATCTTGTCCCAACTATCTCCGGTTCCCTTTTCCAAGTCTTACAATCACCAGTGCTTGATTTTCCATAACCTGTATGCAGAATTATCTCCGTTGTGTATAACAAAAGGTTAGAGCAATCCTATAGCCAAGAATCTATCGAGTAGTTACTGATAAGTCATTGCTCGAACAACTTGAATCCCATTGAGCAAATGAGCCATAGAGTATTTACTCGACGAGTGACTCGCACATACGACTCCGAGGTCCGGCCAATAATGGACGGTTCATCGCTGTACTACTACAGGGGGGGGGGGGGGTGGGGCAAATTTCGTTTTTGGTCATGATGCGAAGGATCATCTCGTTCATCCCAGCGAATTGATGACAGGGCTGACTGGAACTGGTGGGTGGGTGGGTGGGGGTGGTGTGTTAAATAGAGGGTCAGTTTCACCGCCAGTATTTTTTTTTTTTGCACATGGACGCCATGCTCTTCAGCCAAAATATCCTCTGACTGGAATGGAATCATCAAATTATGAAACAATTTATGACAGTTCAGAGACGACTGCGCAAGGGCTAAAGCTGAATGCATTTTGTGCAATATTATCATCCGCGATGACACATGAAGATCTACTACCTGCTGCCGTGGATTACCATGTGTTATGGGAGGTAAAACCGTCTCCCTACAGGTCTCAATATTTAGAAAATAATGAAAACAAATTAGTTGTAAAAAAAATTGTGGTGGTGGGGGGGGGGGGGGGCGGTATCACAATGCATGTTAGACTAGATCGTAAGGTTTTCCTGCCCTATACTTCAGTTTGCTCAGTGGGTGAATCCCCTCGGGTACCAGGATTTCACAACTTGGGCGACGGGCATCTCTTTCGCCTATTGTTCTTGAAATTGAAGGTTACCGTTTTTCCATTCGCCTGCTAGACTAAAGCTTCGCGATTTCTGCTTAGTTTACATTTGGTAATTCCTTCAAAACTAGGATCTGCATATAAAGTGATAAAAGTAGATTTCTTTGGCCATGGCAAATTGAAGCCGCAAGTGAGGTAACACATTTATATATTTGAATAAGTCATCCGAGAGCTTTCCAACAGTGCATTATACATCGAAGGAATTTCATGAAATGATACTTATACTAAGTAATAGGGAGCGCGGTGGCTCAGTAGGTAGAGATGCAGGCTAAAAGCCCAGCGGCCCTCGGCTCGAATGCTACCTGCGGAAACTGCTTTGTGTCGTTGGGCAAGACACTTAATCCCACCAGCCGCGTGGGGGCACGGTGGCGCTGTGTACTATGGCATACTGTACGTCGATGATGCACTTGTCTTCAACCAAATTTAACCTTGCTTGAGTGGAGTTAGTACGTTCCGGAGACTGACAGCTGCTCGCCGTTGCTCGGTGGTTCTCTCAGGGTACTCCAGCTTCCACCACCCGTAAATTGGTCCGACACGAGGTATAAGATAATATAAGCGTATAAGAATATAAGAGTACAAAGTGGCAATAGTTAATAAGGAAATAATGATATTCTGTTGGGAAGCAGCATGGCCAGATTGGCCGTCTTCCTGCCACCTCCATCAGTATAAACATGGCGGTATGTGTGTCAGAAGAAGTGATTTTATTTTCCATGAGAAGTTGTCGTAACATCAAAGACGTATGTATTCGTTGTCCTTAAATTTGGTTTTGTTCCGAGGCGGACCAGTCTTACACCAACCTCTACAAGAGTATCCAAGCCGGACAAAAGTATTGGAGTTGAGCATGCTCTCGGCGTCATGGCAACTGGACAAAGACAGTGATAAGACAAGATAAGGGAATGAAGATAGGGAAGTATGTTCTGTTCCTCTTTAGCGTTATGACTATCTTCATTAACCCACAACAGACCCATTCACCTCCGCACCATCACCATAGTGTGATTCAAAAATAGAGCATGTCTCTGAATGAAGATGTGTTAGGAAAGTAGAGATGAAGCAAGGTAGGATGGACTGAAATAAGATTAGATAACATAATATGAAGTATGAGATAATATGAGATAAGATGGGTTAACAGACCATAGGTTGGAGCCTAGCCTTCATTGAAGAGGAACAAATTGGCTGGAGTCAAGAAAGGATTCGTACAGTACAGTGAACACTCATTTTATTGTCCCATCGAAGGAAGAAAGGAAATATCGAAGGAAAAGGAAGGAAACATTTCCGTAAAGGATAATGCACGAGAATAATGCACGAGTCACTGGGTATTTGACCAGAGAATGACGGAGGGCGAAGCCCAAGATCATTATCTGGCCAAACACCCAGTGTCGAGTGCATTATTTGACATAAACAGCACACGATCTCTCGCCTCTCCAAACAATAACTGCGTACGATCAACACACAACTGAAGATTATCTCCAAGAATGCCAAGCACCCCAAGAAATAATGACCAGCCATTGCATTAACAGCCCACAGTTATCGTCCGCAGCGGTCACTCTTTCGGATAGCTGCAAAGGCAAAACGAAGGAAATTGTCGGCAGTGGGTTTTAAACTAGAATACACAGAATGAACAAACACGTATTGAACTTCAATAGTTACGTTAGAGAGAATTGGTGTTGTTATTCCTAGTAGTATGTGCATAATCACTGCAATGTGGATTATCGTATGTTACGCATGATGAATTCGAGTTGATGATTTTCATGAATTAGTCCTTTTAAAATGCTCTTCGGGAGAAAATTCCTTTCAAATTTTCATTGAGCTCATTCCATATTTTCGGGAAAGCATATTTGGGTAGCTGAGCGGAAAAATTAGCCCTGTGTTTGTTTGTTTGTAATTGGCCTAACTGCCCTGTGATCATACCTGTTGCATATGTGTTGACTTGAAAGAAGTCAACATAGGTCGTTGGTAGATTGGAGTGATGCCAGTCAAACATGAACAACGGCACATTCATTTTGTAGAGGTCTTTCAGTTTTAATATCCTACTCTTTTTGAACAAGAACGGTATGGCAATTATATTTCTTATTATTAATCAGGCGAATTGCACATTTTTGAAGTTTAGATAGTCTAGAAGCGGCACTACTGTGGCCCCATATTTCGATTCCGTACAGGAGGGGATTGTGAATCAGTGACTGAAACAAGGTTTTTAGAGCAGAGTATGGAAGAATGTGTTTTGCCTCCTTTATTAAATGGAGCGCGCTCGATACTTTGCTGCAGATTTTATTGATATGGAACTTAAATTAAATATTTTTATCCAGATATATACCAAGAAATTTTATGACAGCCTCACCGTTTGCTTCTTCCGCCAGTTTAATTTCTTGGTTATTGACATGCGACAGCCTTCCGTTGGTATTTTATATTTTATTGGGTGTACGGAACAGCATATATTTTGTTTTTTGGGCATTCAGTCCCAGGAGGTTGGCTGCATACCTGTTCATTAACGCCGATAGCCCGGTGTTGGCAACGTCAAAGACTGCGTCTATACTACGATGTGGGATGTGCATTGAAATGTTATCCGCAAATAATAGGGGATCTAACTGTGTTGAAGCACTACAATCGTTAACATGAATTAATAAGAGGAGAGGCCCCAAGATGGATCCTTGGGGAACACCACAGGTGATCTTCTCACGCTCAGAACTGCTTCCATCGTATGTGACATATTGAACTTGCCCATCTATGTAGCTCCTAAACCAGTTATTGGTAAGGCCTCTAATACCATAAAACTCTAACTTTTTGATAAGATGTTGTGGCTAATTGTATCAAATGCCTTTGATAAATCTAAGAATAATGACAGGATACAATCCTTTGTTGGCTTGTCGCTGATGTTGGCTATACTCTGGAGAAGTCAAAATATGGGGTGAATGGTTGAGTGTTTTTTTTCCAAAAACCATACTCGTGCGGGTACAGAAGATCGTGCTTGGTTAAATAGTTTGATAATCTTTCTAAAGTTATTTTCTCGAGTAATTTTGAGAATGCCGGCAATTTGCTAACTGGTCCGTAATTATTAGATGATTGAGGGTCTCCCGATTGGGACGATTAGTACATTTTTTGCTATTTTCATTTTGTCAGGAACGATTCCAGAAGATAGTGGCAGATTTATAATATGTGTTAATTCTTCCGCTATTTCATGGATTGAATTTTTTAGAAGTTTGGTGGATATTCCATCACAATCAGCAGTAGTTTTGGGATTCATCAAGCTCTTTATAGAAATTAATTCTCCAGCAGTCGTTGGTGTCATGAATAAGCTACTTACATTAGTATTGGTCATATAGTCTGTGTAATGCACATTAGTGTTTGGAATTCGCTCGAAAGCTTTTAGACCAACTGTTGAAAAGTATTTATTGAAAAGGTTGGCAATGTCAGTAGGGTCACTTTTTTCGACGTTAATATTACGAAATTAGTATTGATTGATTGATTGATTAATTTATTTAACGATACACATAATATATAATAAGTACCTCAATGGGTATAGAATTGTATTATTTACAAAACTTAGTGTGCAAAGATTATAAAATTAGGACTAAATATTATGGATATCGTAAGGGGGAAACATTGCCAGATTGGCTGTCTACCTGCCCCCCTGCCCCCCCCCCCCTCCAAAAAAGAAAGAAACAGAAAAAAACATACCAGAAGTGAAAAACAAAAAAACAAAAAAAACTAAAAAAAAAACAACAAAAAAAAACAACAAAAATACCAAAAAAAGACAAAAACAAAAAGTAAACAGACAAGAAGGAAAAGATTTGATAGAAGTTTTGCAGTAATCTAATTCAGAATTATTTATGCACAGAAGGGGTTGCAATGCATGAATAGAATATTGTTTGTTCATACACAAATATATAAGGTTTTTTAACTTGACAAATTCCGTGTTTCAATGTTCCGTGTATCTATGTCCTGTGTAACTATGTCCAGGACTGTTGTTTTAACATTTTTTCCAGTTGTGTTTCAAAGGAGACCGTAACGAAACACAACTGTAAAAATTCGTTCTTAAACAATGGATCCATATGAGAATTGTTGTTAATTTCAAATTTTGAAATTAAATCTCAGATATGATTCTAATTATTATAGTTACTAATTAATTTCAGGGCGCGACGTTTGCCTGCATTCGACGCAATAGGTGTTCAGGCATCGTACTGAAGAAGAATAGGAAATAGTTGATAACTGAGTAATTAATTTCTTGAACACTGATCGCGGTCTGACATTTTTATTTAAATATTCAAACTGTTCCATACTTTAGGAAACAAATGTAGTGAGAGCCTTTGAGTAAAGCTTGTCCTAGGTATACCTCGTACCACTTGACCCGTTGGCGTTGTGACCATACCAGTTCCATTGAGATTCGTCTCGAAAAAATTCTCAAAGCTCATCGGTAGATTTCTATTGTACCAGTCGTACATAAATAACAACACGTGTTGTTTGTATAGGTCGTGGACTTTTAAGATTCCTTCGTTCTTTTTAAACAATGGATCCGTATGAGAATTAAATTTTTTGTTGTTAATTATCCGTAATGCTCGTTTTTGTAAGAGGAAAAATTTATTGGTACCATTTGCATGGCCCCATACTTGAATGCAGTAAAGCAAGTGGCTATGCACAAGTGAAAAATATATCGATTTCAAAGCATCGTGGGGAAGTATTCTCTTTACTCTGCTAATAGCGTATACTGCTCTGGATATTTTTGAGGCAATGTGCGAAGTGTGTTGACTGAAACTCAAATTTTCATCAAAATAAACTCCTAAGAACTTCGTGGCTTTTTCACGGGCCGAATTTGTAATTCGCTCCAATTGTCTGTCGTTCATCAAGAAATTTATCCTAAAATTATCACTATTTCGCGATGGATTAAAAAAGGTGTATTTAGTTTTTTTGGCATTTAACAAAACGTTTTGTAAAGAGGCACAACTTTGGCTATTTTCATTTCATCTGGGAATGTTCCATTCATGAAGGAAGTATTTATAATATGCATCAGTGAGTCGGCTATTTCGTCTATTACTGTTTTAATTAAATTAGATGAGATGCCATTGCAGTCCCTGCTTGATTTTCCCTTCATTGATTTTATTGTGAATAACACCTCGTCTTTTGTTGTTGGATTAATTAAAAAGTTACCAGAATTACTACCAATCAGAAAGTCAGAAAAATGTTTCGTTGTACTACCTATACTGTCATTAATTGATTGACCAATTTTCGAAAAATATTTATTGAA
This sequence comes from Pictodentalium vernedei, assembly GCA_031216915.1. Lineage (NCBI taxonomy): Eukaryota > Metazoa > Mollusca > Scaphopoda > Dentaliida > Dentaliidae > Pictodentalium > Pictodentalium vernedei. The sequence goes on from CM062291.1 coordinate 471,317,831, forward strand.
ATGATTAGCTATGTCGTTTGGTTTGATTCTTGGTTACCATCAACTGTAAAGTCTGTAGGGAATATTTTTGGACTGTTGGATCTATTAATAGCATTTCGGAGAATTCACCAGGTTTTTCTCATATTTTTTCTATTTTCATTTAATATGTCTTTATAGAATTTAGCATTGTCTGCACGTTTTACTTTATTGTATAAACCACAATATTGTTTATACGTTTTAATATTAAAGTCAGTGGGAAATTTTAGTTTTCTGATATATAATTTACCTTTATTAAAAGATAATTGTAATAGGCTATTTATTTGTCATCCAGGCCTCGCGCTTAATGACTTTTGGAAGGACAGTAGTCTTTTTTAATGGTAATGCGCTCTCATACTTTCTCATCAAAATATCCATTTGGGGTAGAAGACTCGGAATTGGAATTAGCCAGTTGAGTTTTGATTAAGTTAATATTCTGCAGTCCAAAATACCGTTTGGTAGTAGTTTTTAATACCTGGTTTACTTTGATGGCATGTTCTGATTAAAATGTGCCAAAGTGATCTGATATATCTGTAATAATAATATCGACTTCGTGATTTGATGATAACGCATTCGTGTAAATGTGATCAATTATAGTCGCTGAGTATTCAGTTATTCGCGTCGGTTTAGTAATTACAGGACTGAACCATCAGTTGAACATGCTATCAACAATAAGTCAGGTTTTCTCATGTTCCTCATAGTTCAGTAAGTCAATGTTAAAATCACCCATTAAGATGGCCTTTGTGTTACTAACGTTTAGTTTATTCAGAATTTCAGATATCTCATTTTTTTTATTAGGGTTTAACGACACAATAACAGCCAGGGTCATATCATGTCGGTGTCGGCGACAGTTTTACGGGTGGAGGAAGCCCGAGTACCCGGACAGAACCACCGAGCAACGACGACCACCTGTCTGCTCTCCAACATCGTAACTCTGAACTCTGCACGGCGGCACAGGCAGGGTTAGATTGGCTGAAGACATGCGTACCATCAACGTTCAGTACTCTTTAGTACACAGCGTCACCGTGCCCCCATGTAGGCAATCAGGGTTAAGTGCCTTGCCCAAGGACCAACGCGGGGACACGAATCAGCCGCTGAAATGGGCACCCATCCAACTACTAACCGCGCTCGGCGTTGCTTAACTTCGGTGATCTGACGAGATATCTCATTTGTAAAGTAATTCAAATCCGCTATAGGAGTGTGTTGGGACGGCAAAAAATTCCAGTAAAACAAGGACTCTTAGTGTTGCTAGATATTTCAATAAATAATTATTTTAATACGTGTGGGATAAAAACAATTAAATCTCCACGTATCCGAAACGCTATGTGGTCTTTAACAAAGAGTCCAACACCACCTCTGCCGTCGTCACCAGATAGGAGTGTTCTGAGTATGAGTCTGTGATACCCACTGAGCTTATAATCAACATCCGGGTGTACATTGAAAACCTCAGTTAGGCCTATAACGTCAAATATGTTATCGGAGGTTTGTAAGTCCTCAAGTACGTTTACAAAGGAATCCCGGTTGGCATTTAAACTTCTGCAGTTGATGTTGAATAAACTCAACGAGTTATTTTTTGCAGATGAGTATTAGCTGTTGGTTGACTCAAAGACTTGTGAATTGCGCTTCTTGGAATTTCCCAAGTTTTTTCATGTTATTTTTGTTTAATAATAAGATATTTTCACAGTATATTGCTTTACTTTTGCGTTTTATTTTGTTAAATGTGTTGCTATACATCTTATAATTTGTCTTGTTTCGTACAGTAGGGGACTTTAGTTTTTACGAAAGAGTTTTTCCTTATTTAAAGAAGAGTGTAAGAGGCCTTTGGTCATCCAAGCTTGGCGCTTTATATATTTATTGCTTTGATGCACTTTTTAAATGGAAATGCAGTGTTAAATGTAGCAAGGTAAAGATTTACAAATATATTGTATGCTTCATTAGGACAGATCGACTCTACTACTGTCGAGAAGTCGGTTTGTGTCAACAAGTTTTTGAATGCTCAAAGATTAGTATCATTGAAGTTTCGTTTCCTAATGTGTTTTTCGGTTACTTTCTTTGTATGGTTCGATTCACAGTAAAATGTTCCAAAATGGTCAATAAGTTCCGTGATGATTACGCCGGTCTTATAGTTCTCTTGGACACGGTTAGAAAGGATGTGATCTATTACAGTAGCTGAGTGCTCTGTCAAGCGGGTTGGTTTGGTAATGAGTGGGAGAAAGCCTTGACTGATTATGGTGTCTATATATTCGTTCGTTTTGCTGTGTGTTTGAAATTTTAACAAATCTATGTTCATGTCACCCATAATATAGAATATTCTTCGTTCCTGGTTTATCTTTTCAGTGATCGTTTGTAACATCGAAATATACCTCTCAGGGTCAGCCTTGGGCGTAGTGTTTAAGCGATATATCACACCAATTATGAGTGATCGATGCTTATTCAATATTTCCACGAAGAGAGACTCAAATACATGGAGTATGAAACAGGAGAGGTCCTTGCGTATTTTATACTTTAGGCTGTTTTCTAAAAATAAACCAACTCCCCCTCTTCCGTCATATGGGCTGGGGCGAGTATTGTTGATGAGAGGGTGGTATCCACTGAGTTCAAAGTTCACACATTCTGGTACCTTAAAGACTTCATTAAGTCGAATTAAGTCAACAGTTTCATCTTGATCTTGATTTTGGAGGTTACCTAAAAGATTAACAAGAGAATCCCAATGCACTCTTAGACCTTGGCAATTAATATTGAAAAGGGATGTTGCATTTGGTATATTAGCTATTAGCTTCCTGTACTCTTCAGTGAATAGTATCTACAAGATTCGGCTGATGCTAACGGGTCAACGTAGTCATCCTCGCGATCTACGTGATTGCGTGAAGTCGCGAATTGAGTAAATATTTCCAACATTGGAGATCACGTTGCAAACATATGATGCCGACAATACAGCTCATGTCAAAATTAACCATGCACAAATGGATTTATTGATTTATCAGTCGATTTTAAATTGCAAGTGAGAAAGGTATGTGGCAAATGACCGTTCAACTTGCAGGTCAGACGTCAGTGACTACTCGGAAAATACACGTCTAATGTTAAGAAAATATCTCTGGAAGAAGTGAGAATGAATTGTTTCTTAGGGTTTTTTTTAGTATTGAGGGGGTGATGAAGAAACTGCTCACATGTAGTTTAAAACACTGGAAATCACGCCGCATGCTTTGGATGTAGACAGTACAACACTTACCAGAATTAATATATAGCTTTATTCGTCTAGTGGATTTTGAACTAACACTGCACACATGCTATCTGAATGCTGGTATGGTGGAGATTATAGGATGATTTGAGTTATTGAAACAACTATGAAAAGGAGCAAAACTGGCCGATTACACAACTATTGATGTTGCTCAACGATGTGCCATTTTGGTATAAGTCTGCTGTAAATCAGTACATGTAAGTGCTGCAGACAGTCAATTACCATAGAGTTGCGAGACAATTAGCACCTGTTGATGGGACTGGGGGGTGTGGAGTTATGCCTAACACAGCCCCACAATCCTCAGTCACAGCAACATCTGCCAGTTGTTAGAAGTGTACTACAGGTAGAGTTGTACACGGCACTGCTGTATTTAACTACTATGTATAAATGTGTGACAGCTATTTATTTAGTGGTGTTTAAAGTAAATAACTGCCATACTGCTAAGTATAAATGTGTGACAGTTATTTATTTACTGGCTAATTGTGGCTGGAACAGGAATGTAACAGGGATGTAAAGTCAAGTGTACCAATCGTTTACACCACTGCTGCACATTTTAGAGAACTTCCACACAGACATTGGTGACCGGGTCCTATTTTACCAGTGAAGCAGACTTTGTTCACCTCAGTAAACGAGAACTGCTTCACTTCCCGAGATTCCCACCGGGGTGTGTAACAGTTAGCAAATGTCAGTGGAGATGTGGAATCTAATAGTGAAAATAGCTGGGGACTGATAACTATAAATGCGTGAGAGTTAGCACTTGCCAGTGAAGCGGTGAAGTCTGATAGTGAATATAGCTGGGATTATAGGCTAATCTGAGTTATTAATACCACATTTGGGCGAGTTCCATGAGAATTATCCTAAAATAAATAATAATATATAATTGTTATATTTAGTGTATTAGAACCTGCTGTTGGGATTGTCTAACACAACCTCACAATCCACAGCCACAGCTGCCAATGGATAGAAATGTACTACGGGTGCAGTTGTGCACAGAACAGATGCACTTTAACTGCTAAGTATAAATGTGTGACAGTTAGCACTTATCAGTGGAGTTGTGGAGTCTGATAGTAAATATATAGGTGGGGTACTCTGATTTATTGATGGCACATGTGGACTAATTCCATGACAACTGCTGTTGCTACTAGTTATGTGGTTCTGGAATAAGCCTAAAGTAAATCATTGTATTTAATTATTATGTTTTGTATTTACAAGAAAATTGACACCTATTAATGGAATTGAGGAGTGTGGAGTCGTGCCTAAGACAACCTCACAATCCACACCCACAGCTACAGGTGTCAACTGATGGAAATGTGCTACAAGCACAGCTGTGCACAGAATAGATGTATTCTTACTGTCAAGTATACGTGTATGGAAGTTAGCACTTATCGGTGGACTTACGGAGTCTGCTAGTAAATATAGTAAAATGGGCACAGCAACAGCTGTCAAATGATAGAAATGTACTTCAAGTACCGTTGGACACAGAGCAGATGCATTTTGACTCCAAAGTGTGAATATATGAGAGTTAGCACTTGCCAGTGGTGTTTGGGAATCTGATTTTGAATATAGCTGGGAGTATAAGGTAATTTGAATTATTAATAATAACATATGGGCTAATTGCACAAGAATATGCCCAACGTAAATCAATATGCATAGTTGTTATCTTTGGCATTTACCAGACAGTTAGCACCTGCTGTTAGGGTTGGGGAGTGTGGAGTTGTGTCTAACACAACCCCACAATCCACAGCCACAACAACAGCCGCCAACTGATAGAAGTGCACTACAGTTACAGTTGTTCACAGAGTAGGTGTATTTTGACAGCAAAGTATAAATGTGTGAAAGTCAGCACTTGTCAGTGTAGTTGTGGAGTCTAATAGTAAATGCAGCTGGGATTATAAGGTAATCTGAGTTATTGATAGAACATATGGGATTGTTCTATAGAAACTGCTGTTGCTACTCGTTATGCCTAACAACACCTCACAATCCACTGCCACAGCAACAGCTGCCAATTGATAGAAGTGTTCTACGGGTATAATTGAACAGATGTTTTTTAACTGATAAACATGGATATGTGAGATTCAGCACTTGTCAGTGGATTTGTGGAATCTCATAGTAAATATGGCTGCGAGTATATGGTAATCACGAGTTATTGACACCACAAATGGTTTAAATCCTTGACTACTGCTGTTGCTGCTGGTTATGCGGTTCTAAAATAAGCCTGAAGTAAATCATTGGATATAATTATTTATGTGTTATATTTGGTATTTACATGACAATGTGCACCTGTTGATGGAATTGGGGAGTGTGAATGAAGCTCTGCCTAGCACAACCTCACAATCCACAGCCACAGCAACAGCTGCAAATTGCTAGAAAAAAAATACTGCAAGTACACTTGTACACAGAACAGATGTTTTGTTTTGCTGCTAGTTGTGAATGTATGAAAGTTAGCACTTGTCAGTAGAGTTATGGAGTCTGATAGTAAATATAGCTGGGGTTATAGGGGTCTAGCCGAATCAATTACATGGGTATTATTTGAACTGTCAATTCTGGAATTGCAGCACAGGCCTATGGTAACCCTGTACTATTATTGAGATACATAATGAGATTGCAATTACGGTTGCATCAAAGGAAACACAAGAAAGCAAATGGAATTGTTGCTAGTGCACAATATTCCTTTTTTGAGATGCATTTTTGGGGGTGTGGGGGTGGGGGTGGGTGCTGTTGCTAGTAGTTATGTGGTTCTGGACTAGGCCTAAAGTAGATCATTGTATATGATTGTTATGCTTTTTTATTTACAAGACAATTGGCACTGGTTAATGAATTGAGGAATGAGGAGTTGTGCCTAACACAACCTCACAATCCACAGCCACAGCAACCGCTGCCAACTGATAGAAATGTACTACATGTACAATTGTGCATATAATAGATGAATTTTTAGCTCAACTTTGGCGAAGCCAAATTTGAGCTTATGCCATGGCCCGTCGTCCTTCGTCCGTCTATCCGTCAACAATTGGATACGGCTCGGGCTAGAGGCCGTATTTATGAACCGATCTTTACGAAACTTCTTGGGTACCTTTGTTATGACTGTGGGACGAGAACGAGTGTTTTTGGGTGCGGTCCGAAATTTAAAATGGCTGCCAGCCGCCATTTTGTACCGACGATGCAGAAATCTGTTGTTTGTACAGAACTTCCATATGAAAGCTCTGATTTGAATAATTTTTTGTATGAATGTTTAGTACCATGGGATACATCACATATAATACGGGTTTTTTTCTCGTGCGTAAATTATGCAAATTAGACTAACTTTGATGTTTTTTGGTGTTACTTTCAGCACTGTAAGTCCAAATGCCAATACGGCTCGGGCTAGAGGCCGTATTTATGAACCGATCTTTACGAAACTCCTTGGGTACCTTTGTTATCACCGTGAGAATAGAACGAGTGTTTTTGGGTCCGGTCCGAAATTCAAGATGGCCGATGGCAGCCATTTTGTACAAAATTTGGTGCAATCAGATTTTTGCACAAAACTTCCATATGAGAGCGCTGATTTGAATATTTTTTTGTGTGAATGTTTAGTACCATGGGATACATCACATATAATACGGGTTTTTTTGTCGTGCAGAAATTATGCAAATTAGATGAACTTTGATTTTTTCAGTGCTACTTACACACAGTAAGTACACATGTCAATACGGCTCGGGCTAGAGTCTGTATTTATGAACCGATCTTCACGAAACGTCTTGGGTACCTTTGTTATCACCTTGGGACGAGAACGAGTGTTTCTGGGTGCGGTCCAAAATTCAAGATGGCTGGCAGTGGCCATTTTGTACCGAAATTAGGTCTAATCAGTTTTTTGTACACAACTTCTATACGGCTCAGGCTAGAGGCCGTATTTATGAACCGATCTTTACGAAACTTCTTGGGTACCTTTGTTATCACCGTGGGATGAGAACGAGTCTTTTTGGGTGTGGTCCGAAATTCAAGATGGCCACCAGCAGCCATTTTGTACCAAAATTAGTGCAATCAGTCTTTTGTACAGAACTTCTGTATGAGAGTTCTGATTTGAATAAATTTTTGTATGAATGTTTAGTAACATGGAATATATCACATATAGTACGTTTTTTTCCTCGTGCAGAAATTATGCAAATTACACTAACTTTGATGTTTTTTGGTGTTACTTTCAGCACTGTAAGTGCAAATGCCAATACGGCTCGGGCTAGAGGCCGTATTTATGAACCGATCTTTACGAAACTCCTTGGGTACCTTTGTTATCACCGTGGAACGAGAACGAGTGTTTTGGGGTCCGGTCCGAAATTCAAGATGGCCGATGGCAGCCATTTTGTACAAAATTTGGTGCAATCAGATTTTTGCACAGAACTTCCATATGAAAGAGCTGATTGAATAATTTTTTGTGTCAGTGTTTAGTACCATGGGATACATCACATATAATACGGGTTTTTTTTCTCGTGCAGAAATTATGCAAATTAGATGAACTTTGTTTTTTTCAGTGCTACTTACACACAGTAAGTACACATGTCAATACGGCTCGGGCTAGAGTCTGTATTTATGAACCGATCTTCACGAAACGTCTTGGATACCTTTGTTATCACCTTGAGACGAGAACGCGTGTTTCTGGGTGCGGTCCAAAATTCACGATGGCTGCCAGTGGCCATTTTGTACCGAAATTAGGTCTAATCAGTTTTTTGTACACAACTTCTATACGGCTCAGGCTAGAGGCCGTATTTATGAACCGATCTTTACGAAACTTCTTGGGTACCTTTGTTATCACTGTGGGATGAGAACGAGTGTTTTTGGGTGTGGTCCAAAATTCAAGATGGCCACCAGCAGCCATTTTGTACCAAAATTAGTACAATCCGTCTTTTGTACAGAACTTCTGTATGAAAGTTCTGATTTGAATAAATTTTTGTATGAATGTTTAGTAACATGGAATACATCACATATAGTACGTTTTTTTTTCTCAAGCAGAAATTATGCAAATTAGATGAACTTTGATTTATTCAGTGCTACTTATACACTGTAAGTGCACATGTCAATACGGCTTGGGCTAGAGGCTGAATTTACGAACCGATCTTCACAAAACTTCTTGGGTATCTTTGTTATCACCTTGGGACGAGAACGAGTGTTTTTGAGTGTGGTCCAAAATTCAAGATGGCTGTCAGTGGCCATTTTGTACCGAAATTAGGTCCACTCAGTTTTTTGTCACAACTTCTACACAGCTCATATTTGTGAACTGATCTTCACGAAACTTCTTGGGTACCTTTGTTTTCACCCTGGGACAGGAATGAGTGTGTTTTGGGGTGCCTTTGTTATCACTGTGTTATGAGAACAAATATTTTGGGGTTCAGTCAAACCCACTCTGGGACTCAAAGATTTTTTTCTAGTTTAGCATCTGACTGTCACCCACCTTTACAATACTTTACCTATACATTTGTTACAGGCAACGGTCAGTATTTATGTTCAGACCGTTACAATACTTTATATGTATCTTTGTTATCAGGTCATTACCTATATGTTTGTCATTGCTGTGTCACATACTATACATGTACACGTCTTTGTCTTGACAAGTTGAGCTACAGTGTCATTGACACTTTCATTACTTCTAAGTATAAGTGTGTGAGAGTTAGCACTAGACAGTGGACTTATGAAATAAATATAGGCACAGCAACAGCTGCCAGATGATAGACATGTACTTTAAGTATGGTTGTACACAGAACAGATGCATTTTCACTGCTAAGAGCGAATCTGTGAGAGTTAGCACTATAAAGAATATTGCTGGGATGATAGGGTAATCTGAATTATTAATACCACATAGGGATAATTCCACGAGAATTTGCCTAAAGAATGTCATTATGTACAGTTTCTATATTTGGTATTTACCAGACAGTTAGCACGTGTTCTTGGGATTGGGGAGTGTTAAGTTGTGCCTAACACAACTACACAATCTACAGCCACAACAACAACACTCAACTGATAGAAGTGTACTACAGGTACAGTTGTTCACAGAATAGGTGTATTTTGACAGCTAAGTATAAATGTGTGAGAGTCAGCATTTGTCGGTATAGTTGTGGAGTCTAATAGTAAATATAACTGGGATTTTAGGGTAATCGGAGTTATTGATGGAACAGCCTAAAATAAATCATTATATTTAATTCTTATATTTGGTATTTAGTAATTTACACAACAGTTAGCACCTGTTGATGTGATTGGGGAGTGTGAGGTTGTGTCTAACACATCCTCTCAATTCGCAGCCACAGCAACAGATGTAATTAATAGAAGTGTTCTACAGGTTTAATTGAACACAGAACATATTTTTTTAACAGCTAAGTATGGATATGTGAGATTCAACACTTGTCAGTGGATTTGTGGAAAAAAAAAACTGCCACCAACGTATTTCTGTAACAGCAAACGCCTATAAAAGATCATTTCGTTGTTTCCCTACGTGAGAATGAGAAACACTATAGGCCTCGCCGAATGGTTGATTAGTGTACTACTTACTGTTTTAATTATTGTTTTAATTATCGTACTATTTAACAAGTCATGTCCCTTGTCTACCTCGTTGTATAGAGGAGGGGACGCTACAGAGCTATCAGTGGTTAATTCTCCACCCTACAAGTTTTGATAACTCGCGAATATGGGCCGCAGGAACTGGCGATGTTTTTTTTTTTCTTTTTCTTTTTTTTCGTCTCTTGGGGGTTGGTCTTATTCAACAGTTCACGGACTGGCGGCCGTAGCGTTTCTCTCACAAACCGTTTACTATCCACCATAATATTATTTCAAAAGAGGTTCTATCACTAAACTTAATGTGCCAATGATAGAAACTATAGCCCTTACCGTATAGTCCTTACCGAAAAGCCCTTACCGAATTGTTGCTTAGTGTATTACTTATTGTATTAATTATCGTACTAAACAAAAAAGTCGTATCCTTTGTCTACATGCTTGTAGAGTGGTGAGGGAGGACGCTACAGAGGTATCAGTGGTGAATTCTCCACCCGACAAGTTTCTAATAACTGGCGAATATAGGCCACGGGAACTGGCGATGGGTTTTCGGTCGTGGGGGTTGGTCATATCCAACGGCTCGCGGACCGACGGCTCATCGGCGCTTTTTGTATTCTGTGTTCGAGGGGTTGATATGCCCACACGTACATTGGTAGCGTTTCTCTCACAAACTGTTTACTATACCCCATAGTATCTTTCCAAGAAGAGGTTCCATCACTAAACCTAATGAGCCATCAACACAAATCTTGCTGTCAAGAATATACTTTTCGTCAAAAGGGAATGGCAGGAAGACAGCCTCTCTGGCTATGCCATTTCCTTGCAGCGCGTTCAACTATAACCTGTTTTATTGTTATCTTGTATATTCTTATACTGCAAAATAAATAAATCAATCAATCAAAAACATATGGCTGGGATTATAGGGTGGTCTGTCTAAGGCAACCTGAGGCAATCACATGGGTATTATTTGAGGTGTCAATTCTGGAACTGTAGCACAGGCTTATGGTAACCCTGTATACTTACTGAGATATATATTGAGATTGCAATTACCGTTGCATCCAAGGAAACACAAGAAAGCAAATGAAATTTTTGCTAGGGCACAATATTTTGTTTTGTGTTGCAGTAGCACACTGTGGACACTGCACATTCTGGAGAGTTTCCCATTTATTTTAGGTATTCACTCCCGGAAGTCCTTCCAATCTCTCTATCACCTTTCTTTTATATCCAATTTCACATGTATACCAACTACATGGATTCTGGTTTTGAAACCCCTTTGAGTCCAAAGCTTGTATTCTAGTCCTGAATGTCTCCCTCTCTCTTCTTTAGTGCTAAATACTATGTTATGGGCCAGTCATACTTGTATTTTGCACTAACACAGCAAAACACGTCAGCCTACGTTTGCATTTCTATTCAGCAAAATTTCAAAATGGAATTGCTGGAAAAGAATTACAGGAAAAAAGTATAGGTTACTTTTTGAGGTAGCATTAATTCCAATTTGTTCAGGCCACGAATACATACCAATACCTTTTTACACTGGTCAGTTATAAACATTTTAAATCACAGTTGCTGTCTTGTTTGGCATTATCGGACCGCTTGATGGTGTTTTGGCGAAAAAAGAGAGACGATGGAAGGGGGGGGGGTGGGGTGGGGGAGGGGGCGGGGGGTGGGGAGGGTGATTGCACCAAGCTGATCAATTTCATTCTCTCTTGAAACCAACTATTTATATGGTTGAACCGACTACCTGTTGGAGTGTTCCCTGAAGGAAACCTCATTTTCAGAAGTTTCAATTTTTACCAGGAGATGCTATCAAATACAGATGTAATCAAGTAAAGTGGTGAAAATGTGTGTGTTAGCGAAACGTTCATCTCCACCTGATGCCTATCTCCTGAACTAGAAACCTCCAGTGGCCAGAAGTTGGGACGCCATAGTTGAAAACTCGTCTGCAATGTTTACACATTGGACGGCATTATGACCAGAGTACGCTACAGATAATTAAATACATACTTGCTTTCTAACCTAATATGTATCTGTAATAGGACGTATAGCGGTAGCGTAGCCATGTGGGCAGGCAAGGCATGCTCAACCTTTAAAAGAATCTACATGCCCCTCGCCTTAAAAGCTTGAATTCTCCGATCAGCACGGGATTCAGCTAACGAAATTATTGATGACAAAGCAGTTTTGATGAAAATTTACGTTCTTTCTAGCCTAAAAATGTATATTAATAGTGCCATTTGGGGCTTAATTTTTATAAATCTCTCCGGGGGTGGGGGGGGGGGAGGAAGGAACACCATAGATATTTTTTTTAAATACCTCCTCCACGTCCTCGCCAACATACGAGGACACCACCTCAAGATTTGAGGCTGGTGCAACTCTGTAGAATTCAACGTTTTGTTGGGGTTCATTCCAAATAAAGCTAGTGTATTAATGGGTTGTACCCTATACGTATGAGGCAAAGTAAAAGCAAGGACAGTTTTTCAAGTTAATTGTAGATAAATATTTTTTTAGGGGGGGGGGGGGGGGGGGTGGGGGTGGAGGTGGGAGTCTGCGTTTGTGTGTATGCTAATGTAATTAAATATTTCAAAATAGGCCCACAACAGTTTTGGCATAGTTGCAGTACTGATGGAATATGATGTTTGCTAACCGCTCAACTCTTCTGTTATCTTATACCTGAATAGCAGGTCTAATACTAACTTTAGACATTACTGCGCTGAAAACTTAAGATAATTTAAATAAAGGATGCCAGAGGGCAGAAGCAAGAATTGTTAAAAATCTTGCGAAGTTGCCTCTAGGGGTTAATCAAGCCCGTTACAAGAGCTAGAGCTCGTCTATATGAAAACATATTGATGGGGTCCTTTTGGTAAATCAGTGGACTCAGAATTTATTAACATAATTGTATCAGTAGAGATATTTCATGAAAGTTTATTCACCGGCGACCAGAGCACAGGCATACTCTGTGGGTACACATAGCAGTGGACGCCAGCTGTTCGGTTGACAATATTAGGCATAACTTTGCAGGCCAATATTTTCAACAAACATTAATATTGTATGGTCTGTTGATAGGTAGAACAATAACATTTTGCATTTACTCCTGGGATGGTATTGTTTAAACTGTCACACAAATCATAACATCTACCTAGTGGAACATCACCAGAGATCAGGTGATGCAAAGTTGCAAAATATACAATCCACTAGCAAATTCCGCAGGTTAACAGGCACCCAGCGGAACACTATGTGCATCTCGAAATTCAATGGACTGCATGCAGACTGACCAACAGTCTGCATGGCAGTATAAGAGACCACAAAATGACGACTGCCACGTTACTGGAATTTCCCTAAAATTCCGCTGACTGGTAATCGCGTGATGAGGAATTGCATCAGAGAATGGTGTATATAAACACCTTTTTCTGGGTGATCGAGCAATGTTGTCTCCTGGTTCATCACGCGCACTGCACCTTGGTGAAAGACTTCAGATGGGTATCACATATTGAGGTGGGCTTTGTTACTAAGAACATTGATACTCATTTCAAGGTAAATTACCAGGAGAGAACGACGGTTAATCAATAGTTTATATATTAAAATTGTAGAGGATAAGGAAAACTGAACATTTTCTGGAGCCTGTGTTTCAAGTTCATCTGTACAAACTTCAAAGCAACGGGCTATTGAGACTTCGTGGTTCTAACAGCTACACAACAAGATGGTCATCACTCCTAGGCACTCCACTTAAGCACTCTGGTGCAATCAGAGTAACGCTGAAGACAACTGCAACTTTTGGAGGTTCACCTAAATATTATTTTAGCCCATACTGTATTGTGTTCTGAAAAATTATTGGATCCAACAGATGCCCAAATTGCCAATCAACAGAATATCAGACATTGGGAAACTGATTTTGGCTTTTATTACAAGGCCTTTACGATCGTCTAGCTTAGGACTCTAAGATCGTGTTCTGAGGGTGACTCCTTTGTTTTACTGCAAGGGTAGAAAGTTTGTGTTTGTGGCAAACAGTTTCTATTCTGAAATGGCAGCCACAGCTGAACAATTGGGAAGTCAACAAACAAACTGGAACTTGTGGATTCAGTTTCTTCATTCGTTTATTAAGTAAAGTTCAAGTAAGCTCTCAGAGCTTAGAATGCAACGACATCGTTTAATATCACACCACACCAGTCGGACGTCAGCTTCTGTACCAGTTCACCAGGACTTCTTATATTCCAACAGTTTCAACACAAAAATCTAACACCGACGCGACTTAACTATTAAACAAAGTTTTATCGGAGCAGCTTTTTCACTCAAAGTCTTGCCAACGCACCGTTCCTTTCTGCCCATTGGAAAATCAGAATGCGACTAATTTTTACCCGACCGACCTGTGGATTGTGGATTATATCTTTCACTCGCCAACATGACGAAGACTGTGTGTCTTAGATAAGAACAGAACAATGTTGAACTATCTGAAGCTAGCGGTGGGTCTACCATATCAATTCAAAGGGTAATCAGCCTCCCCATTGTCGCTAAAAGTTTGCGATTATAAACTATTTAGACGTCAGGCGATCTCATGTGTTAGGGAGATTACATGACATTCTGATGAAACGTTTCATAGACAATCATCCATGAAACTGCCCGGTTTTATTTTATTTATTGGGATTTAAGGTCACATACTTCTGCATAATGGCTAATCATGACCATGACAGTTTTACGGGCGGAAGAAGCCGGAGTACGCGGATAGAGCCATCGAGTAACGGCGAACGGCGAGCAACTGTCAGCTCCTCCCCCAACATACTAACTCCACACAAGCAGGGCTAGCATTGGTTGAGGATAAGTGCACCATCGACGTGCAGTACGCCTTAGTACACAGCGTCATTGTGCTCCCACGTGGGCAATGGGGTGAAGTGTCTAGCCCAAGGACACCACGTGGTTGCCGTAGGTGGGATTCGAACCGAGGACCTATTGGCTTGCAGCCTGCCCTCTATCTACTGAGCTACCGTGCCTCCGCCCGGTTTTATTAATTTCTCATGAATTACAATACAAGTTTAGATATTAGCCTCTTAATCGCCAGTCAATCTTCCTTGCCCTGTTTCATATATTTTCAATAAATTATAATACTTGTTTAAACTGCAAATTACGAAGTTTAATTCTCAAATTAATTCTTTCATTTTGCATTTATTCATTCTAACTAACAGTTGTCATAGTAAAGTTTATTTCCCGGGCTATTAACCCTCTCGTCGGCTACATTTCGCTACATAAACCTACCCCACCTAAGATCAAAACCCAAAGGGAAGTTGGTCTCGATGAGTGGATTCAAAGCCGAAATGGAGCATGCAGAGAGGATAATAGAATGTCATCTCTTCACGATGGCAAGTAAAAGGTCATCTCGGGTGCCTGGTGCATGGTAATGACTGTCCATGGCCTCGTTATGATAACTCTATATTAAAAGAAAAACAAACCACACAATATGAAATATGTACCCTTCACAAACATGGCAACGACCTCAACTATATCAAATATATAGCATTCAGGTGGTGGAAACCGGAAACAAATCAACGAACTATGTCCCTATATATTTATCTATCTTTGTCCACACTGACCGGCGAGCTATACACACTGTCCTGCGAGACACGACCTCCCAGTTCACTCCCGTGGATGCACGTGCTTCTAGTACCTCTTCTGATAATCAAGCCACACTCGTACTAGCTTTCCGACTGTCTTGTAATGTAGTGTCTCCTGTGAGTACTTATCGAAACCCTGTCAGATCCCCTACTTTTAAATCGTTTAGATTTCTTAGTGATTCGGACCTCAAAGGTTCCGTAGTTAAATCAAATGGTAAAATGACCAAGGAAGACAATCACATGCGACCCGCATTCCCCCAGCATCGCCCCACACCTCCACTCTTCAAAACAATGTCATGAAGAGGTTAGTAGCGACATTGTCGGAGTACTTTCTGGAGCTATTTAAATTATGCATTTACTCATCGGGTGGTACACCCGTTACATTAGTCCTATAAATTCTACCCGGGCTCGAA
The DNA here is from genome assembly GCA_031216915.1 of Pictodentalium vernedei. Taxonomy (NCBI): domain Eukaryota; kingdom Metazoa; phylum Mollusca; class Scaphopoda; order Dentaliida; family Dentaliidae; genus Pictodentalium; species Pictodentalium vernedei. The sequence continues at coordinate 471,333,601 of CM062291.1, forward strand.
TAAAAATGAAAGTGGAATCCATCATAAGCTGGATGACGATGGCTACACAACACATACCTCTGGCACCCTGTGGGCAACCAAAAGGAATTTACGTTAGGCCTGTTCGTTCGTCGGATGTTGAGGAACCTTCTAAAAAGATTAAATGAGGACATTCTTGGTACCCCCCACCTTTGTCGGAGTAGGTTTATGTTAGAAACCTGATGGTTTCGTTCGTCCACATCAGGTTCAGCTATGGACATACACGCATAACTACCAGGTGCATCCGAACATTCCCTTACCTCAACCTCAAAACCGAACACACCCGGTTCATCTCGACATTTTTAACCGATTAAATCTGGGCAGTCTTGAATCTCAGTAAAAGTTGATCGTGCCTTAAAATTTAAAAACCTGTGATTCATCGTTAGGCAGTAATAAGCCATATACCGTTCTATCTCAATAAACATACGATGATGCATAAAATCATCAAACATGCATCCAAATGGGGTCTCACTAGTTGAAGGGTCAACATTATATACTCTACAGAAATCCAACTCATATGTATTTCGTCGCACAATGAAACATTGCTGCCTCCTGGGTGTGCAATGAACAACACAATGTTCACAACAGAAATATCGACAGGCATACTGTCGTGTCGCATCCTCCACATATGGAAATAATTGTCTACCCATGTGTCACAAGCGGCCCTCATAGCTGGCTTGATATGCCTCATCATTATTTATGTCAATATCGGCGTCTCAGTCGGCCGCAGCCATTGTTTTTCTTACTATTTTGTTTACAGTTTATCAATCTAAAATACTTATTGTCACCTACATAGGATAGGTAGTCTCCCCTGATTCATCAGAATTGTCTCCCTTTTTACCCATTGTGGCACTTACGCTGTCAGTTTTAGTATTATATTGCACTCATGGCTACAGTCTTTTCCCCAACTCAGGTGATTTCTTCACTGCTCGTTGAATAGTTAGTCGCATGAGTTCCAAAATTTCTTTTGGTGCAGAGTTATTTCCTAATGGTGGATCAGCTTGTGCAGCTGAAGGTTCTGAAGATAAAACTTCGTCATTATACGAACATAAGACAAATGTTCCCTCTTCCTACAACCTGGCACAACATCATTCAACACTTCACACTCGTCCTCCAAAGAATCATATTCACCTCTGCGATTCTTATGTTTCGAATGCAAGATCCAATTAAGTATTCGGACATGACCTCGTTTTCGAATACATTTCGCAAGAACATAAATTGTCAAAACAATCAATACAGCCACGACGAAATATGCCCACTTAGGTACAGCGAACGGTCCATCGGGTATCAATTGCAGTGAATTACGTTCACGCACTAGTTTGTTCATAGGTAAATTCTCAACATTACTTAATGCCTCTGGAATTGTGAAGTTAGTTAAATTAACTCTATCCATGACAGGTTTTCACACCTGTCGCTGATTAAACGAAAAGTTAGGTAAAACAATCATGGACATTATCTGATAGGTGGAATTATCGCGACCATGGAAATAACTATGCAGCAACAGTTGTCCACTTGTTGCCATACACAAAGGCTTCAATTCCAATAGCTCTGTGGGTGGCATTATTTTATGTAGTTTTGGGTTCTTGCATTTTGGAGAAGTTATCGAGAATCGCAACGGTACATCAGTCGTAACGTACCATAACCCTTCTTTGATGCGTGTCGCAATAGGCAAGTTGATATGTAGTTTAATTCCAACTAAACATAGCTTCACAATCACATCTCGCTAAGTTTAGAAATAATGCTAACATGCAACTCGTTGTTGTATGTATTGTCTGCACAGCTCCCACCAAAGGACAAAACAGTTTCTTATCAGTTACACACTTAGCATGACCAATTTTCAGGTTAGTACCAAATCCTTTGTTTGTCTACAACCAACGTATCTGCTTCGAATTGATATATTGCGACCAACTTACTCAGGTAGGTGAGACATTTGCGGTGGCAATTTTAAAGGTACAGGTAATGTCAGTACTCGAAAGATCTCAAACTGAAAATTAGTGTTCACTAAAGGTACCTTTACTATAATGACCATTTTATCTCGGGCGAAATAAGTTGCCGTCGTTAATAAATGATAGTACTGCCAGAGTTTGTTCTTTAAATTTAGGGGTAATTGTGTACGATCATCAAGCTTCCCACGTAAACTGTGCAACATAGTTGTCAACAAGGTCAGGTTAACAATTTGCGGTGATAACATTTCGTCGGCTAATATATCCATCTGCTCATGCGCTTCCCGCATATATTTTTAAGCAGTCATAATCATCAGTTCTATTTGGGTCACTACTATTTCTAACTGATGATATGCATGCGTAAAATGTTCAATCAGAGAGAGAGAGAACGGTCATGATTAGCCATGTGCATAAATATATGACCTTAAACATCAATAAATAAATAAATAAATAGAGAGAGAGAGATGATTTTCTACATCCTGTAGCTGTTGGATAACTTGCACCCGAAAATCGGCTACCAACATAGACAAATTTAATATGAATTCCATATTTTCCTGTACTGCTGCATAGGCCAATTTAATCATGGTTAAACTCTGCCTTTGCGCATGATGAATTATCTCTTGATTTCTCGGCAATTTAGATTTCTCGTAATACCTCTTAGATCTGATTCGGTGACAATGCCAAACAGAAAACTTAACCCCTCTCCAATAAAATTAAATAGTCCATGCATTTTACACCACGTCGAGGGTGTATGCCCACTTAATTTGCGATAGTCGTTCAGGTCCTGTTTCACTGGTGCATAGTGATCATTAACAAACCTTATCTCTTAGTATGTATCTGTTATCATCGATTGTAATGCAACATTAAGTGTATCATTCGCACTACCATACATTTTACAGACTCTCTCAAGGTTTTCATTAATTAAGTCATAGTAACAATTTGTGTTTAACACTTCATCCCCCACCCCCCAAGTGTTCCATAAACTGTATAAATTGTTTTAACCCTTGTACATAGACGGTCGACCAGTCACTATTGACCATATAAACTTCCTTCACCTTTGTGAATAGACGGTCGACCAGTCACTATTGACCATATAAACTTCCTTCACCTTTGTGAATAGACGGTCGACCAGTCACTATTGACCATATAAACTTCCTTCACCTTTGTGAATATCACGTCATTTCTAATTATTACAGTTCCAATAGTCCCATTTATGGCTACCAATAACAAACTTCCAATGAAACACCAGTGCAACATCATATTCCTACACTGAGAAGGAAAGCATCTGTTAACATAGTGGGTGAGGCACACGCCAATACAGATTGATCACTCCAAAATTCACTGTGCACCCTTGAATGTCTGGAAGTACTCTAAACCCAGCAAAGCCACTTTGTTGGTTCATAACCTGTCTGAATTTTCAGTTTCCAACAAATCATAAGTCTATAATTTCGTCACCCACTCTAGCAACCTCATCTTCCCTCATTCATCAATGTTGTACTTTAATCAGTGGTACTCCAGGGATCAACAATGGTGACCTCTTCAGCCTGGGTTGTTTCCTCTTCGCCATTATTATGTAAGACATTTCCAATATTACTAATTAAATCCCCAGTTTGTTTACTTTTAGTTTTCTCCATCTTACACTGAATAGTCACATCCATTGGCTCATCTGATAGAAATGCCTGTGTGGCTTTTTTTATTTTCTCTATAGTGTCATAACCGACAACTTAACTTTTTTGAGGAACACTCTCTTCTTCAGATGAAGAGTGCTGTCTTATCTGTCTTTTATTTCTAATCAGAGGACCTAATGGATTCTCTTGACCATTCTCCTCTCCGCTCTCACTACTGCCTTCACAGGCAGTTGCTGACTGTACTTGTGGTGCTACATACCACTGTATTTTATGCCCTTTATCTGGTGCTGGGACCTCCCATCCCAGTGGAGCTAAACTACGATTTTCCCCAAAACACTTGACAACTCGACCTGTCAACTGATCGTTTATCCTGTAGTTCACTGGCCTGTTTTCTTTATAACTCGGAATGGATATTTCCACTTTTTCTCCAACTTACCTGTTGACCTCCCCTCTCGATACATAACAGGGTCACCTACTTCAACCTGAATGTCTTTTACTTTCTCATCTCCTAAGCGTTGTTGTTTCATGACACGTTTTTTCTGTCATGCTTTCTGTTTGGAATATGCCCTATGCTGTTCTTGTATAGTGATCTTATGGGGTTCTTCTCCATATATTTCTGTCTGGGTTTAAAATTGTAACTAGTGGCAAAAAGTCCCAAACTTCTAGTTTTTTCTGTGATATTTTAGCTGAGACATCATTCAGCATTCTGTGGAACCACTCCATGAAGTGGTCACATGATGAATTTTTGAATGTTCAGTCAAGTATTTCATTATTTCATTCCAATTCTCGAATCTGTTGTCCATTAACAGTTCCAATGGACAACCAGATCTTGTGAATATTTGGTCTATTAATAGATTTGCAACCGTTTCTTCTTTCTTATCTGGTACCAGAAATGCTTCAGGCCATACAGAGTACATATCAACAAAGGAGACTCTGCATTTGTTTCCGGTGAGTGTAGTTTGGAATGGACCATTCATATCCAATGCTATTTTAGAAAAGGATATGGTGGTCTGTCGGTTTCTTCCATTGGTATGTGTACTTTTATCATATTCCGAGCTCGACAGGTAAGACATTTTTCCACATAATGATGAATATGTTTATATAAATCTGGCCTGAAATATTTTCTACTAATACAATAGTATACTTAATCAATCCCTAAATGTCCTAAGTCATCAAGGTATTGTCTCAACACTTCACCTGTTAAATGATCAGGTATACATAACCTCACTTGTGGGTTATCGTCTGTAACACTAATAACACTCTCTTCTATCAACATATATTTATTACTGATGTTGGTTGGGGTATTACTACTAAGATATTTCTTATTGATTTCCTTAAGTTTACTAACTTTTTCCTGCTCTAATTTCATATCTAAATCTCAATAACGGATATTTTGGGGTTCCATTGCTGAGCTTTGCTTGGGTACTGGCATGTGGGCAAATCACTTTGGATCAGTTGTATCACTATTAATTGCCCCCACTGTATCTTATCTGTATCTACATCATCCATATTGTAATCTGGGTTGACAATCGCTAACCCCTCGGGTAACCTGGATAGCATATCTGCCCAAGTATTTTGTCTCCCAGGTAAATATTCAATTTTATAATGATAATTAATTAGCTATTTTTAATGTCCAATGTTGAACTTTGGCATTATTTTGTGGACTTGCCAACAAGTATCACAAGGAGTGTGGGGGGGGGGGGGGGGCATTGTCTCTCTTGATCACAAACTGTGCACCCCTGTAAATAATTGTTTCTCCAGAGCATATGACCTGGCAAATGCCTCTTATTCAAATGTGGCCCACTTCTGTTGTGATGCTCCCAATTTATGTGACAAAAATACTATGAATTTTTCGTCGGGTATACTGGGTAGCTGCCCCATACTGTCTTCACAATGCTGGGTTAACACAGCTCCTATACAAGAACCAGAGGCATCAGTGTATAAAAATACCCTTCTCTGGGATTCAGATAGCTCAAGTATGCCACCTGTGTCAAACTTTCCTTCAAGTAGTCAAAGTTTTTTTTGCTGAGTCGCTTTCCTCTGAAATCTGGCATATTTCGGTGTGAGAGTTTCTAAAGGCTGTGCAATTTTATTAAAGTTTGATATAAGCCTCCAGTGATATGACACCATTCCCATAATGCTTCCCGTTACTGAAGTAGATGGACCTAATTTCGACTTTACTCAATTTGGGCTTAATCCCATCACCATTGATTACGAAACCAAGATAAGATGTTTCACTTTGAAAGAATGAGCACTTTTGTGTTGCTTTAGATATTTGAAAACTGCCCTTAAATGCTCTATATGGGACTTCACAACACGACTAAACAACAACATATCTAAGAACGCTAATGAAAAATTGCTCATTCCGTCAAAGACCACCACCATGAGCTCATGAAACACGGACTCGGCAATCTGAAACACATCACATTGAACTCATATAACCCTCTGTGACACGCAGAAGCTGTCTTTTGTTTATCAGCCTCACCCATCTTGACTTGCCAATAACCTGACTTCAAGTCAGGCATAGTGAAATACTTACATCCATTTGACAAGGTAAACACGTCATCAGTGAGTTTCAATGGCAAGTTCGTGGCATTGATTACCTGGTAAAGACGTGTGAAATCCATGCAAAACTGATGAGAGCCACCCTTCTTGCCCACAAGCAGACAAGGGAAGCTCCATTCACTCTGTGACCTTTGGATAATGCCTGCATCTAACATTTCTTGTATGGCATCATCCATAATTTTTCGTTTCAACAGTGGGAGATGATAAGCCTGACTCTCAATAGGCTTTGCATCCCCTGCATGTATTTTTATTGTTATTGTGTCAGTTTGGGTTAAGTCCTTATCAGTTTTTGCATATAAGCCCTTCTGTTCTAGAATTAATTTCATGAACATTTCCCTATTCTCTTATGGCATTTGAATGTCACTTTCTGTAATGTGATTGTCATTATCTTTGTTCTCAATGTACTAAGTTTCTTCACTTCCTGCTTAATGCCTACTAATTCTTCCTTGGCAGCTAAATGTTTAACATTTCCCACAATACAACCTCGCCTATTAATCAAGGGCAACTATGAATATTTTTCCCAAATTTTGGACTGATGCACGAAGTTTGAGCTCCCGAGTCGAGCAGAGCTCTGACTCGCTGTCTCCCAAACTGTATCATCACACTATCCAAAGAAGCTGTGCCGAAATTTAATTCTAATGTTCCAGGATTCCTTCTGAACTGTTTCCTTGTTGATTTTCTTTTTTCTGTTTCCTTTTTCACTGTATTTACTTGTGAGCTTATTGTGCTCTTTTTCTAATTTTTGTCCAGTAAAGTTTTTCTTGGAATTTGTGTGGTGGACTGAGTGCCCACATTTCTCACTCTTTTTATCAGACCACCAAGGGTTACTTTCCTTGGGTTCAGTAAGTTGCTCCCTATTTTTTTATTTCTTTCCTGTCCCACAGAATTATTTCTTTCTTTAGGGGCCTTTTCCGTGTGGTTAAAGTTATTTGAAGTTTATTTATTTTGTAGAGTCACTTCCCTTTGATTGGTTTTATTCATACTTGCTTTTCTGTATTTTTGTAGTTTAAATTTCCTGGTTCTCGGAAAGCCTCACATAATTTATTGAATGCACAGGCATGCACATTAAACAAAACGGTTTTCGAAACATACATTCAATTTTATATTCGATTTTAATTGTGTGGCATGCCCAAACGATTAAAATTCAGGGTGCAGTCCCAAGATATGCAATGCACAGTCTTTGCAACATTACACACTGAATGTCGCATCCCTATCCAATGGCAATTGTGTGAGAGATGACATGTATTTTTTAAATCACCTGCCCTCAGAAATCTGGAAACACCACCTTCAGCTGTAAAATAAATGAAATTATTTGGTTTATTGTTTGACTATAAACTGAATTTAACTTCTCATATTAAACACCTACGAGTTAAATGTTACAGGTCACTTAACCTTCTAACGGTAGTTCGTAGCACCAACTGTGGTACTAACAAAAAGTGTCACTCCATTTGTATAGATCACTTGTGAGATCAAAATTAGATTATGGTTGTATGGATTACAGTCCTGCTAGAAAGACGTACCTCAAATCACTTGGTGCAGTTCATGATAATGGTATTTTGGCCTAGAGCTTTTAGTCCATCTTTGGTTGATTCAATGTTTGTGGAAGCATGTGGGTGGTATAGGGGTGGGGTTTTTGAGAAGCACAGAATAACACTTTATCTCCAATGTGTTTCTAACTTGGTGGCTAATTCATTAAATACCGTTTGTAATTGTATATCAGGTCCTCAAACTATTGAATTTTTTAAATAAAAAATAGGAACGTATTTCTCCTTTGGGAATTCAAATTAAAAACCTGAATCAGATTCGATGAAAGAGAATCATGAGCCACATATCCATCATTGCATCCAAAGAAACCTACTCTTATTTTGGATCATGCTTTCTGAAAAAAAGACTGAAACTCTGTGCAGTTCAAACAAAAATATTCTGCAATTAAGTCCAGATATAGTGTATATACAATGATCTATAGAAAATGTTTCACCTCAAGATGGTATCAGGGTATTATCAGCCATTTTTACTTGTGATCAGATCACCTTAATTGGAATAATAAATTAAAGTTTTATTTACACAGCTAAAGCTTTGCGGATTGCGCTTGAACATATCGAGAATGTACAAGAGAGAGAGAGAGAGAGAGAGAGAGAGAGCGATTATCTTTTCCGACTCTCTGTCCTCTTTACTAGCTTTCCTCATCTCAAAGATGAAGAACTGTCTCATTTTGGAACTTATTGAAAAGTTGAATACCCTCACGTATGAACAGTGTGATATCGTGATTTGTTGGTTACCTGAACATGTTGGTATCTCCGGTAACACCAGAGCAAACATCGCATTCAAAAAACTTTAAACATATTTCTCAATAATTTTAAAACTCGTTTCCATGATTTTAAACCACATCTCAATAAGTAGGTCAAATCAGTGTAGTAGGCAGAATGGAGCAGGGCAACAAATAACAAGCTCAATAGTTGTCAACCTAATATTAGTGATGTTAATTACTCATTTAGTAACCTCAGTGGAAAGGGCTGTTATTTTGAAGCGATGTCATTTCGGTCATAGGAGACATAAGCATTCCTTCTTTGTTAGAGGGTAATATTCAACCGGAGTGTGTTCATTGGCAGCAAGTGCTTACAATGGAGTACATTATCTCGTATTTTATTCTTCTCAGTTGTTTTTACTTTTAATTGCAGATTTTAATCTTGTCAGACGGCAGAACATCACTGCAGTGTCTCTAAGAGACTTGTTGTGCAATGCAGACTCTCATACAGTTCTCTCATTACCGAAAGAAATCAAACTTTTTAATAATTTTTATACATTTTTTCTCATTCTTTTCCACTATCATATATACATATCTATTCAACAGTTTGATTTGTGCAGTATTATTTTAATTTCTGGTCTCTTTTTCTCATTGTTGCTTTCACTATTCATTTTTTCCATGCATTTGTATCAAATTTCATAGACCTGTTTTTATTTTATAGAAACTAATGTCCTCATTTATAATTGCTATTTTTCATCACCATGACATAACCTTCAATGCTGATCGCATTTTAAACACCAGAAAATAATAAACCACAATACTACACGATAACTGTAATCTGGCCAGCCTGTGATCACTTCAAGGTAACATACCTTCCAAATATTTTAAACATTTTAGCCCATCTGTATATTGCAGCACGTACATAAAGCTGTGTAAATCTATTACGAAATCAATGCATTTTGAAACAAATATCTCGGAAAACTCCAGTTAACCCTCAACACCTATTTTCCATGCATCATAATGGACTGCAGTTCATTGCACTCTGTGATACTTGGATATAACAGCAAATAACATCTATCAAGCAGTATGTTCGATTAGTCTGATCATCTACTGATTCCAATGTTTTGTAATCTAAGGTCACCTTTCTCTCCACGCCACATTTCAAAACGTTTGGCTCATGTAATTCTAGCTGTTGATGGGCATTTAGGTTTACCCTCCAAATACAAAATCTATTCCGCTACATGCATTACATAGTAACTCAAAGATTGTGGAGGATTCCATAGACAATTTTTAAAACATATATTTACTCATTCATTTTACCGTATCTGTGATATTTTGATCAGAAAATAAACAATCGTATCTGAAGCGTGTACACATTACTTTACGGATACAGTGCCGTTACTGTTTGCCATGAATTAAGATTTTGTAATAACTTTCCATTCCAATTTTGTAGGTATAAATGGTGCATATGGGAAGCCAAGCCAGCTTTATCCTGTATTTGATTCACAGAATCCATGGAAGTATTCTTCTGAGTTAGCTGTTGACGGAATATCGAATCCCAATGCTGGGCCAATAGGAAATTTTGCACATACTCTAGGAGGCAGAGAAAAACAGTATTGGTCCGTCAACCTAGAAAGAGAGATCGGCATCAATAGGATACGGCTATATTACAGGGGAGGTAAGCTGCAATATTTTTACTTTTTTCTGTAAGGTGTATATTCTGTTCAGTTCAGTTTCGGCATATGCGTTTTTCAACTTGGAGCGCTGCAATTTGACAGTAGAACAGTTATTTGGATGTCGGCCGCATTGTCACATTATAACAGAAGCACCACTGTTATCTAATCATTCATGTTATATGAATGGAAAGTCTTATCGCAGATGAAACAGTTGACATCTGCAGAATATTTGTCAGTTATAAATATTATTTGATCTTTTATCAAAACTTGAGCAGTTCATCCCGCACCATGTTTGTGAAGCTGTTTTTAATCTGAATTTCAGTTTAAGTCACATGATAACTTCAGAGATGTGGTATACTTGTTGTAATCAAAATATACAGTTGCGTTTTTGGTATTGTTTACCACAAGGATATTGTGTTATCACACAGGCTTAGTACCCATAATCAGATCATTTCATGCATTGTTTTTGAGTTTTGTTGCGTGTCTTTACTTCTGACAGGCGTGTATTTCACCACAGTCAGTATTTAAAGATAATCAACGTGTGTAGTAATATTTATTATATCAGCCATTTATTTAACTAATTAGGGTTTAACGACACTTTAACAACCGAGGTCATATCGTGTTGGTGTCAGTTTTAAGGGTGGAGGGAGCCGGAGTACCCTGAGAGAACCACCGATCAATGACAAACAGCTGCCAGCATCCCAACATCGTAACACCGTACTGCAGCACAGGCAGGGTCAGTAGGCAGAAGACTTGCGTATCGTCGACGTACAGTATGCCTTAGTACACGGCATTATCGTGCCCTTATGTGGACAATTGAGGTTAAGTGCCTTGCCCAAGGACCCAACGAGGGCGTCCGAATCGATCTTGCAGACGGTCACCCATCCAATGACTAACCGGGCTTGACATAAGAATTCAGCCACATTGTGACATTTTGCTCACAGTCAACTAACTACCCCCCCCCCCCCCAACTTTCTCCACTCCAAGAAGCTCAGCCCATGAATCCCGGTATAGTGGATTGCTATCTGAAATGTCTACATCCTTGAGCGAACACGAGTATATCCCTGTTGAAAAGACTTAATTCAAATGGGAGAGGAATGACATACGACTTTATAGGGAGAGGGATTTTTTTGGACGGAATTACCTATTTTCAATCGTTATGTTTTCTTACAATTTTTTGGTGTTTTGGTCTTGCATTCACCGTAAGTAATTTAATGCAAATAGTCTTTTTTTTCTAATGTCGTCCCAAAAAGTAGAAATGCTTGTAAGAGAAATTAAATTGCGTATCTAAGTTCAGTTGTAAATTCAGAGGGGGGTTGGATGGGTAAAAGCAAGATCCTGAATTTTCCATTTAAAAAAATCTCACAAATGAAGATGCTGAAACCATCTTGATATTGTAGTTCGAAGGCTTTGTGCAGGATCCCGGTCAATATAACAGCTTGTTTCCTCATCGTGTTACTCTATCAACCATCACTCCAACATCAGACTTTTCACACATGAGGACTGGGTATTTTGTGTATTAAAACACTGTCGAGACAAATGGCCTCAAGCTTTTTGTAATGGACTCGCAGGTCCATAAACGTAATTTTATGAATGTGAATTTAAATGATGTAGCTGTTTTACATTTTCAACATCCACATTGTTACAGGCAAACATATCTTATGCATGTGACAAACGTTTATTGTGATGTCGCAAAATGCCACAAGTCAGTGAATTGGCTTAAGACTACAAAACCAATCTGGAGAAAGTTATTCAATGAAGCAGGTCCAAAGCCATTTTGTACTTCAAAGTGAATGTCTTTGCCTCCATTTGAGTAAAGCAAAATGTTGCCTAATACAGAATGTAATGTAGACCTTTTGTGCGCCTAAAGTGCTTACTTTGTTTCGGATAATCGGAATACAAGACGTTTGTTATAAGTCAAAGATTGAAGCACATTAGATAAAGTATCAATCCGTCGCTCGAGAGTTTTCGCTTCCGAATTGATCCGAGTATATCTCAAACAAACACTAAAATAACAGCGCTTCTTGTGTTCTGGGTGAAAACTTGACGGGTTATGGAAAGTGTAAGCGTCCGCAGTCTAATGGAAAGATTGGTGTAATTTTTATAAACAGTTACATCAAGGAGATTGATGTTATTATCTGAGCAGTCCATTTTAAATTTTATAGTTGCGTGATACGCATTTAATTTACTCACCAGTCTTTCTAACTCCACTCTTCCGTGATCGCACAGAAGGAAAATATCTACAAAGTATCTCAAATGTAGTCTTGGTTTTATGGGCTGAGTTTCATGAATTTCTCATCAAGGTCTGCAATAAAGTGGTTAGCAAATTGCGGTGACATCGGCGATCCCATGCCGCAACCCATCTTTTGTTGGTAAAATTGTCCGTCGATTATGAAATAGTTATGTTTCAAAATGAAATCGGAAACTAACAGTATAGATCACTTCGATATTCCCTTACAGTCGGGATCCTTCAGACTATATTATAGGGCTTCGATTACATCAATGTGGGGTACATTGGTTACAGTGAAGTCACATCGAGTGAGACATGAAGTATTTTGTTCGTTCATTTGTGCAATCTGTGAGATTTTATTGAGAAAATCGGTAGTATCCTGTTTAAAGCTTGCACATTTTCGAACTACAGGCTTGGAAATTGAATCCACGTGCAAAGAAAACATTTCTGAAATAGTACCTATACATGATACTATGTGACGACTCGACACACCCTCCTTATTTATGTGCGGAAGTGTGTAAAAGTTTCCAGTCCAGGGCCGTTAATGAACGAATGGGTTCCCTATCTCCTTCCCGAATTACACAATCAATAAGACGAACAAGGTCTTGTTGGTAGGATTGCGTTGGATCATTGTTGAGATGAGTGTAATATTCACTGTTCCATAACTGCCTACATGCTTCTGTGACGGTGTCATTGTTGTACTGAGCCACAGTGTCTCCCTCCCCCCACCACGCCACAGGTTTTATGGCAGTATTATTGGGATTCTTTCTCAGACTGAAAATTGCACGCATCACAGTTGATTTCACATTATATCTCATTTTGTAGGTTTTGGAGAGGTTTTCACTTTTATCTCTTTATAAACGTGTCAATATATAAGTCAAGATGTCTATTACGTCCAGCCAGTGGAGTAAATTTCAGTTTATTCTCATCTTTATCGATATGTATAGATTATTTAGCTTCGTCTTGTTCATACTAAAATTAATTTCCTCTTAACCTTCGAAAATATTGTTCAATATTGGCACATATTTTCAAGTTATCCATAGAAACACCTCTCAGGCAAAATGACAGTCCTCTCTGGTGAACAGAAATTTCAGCTTTAGATGGTGGGTAATTTGAGAGGTCAACTACACTGAAATTAATAAATTAGCCTTAGTAGTGGGGGCTGCCACTCTGGGTACAAGCATTTAACACTGAATTCCCCATACCCCAAGACTGCCACTTGAGGTGCAAAATTAACAGAGGATTCTCCATAGGGTTGTGTACCTCAAGTGGCATTGTTGTACCCAGAGTGACATGTTTGAAGCCAGGAAAAGTTTAAAATCTGTTTCCTGTCTTCAAAAATGCCACTCTGGGTACAAAAATGCCACTTGAGGTACATAACCCTATGGAGAACCCTATGTTAATTTTTTAGCTCAAGTGGCAGTCCTGGGGTACGAGGAATTCAGTGTTAAATGCTTGTACCCACAGTGGCAATCATGAGGTAGGTTGTTCCAAACACTTTCATACTGACAAAATATATGTTTATCAACCAGTCCCTCCATACTTTAAACTGTATAACACTTTACTGTGTAGAGAGTTTGGTTGGTAATGATATAATATTAAAGACAATCAACGCAAATAGTGAAAAATGAGAAGTGACTCTTGACTCATTTTTTTACTATTTCTGAGGAATAGTAGACACTACTACATTTTAAACAGACAACAAGATGTAGTTCAGGTACCAATATTTAGTATATAAAGTGAGAAGCATATATACACAGAGATCTGAGTTTGCAGGGCTATAGAAAACCTTTTACATCAAGATTTTTTTGAGCGATACCACTTTATTTCAAGATTATATTCTGAGAAAAATTTGAGAGATTTAAAATAAAGTGGCATCACTAGAGCATTTTTTTAAAAAAAAGAAACACTAAATCCTAGCTCTGATATATTATAAATTTATACAATAGAAAAATGTTTTTTATCAATTATAATAAAACATTTCCTCTCTGTGGGTGGCTTTGACACCTGTTGTTTGATTTCATAAAATAATGTCTATAAGTTTGCTCAAACCATCGACGAATCTCTCTGTCATTCATTTGGAAATTTCTTGGATCGAATTTGATAGTAAGAACTGTCTCTAAATCATATTCTCTTGCAAGATGATCTAAAGCAAATATACAGTACATTCCACACACCACAGTACGAGCACTTTGTAGTCTCATTGTGTTAATAGTCCATGAATCTGTGTTTTTCACTATGAAATTGTAAATGTCTTTATTTATTGGTGGTGAGCAATAGGAATCAAAGTAGATGGTTGAATGATTGTCTTTGAAATATATCACCACCCAATGTTCTCCTGGATCTCTTGATGAATTTGTGTTCACAATATAAGCTTTTCCATGTTTAAGCTTTTGGTTTGATAACTAGTCTCTTGAACACACTTTTCCATTCAATGATGATAACCTTGGAGATTTGTTCAGTATATTGTAGCTGAGTGGTTTCCATCTCTTCTTAGCCCTGAAAAGGGCTGTTATGAAGTCGTTAATCAAGATATGCTGTATAATATGACCAGTCTCTTTTAACTAATTCTACCCACTTTTGAATGTTTTTGGCAGTCTATTTCAAAGTCTATACGAGCACAATATTCTAATAAGTCTATTCTTCTTGCTCTCTTGTGTAGATTATGTAGTATAGTCACCGGACACAGTTTCTGTAAACATTCTTTAATATATATATCTATTAATGTTGTTGTGTTGGATTGACGATCTTCACAGATATTTTTCATTTTCTGTTGAATGGAATTTATCAGTTCTATCACAACACATTCTTGAAATAATGTATGTATTTGTTCTTCACACATCTTGCAATGTTCACATTTATTCATTGTTAATATTCAAATATCACTTCTCTGAATTTGTTGATTTCTATCTCACTATCAAATTCTGCATAAACGACAATGTTGATCACCTCTGGAATAGCTTGAGCAAACTGGAGATCTATTTGAAGGCTGCCAGACTTTATAGGATGAGCTAATGGTCCACTACTTGACTGATCAGGTGTCAAATCAATTCCCAAAAGGATATATCCTTTTGCATAATCCTGCATACATACATTGATTGTTTGATTTTGTCCAAAATACTCCATCACTTCAAATAATGATAAATAGGAATTTAGATAAAGTCCACCTTCGAAATTTGGTTCGAAGGGACGTGCTTTAATGGAATGTCCATCTATTGTGATTTCCAACTTGTTCACATTGAAATGTTGAAATTTAAATGGAGTTGTGCCAATATCTCCATTTATATCTTTATTCAAAACTAAACCAAGAATTAATCGTTTTATCATCTGTTTATGAAACAGATGGTCTTCTATTGTTGACCGAAGACCACTTCCAATGGTAAATGTTTTCATTTCAACACATCTTATGGGGATTTTATAATTTGTTTGATCTATTTGCGCATTAAGATCATTTGCAAATTTAGGAATTAAATCCAACGCCGGTATTCTGGCTTTTTGAATTTCTATTTTTCCATTTTCATCACCAACCAGACAAAATTTAGTTGGAGAATGATGAATTTTTATTCTCATTTCCACACCGTTTGGTAAATATTTGTGTTGCACAAATAGATCTAAATGTAATTTTCCTCTTAGTTGTACAGATTTAGTGTCTGCAATTAATTTGTGATGCTGGACCAAACCTTTGTTGTCACCACCTTTAGCTATTGCTGTGTGGTATCCAGGACTATCTGCACTACCAGCCAGATGAGTTTGTTTCACATCTCTTGAATAACTAAGAAAATTCTCAAAAAATCCTCGATAAGGATACATGTCTGTATTGGTGGTTATAAAACTACTGTTCAGTGTAACATCAATTTTACTGAACATGCTGTGAAAAAAAATTACTGATAGGAGTTATATTTGTATCTCCAACCAATACACTCCCATCTTGTTTTGTAATTTTAAATTGAACTTCAAGTGTAGATAATGCAAGATCTAACCACTTGTTTGTTTGTCTTGGAATTAAAAATTCTACTGGTGAAGAATTGTTTAAAGATGCAATAGGAAATTGCTCAATTTCACCAATATTTTCTATACCACTCGATGTTAGTGATATATTATCTGGATCAAAACCACTATAAAAATGCTCGCAAGATCCATGTAACATCATGATTTAATCAAATATATCAAGTGGCCTTGAATTTCGTTTTGGATTTGATTGTCTTTTTCGTGTATTGACTCTATGAGAATGAACATCAGACTGACGTTTCGGTTCTTGTTTCTGTCCCTTTATTCCAAATGTAGCTTTACCCACGGATGCCATAATATCTTTTGCATGAGTGAGCATTACATCTTTAGGTGGTTTTGATATCTCATCAATTCATTTGCTATTTCAATACCATGTTTTAATCCTTCTCTCTTTAAAGTTCGAAATGCATTTTTTTTGCAATTGTTTTTTTTAATGGTACAGCTGATCTTATTGCTGAACGAAAAATAGACCCTAATCCATATCCGTATTGCCATGATACACCTCGATACACTGGCATCATTTTTTATAAATGTAATTTGTTATGCTCTCTAAAATGCAACTTGATGACACGCTTACCACTTGAAAACTGAATATTTTTACCAGTGTTCTTAATTATACTTATACTGATCTGATCAAAAGAATATTTTGATACTGGTACGTAATGTACATTATCAAATTTTTTATGAGTGTGCAGAGATTCGTCACGTGTTTCAAATGATATCACACGTAAAATAGGTGCTTCTATATCACCAAGAGATGTATAATCTGCAATATCAGAATATATAAAGAGTTGATTAAAATCCATATTTAAATCCACTTTATATTTAAATGCATCTTTTGACGTGTTAGGAAAAATTACTGGAAACATATTATCTTTAAATCCCAATTTCTGTTCTAAACTTTTTGATAATTTAAGTCCAACTGTTGCAATACTATTTGATAAAATTTTATGTGAGAGTGTTGAGATGAATAACCAAGATGAAATGACACACCAAACTCTTTTAAAATACCCCCAAGTTTTTCTTGAATTTCAGATTCTATTGCTTCCGCAACATGTCCACCATTTGCATATGCCCCCAGCAAAATACTTAACTCAACAGCAGCAACACCCTTACATACTGTATGTTTGAAAAACGATTTGTTAATATTATTAATGCGTGATGATATTTTTGGATCTGTCACAATGATTTTAAAATTTGTTTCATCATCTGTTATAATTGTGTTTGAAAACAACATTGTGTGTTATTTGGAAACATATCCATAGAACTATCACTGACTAGTGCTACGTAAAATGAATTCATTTTTCTTATCATGTGGTTTCAAATATTTTAAACCAGGGCTTGGAAGAATATAACCTGAAGAACTACTCAATAAGACCAACCACAATTCTTTGTTGGGGGATTGTAAACTAAGATGAATGATAGCCATAATTATAATTACATAAATAACGATTATTTGTGTGAAATAAGTCACTTGATTTTTTGCAACAAGACTCCCGCAAAAATTAAATTGTGTTTGTTGACTTTGTACTTCAACACTTGCACTTTCACCACTCAATGCATTTTCATTTACTGACATATTCTTTTACACTAAATCAGATTCTGATATTCAACTATCAAATTTCGAGGGATAATCTTCCCAATGTACTTTAAGCTCCTTGAGGAGTTTCTTACCCACACGTCTTGAACGTTGAGTGAGAACCGAATCAATGATATATTTTTTATCATCTTTTACACTTTGAATTTCTTGTGGATAAAATATTCCCTGTATATTTTCACCACCCATATCTTCAAGTTTATAAGTGGGTGGGTGTGTGTGTTTTACATGGGTGATTTTAAATAATTTGTTTGTCCAAATTTGTAAATACCCCTTTTCAAATGTATGTTTGGTTTTGTTAATATGTACTATATCACCAACTTTAAATTTTATTTTTCTCTCTTTAGATTTTTTACCAAACACATTTTGCATTACTTCTATTTCATTTTCTATTGATACAGATGCAGGAGTTCTCTGAATTCTACAATGGAAACTATGATTGTATCCATCAACTAAATTTTGTATTACATCAATATATCTTAATGTACGGGTTTGTGTGTAAAATATTTCCACATTCATGTGTTCAATATGCATTGAAAAGGTTCAACAATACTAGCTTTTGTCTCAGGATTTTCTGTTGTGGAAAAATGAAATTTTTGGTTCTTTAAAAATTTTTGCACATCTTTATTGTTAACTTCAGAACCTTTATCCAATTGTAATGATAATGGCTTACATCCAGAAGTTTTCAAAAGTCTTTGAAAAGATTTTGTTAATGTTTCTCCTGATTTGTTTTGAATGGGTAAAACCCATGAATATTTTGAAAATGCATTGATAACACAAACTAAATAATGAAATCAGTCATTGTGAGATTGTAAACTTTGGAAATCTGCTAAATCAATCGGCCATTGATGAGCAATTCCACCCACTACAGTCTTTCATTTTGCAATTCTTTTATGAATGGGCTTGTGTAAAGTGTAAGTTCTTTCTCATTTCAACCATTGTTTCACTTGATCAACTGTGATGGATTTATCTTTTATATGAGCTGTTTTGTATAATGTTTGTATCCCCCATAACCAGCAGGATGTTTTGTATTGTAATATATTTCAGTTAATAAATCATTCAATAAGTTAATAATTCATTCAGAAATTCTACGTTTTGTTAACCTATGTTTAGTTGTTGATTTTGGTGTTTCTCCATCTCGATGTGGTTTCTTTCCTATCCCTATTTTATGTTTTGGAAATATTGATAGAGAAATTTTTAACGAACTATCTTCTGAAGATCTTTGATGTTTGATGGGTTTTGACACCTGATCTCTATTCATCCACATCCAACATTCATGATTTCCAACAAAATCTTGAGGGATATTTATAGCTTTTAAACCATGATTCAACATTTCCCAACTGGTCGGTTTAAAACCTTTCTGATGTCCAAGAACATCATTGACTAAGTCAATGATATTTGAACCTTTTATGGGTTCTCCATCATAACTTAAAATACCCTGATCATCCCAACTCATGTGTGGATGAGATGATAAAGCAGATAATAATGAAGATGCTTTACATCTCATTGTAACAGTGACACTTTCTATAATACGATCTCATAAAAATATTGATTTTCGATCTGGTTCAGGCATAACCATTGATGGCTGCAATGCCTTCTTATATGACAATTTAAATTTTTGTAAATGTGTGTAAAGTTTCCCCATACTTTCGTTTTGTCTCACTTTCTGATATCTCTGAATTTCCTAACACAGATGATATTCATTCTGCAACCATGCTGTATTAGTAATTTGAGGATCAGGCGGGAATCTTGGTTTTTGAGATTTTTCATTTCTAAAACGTTGCATTTCTTCTAACATTTGATAAGGTAAAATAGCCATTTCTTCATATTTTACTCACTAATTTATTTACAAGATTTGTTGCAACTCCAAAAGCAGGCCCAAGTAAACCAAGTAATGGTATAAAACCACCTTTTTGATTTAAAATCTGTTTTTTTTTCTTTTTAATAGATACAGATTTACTAACAATAGCTCTTAGTTGTTCACGCTTCGGTTGTAATTTTAGTTTCTGAGCGGCGGATAGGTATATGTTTCCTTTTAAAAGATTATGATAACATTCTGCCATACAATTGCAATTCTTTAGGTGCCTTTTTCATAATTTGTTTTTGAGGTTGAGGTGTTTGACTTAGTGCCAATAACACCCCACCATATTTTTTAACTAGAGGAATCTTACAAGATTTTTTCACCATCTTGCTCTTACTAAGTGCATTAATACAATGATTTGATAGACAAACATGCAATTCATTTTATTCAATGAAAATAAGAACTCATCTCCTTAACACATTTAGATTCATTCAAAGCTGTGAATCATACCGATTTTGGAATGTTTTCTTTTAGTGGTATATGTCCCACATTTTGTCTAGAACCCATAGGATCATGTGATACTCTATTCCCCGTATTTAATATATGTGTCAACTTTAATGGTGGTACTAGTTTTTGTTTTCGAAGGTTACACACTAAAACTGATTTTGTTTTTGTCTCTTTTTGAGGAGTGAGTAAAAAATTTGCATGCATGTAATTTTTACCAACATTTCGTTTCTTTTTAAGTCATTTTCATTTCTCACTTTTTGTTTTTTTTTTTGAATGGTGAATAAAAATTTTGACTTGTTTTATGACCATTCCACCGAATTAAATTACAAATAATAACACCACCAAAAAATCCACCACCACCTGGTTTTAAAATAATGTTTCGCTTGGTTGGAAGATCTACTCTTGGATTTGCAAGTTGTTGTAGATCCTCTGTATGCTTATCCATATATGTTTAAGTTTGTTTTGGCAATTTAATTTTCTTATTACGTATGATTCTACTTGCTAACGTAAACCATTTTAATATTTTCTTAAAACCTTTCTTAAGTAATTTTTCTTTTGCAAATGGATTTCTCTGCTGACTTAATTGTTCTAATGATTGGATGAAAGACACCATGATGATGTGTACTTGTTGAAAAAAACTTTTAACAACTGACACAATCTCATTAGTGCACCAGTTTTTTTTTTATAGTTTTGTATAAATGATAGGTCCATGTTCATTTTGAGTCACCCAAGGATGAAAAATGTCAGTTCTTAATCTCAAAGACTCAGGAGTTTTAGGATGAAAATCAGTTAATAAATAACCATGATCAATATTTGTTGCATCTTGATGGAATGCATTTAAATGTGGTAATTGAACTTGATTGGCCAATACTTGAATTTGTCCTTTATCTCTAGTATTTTGACATAAAATCATATAATGTGCATTTAAACTTATGGTATGACTAGATATAGATTGTTGAAACATATTTTGTGTAATGTATATGACACTTGCATTTCTTTGATGCCCTTTTCGTGTGAACCATAATTTAATTTTTTCTTCATCTTTATCTCCTAACATATCATCTAAAACTACAAGATATTTATAGTGACATCACTAACAATTTCATATTCTTCATCAGGGATGCCTTCTGTGAATTTAATATCTTCACTCTCTTTAAGTAAAGTATATGTATTTTGCCTTCTTTATAACACCAAATTATTTTTTGGGCGGAATTTGAAATAAGTTATGTTTCATATCAATAAGCTTTTGGACAAATTCTGTTTTTCTTGAACCACTAGGCCCTGAAAACAACATATTACAAGGGTGTTGAAACAGTAAACATTCACTCGATGCCATAATTTTTTTTTTTTGTGAGAAAGTACTGTCAAAACACTTATATACTTTCTGTTTCCATAGCTTCTTCAATTCTGTGAGTGGGTTTTATTTTTAAGGGGGCTTTTTTAATTCAAATAAAGTTTCTGAAGAATCTATTCTATTTGTTATACACATTGTCTATATAAATAATTCTTGATTTGTTCATCATAAATAATAAAATCCCACTTAACTCTTGTCCATATATTTTCTACATTATCTTTGTAAAAAGCCTTTGTGATTTGTAATGCATTACAAAATTCCCCATACATTTCATCTTTTTCCATTTGATTATGAATAAATTCTTTTGTTATTGTTAGATAACCGGGAGTGATCATTTGAAATGCATTTTATAATGCCTTACATGTGATCTTGTTTTCTAAGATGTGTCTTACTGGTTTCATGGTAGAAATCAAACTGATGATTCTTTTGTCTGTTCTTATCTACTTTGTGCATCAGGCATTACATTACACCATGTACTTTGTACATCAGGGCAGTCAGGAAAATCATTTTCTACATTATCTGTAAACATTTTGTTTAACTTAGTTTTGAATTGTCCTGTAGCTTTTTTTGTTGTTCTTTGATCATCTAGTACCATGAGTGCAAATGAAAATTTAGAATCTGGAAAATCAACTAGACACTTGTCATATTTTTTCATTGTTGAACATATTTGATTTAAAGTGAATCCATAATCCATCACTGATAATATTTTATCTGGAGGTGTTTGCATTCATGTTGGTGGATTGTATAATTGACAATTTCATATCAAATGAATATAAGAACAATTTGGTGACCACGTAACATGTTCTTGTAAAGGAATATCCTTTTCTTCCCAATTATGTAAACCTTGTCCACATACAAAACATTTTACTTTACCATCTCCTACATAGAAAAAAAACAGCTTTAGCTAAATCTTCTTTCTTGAATTGTAAAATAGGATTTGTAGTCATACTGAAACTTGAAAGTCTTCTTAACTCTGATGAGGATATAGGATATGTAGGATTAAGGGGTAGAAACATCTTCCCTGTTCCCTGTTCAAAGTTGAAGTAAGAAATCTGAGTAGTATTTATACCTTATACCCATAGGGTAGTGTGTCATATTTACCAACAACAAAACGTTTTGTGTAAACAGATCTGAATGTTTTGCTTTGTGTTTCACTTGTAACTTGTCTATCTTTGTTAAGTTTAATTCTATGTGTATATTCAATCTTTAATTTGTAATTCTCTCTGTCTTGTGCACACTCAATCATGCTTTCAAAATTAACTTTTTGTGATGTCAAGTAATCTAATGTCATACCCTTAGCTTTACATGCGGTGTGTATTTCTCCAGCTTTAGTGTATTTGTATCCATAACCTATTCGGACCTAAACCCACAAACTCTGTGATTTTTGCCCCTGGATGTTCATTGGTACGCTGCCATAATCTACTATTTACAATTTCTGGATTCCAGAGTGATAGTTTATGTATGTAGATACAACTATCTGTGTCAAAATATAAAACTCATGATCCTAATTGTTCTAAAACTTTGTATAATTCCATACGTCTATAGGCTGTGACAAATGAAGCTACAGCAACATTGGCTGAATTGTGTGGATTGAAAACATCTGTAGTGTCAATGTAGTTCACTAAAACAAACTGATTGTGGTACAAAAAATCCACATTCTTCACAAATTTGTCTTTGTTCTGTATTATTTCAAAATATTCTGATGGTACATTTATTTTGTTTTAGTCTTTATAGTGTTTTGTGCATTTTTACCCCAGAGACAATTTAACATGTTTTTGGCAAATGAACTTTTTCCCATTTTTTTTCAACATTTTCTAAATAGATATTTTCAATTTGTGCATAATCCTTTTTGAATTATTTTTGTCTGTTTTTGTTTTCACCCAATCTGGAAACCCACTAGCTTGTTGTTTCATTTTTAGACATTTCTTCACATAATATTTGTAAATCTCTGAAGACCATTTATCCCAATGCCAAATCTGATAAGTGTCAAGAAGAGTGTATCCCAAATCCAATGCTTTGCAAAGTTATAACCAAGACCTGCTTTGTCCATTAATGCCTTTGCCTCATTTTTTGTGTTGGTCTATTGGGTCTTTTTATTTTGTTCCATTGTTTCTGCCAAACTTCTGAATTATCTTTATCAACATAGCATTTTCCCACTACCACCGCCCGTGCAAAGCACATAGAATCATTAATATTTTTGATTTCAATAATGCTCTGTTTATTTTTAACCATTTTACCAACAGATGCAAATGAAATAGGTGCAGTTTGCTCAGACCCTTGTGGTGGGGAGGTGTGTGTTATTTCTAAAGATAATTTACCATGATGGATAGTAAAATTCTCATTTGATTGAATAACTTTTTCAATTTCTTCTAATACTGTTTTGCCATTCACCCCCATAGCCTTTGTAAAATGAATAAAAAAACCTACCTCAAGCCCTGGATGGTGGATGGATATCCTCACGGGGTGGTTGTCTTGAATACCACATTTCTCTTTTACATCATCCATCAATAAATCAAACATTTTACTTAGCAACTCAAATGGATTGTTGCCATCGAATTGATTCAAAGTCACTTCACACATATGGGATTCTGAGTGAAATTTTCGGGAATTCCACAATAACTGAGGCTGAATAGAATACAATTCCCATGTGGAATATACAGAATTTGTATCCTCAGCATATTCTATCTACCTCTGTTTCTTGTTGCTCACAACATCTTCTGTATCGCTATCATCTGAATCAGTGTAGTCCACTAATGACCTCTTCATCTTTTGCGGTCTTGATAATTCAAAAGCAAGTGTGAGATACTCTTGTCTGTATCCACAGTTTTGTACTTTTTTTCATTTCAATGTTTCACCCGCCTAAATTTAACCAATGGGGAACAGGCGTGTGAAATACTTCATCAGTGATATTCCTTCCCTCTAGCGTGTCAGTCAGTGGTGGAGTGGGTTCAACAGGGGAAAGTCTTACCCACAACTGTCACTCCACTTGAAACAATTGACTCTGACATTCACCACAGATATTTTACTCAGAGCGTCATTTTAGGTAACAGGATGTATAACTAAATTTCCCCTAAAAAAATCAAATACATTTTTCACTTTCTTTAATCAGGGGGGCGTCAGTGGTTATACAACCACCGGTCGTGAACCACCAAACACGACGTACAAATAATTGGAAAAAATCCAATTATTTGTCCTTGACTTTAGATTAAACACAAAGAAAATAACTAAAATATGAGACTAGCGTCTCTTTAAAAATGAATGAATGAATATGTGGTGACATATTGTGTATAAAGAAAGTTTTTTTGAGATCATGGTGGCTCTAAAAAGGGCCGTTTTGTAATTCACAGGATGTGGAAATGGTATAACAGCAACTATCAACCATCAATCTTCTGAGAAATAACTCAGACATCTCTTCCCTCAGACTGTCTTGCTAACTGGCGCCAATTATTTCTTGGGATAACAGCGGGATCATTGTTCTGCCCCCTTAAACCCGCAATCTTGTGGTGGAAGTTCTATTTCGATAAATGAAGAAAATTGTAGTGATGAGCCTGCCAAAGTGTGTTTACAGTCATTCATGGGAGTGCAAAGGCACCAGAAAATCAAACAATGAGTGATTCACGAGCATTTTCCCCCCATTGGTTAGATTTAGGTGGGTGAAATACTCATTGGATACGCAATGAGTACTTTTCACTGCCTTTCTACACTTAGACGATCCAGAATGTCACTTTTTCCCTCCAAAATAATTTGGAGGGAAAGACTGACATTTTTATCCATTGAAACATAATTGGTAAATTATTTCATAGTGACAACTCTGCTTTTGCCACCAGTAAAAAACACTCTAATAATTCAGTGTGAATTATTCTCTCTGAAATATGCACGTAATATCAGGATAAATGTTTTATTTGGCACATGTTCACTGAGAAGACAAGTTGTTCCACAGTCCACAGTTCTGTGGTTTGTTCGTTTTTCAGAACGATATTTCAGAATTGCGCCTTTTTCTGAATTCGTATCAGATGTTGTTAAACGAAATGGAAAATACAATTTTCTTCAAAAACATCTGTAACGAATTCAATACAGGCATAACAGTTAAGAGAATTTGCGCCAAATTACTTTTACCTCACACAAACCACAGCGTTTTTTCAGTTAGGGTAGAGGAAAGCGATATTTAAAAAAATACCAAGATTATATCTTCGTGTTTTTATATCAATTGCTCTATTTTTGTGTTCCACAATGAAGAAAAATCACATTGAACACTACATGAAAAAAACCCATCTCATTCAAACAGTGAAGGAAATATTTTCTAACGATTCGCCACATATGTTCAAATCAACAATTTTTTTCTCTGGGGCTTTATTCCATTGTAATAATCTGTTGCTGATTGTTGAAATCACTAAAACAGTTTACAAATACGATGTTATTAAATGTAAGAGAATGCGAAATTTTCTCCGAAGTTGCATCCGGTGAGTTATTGAAAATTTACAACATGCAGAACACGTGTTTGAAAAAATGTATCTGAATGGAACACGTTTGTCTGATGCTTTTCTCTTTAGCTATTTGTAACCACACATTTCAGTGATTTATTTGTAAAATATATAAAGCAGTAATGTGGAAAAGCATGAGAGGATGAGGAAGTGTTATTTGTCTTACAAACTGACTTTCATCTGAGTCATCTCACATTATACACAAGTACACATTTGAAAAAATAGAAGTTGTATGCGGAGAAATGGTATTGGATTGATCACTTCCTTCCCTAAAAATGTGAATGTAAAACAATACTGATTCACGCTAAATCTGACAGTGTTATATTATATGTCGTGTGAGTGTGTGGTGATAATGTGTTTCTTTAGCAAATAGAAAACTTTGCCAGTCGGGCGATGTATAATGGATAGCAGGTTTTTTAAAGCAGAACATTTTGTCAGTACAAAACCAAAAGAAATTAGTGATTGGAAGGTTTTCTTTTACCCCATTACTGTCACTATAGGTACAGGCATTTACCGGTGAATTTCCCATACCCCAATGATGCCAGTATAGGGACTTAGTGAATGGACGGGAATTCCCCCCCACCCCCACCCCCCCTGTGGCTACCACTATAGGTACAAGCATTTAACACTGAATTTCCCATAACCCGATGGTGCCACTTGAGGTACAAAATTAACATAGGATTCTCCATAGGGTTGTGTGCCTCACGTGGCATTTCTGTACCCAGAGTGGCATTTTTGAAGCAAGGAAACAGATTTTAAACTCTGGGTACAAAAATGCCACTTGACGTACACAACCCTATGGAGAATCCTATGTTAATTTTGTACCTCAAGTGGCGCCATTGGGGTAAGGGGAATTCAGTGTTAAATGCTAGTACCCAGAGTGGCAGCCCCCACCCCACCCCACACTACTAGCCTTTGAGAAGCGTTATTTCCTCACCCAAAGAAATATAATTATGGTCGCGGCCCGCCATAACCTCTTGAAATAAAGGCATTAAATTTTATGCCCAACAATTTTACAAAATGTAGTAACTTGAAGCATGAAGGAAGAGTTTATCTCTACCCTGGCGAAAACATTAACCAAGCCTGCAACGAGAAGCCCTCCACGACGAACTTACTAAATGTCCCCGATGGGACGGGGGGGGGGGGACTTCTCCAAAAGGGAAGGGGGGTTTAACCCCTGTTGCGTCCTACCCTTTTGCGCCATCCCTGTGCAAGTGGGTTCGAGAATCGGTCTTAGGCCACCGTATTTTTTAAAAATTTCCCTGGGCGGTCCCCTCGAACACTATCAGTGTGGCGGAGAGGAGGGGGACATTCTTCTCCCATACCTACACCCACCTTGGTGTTACGCGCCTCGATCATGACTTTTAGAATCACGCTGGGGACAGATTGGCAAAACTTGCGTTTACGCTTATGTTGTGTCATGATATAGATGTTGACAATGACGTTAAACATCAATAATATCGAATTTATTTGTGTATTGCAGTGGCGTGGCCACTGGGGCTTGGTGGGCACAGCCCCCTCCCTAAGGTTCGCATGTCCCACACAAAAACAGTCATTGACCCAATGCAGGTTTCAAACAACTTAAGAGCCCAAAATGCTCTCCAATATCGGGCTACACATGCAACAATTGCCTCAGCTTCGATCTTGGAGCACTACTTTTTGCAAAATTTCCTCGGGGGAAGGCCTTGTCCAAACTAGGACCCTCTGGGCGTTACTCTTTCCTCCCATTTCCTTGTCCTAACTAGAACCCTTCCATCGTTACCCCCCTCCTCCCACTTCCATGAAGGGATGTGAAATGAGGGATGATGACGGGAGGGTCCGTGCTAGGACTAGGCAAAGACCCACAAAACCCCACAACATTACAAATAGCATGGTGTGCCCTAAAAACTGGCATAACTTTACAAACAGCATGGCATGCCCCCAAATCTGGCTATACCCCCCGCCCCCCCCCCCCCCCCCTCTATTATAGAATCCTGGCTACGCCTCTGGGGTGTTGTGATTATTGCATTTGGGTGCACTTATTTAAGTTATTTTCTATAAATAAATCACAATACAATCACGTAGTTTTGACTTTGTAAGGTTCTTTGGGAGGGTGGGAAGCATAACTGAAAACAATGGTTATGTCACAGTTGATTTGCACGTGATAACCCGAAAAATGGTTATGGAATACAAACGACACAATGCCACAAGATCTGAACATTTTCAGTAATTTGGTCCCAAAATATATATATCCTGTGTGTCTTTATAACAAAAAGGTTCGACACACCTGTTATCATATCGTAGCATGAGCTATGGTTTAGGGCCAAATTACAAAAATACCAACACGCCAAAATATAGCTGGGACACTACTGGAAAATGTGGTCGATCTTTTTTCCAATTAGGACCACAGGAGTCAGGAACTTATCCTATGGGCTATGTAATACCTCTAGAGGGAGGGTTTTATATGGCCCACAGGGCAAGCTCCAGATGTCTGTGTTAGAACTCAAACTATGAAAGGTGTATTTGTTTACAAATGCGAATATTCCTGTAAAACGTGTAAGGCAAACAGATTTTCAATTGCTTTCCGAGAATTATCAATATTCTATTATTACTTACCATTTACGCCTTGCAAACTTGACTGCTGCAGTTCTCTGCGAATCATTAGCGCTAATGAGCACTTTATGGGCTCCCACAGTCAAATGTACCTAATAGGTGCGGTCAATAATAATTTGGAAACTGCACTCACATTAGACACGTTAATGCGATTCAAATTTCGCGGGGATTTCGTCATACGGTAATCCCGCATCGTTTCGCTTTGTTGATTCCGAAAAGTAAAACTGTCGACAAGTTAACTTTCACTGCTTTGCTGGGTGACGTGTAGTCGCAGCAGATTTAAATTCCGTCATTTTTTGGAAGAAAATCGGGTAATAAAGTATGTAATCGAGAATTCTGAATCCAATCCTTCAGCCGTTCGACAGATAAATTATTTGTGAGTAATTGTGAAGAGAAAAACAAGAGATAAGTTGATTTGAATCGGAATGCGAGGCGTGAATGCGATATGACCAATCCAGGGCCAGTTGCACTCCTTCCTCGCTTCGCTCGGAAGAGAGGTATATGGTACTATATGGCATGAAGGACAAGTTCCAGCCTCCTGTGATTATATGTACAGCATTCATGAAATTGTGCAAAAAATGTAGTATGATACCAATTTAATTCAGCATCATAGTTTAATGCTAAATTAACTGAGCGGGGATGGATGGGGGAGGGGGCGGGGGTTGCTGTAATCGGTACGCGCCAGAGATCACCGAAGTTAAGCAACGTCGAGCCCGGTTAATCATTGGATGGGTGACCATCTGAGCGATCAATTCAGACTCCCACATTGTGTCCTTGGGCTAGGCACTTAACCCCGATTGTTCACATGGGGGCACGGTGTCGACGTGTACTAAGGCGTACTGCACGTCGATGGTACCCATGTCTTTAACCAATCTAACCCTGCTTGTACTACAGTGACGAGTTACGGTGTAGGGGAGCTGGCAGCTGCTCGTCGTTGTTCGGTAGTTCTCTCCGAGTATTCCAACTTCTTCCAACCGTAACACTGTCACAGTCATCATTAGTCACTGTGCATGACCATAAATACCAATAAATAAATAAATATAAATCAACTGAGCATCATGCTGAAACCTGTCAATCAACGCATTCTGCTAACCAATCAGTGGCGACGATATATACGCTGGAACCATGGCCGAGAAAAAAGAAAATGTTGAGTTGGAATCTTTCCAAAGAATTATTTCGTATACATATCACGTTTTATTTGGGGGTCTTTTTTAACGATACAAGTAGTGTGAAAACTCGGTTTCGAGCGCATCTTATTTTTTTTGTTTCAATTGCACCTCACCAAAAACTTAATTTTTCCGAGCAAATCGCGTTCGTCACGATCGAAATGTATGGATTTGTACGTTGGGATACGTATACGATCACATCGTCACTTTTTCCTGTTTTTACAGTGTTTGCGGTAGATGAGGCATCATGGGTTTAATGTTCAATTTCTCTAACGATCAACGTGAATCCGACTAAAACTTCGACGGAATTTTAACAAACTCTATAAAATTCCCTCCCTTAAAATTCACTTTTGGTCTCCTCGTAAGAATCTGACTCGACCGTTCTCGGAAAAAACACTCACCTTTTCACAGAGGTAACACGGACGAGCTATTAGTTTTAGGTGAATTTTACGACAGAATACCACTAAAAAAACATTACCGGTGCGGTTGAAACACCAACTATCCAACGCAGACTCCCATGGAAAAACAGAGTCCAAATCGAGCGGTGAATTTATTGGCGGCTCAAAGCGGATCGAGTGCACCGCCAAATATGATTCGTGCGTACCGTGATGTCACAGGGAAAAACAGAGTCCAAATTGATGTACTTAATCATACAGAGTTATCTCCTAGACTTTTCTCAAAAAACCCAAACTCGAAAAGCTTGAAATAAGTAATCACCCAATCACTTCACTTTCCTGATGCTAACTAACCAATCAGATTGCTTGATTCCCATAACCTATACTTAACCATACAAAAACTGTAAAAAAAAAATTTGTTAGCATGGTTAGAACAATGTACTCCAAAAACCAAAAGCTCGAAGAGCTTGAAAGAAGTAATCACCCAATCACTTCACTTCCTTGGAGCTAACTAGCCAATCAGATTGCTTGATTCCCATAACCTGTACTTAATCATACAAAATTATCTCTCCTTATTACAAAGAAGTCCTATTCGATTCTTATCACCGGATTATTCAAGGAGATTACAAAAAATAATATTTTTATAACCCTCGTCATGGGGTGGGGTCACGACCAGAGCTGAAACACGTCTTCCTTTTTACAAAGCCAGGCATGTCAGGTACCAATTTGAAGGCCTCGATGAGTACATTACGAAAATGACATTTTTTTCATTTTACTTGGGGGTGGGGGTCACGCCCATCGAAAATCGAAACTTTCGAGAAGGTAGTCATGTGATCTATCAAATTAAAGGTATCTATGAGGATATTATCAAAATCATATTTTTCCCTTCTTCTAACGGTGGAGTTGTGACCATCTTGAAATTGAAAGTATCAAGAAAGGTAGTTATGCGACATATTAAATTAAAAAAAAAACCACAACAACTTGAATCAGATGCATCGTTGATTTTGATGTCTGTGTTCAAACTCGGAAGTATATTTTCAATATATGATTCTTATCCTAATTAGAGATACATTCACCAGTTAACAAGACACGCTGTGAGATGTTTTCATTCAATAATAACTCTGTTTACTGAATCATAGATTTGTCAATACAATTTCAAACTTGATCTTCTAACACGGCACGTTTCTACATTTTGAGAATAGCCTATTTCACTCTTTCCGAAAAGTATCAAACCTGACAAACTATTTTTTTTTTTAGGAAAAATGACCAGAAGACATGACATAACTGAACGAGTATATACCTTGATTAAATTCAAGTAAAATCATTTGTCACGTGTTCGGAAAACAGTCTAAACGCACGTGTGGCAAAGGTGTTTTTTATGACAGGAGTTAAAATATTTTAAGATAGGTGGCGTTATCAAAATGCAGCAACAAGACAAAAAACAGCGATGCCATGTGCCAGCGTATGATTGAATGCAAATGAGAAAAAAACTCTATTTTTAACCACCTGCTAGCGAAGCATTACACCGTTTACTGCGATATCTATCACAGGTGTTCAACACGAGCAAAAATCATGAAAAAATAGTGTATCAGACGGGTTTTTTTTGTTTAGAAATTATGTATTTTTTTCCATAATTTTGTATATAAGAGAGAAAAGGTACACAACTTCCTGGCTTGGAAGATTTCGATCTGTCTTACTCAAACTCGCAGAAAAAAAAACAAACTCGTGAATTCGTAGTCGCGATATTGATATCATCCAGCAGCCAAGACATTAAGCTTTACCTTGATATAACACTTGCTCAATTAAATATTTTTTTAACGTTAAAATTGGTGAAATATATCTCGGGAACGACTCCCTTTTTTCTTGGTCAGACACGGTTGTTGACAGAAAGTTGACTGAGGGGTTGTTCAAAACAATTGATCAAATATATCAAATAAAAACGACTCATTTTCTGACTGCGATTGTCACTATATTCTATACCTCACCACACCAATCATACAATACGGTATTAGAGTTTCAGGACCTCTTGAATATTATAAAGTTATGATTTGTATGACCTTCAACACAAATCTTAAATTCCTTCCCATCACCATACTTGTACTATACCGCATCGAATTTGATCTCACCATCATCCCATTGGTAGATGAACCTCTACTAGTCATCCGAATGATCGATAATTAAAAATGAAGGATTCCCCCGTACTTTTTTTATCACCGACTAAGAAAAAAGGGGGAGTTGCCTGAGATAGAGATATGCCACCAGTTTCGTGATAATGAGAATTTAAAATCTTGTAAAGTTTCACCATTGTTATTTAGACACATCAAATCTTGAACCTTATGAGTGTTGCATGTCATGACGTGTGCCAGTAATTCGTACTAATCTCGAACACGCAGACTTTAGGGTTTACAAAATAAGGATACATCTTGGAATTGCTTTCGATGGACAGAATGAAGCGTTTTTCCCAGTTAGGAGCAAGGGAAATAAGTCTGTAAAAACTCATCCATAGGTTCAAAGGAAGTGACTCTGTAGCAACTCATCCGTATGTAGAGGTTTATTGTGAGGTCATCAGGGGTCATGATACGGGTTAGGTTCAAGGGAAGTAACTCTGTCATCCATCATATAGTTAGGTTTAAGGGAAGTAACTCTGTAACACCGAGGTTTATTATGAGTGCATCAGAGGCCATGATAAGTACATTAGAGGCCATGATGAGGTCATCAGGGGGTCATGATACAGGTTAGTTTCAAGGGAAGTAACAACTCATCTGTAGGTTCAACTGAAGTAACTCTGCAACACCATAGGTAGAGGTTTGTTATGAGGTCATCAGGAGTCACGATACGGGTTAGGTTCAAGGGAAGTAACTCAGTCATCCGTAGGTTCAAGGGATGTAACACTGTAACAACGAGGTTTATTATGAGGTCATCTGAAGTCATGATACAGGTG
The DNA here is from genome assembly GCA_031216915.1 of Pictodentalium vernedei. Lineage (NCBI taxonomy): Eukaryota > Metazoa > Mollusca > Scaphopoda > Dentaliida > Dentaliidae > Pictodentalium > Pictodentalium vernedei. The sequence continues at coordinate 471,366,748 of CM062291.1, forward strand.
AGATTTAAGGGAAGTAACTCTATCATCCATAGGTTCAAGAGAAGTATTTCTGTAACACCAAGGTTTATTATGACGTCAACAGGGTAGGTTCGGGGGAAGTAACTCTGTATAGCAACTCATCCAAGGTTTATTATGAGGTCATCAGGGGTCACAATACGGGTTAGGGTCGAGGAAAAAATAGTTGGTTCGAGGGAAGTAACTCTGTAACACCAATGTTTATTATGAAGTCATCAGGGTAGGTCTGAGGGAATTAACTCTGTATAACAACTCATCTGTGGTTTATTATGAGGTCATCAGGAGTCACGATATGGGTTAGGTTCGAGGAAAAAGTAACTCTGCAACAACTCATTCCTTTTTTTTTTATTTTCTGAGATCTCTCTCTATGAGAATGAGGAAGATTTTTTTTTCTGAAAAATCACTTTTCTGATTGGTTTTTGTTATCCATTATATGACATGTCTATATTCACGAGTCTTATCGAGCATATTTCCACTGGAATACTTATAATAAAGATTTTTTTTTACTTTTTCATTCGATAATGATGCAGAGACAGATGCAGAGACAGAAAAAAAAGAAACAAAAAATACCAAAAAAAAAAAAAAAAAAAAAAAAAAAGATATAGAAAAAAAATTAATAATAGAGGAAAAAATGATAATGTAATTAATAATACATCATTTTTTTTTTAATCAGTTTTTTTAACTGATAATAGTGTTGCTGTTATGACTGATAAGTTAGAGTTTTATTACGAGTACATCAAGGGGGGCAGCTCTATTCCATTCCCTCACTCGAGTCTCTTTGCATGAAGACTTCTTGTTTATTATCATTAGAAAATGAAGTGGAAGTATCTCAACATGAGTGTTTTATCTCTGGTAAAATCTGTCAGAGTCTCAGAGATTAAGCATTATTACTCTACTGTGTAAAAGATAGGGATAATGCCGAGGATTTGAAATTCTGGAGGCCCATTTCCCTACCTAATGTAGATTATAAAATCCTTACAAAAGCATTTTCCTCACGATTGCGCGAAGTATTACAGTATATTGCTCACCCAGATCAGACCTGTTCTGTTCCATGGAGAACAAATGCTGATAACCTTCATCTCATGCGTAATATAATCAATTATGTTAATCAAAAACATTTCAACACTCGAACACCAGCGTCTTGGGTATGCCTCTCGAGGTGCAGATGGGGGATAGGATCAATTTCAAGACGAAAACCAATAATACCAAAGCCGCCACTTCAGTGGTTGAAGTATATATATATAATCATTTTTGTGATGCAGAGGAGACAACTCAATATTTTTTTTTAAAAAATGCATGATTAGATTATTTTTTTATAACATATAAAAAAACATTAATAAACAAAAAAAACAATGAACAGCGACAAAAATTTAATACAATATTTCAAAGAAGACTACGTGATTGACAATCCTTTCGTAAAGAAATATGCCTTCGAAAAATCTCGCAAAAACACATTTTATGAAACGAAACATCTTGAAACCATGTGTGCATGTCAAGGAAATTTAATGTTCGTGAAGAGAGCTCCACGATCTTCTGTCAAACGTTACAAGCGACAGATTGCAGAAACCAAACGTGAAGAGGGAAAAGATCAATGGGTTTTCATGAGCGAAAGAGGAGATTAAAGTTCCTCTGGGAGGTAAAAATGATAAAAAATTGTTCGATCCGTTTACCAAACACATATTAGATTTTCAAGACAGATTCGTCAAAAGCAAACGATTCTTACAACTAACTCGAAAACGTGAGAAGCAAGAAAGATACATTTTGTTTGATATCGTGTTTCGCGTCTTATCAAGGAGAAAATCTAAAAGACGTTTCTAGGTTCAACAACCTCTTACAGTCATTATTTTTGCTAAAAAAAATTAAGCAAACAGCAAGAGAAATATATATTTCGTCAAGTTATAAACCAAATCTGACGACGATTATCATTTAATTTATAATTTTTTGTTATTTTTTTTTTTCTTCTTAGCTTCTCAAAAAAAAAGTAGAAACAAGATATGTTACAAACATGTTTGGAACAAAAAAAAAATGTTGCCAGAGTGCCTCCAGGATTGTCTATCAGTGCTATGAGGTGAGGACACTATGGCGAACTAAGATAAAACTCTCCATAGCCATTGTTCGTCAGATGAGGTTAACACCCCTTGAAGTGAATTAAAAAAAGAAGTCTTCACACAAAGAGACTCGAGAGAGGGAATGGAATAGAGATGCCCCTTGATGTACTCGTAATAAAACCCTAACATATCAGACATAACAACATTATTGTCAGCTAAAAAAAGTGATTTTTAAAAGACAAATTGGTGTATTATTAATTACATTATTAACTTTTTTCTATTATCAATTTATTATATATATATTTATATTTTTATTTTTTCTTGTCTCTTTTTTTTTTTTTTTTTAAAAAGGAACAAAAAATACAATGAATTATACTTTATATTATTTATTTATTTTTTTGCCTTAGTGATCGTCACCAAAAATTAGTAATAAAAAATGGGGTCTTCGTTGTGAGAATGATACCATGACAATGAACTTCAAAAAAGGCAATCTATTTCAAAAGGGATGTCTCTGCATGATTATCGAATGAAAAAGTTACAAAAAATCTTTATTATAAGTATTCCAGTGGAAATATGCTCGATAAGACTCATGAATATAGACATGTTATATAATGGATAACAAAAAAAAAAAACAATCAAAAAAGTGTTGTTTTCCAAAAAAAGTCTCCCTCCTTCCCATAGAGAGAGCTCTCAGAAAATAAAAAAAATTGACGGATCAGTTGCTACAGAGTTAATTTTCCCTCCAACCTAACTCATATCGTGACTCCTGTTGACCTCATAATAAACCACGGATGAGTTGTTATACAGAGTTAATTCCTGCGAACCTACCCTGATGACTTCATAATAAACCTTGGTGTTACAGAGTTACTTCCCTCGAACCTGTTACTTTTTCCTCGATCCTAACCCATATCGTGACCCCTGATGACCTCATAATAACCCTGGGATGAGTTGTTATACAGAGTTACTTCCCTTCCCTCGAACCTACCCTGGTGACTTCATAATAAATCCTGGCGTTACAAAGTAACTTCCTTCAAACCTATGAAGGAGAGAGTTACTTCCCTTAAACCTCACCTGTATCATGACTCCTGATGACCTCATAATAAACCATGTTGTACAGTGTTACTTCCCTTGAACCTACGGATGACAGAGTTACTTCCCTTGAACCTAACCCATATCGTGACCATGATGACCTCATAATAAACCTCTACCTATGGTGTTACAGAGTTACTTCCCTTGAACCTACAGATGAGTTGCTACTTCGCTTGAACAAAAATGACCCCCCTGATGACCTCATAATGACCTCTAATGTACTCATAATGGCCTCTGATGTACTCATAATAAACCTCGGTGTTACAGAGTTACTTCCTTTGAACCTAACCACTTGACGGATGGCAGAGTTACTTCCCTTGAACCTAACCCGTATCATGACCTCTGATGACTTCATAATAAACCTGGGATGAGTTGTTACACAGGAGTTACTTCTTTTGAACCTACGGACGAGTTGTTACAGAGTTACTTCCCTTGAACTTGACCATTTGACAGATGAGTTGAGAGTTATTTCCCCCGAAACTACGGATGATAGAGTTAGTTCCCTTAAACCTCACCTGTATCGTGACTCCTGATGACCTCATAATAAACCTCTACCTATGGTGATACAGAGTTACTTCCCTTGAACCTACAGATGAGTTGCTGCTTCCCTTGAACCTAACCCGTATCGTGACCCATGAAGACCTCATCATGGCCCCTAATGTACTCATCATGGCCTCTGATGTACTCATAATCAACCTCTACCTACGGTGATCCAGAGTTACTTCCCTTGAACCTAACCTTTTGATGGATGACAGAGTTACTTCCCTCGAACCTAACCCGTATCATGACCCTTGATGACCTCATAATAAACCTCTACCTACGAATGAGTTGTTACAGAGTTACTTCCTTTGAACCTATGGATGAGCTATTACAGAATTACTTCCCTTGAACCTAACCATTTGACGGATGAATTGAGAGTTACTTCCCCCAAACCTACGGATGATAGAGTTACTTCCCTTAAACCTCACCTGCATCATGACTCCTGATGACCTCATAATAAGCGTCCGTGTTACAGTGTTACTTCCCTTGATTCCCCGGATAACAGAGTTACTTCCCTAGAACCTAACCTGTATCATGACACCTTATGACCTCATCATAGCCATTAATGCACTCATCATGGCCTCTGATGCACTCATAATAAACCCACGGTGTTACAAAGTTACTCCCCTTGAACCTAACCATTTGACGGATGACATAGTTACTTCCCTTGAACATAACCATTTTCGTGACCACTGATGACCTCATAATGAACCTCTATCTATGAGTTGTTACAGAGTTACTTCCTTTGAACATATGGATGAGTTATTACAGAGTTACTTCCCTTGAACCTAACTGGGAAAAACGCTTCATTCCGTCCATCGATAGCAATTCCAATATGAATCCTTATTTTCTAAACCATAAAATACGCGTGTTCGAGATTAGTTCGAATTAGTCGGACACGGTCGTTGGCAGTGAGTAGACTTCCAATCGGTTGCCATTTGTGACAGAAACAAAAATGGGGGAATCCTTCATTTTTAATTATCGACCATTCGAATGACTAGTTGAGGATCATCTACCAATGGGATGATGACGAGGTCAAATTCGATGCGGTATAGTACAAGTATGGTGATGGGAAGGAATTTACGATTTGTGTTGATGCAATACAAATCATAAATTTATAATATTCAAGACGTCCTAAAGCTCCAATGCCGTATTGTATGATTAGTGTGGTGAAGTTTAGAATATAGCGACAATCGTAGTTAGAAAATGAGTCGTTTTCGTTCGATATATTTGATCAATTGTTTTGAACGACCCCTCAGTCAACTTTCTGACAACAACCGTGTCCGACCAAGAAATAAAAGGGGGTCGTTCCCGAGATATATTTCACCCGTTTTAACGTTTAAAACATATTTAATTGAGCAAGTGTTATATCAACGTAAAGCTTAATGTCTTGGCTGCTGGATGACATCAATATCGCGACTACGAATTCACGAGTTTGTTTTTTTTTTTCTGCGAGTTTGAGTAAGACAGATCGAAATCTTCCAAGCCAGGAAGTTGCGTACCCTTTCTCTCTTATATATATAATCATGGAAAAAAATATATAATTTCTAAATAAACAAAAAAGTCTGATAAACTATTTTTCATGATCTTTGCACGTGTTGAACACATGTGATAAATATCGCAGTAAACGGTGTAATGCTTCCCAAGCAGGTGGTTAAAAAGAGCTTTTTCTCATTTTCATTCAGTCATACGCTTGCACATGGCAAACACTGTTTTTTGTTGTTGCTGTATTTTGATAACGCCACCTATCTTAAAATATTTTAACTCCTGCCGTAAAAAAAATCCAACTTTTCCACACGTGCGTTTAGGCTGTTTACAAATCTTTTTCTAACACGTGACAAATGATTTTACTTGAATTTAATCGAGGTATATACTCATGCAGTTATGTGATGTCTTCTCGTGATCATCTTTCCCCCCAAAAATAATTTGTCTGGATTGATACTTTTCGGAAAGAGTGAAATAGGCTATTATCAAAATATAGAAATGCGCCGTGTTAGAACATCAACTTATAATTTTGTTGACAAATCTATGGTTCACTGAACAGAGTTATTATTGAATGAAAACATCTCACGGCGTGTCTTGTCAACAGTTGAGTGTATCTCTAATTAGCATAAGAATCATATATTGAAAACATACTTCCATGTTTAAACACAGACATCAAAATGAACGCTGTCTCAGATTCATGTTGTTGTTTGTTTTCAATTTAATATGTCGCATAACTCCCTTTCTTGACACTTTCGATTTCAAGATGGTCACAACTCCACCGTTAGAAAAAGGGGAAAAATATGATTTTCATAATATCCTTGTCGATACCTTTAATTTGATATGTCACATGACTATCTTCACAAAACTTTCGATTTTCTGATGGGCGTGACCCCCACCCCCACGGATAATGAAAAAATGTCAATTTCGCAATGTACTCATCGAGCCCTTCAAATTGGTACCTCACATGCCTGGCTTTGTAAAAAAGAAAGACGTTTTTCGGCTCTGGTCGTGACTCCACCTCCCCCCCCCCCCCGAAAAGGGGATAAAAATATGATCTTCTTAATCCACTCATCGATACCTTCAATTTGGTAGGTCGCATGACTACCTTCTCGAAACTTTCGATTTTCTGATGGGCGTGACCCTCACCCCAAATTAAAATGAAAAAATGTGATTTTCGTAATGTACTCATCGAGCCTTCAAATTGGTACATCGCATACCTGGCTTTGTAAAAAGGAAGACATTTTTCGGCTCTGGTCGTGACCCCACCCACACGACGAGGGTTAAAATATGATCTTCTTAATCCACTCGTCGATACCTTCTCGAAACTTTCGATTTTCTGATGGGCGTGACCCCCACCCCAACCTAAAATGAAAAAATGTCATTTTCGTAATGTACTCATTGAGCCCTTCAAATTGGTACCTCACGTGCCTGGCTTTGTAAAAAGGAAGACGTTTTTTGGCTCTGGTCGTGACCCCACCCCACGACTAGATTTTAAAATATGATCCTTTTAATCCAACCGTCGATACCTTTAATTTGATAGGTCACGTGATTACCTTCTCGAAACTTTCGATTTTCTGATTGGCGTGACCCCCACCCCCAAGAGAAATGAAAAAAATGTCATTTTCGTAATGTACTCATCGAACCCTTCAAATTGGTACCTCACATGCCTGGCTTTGTAAAAGGGAAGACGTTTTTCGGTTCTGGTCGTGACCCCACCCCACGACGAGGGTTAAAAATATTATTTTTCGGAATTTCCTTGAATAATCCGGTGATGAGAATCGAATATGACTTCTTTGTAATAAGGGGAGATAACTTTGTATGATTAAGTACCGGTTATGGGAATCAAGCAATCTGATTGGTTAGTTAGCGTCAGGAAAGTGAAGTGATTGGGTGATTACTTCTTTCAAGCTCTTCGAGCTTTTGGTTTTTTGAGTACATTGTTCTAACCATGCTAAAAAAAAATACAGTTTCTGTATAGTTAAGTATAGGTTATGGGAATCAAGCAATCTGATTGGTTAGTTAGCGTCAGGAATGTGAAGTGATTGGGTGATTACTTATTTCAAGCTTTTCGAGCTTTCGAGGTGATAACTCTGTGTGTGTGATTAAATACATCGATTTGGACTCTGTTTTTCCGTGGGACATCGCGGTGCGCTCGAATCCGATTTGGCGGTGCGCTCGATCCGCTTTGACCCTCCAATAAATTCACCGCTCGATTTGGACTCTGTTTTTCCGTGGGAATCTGCGTTGGATCGTTGGTGTTTCAACCGCACCGGTGATGTTTTTTGGTGGTATTCTGTCGAAAAAATTCACCTAACATAGCGGGTCCGTGTTACCTCTGCGAAAAGGTGAGTTTTTTCCGAGAACGGTCGTGTCAGATTCTTTCGAGCGCACCAAAAGTGATTTTTTTAGAGAGGGAATTTTATAGAGTTCTTTAAAATTCCGTCGAAATTTTAGTCGGATCCACGTTGATCGTTAGAGAAATTGAACATTAAACTCACGATGCCTCATTTACCACAAACACTGTAAAAACAGGAAAAAGTGACGATGTGATCGTGTACGTATCGCATCGTACAAATCCATACATTTCGATCGTGATGAACGCGATTTGCTCCAAAAAGACTAAGTTTTTGGTGAGGTGCGATCGAGACACAAAATGAGATGCGCTCGAAACCGCGTTTTAACACTACTGATACAAAATAAATTGCAAATTAAACACCGAGCATTTGAGCAGTGCTTGTTTACGTTGTAAACAAGTTATGTTTTAAGGTTGAAATATGACTCGTTAATTATAGTCTGGGCGTGAGCTCTAACGTGAGCATGGAAGGTTTGAATAGTTTGATAAACTTTACATTGATATAGCCACAGAGACTGGAAGCAGATTTAAAACCAATGAATAAATGTACACACAGCCCCCCCCCCCCCCCCCGAAGTCCCAATGCCAATGGAAGAGCGTTTCCCTAACCCCTCACTCACCATTTTAATCACTTGTTTTACGATCCCGAAAAGGTGAAGGACTGTCAGACACGACCAGTAGTACCACGCGTAAGAATCGGGCCCGGTTTCCAGAACTTTTGCAGAGGAACTGGTATTAAACTTCCATAGGAACCGGATATTTTTCCTGCGCCAAACCTCGGCTCCATGCATCTTGATACGCAAGTGGGGTATGTGCTTCATATTCAATATGCTAAAAATGTATACTGATATATGTGGCAAATATTATGTGCATGCAGGGCGGCTGTTGGTATATAGTGTGAGTATGTCATGGGATATCAATGGGGGAATGTGAACTTTCCTGACAGTTTTCCCCGTGAAACGGTTGACGTTGTTATTTACGACATGACGTCACTATGGGCGCGCGCGCGACATTTTAGATACGTTAACTGCTACTGTTGTCTACTGTACAATCTGACATAACGTTTTTCTAGCCTGGGGTTTCGAGTTTCTCGAACTGGCATGGTATGATAGTAACGGTATACATCCCGACAGATCCCCTGTTAGCCTTTGATACTGCTAAATGAATGCTTTATATAATACTATGACTGATACGAGCAGTACGTAATGCTAGTCCAGGCAGTATTATGAGGCGGGTGGGGGTAATGCATGGTCGACTAGTGCAGTATTTCGAGGTAGCCCTAGATAGAGCAGTATTTTGTCGTGTGGGTGGAGGTAATGCAGGTTTGACTAGTGTGGCAGAATATGCTGCTATGGACCCCTGTTGGGCTACTTTTATCACTTTATACGACTATCTGCCTATGGCTTTATATTATCATATAACTGGTATAGGTGGTGCATGGTGCTTGGTGAAGCAGTATTGTGGAGAGGAGGTAATGTACGGCTGTCTAGTGTGGTAGTACTGGATGTAAGGTATGCACTCCTGCTGGTTCAGGGGTGGTCCATATTACTATAGATCCACCTAAGCGTTATACTGTCCTTAGTATGTATAGATAGTATGTAATGTTAAGTCACGTAGTCGTCTGGTAGAGTAGTGCAGGAGAAACCCTGTTGATCCCATCCATAGGTCTCGATTTGTATGTAAGGCGCCCTTACTTGCACTAAGTCAAGGCATTTGTATAGACTGATGCAGGCTTAGGTGAATGGAGTGATCTGACTGAGCCCAGATTTAGCCGAAGGCAGATATCGAGGCAGAATCTGGGGTAGCCACTAAGCTTTTAGTAGTGCTATAAATCAGTGGTAATTGTACGAGGTAGTAATGGTAAAATTTCGCAAGGGCGATAGAAGACTATAGTATTGGGCAAGTACAATAGCATTGGATCACACGACGGATGGTGTTGACCATGGACAAGTAGTGGCATTGGAGCGTGGAAAGATTAGGATGGACTGGAAGGCAGAACCTAACATGAACTAGAAACCATAATTTTCATCAGATAGATATCCTGCAAAAGATATCCTACAAAGGTTATCCTCAAAAAGTACCCTCAAAAGATACCCTCAAGAAGTATCCTCAAAAGGCATCCTCAGATAGTACAATACCATGTATCATCAAATACCGAGATGAGCCGCAGGGCAGTATGTGGAGTCACTCGTTCGAGCAATTGATCTATAGCTCATTTGCTCGACGAGGTTCGAGTCGCCCGAGGAATCTAGGTTATCTCCCTATGATGTATCAACATTTTTGTTCCTTGTTATAGATTATCTGTAAATTGTAAAACGTTATTGATATATCGTTAAATAAAATGTCTATCTATCTGATGGATATTGGTTCTACGGGATAACAATAGACCTATAGACCTATGGGGTACTGATAGTTTCTCTGTACTACTCTACCCAGTGAACCCGCGGGGCACATGCCTTACACCATATGCTACCATACTATACAGCCATTTAACACCCCCCCCCCCCCACACACACACACAAACACACCACCACCCTCTGTCCATAGATTACAGCTTGACATTGCAATAGATACTACCTATACCAATCATAGGATAATATAAAACCTTAGATGGATAGCGGTAGTAAGTGCTAATAGTAGACCAACAGAGGCACAGGCCGTACATTATATACTACCACACTAGACAACCTTGTATTATTCCACCCCTCTCGGCCTTGCATAACGTACTACCTCTACTATCTGACGGCCTGCACACCACCCTAGATGGACAGTAGAACGAAGGGCTTACATTGAACCAACAGCGATGCAAACCGCACAACCTATACTACCGCACTAGACTACCATGCATTACCTCACCACAATACTGCTCAGACTAGCATTACGTACAACCTATACCAGTTACAGAAATATATGAAGCATTAGGTCGATTAGCAAAAATAAGATTACTACTTGTCCATGGTCACCACCATCAGTCGTGTGATCCAATACTGTTGTACTTCTCCAATACTACAGACTTCTATCACCCTTGCAGCCTTCTACCATTACTACCTCGTGCAATTACTATTGATTTGTAGCACTACTACAAGCTTAGTGGCTACCCCTGATTCCGCCTCGACATCTGCCTTTGGCCAAACTAGGCTCAATCAGATCATTCCATTCATCTAAGCCTGTATCAGTCTATGCAATGCCTTGACCTAGTGCAAGCTAGCATACCTAACATATAAGAAACTGTATGTGTATTGTATCGAGATGCGCTTATGTGTCAGTGCATATTGTTTTGAACTCTGTAAAATAGCCCTGCTATTATATGATCTCAAAATGTGCAAGTTCCCTGCTTTTTCACACCGTGTATTGCTAGGTGTCTTTTACCACAGAATAAAGGCGCGAGTCCCGGTCTATGGCACTCAAATCCCCACCCACCGACTATCGCTTGAAGTATCAACGAATAAATGCTTAAATTTCTTAGCCAAGTTTTTCGGACTCCCTTACTCTATGGATCTCAGTTTGTGGTATTTTGATATCGTGTTCGCTTTCATTTACTTGAATTGAATAACGTGCTAACACAACAGTAAACATGGTGGAGTGAGTTTTAATTATCTCATTCATTCGCCCCAACATTGTTACATACGACAGATTTAAACTTTATTCAAAGTCAAAACGCAGCCGACAAGATCAACGCTTAACATTCGTAACAAGGGCCATCATTGGCTTTTAATTGAAGGACAAATTACCCCTGTTAAGTTCGGTTCAGACGAACGTTGCGCTAATTGGTTCGAGCCAATACGTGTTACTGAAATGCATCTGTTGGGGATGATATAAAAAACGAGAGAACCCGGAGATGTTGAATATCTATAAACCTCCGCGAAAGGGAGTTTTCCACCCAGCAATTATTTTCAAATTGAAGGGATTAGTAGAAGCACTAGCAGTATTTGAAAGATGGCCAGCGGTGCCTTTACTTTTAATAATAAATGTAAATATACGTTGGGTGTTAAATGCACCCCACAACCAGTGGCGTAGAAATCGCACGAGGGCGTTAATCTTCCTCAGCACCCACTCCACCCCCCCCCCCCTCCAAAAAAATAAAACAACACCAAGCCATCTTGTGACTCTCAGATGCCATCCCAATTACGCGACGCATGGGTGCCCTAACCCAGTGCCACTTTGTCTTCGTGCCTGAAAAACTAACGAGTTTCAGTGCCACGGCCACCTCCTCCCCACTGTCGAATTACGGACGGACGGATGGACGGACGGAGACGGACGGGCGGACGGACGGACGGACGGACGGAGACGGACGGAGACGCACGGACGGACGGACGGACGGACGGACGGAGGCGGGCGGGTGGGCAGGCAGGCAGGCAAGCAGGCAAGCAGGCAGTGTTAAATGGGCGAGGAATTAGGTTATTGACATTGCGAAGAGATTCTGCTAGAACAATTTTTTTGAAGTTAGGACATCAAAAGATTGGGCTAATGAAAACATCAGGTTAAACAATAATTGGTAGCTGTTTGGTTATGTCACTAATCCCCTAATGTGGGTCTGTCTCCTTGCAAGATTATTGCGACTGGTTTTAATTACTCAACAAACCACTGTAATCACACACAAGGACGCTGGAGACGGGGAGTGTGGGGAACGCTAGCCACTCCTCCCACCCCCTCCAATTTGTCGCCGAGTAAGTTCCTTAGAAGAGATCTGAACAGTCCCTTGCGACAATTAACAACACTTGTTTGGGGTAATCCTTGTAGCGAATATCAAATTATGGCAAACTTGAATTATTGTGTTCGACTCTGTATGATTTATTTTGACATGCTTAATCGTCAGATACCCAATTTAGTTTATCGGGCACCCGGAGACGTTCTCGATCTAGAATTTGAAACTTTCTGCCCACGAGGACGCAGTGTTTCTGCATTAAAATAATACTGAAATGCAAGGTCATTGAGCGTTTTGTGTCTAATTTTTCGAAATGTTCTATCGGCGGTACGAACCATGGTCACCCCACGGGAGCTTGGACTCTCCAAACGGGCATTTTATTAGCCCCCCCACCCCCACCCCCATTCCCCCTTCGAAGGAGGCTCCCGCGACATTGACCCGGCTTCTGATTACATAAGGGAGCCGCCTCGATAATTTTAAATGTTTTCTTTTGCGCAGTTTTACTGAACTTGACCTGTTATCTGCGTAGAATTTACATTCGGTGGTGTTTCCAAATCCATCCACTATCCATGTACTATTTTGTGTTTGCAACAGGCTACTTGACAACCTCAAGCAAAATATTCGCTGTCCACGCAAATAAGATCATGTTTGATTCAATTTATTAGAACGGGTCGATATGCAAAGGAGTGAAATTTTGTTAAACAGTTCAAATATCCGACTTCCTATGCACGTGTTTGAAATTTATAAATACATTTGCCTTCGTGAAAAATGCACACGCTTCGTGGCGTATTCTTAGAAATGTTTTTGTGGAATAAATAGTTGAAACACACTTTCATGCCCTTTTGTCGTGTGAGTACCCTGTCCTTAACCATTTCACAGAGTGAGTTCATCAGAATATTGAATCACCCAAATGACCACCCTTCTCCATTGATATGCGGATACACAGACCACAGTATTGTCTTTTGACTGCTCCAGTGAAATATAGCCTATTTTTGTATGGTCACGCTACATCACTGGTAGAGAAGTCTTTTTTTATATATGTATATATGTTTCCAGAAATCTCGATTGATTACTTCTCGATCAGCACCAATCATTTTTAGCTCAACTTGACAAAGTCAAGCTGAGCTATTGCCATCATTTCTCGTCCATCGGCGTACGTACGCATGTACGTACGTTAGTACGTCCACAATTTCCTTTGGCACACCTCACAGGTCACATTTATGATCAGATCTCTTTGAAACTTGGTATGCTTATTTGGGGTGACCTCTAGATGAGAGCTATCGATTTTCTTCAATTTCCGTGAACAGATGTTGCCGCGGCCAACGTTCTTAGAACTTGGTTTAGTCAGACCTCCCTCAATATTTCCCTTTGGCACACCCTACAGGGCACATTTATGACTGGATTGCTTTGACACCTGGCATGCCTGTTTGGGGTGACCTCTAGATGGGAGCTATCGATTTTCTTCTATTTCCGTCAAACAATGTTACCCCAGCCAACGTTCTTAGAACTTAGTTTAGTCAGATCTCAATATTTCCCTTTGGCACACCCTGCAGGACCCATTTATGATCGGATTGCTTTGAAATCTGGTATGCTGGTTTGGGGTGACCTCTAGATGGGAGCTGTCGATTTTCTGCCATTTCCGTCCGTCAAAAAATGTTGCCGCTGGCAACGACCTTTGATTTAGTTTAGGTCAGGCATCAATATATTCCTTTGGCATGCCCTACAGGACACATTTATGTCAGATCGGGTTGCCACTGACAATGACCTTCGATGAACTTAGTAAAAACTTAGTGCAGTTAAGCATCAATATTTCCCGTTGGCGCACCCTGCAGAGCACATTTATCATTGGATCGCTTGCAAACTCGGTGTGATTGCGTGGGGTGACATCTATATGGGAATTGTCGATTTTCTTCCATTTCTGTTGAAAAATATTGACCTTTGAACTTAGTTTAGTCAGACCTCAATATGTCCCTTTAACACACCCTTCAGGGCACATTTATGATCGGAACACTTTGAAACTTGGTATGTGTGTTCGGGGTGACCTCTAGATGTGAGCTATTGTTTTTTTTCATTTCCATAAAAAAATTATTGTCGTTATCACCAGCCTTTGAACTTACTGCATTTGTGCATCAACTTATCCCATTTGCACTCTCTGCAGGGCATATTTATGAATTTCCATAAAAAAAACGAAAATAAACCATTGCCGCAAGCAATGACCTTCTACTTAGTGCATTTGTGCATTAACATCTTCCTTTGACAGACAGGGCAAATTCATTATCAGGTTGTTTTGAATCTTTGTATGCTTATGCAGGGTGACAAAGATATGAGCTATTTATTTTATTTTCATTTACATCAAAAACTGTTGCTATTAGCAACAATCTTTGAATTTATTGCATTTGGGCATCAACATTCTTTGACATGGCCTATAGGCCACATTTATCATAGGATTGTTTTTGAACTTGGTGTGTTCATTAGGCATAGGCAAGACCTTTAGGTAAGAGCTACTGATTAGCATTCATTTCTGTACAAAAGTTGCCATTTACAATAACCTCTGAACATACTGCATTTGTGTATCAACATTCGTCCTTTAGCCAGTCTTACAGTTTACATTTAAAAATGCATGGATTACTCTGACGTTGTGCACACACAATGATTTTATGTTGAAATTTCATCAAATAACATTGGTACCAATGATCTTCAATTTTGCCATTTCATTTATAACTTACCAAGTTCAAGTTTGTGAAGCTGAGCTACAGTGTCATTGACACTTTCATTACTGATTACTGGCGTAACCTTATCGATGGGGAGGGGGGTTCATCAGATCCTATTCCCCTATGCGCCCACCCCTCCCACACACACGCACAGACGCACGCACAGACGCACGCACGCACGCATGCACGCACGCACGCACGCACGCACGCACGCACGCACGCACGCACGCACGCACGCACGCTCTCTTTTGCAAATGATGAGTTTTCTTTATAATCAATATTTAATCATCTTAACCCCATAACTAGCTAGTGTGAAACTACAATCGCCTGTAGATAAATTTCTGCAATGGAGCATACGTGCAGGCTTACTGCACAAAATCATTTCTCGACACCGTAAACATGTAGCTTATGAGTCGTATTTGGAACTACAGCTTGTACAGTGAGGAATCACAGCCGATATTTCTTTAGAAAAGAAGTGGAAAAATAATTAAATTTGACAGGCGATGGGGAGAGGCGGGGGAGGGGGCAGGGCGGCTGAAGGTGTATCTGTTCACCTACGGTTACTTTTATGGCAGATTGGCAGATGTAGGCCAAACAGTTTGAATGAATCTTATTAAATACGAATTGCCCACAGGCCATATCTTTCTCCAAATCTAGCACGTTCGCGTGTTTACTATCGGCTGAAACAATTGAAAGAAGAAAAGGAAGTATGCGAAAAAAGAAGGCGGACTGTTTTTATATGGGCCTACGAGCATCGTCGTTCGGACGCTGAACACCGACATTTTCTGTCCGATGCCGATTGGATTCGCGGCAGCAAATTCAGTTTCGTACGCAACCGCACACATGTGCCGATGTCAATGCGTTCCTATATCAATTTTCTCTCTGACAAACGCTTCCGGTAAAAATAACACATCGGACCCCAGATCTGTTGCCGCAACTGCAAACATGTGCGCTTAGCTTCCTTTACAAGCCACAAGGAACGCCCTGCGCGACGCAGACCAATATGCCCAAGTTTTTGAATTTGGAACCACGGAACTAAATACTTTCCCACAGGCGACAATTGTAACATTCAGGCGAAAAAATATGATCGCATCACTTCAATTTTGCCATTCAAATATCCCTGTCAAGTATAGCCCTTTTTTTCACCCGAAAACAGGGGTAATGCAATACATAAGAGTGAAAAACTGACACAAAGGGAAGTGCCGGTCACGTGCATTTTTCAGGCAATTCCTTATAAAAACACACAAAAAGTAAATTGTATTTTTTAAGTCCAAGAGTCATCAAATCACCCTCTTTTTATCAGGCATATTCAACAATAGTGCAAGATGTCAATAGAATGTTTCAAACCTTTATTGAAACAATATATTTTCCGAAGGCTGTTTATTTTTAGAGATTGTGTTGCGAAGTTGGCCCACAAAAGTTTAGCAAGCTCGAAAGAAGAGCTATAGCTCTTCCAAGAAAATTATAGAAATAACAGGACAGTTTTCTATTAGTTTGAATGGGAATCATAATATTGCTGTTAATTTTCCTCAGAGCCGATATTCGTAGAATTGGATAAACTAATGAGAAATATTCCGTCCTACACTCGGCCGACTGACCTACACTCGGTGGAAGAACTGATCAGAGATGACGCCGGTAGTCGAGTTTTAGTTGATAAATATGACGGGCGGAAATCTCCGAATTTGTACTATTTGAACTGTCATAGCTGTCATCAACCCATAAATCACACTCCCAGAACAAACGGGCATCACATAATGCTGAAGTTGCAGAATTGTAAATTCTATCACACAATTCCCCCGGTTAACAGAACCTCGGCGGAATGTGTTTGTGGAACAACCACTGGATAGATTGCATGCAGATTGCCGACAGTCTGCATGGCAGTACAAGCGTCTAACAATGGTGACTGCCACGTCACGGGGGCTTTCCCTAACTATTCCGCTGACTGGTAGTCGCGTGATCAGGTTTGGCATCAAAAATCTAGTGGATATAAGCACCGGTTCCTGGATGTTTGGGAAGTTGTCTCTGGGCTCCCGACGAGCAAGTACCTACCTACAAGAAGTAAGATGGATGCCGCCACTGTTGCTATAAGGTATGAACTTTGACTGAACATTGTGAATTTTACTTCATACCAGTGAAAACGATTGGTTGTTGAGTTTTATTTGTTAATAAAAATCGTAGAGAACTGGGAAACTGGTCTTCGTTTTGCTGAATACGACAAGATCGTGAGGTAACCAACCTGAACCCAGAATCTGGAGCCTGTGTCTGATATCATCTGGTAATAACAATTGCATCATTTCCGAGTGCAACCTTTCAAGGCGGGTAACTCTAATTCAAGGCGAGTAACTCTAATTCAAATTTTGGGAGTATCTAAATTTAATAATAGAGGTTCCTCATTCTTATAAAAAAACGATGTCAGATCCACTGTGTGTCGAGACAGATTATAATTAGGCGGCCGCGCGATGACAGCTATTGAGTCACCAAGAATTAAACGACTTGACAAGGACACTGTGGATTGAAGATTTTGC